>JAIUSX010000025.1:1250000-2500000 GCA_026573805.1 Hesperophylax magnus | reverse complement strand
TCAGGGCGGAGGCCAGCTGAGCCATGGGACTGCCATCATGCTGAACCCAGGCTCTGGTATGTTGGGCCGTTTCATCCGCCGTAGGTTGGGGCGGGAATCTCGGCATGGAGCTGGTACTGGCTGTGGGCGGGCCATCTGGCCGTGCCGGCACGCCATACTCCTGTTCGCGCAGTGGTACGGGCGGCACATGTCCAGATGGTCCAGATGGTCCAGAGGGTCCAGGTGGTCCAGGCTGTGTCCATGGCACGTCCCACTGCTCCAGCAGTCCGGCAGGTGATCCTGGCGTCGGCGCTGGGTACCCCGGGTGGGGCAGAGGTACGGGCAGCACAGGGCCATGAGGTCCAGGCTGCACCAGTACTGGGCATCCCTGAATGGTCCAGGGTGCTGGTTGCGCAGGCCCTGATGGCTCTTGCTGCGCTCGTGATGCGTACCTCTGGTCCACCAGAGGTACAGGTCCGGCTGGCACTTCAGGTACGGCTTGCCTCTGTTCTATCAGAGGGGCGGGCGGTACGGGGCCAGAGGGTCCAGGCTGCATCATGTTTGGCCACCCTGCATTGGGCCAGGGTGACGAGGGCGGGGGACCGGCTGGCCTTGGCTGCGCCGCTGCTGAGTACCTCTGGTCCACCAGAGGCACCGGGCTCGGTTGGCCGGGCTGCACCCATCCAGGGCTGTACCCTTGGAAGCGCCAGGGTCCTCCTTGAGCAGGGTACCCTTCCAGGAGTACGGGTCCAGATCGGGCAGGCGCTGCTGCTGCTGGTTCCTCATACCTCTGGTCCACCAGAGGCACCGGGCTCGATTGGCCGGGCTGCGTCCATGATGGTGGTGACCTCTCCAGGAGCTTCGAAGGTCCAGGAGGGGCAGGGGCTGCTGCTGTTGGAGCTGATTGAAGAGCTGCTTTAAGTCTCTCAATGTGCTCGGTTTGACTGCGAAGCTGTTGTCGCAATGACTCCATCGCATCCTCTTGAGATATGGAGGGCGGTGAGTCATGATCTGCAGGTGGTGCCATGTCAGGAGTAGTGCTGGGCGTGGGCATGGGGGTTACGTCAGGCGTGACGTGAACCACAGCCGTGGCCTGAGACCCAGCGTCCAGGGCATCTGCAGATGGTGTTGAGGATCCATCGTCTTGGATCCGGCTCGACCGTAAAGTTGGAGACATCCTGGTTGAAGGCGTGTGAGAATCCCGGCTCGAAGGACCACTTGTACTGGACGGGAGTCCGCACAAGACTGTAGATTTAGGCGCCGGGTCCAAACCGTGTCTTCAACCGATGAGATGCTCCTTTACGGCCGATGATGATGATTGTAGTTGATATTGATGATAAATCTGCCTCCCGCACCCAGTGCTTGGTGAATGTTGGGTACTGGGTGTGCTGTCGTCTCTGCTCGCTTCTGGTGTTGGCGGTTTTCCAGAGGAGGGCCGGCTTGTCTTGAAGAGGTAACACCAGAAGATCTTGGAGCAGAAGACTTGGCGAGGTGAGGCAGATGTTGGGCAGGAGTCACTTGTAGATAATAAAACGCTTGGTTTCGGTGGTAAAGATGAACTAATTTTATTTTATTATTTGGCTGCTTATATTCAATAAGCATGACTCGCACCCGACATTGGGCTTTGAGTCAAAAAGTGGTGGGGGATTGTACCCGCGCCAGATATGTGTTTATAGCCTCCGACAAGATGTTGCATATTCATTTTGTCGGTAGTACTGGTGATAGTAGTCGCTTAAATTTGAGAGTTAGAAAAGATTTTGAGCGCTTACATGAATGATAATTACATAGTTTAAATGCATAGTAGTTATAGGAATGTGTATCTTGACAACTAGATTTTTTGTTTGTCAAGATACGACAAAAAATAAGAAATGTTTGTAAAATAAATGTGTAAAAATGATCTCAAGCGATCAAATTTGTAAAACATGTTAAGTTAGTATTTTTCCGAGGTCCCCCGTAACATAGCGCTCAGAAAGAGATAAGATTCACTATGCTACGAGGTTCCTGGATTTTTGTACACGCAAAAAGGGTAAAAAATATTGTTCAAAAATGGGTTTACATATGGGTGAAAAACAGCTTTTTTAATATCTCCTCAGCGGTAGTATATCGAAAATAGTGTTTATTTGACTACCGCCGAGGGGATGAACAAGTAAAATATACATATTTGCAATGTTTAAAAATTGATTTTTCTATGTAAAATTTACATAGAAAAAATGCTGGACATTGATCCACGCGGCAGGTAAGCCGGCGACGCGGTATCGATGCCGTTCGTAGACAAAGTTTTTCAAGCGGCCGGGAACAAAATGGCCAGTGGCGGGGAGTGATGATTTTGCCAGTGGCGTGGGGTAGGCACATTTTATAAATGTAAAAACAGATTTTATAAAATTGAATAATGTGGTCAACTACGTCCGTTACACTAAATAAAGTATTTTTACAAAAATTTGAAATATAAAACCATATAAACTTCTCCACTTAATGTATTTCATTAATTTATATTCTCTTACGTACAGTTTAGATATTAAGTACCAGTTACAAACAAAATGTTTGTAATCAGTAACTGCATTGGTTGGTAGTAGTGTTTTGCGAACAATTCACTAGGAGAACCTGTGCTGAGGTTTTTGCGTGTGTTATTACGCAGTCAAAGTAGAAACACAGCATCGTCCTTGAGATTCTTGAGAGAAGGAGGATTCTGTGCTTCCACTATGGCGGCAGTATCATAAAAAATAGGTTAGTAGCAGTTATATCATAATATTACAGACACGGTGTAGTAACAATTTAGTGAAAAGAAAAGGATATTAATGAGAATAATAATAATATAGTTGCGTAAAACAATGACAGGCAATAGATAATGCTTTGAAGAATTCAAGAGGCATGTCAATGCCAAAAATCACTATTTATAATTTGTTATTTCTATTCTTTTTTCTTTCATTGTTTCGTATCATCTATATGTAGTTGATGTTACATGTGTATTGT
The DNA here is from genome assembly GCA_026573805.1 of Hesperophylax magnus. Taxonomy (NCBI): domain Eukaryota; kingdom Metazoa; phylum Arthropoda; class Insecta; order Trichoptera; family Limnephilidae; genus Hesperophylax; species Hesperophylax magnus. The sequence goes on along the minus strand of JAIUSX010000025.1, from coordinate 2,497,051 downwards.
AAATGGACACACAGTCTGTAATACTCAATAAAAAAATTAAAAAATGTCCCAAAATGTGTACCAAATTAGAACGTGTCCATTTCTCATCCAGAATCCATGTGAAAAGAAAACCAATATGGAAACTGGACGAAAAGAAGCGTAGTGTAAGCCGCTCATTAATTGCGAGAAGGAGAGAGTCTCGAACTAGGACGGGTCTGGGTTTCTGTGCCTCGGACCTCCGGTTCTCCGGGTCTCCGGTCTCCGGGTCTGCCAGGTGAAAGCCGAAAGAGGGCGGGAAGATTGAAGGTGACACCAGCCCTTTATTTTACCGAGTTAAAAATAATGGCGAGGGCTTTTACCCAAACTTTCGCAGACAGCATTAACACATTGCCCTGAAAGAGAAGTGCGTTTGTAGGCGTTAGGTGAAACCCTTCAAATAATGTTAGTGGGATATTACCTTCCTCGACACGCTGAGACTCAGAAACTTTGAAGGATGTATTCAACAACTACAAAAAATTATTTATACATTTTTAATTGAGTTTTCAGAAAAAATATGAAAATTATTTTTACATTTTCATAGTGTATTTATTATAAAGAAAAAATAAAAGATTTACCTCGCAATAAAGAGATAGGGCTCTTGGGTTTGGTGGGGGAATTCAAGCTCAAATGACGGCCTCCATGGTCGAGGAGTAAGACTCTCGACTAGCAAACTGGAGGTCGCGGGTTCAAATCCCGGCGTGAGCAACTAAATTTTATTCGATTGATTTGTGTTACTTCACAAACTACTCATTTAAAATAATATATAGTGTATTTTCGGCACGTACCAGAGTGGAAGATTCTCTCAGTAACGCCCTGGTGTAAGACCGCCATTTAGAATTTTTGCTTGAAATGGCTTTGGTCGTGTTTGATGACCAGATCTGAATGGCCAGATACTTCTCCACCTTCATCCTCACCATCTCCTTCCCCTCCCCACTACCTTCAACATCCCTCAATCAAGGATGCCATAGTCTCACTGGCTCCAGACGGTTGAGAGCAGTTGGGACTCTTGTGCGGTTTCACATAAAAATTAAATATAAACGAAAAAATCTTAATTTATTAACAAAACAATAATGGTAGGTAATTTTGAATATTTGAATGAATGAATAACATGAATATTTACGATAATTTTTTTAATTTAAAGTTTGGAAGTTTAATGTTATTCTGAAATATTTTTAATTGTTAATTATAAACTAAACTGTTTTTCTTAAAAAAAATTATAATAATAGGATAATTTAGATTTTTTAGACATTTTATCTGTTATAATGTAAAAAGGGTTTCAGTAGAAAATGAAGTTTTTTTTAATGTTACCTTATTAATAAATCATTGAAATATTTTTAGTTACTACTGTCGAATTACCCTACTGTCGAATTTGGCAGCCATCTCTGGTCCGGAGCCCCTAAATACCTGAAAAAAACCCTTGACTCTGTGCAAAAACGGGCGGTCCGTTTGATAGATTCCCCAATCTTAACAAAAGGACTGCAATCTTTAGAGCACAGGCGTCAGGTAGGTATGCTGTCCTTGTTCTATCGGTATTACAATGGAAGATGCTCTGAGGAACTAGCGTCATTGATCCCTTCGGCACCGGTGCGTAGTCGGGATACACGCCAAACGCGTGCCCAACATTTGTACACGGTTGACACTTGTCACATGAGAACAGGTCGCTTCTACGATTCGTTCTTAAGTTTAACAGCTCGGCTGTGGAACGAACTGCCGGCCTCTGTGTTTCCTCCCTCCTACAACATGGGACTCTTCAAGACCCATGTTCACTCCTTCCTCTCCACAAAAAGACCCTCCACACAGCATCCCCAAAGATGACATAGGCCCTGAGGGAAATTATTTTCTTCAGGGCCTCCTGTGTGGAGTTAATATAAAAAATAAAAAATAAAAAAAAAGTTACGTTGATTACTTCTGTTTGCAACCTGCGGTGTTATTGTCTGTACGTCGCAACCAATTTTAGATAAATATGCAAAATCTGAAATTGAAGTGTGATTAATTATGTGTTTTGGATTTTTAAAAACGTGGTCCAAATAGCAACATAAAATGTTATAATTTTTTTACTAAGAATTTAAAAAACAATGTTTCTCAAAATTATTTGTGAGCTTAATTTTATTCGACCTTCAGAGCAAAGATTTGAGTTACAGTCGTATAAATTACAGAATTCTTACCATAGGAATATGAGAAGTAGAAACAGGTAGGTTGAAAAAATGAAATTTGTTCATATAACACTTTTTCAAATTAATAACAGCTTTCGTTTTCCACTAGTTGCTTTTCAAAATCTGTACAGGTTTCCATAAAGACGGGACAATAACCTGAAATTAATTAGGAATCTTAACGACGTAAGTGAAGACGCCATGCACAAAAATATGCGACGCTCGGCCCTGCGTATTGGACAGACCTACGGTTGAATTTTCTATGGCAAATCTCTAAAGTAAAGTAGGAATCTTAATGACATAAGTGAAGAAGTAGTGTAAAAAAATTTTCGGCGCGCTGTCCGGCACAATGGACGGACCTAGGGTCGAATTTGCCCTAGCAGGCCAAGAAAGTTATATCTCCGTAAGGTTTATTTTAATTATTTCTGATGAACGTATTACTAAAATCTCAGATTCTTCTAGAGGGATCCCTCAGGAGTAACTAATTCATCGTCTATAACAACAGAGGTTCCCAAACTTTTTTGCTCCGTAGACCACACCACGTAGACTTTTCCTAAAACTATTAACGTCCCATGTGGTAATCGTTTATTTTTTTAGTAAAAATATTCCCTTCCCTTGCCTGCCCAACAACCGAGTGGCGGTTGCTCTGTCATAGTTGATCTGTCTTTATATTGTGCAGACAGGGGCACCCTTGTGAGGTATTACACCAAATGTAGCTGGCCATACAGAACTGCCCCTTAAGTTCTTTATCAGTGCTTATTCCGGTGAGTTTTTCTTGTCACATGATATCCGATTCTTCAACGACGCATTTCCATAAATGTCCTCAAACTTTGTTTTGAAGTCTGTGTGAAGTGCATTTAAATGTTGAACGTCATTATTACCCTGGACGTTTTTCAAAAACAAGTTGGGGAACTAGGAAAATTCGAGGATTCCAATGTGCAATGTTTTCCTTGAATATATTAATTCTGACGATAAAAAGAACGTAGACTCTATTTATATATCTCAATTAACAACTTTACGAAATATAAAAATACAAATATCAAATAAGTCATTTCTCTGTCTATTATATTTATGTTAGGTCTATTGTGTCATTTACGGAACTCCTAAATGTTGACTTGAGGTAAATGAGGGTCCGCTCGTATGTACCCTCATTTGAATCTCGTGGACCCCCAAAATTTTTTTCTCGCTGACATAGACCCCAGCATGCCGATATCGACCCCTGGGGGTCCATATAGACCACTTTGGGAACCTCTGGTCTAGAAGAATAAAATCTGGTGCTTACCGCTAATTTTATAGTTGAAAATAGTTTAATAAAATTTTAAAACCGTTTTACATCAAATATTTGAATGGTCACGTAGTGTTTTTATTACTCTTAAATATGAATAATTTACATCTATCTGAGCCTTGAGAAAACTCCAATTATTCGAGTCTTTTGTCGCCTTTAAAGTCAATTTCTCGAAAGCTTGATTTTTATACATTCTTTGAAACACAAGCACACATATATGTGTGGAATCTTCAATTATACGTAACACGAAAATTTGTCATGAGAAACAACTTTAACCTCATTCTCATGAATAAAATTACCCGAGGTATTAATATATGCACTAACTTCTCCCTATTAAGGAAATAACACAAAAAGTGGGTGCCCGGAAAATGTACGGTAAAATATTTGTGTGTCGGAGTTGAAATACACAACAGGAGAAAGATTAAATCTTATTATCTTTCTGACCACCTAATCTGAATATTAATGAAATTCCAATGCTGCGGTTCGCATAGTTACATCGCCTTGAGATAAACATTAATTAAATATAAAATAATACACAAGTGTAACTTCTATCTATAAATTATGATGCTCCTTTTAGCTTTCGTACATCTTTGGTATAAAACATTCCCTTACACAAATTATATACATTTTATCGATATTGTTGGTGATATTAAGGAATTTCGCGACGTAAATGAGAAATATTTCAGTAAAGTATTTATAGTTTTAAAAAGGAAAAATAGAAGTGGGCAGTAAAAAAGAAGGCATGAAAATCAACAACGTCTTCAATTCTATTTATTTATAAATATTCCATTGACAACTATATAGCATTCTTTATATACGGTGTTCGGAAACTGGTAGTATAATGGGGAAACTGGTGGTTTGAAGCTTTTGAAGCACAAAAAGATATTAAACAGCTGATATTAACTCTCTTGCGACTGATTTTGTTTTCAAATTTAATCTAAAAGATTTGCACGAAAACGAAAGCTCAAATCAAAAAAGTTATTAAACAAAATCTACTCCAAATATGACACAGATTCACCAAATTCCCACCTTTGAATGAATTTCCTGACAATTGTATTTAAATATGACAGAATGCAAACGAATGAGTAATATTATTTACTAATTAGTAGTAGTGTAGACCGAGGCTATTCGGATCAGGTGAGTTATTCGGATCAAGCTAAGCAATATGGATATATCTCGGCTATTGTAACTAAATGACAATGAAAGAATTTAGACATAGCTACCCCATCTACCAGATGCCATAATAGTAAAATTACTGATATTACAGATTGCGTGGGTTGACTGCTAAAAATCGATATGTGTGAAGATCGTACAAGTTACGTCTTAAATAAATGCCTGATGTAATATTGTTCTTTGTGTTCTTAGTGTTTTTTCTGAAAAGGTAAGCTATTTAGTCATGTTCATATGTTATATATTTATCAATCAAATGCACAGTAAACAGAATTAAAGCGCAATAAATTGCATTTTGTATGTTTTTGTACTTTACTTTGAGTAAATATCATATTAATAAATGTGAGGTTAAACGGACCGACGGTGGGGGGGCTATTCGGATCATATTTTAATGCTTTTAAAATTTGATGCGTTAATTGTTTTAAATTTTTATTTGAAACAGATGGTGCGCAATTATGTGAAAAAGACAACTAATCAATCATTGTCGAAAATTGCAATGGATGAAGCCGTTAGGAAAGTAAAATCCGGTGAAATGGGATTACAAAGTGCTGCTGTGAGCTACGGAATCCCAAACATGACATTACAAAGACATACGACTTCAATCACCAGGATCATCTCTAATCCAGGAGCAAGACCTTGTAATGTTTTCGGCCTTTTCACCATTTTCTTTTACTTGTTTAAAACAATATAAAAGTTTCTTCTCTCTTGGCTATGATCGATACTTCTTTTTTTTTCTAAGGCTTTGCATATGTGTTCGCAGGGATGGAAAATTCCTCCCCTACAACACATAAGCCTCCATGAAAATTGGACCCTTAATTTCTTTGATAACTTCAGAAAGCTACTTAAAGCTCTCTTGTACTATATATCTTTATAGACATATGTACTTAACTAATTAATACGTTATTTACGATCTTGAACGCAAATATACCCGTATTTATATTGTAATTAAATTCCATCAAACGTTGTGTAATTTTTTTGATTTATGATATAGGATTTTAATTACTTTCATTTTGTGGTAACCCCCTTGGTTCTGATCGAGGTGTTGAGTTTCACAATTTAATTGGTCTTTCCATTGCAAACCTAGACTTACATGAATTCCCTGAATGAGCTAACTTTCCTAATGTAATTATTGATTCCCTGCACCCTAACAAAATCGTAGTTAAACGCTGATAAAAGATATTATACATGTTTATTTGGACAGATAATTAAATATAACTCAAATGGTTAATTGTTAGTAAATTTGGCAATGATTAATTATTGTGTCTGGTTGGCGCCACTCCTCCATGACTCAGCTGCTATAAGGTACATGTAAAATTGATTTAGTATGGTAATGTTATTAGTTAATTGTATATTTGACGAACTCAGAATAACCCTTTGCTAGCAAAAATTTGGCTCCTTCCTCCTGCAAGTAAACGAGATGATCGTGAGTCGACAAGAAATTCGTACAATCTTTTGACACGGCTTTTTGATTGATACCTTAGTTATCGCGTCCCAAAAAGCCTTCCACGTCATCATGCACTGCCTTCAAGTCTTCCCTCGGGTCCCGAAACCTCCAAATTCCAACACCTCCTTGGACTACAATTTACTTAGGGCGAACCGGTTTCGTCCTATATACAATCATATACTCACGGTTGGTGTGGACTTACGGGTCGTGAATCCTCATTCCACGTTTAAAAGAGAATGCGAGAGTGGTCTACCGACCTAAATGCAAGCTGTATGCAGGTCCGCATTCTCCAGTAAACAGTACATACGAATAAATATATGTATACATACAGTTTGGGAAAGGTTTATAACTCGCAATACGAGGCTATCTACCTCGCATTCCGAGCTCGGATCTCGCACGAAGAATTCTGCACAATTCTTAGCTTGGTAACCGAATATATACGTAAGAATAAGGTTATACTAATAAATACTAGTAGAATAAGAAATTATTTGATAGTTTGTTTTGGAGAGCTATCGAACTCCAGGCTTTTTGTTTGGTTTTGACGTTTTTATTTAAGAGAATCGTCATCTCTATTTGGTTTGGTCAATGGTCTTGTTGTAGGAGCGACCACTGCCTCCTGTTTGATGAACTGTATTTGTTTTAAACTTTACCTCCAGGTTTCAACATTAATTTCGTTCATCCTATCCCGTGATTTCTCAATTGTTTCAAGTAATTGATTGCCACATAAGAGGGTACACGACTCTCAACTGTCTCTGGCAACTGATGGGATCTATGCGAACACTCCATCAATAATGTTCAAATGTTTCGTATAATATTTCTATATAAATCTTACTAACCCGTGATTTTTCAATTGTAGATTGTGAATGGTAGGTAATTGTAAACACGCGGCTCCCAGCTGTTTCAAGTAACTAATAAAAATCTATGCGACTATCTAATCAATGGTATTCAAATGTTTCATGTAATATTCGATATAAATCTTGCTAACCCATGATTTTTCAATTGTAGATTGTGAATGATAGGTATTTGTAAATGACCCATATCGCTGCACATTGCACAATGACATCCTGATGGTTATCCTTATAACTCCGATAAATTATCTAGTTACGGCCAAGGTCGTTTTCAAACTATTCAGTTGACCCAGTCCCTCGTACGTCTTTATTTGTAAACAAATAATATAATCATCTCCTGACACACTAACCTAAATGTGAGATTTGTTTATTTTAAAATTCCTTAGAAGTCATTTGTGCCTCTTTACTTTTATTGTGCATTGTTAATTTAAATATTTTTAAATCCTTTTGAAGTTAAACTATTTATTTCATGTCCCGAATTTAGTAAACTTACTAGAAGTTAGGTGAAAATTAAATATAAATAAATATATATATATATATAAGTACACATATCTCGATTGTCAAAATATGTTAAAAAAAGAGTACATATATTAATAAATAAATATAAAATATATGATTCTACATAGTCTTGAATATTAATAAATACATATTTTCTTTTTCAATAAAGTAGATATGTCCATAGGTAGGTATCTAAGAATCGCTACCATTTCGATGCTTCGATTAATAAGTAAAATACATATATATAAATACATTACTCATATATTTATTCTTTATATACAATATATTACTTTATTTTATATAAATAAATACATAATATACATATATTAATGTGTAATGCTTTGTTTTGTTGTTTTTAATAATTTAATTGATATACCATAATCAGCTGTATCTCCTCACTCCTAGGTCCTGAAAATTATTTATAAAAAGAAAACTTACCCCCCGTCAAGGTATTTCCGGTCGGGTGTACACAACAACCTTGATGAAGAAATCCTACCTAATTAATTGTATTTTTTCAACTAATTTCAAAATAAATCTTTTCGACTATTTATTCCTATTTAATATTTTATTCTCGCTTGAATCGTATAAATTAGTTGATATTTAATTTTTCTTCCGAACGAAATCCTAATTCAGAAAACCCGTTGATTTAATAACACTTTTCTAGTTTAGGCTTTTGAATGATAGCTGTTTCAAATTCCTTTTCGAAATGATAGACTGATGATTAAAATTCCGGTTAAAACGACAAACACTTTTAACACTGTCGCTATACGCACGATGGATTTTAATTGAACAATTTATTAATTCTAAATTTCTTTTTATATAAATTGATAAGAAAATTTATTCCGAATTGTGCAAACTTTTAATTAAACTCGACTCTTAATAAATTAATTTTTTTTCTAACTGTTAATTTTAGAACAAAGGTTTAAACGTTTATTATTATCGAATCCCTTTTTTTTGTTTTTGTGTTTCTTTTAACCTAAGATGAAGTATTTACTATTAATAATTTTAAACAAAATTATAATCTATTTTTAAATATCAATTCACGAGCACATCCACTTTAATTTAACGATAACAAACTCTTAAATTTATTTTGAATGTTTTCACTTTGAATGAAATAATTATTTTTAAATTTTAGTTAAATTCTTAATTCCGTAATCACTTTCTGCACTTCACTTAACACTTTTAAGCACTGAGTTTAAATTATATTTATTTTCACTGTTTAACCAAATTAAATTTCACTGACTCTAGCACTTGTATTTACCACAAAATTTTCCTAAGTCAGGGACTTATTTAAAATTTAACACTTAAAGATTTTTCACTGTTAATCCTACCAAAGAACGTAGTACCGCCACGTAACAACTTTTCGAATCCTCCGCGCGACTGCCTCCTGACTGATGTGTTCCATCTTTTATATCCCTCTCAGGTCCCAAAAGACGTATCTGAATTTCTCTTGATGCTTAATTCTATTTCCTATCAACTCGTAAATCCGAACACCCCTTCCCCTAATTTCGATCGTTCTTCCATAAGATGTTCTGCTTTCCGGCTCAAGGCGGTGGCCAGTTTCCATCTCACAAATCTAAATCGATAGGGTCCGAATCGGGTAAGTCTGTGTTAATCGCCCAAGCTTCCTTTGTCCTGTGTTCATACAAAATGTAGTTAAATTCTCATGATTTTGTGTTCCTTTTTTTCTCAATTTGCGATAGGTCCGTCCTCAATAATATATATATACATCTCAATTTTATGCATCTCGTGCGAAAATTGTTTAAATCCATGTCGAAATCTTTACTACGCATTTTTGAATTTCGATTTGTTTAAATTCTACTTAATTTTATTGTTACTTATATGAGCTTTTCCATTTCCACCCGTACTCTCTATCTCCCTGTCGCAGATTTGAGTTTTTCCTTTATTTTTGAATTTTATTTTTATCCGCGACGTTTTCTTGCACAATTTCTTCTTGATTCTTATGTCATTTCTCATAACTCTTATAATTACTCATTTTCCAAGTCGTATTTATTAATTTCACGGATAAATTCGAATTGTATCGCTTTTCTCCACATGGATCATTTCCTATCTCCGTTCTTTACCCTTCCTTTTATCTTTTCTTCACTTTTCCCGATGTGTGTGGTCTCCAGGAAAATTTCATACTTCATCTATTATTAATTAATATATAATTTTCCACACTTCTATGGAAGATATACCTAATTAGACTCTGGTATATGTGTCACTTTTATTGTCTGACCCAATCTCCGCCCATTCTCCATCCCTCACTTACAAGATTTCACATAAATTATACGTCTGGACATATGTTTACGTCTCAGATTTTATGTACTACGGCCGTAAATTTAGTTTAATTTTAGAGCCATTAGTTTTAATATCTTTTGCTTTAAATAAATATTCCATAAGCTCCACGTTAAATTTTATTGGTCTTCTAATGGGTTATTACCTTAACGTAAATAAAAACCATGTTCGGATTTCGATTGTTTACCCTTCAAAATATACATGAGACCGCCAACCTTTTATCTTGTTTCGATCCCTCCGTAATATTGGGTAACTCCAATATATATCTAACCTAATAATTATGTAAAATGTCTACTTTTCCTGAATCTAATCTATCGCTATATGTTTTAGTTTTTCTGTCTTCTTCTGATACTCGATTTTCACGTCCCTAGGACCTTCGTAGCAGTCCAAAATCTCTATATTATCCTTCCATCCGGTCGCCGCACTTTTCTAAAATGTCTATTTTTTTTGCGAGATTTTCATTCAAGATTGATTTACCAATATGTCCGTTTCGTCTTAAATTGATAACGATTAATTTCCATTGTTTCCAACACTCACTCCTCTCTTTAGTACGATTTTTATCGAACATGACACCCTCCTTCTATCATAAATAATTGCACTACAGTTGAAATTCCGCCAGTAACTTTCCTTTGCTTTTCCCGTCCTTTTTTTATACTATCACGTTTATAATTTTTTTCATTGCATTTTTGTGTGTGCGCTTTACAACCTGTAAAACTTCCAAGCACCCGATTTCAATGGTTCGATACCCCATAAATGTCTCAGTTATTGTAAACATTCCCAGGAGTTTGTCACCTTGAAAGTCGATGTTGACCCTAAAGTGCGTTCACCTCCAATTTCTGTGAGAATCGAAATGTCGTTAATTATCTTTTTTATTGCCTGATCCACAGTTCATTCCTTTGTCTGCATTTGATGTACGCCTCTTCGTTCACTGATTGGTTACTCAAAATTTTATAGCTCTTTGTTCAGATCTATTGGTTGACAAAATTCAATGTTTATTTTGAAGCCTCAAAAGGGGGTTCCTAGTCGTTCCTAGACGATTTTAATGACCTCTGTGTTTATACTATAGAATCTCAACATAATTCCAACTATTACAGGGGCCTACTGAAAAACAAACTGAATCAATTTTAACCTCAACAGATGTCGCTAGAATGACGGTTTTCATTAATAATTTGTATATTTTTAGCAGCTATGGTTTATCTGTTTTTCACTGTGATTTAAGCCTTTCATCACAGTTCCCCCCTCTGAACTCAATTTGCTGTGGCTAACGTTGTATACTACTTTAGACATCGAAATTGTGTTCAAATGTAGTCTAGCTATTCTCCCCCCCTCGTTCTGTTATTCCTTTTCCTACATCACTTCCTGTTATTTCCTTTCTCTACCTCACTCTATCATTCCCTATCTCTCTCTCCATTCTGTTATTTCCTTTCTCCCCCCCCCTCATTCTGTTATTCCCTATCTCTCTTTCCATTCTGTTATTTCCTTTCTCCCCCCCCCTCATTCTGTTATTCCCTATCTCTCTTTCCATTCTGTTTTTTCCTTTCTCCCCCCCCTCATTCTGTTTTTCCCATTTCTTCGATGTAAATTGAGATCCGTTGTCCGTTAACAAAGCATCTATTTGTATTGTTTTATTAAAATCCTCTACACAATTTAACACGGTCTTAGTACTTGCTATCCTCAATTTATATAATTTTACAAATCTACTGAATGAATCTTGTATCACGAAAATGAATCTAACCCCTCCTATTCCTCTCGGTAAAGGTCCGTATAAATCTGCCATAGCTAATTGTCCTACTTCTTTGGTAATTATGGATTTACTCGGCCCTACAGTTGGTCGAATTTCGCGCTTCGCCAGCTGACATAGGTGACACCCTCTCACTATGCGTTTTATATCTCGGTGCATGCCTGGCCAATAATACCTATCTCCCAAAGCTGTCCCTGTTTTAAAAACTCCTCCGTGTCCAATTTCTAAATGTATCATTTTTATTAGTTCTTCAGTCAACTCTTGTGGTACTGCTAACACCGTTTTGTTTAGTCCTGTTGTGTAATATAAAGTCTTGCCTATTTTTTTGTAATTTTTCAAATACCTATTTACATCTTTTGTCGGCGGCCCGAATTTTCCTTTGCGCAAATATCCGAAAATTTCTCCCAAAAATGTGTCTTGTTTTTGTAGTTCAGTTATATTTTCTAAGTGTTTTCGAATCTGTTGTCTACCTTTCACTGCAAAAGCTGCTATCTCTGGGCACGTGTTTTTCTCCTCCTGTACATTTTCTGCATCACAAGAATAACGAGATAAAATATCAGGCCCTATATTTTCCTTCCCTTTGACGTACTCTACAATGAAGTTAAATTGATTTAAATATAAAATCCACCGTGTTAGTCGGCCACTGTACATCTTCCAGCTCTTTAAAAATGTCAATGCTTGATGATCCGTCCTAATTATTAAGTGTACTCCTCTTAAGTATGTCTCAAATTTGTGTAAAGCATATATTATCGCCCATAACTCTTGTTCTGACGTGGTCCATTTCAACTCCGGTCCTCTTAAAGCTTTGCTAATAAATCCAATAACGTGGTGATTCCCTTCCTCATCCAACTGATATAATTCTCCTCCTATGGCGAACCCCGAACTATCTGTCTGTAAATAATAAGTACTATTTGGGTCATGATGATGTAAAATAACTGTCTCTAAAAATAATGTTTTCACCCTCTCGAATGCGCGCTGTTCTGAGTCACCCCATCGCCAGGTTCTATTTTTCTGAAGTAAATCGCACAAAACCCGTGTTGTTTCCCCATATTTATTTGCGAATCTACGGTAATAATTGCAAAGTCCTAGAAAAGCTCTAACTTGTTTTATTTTCTTGGGTACCGGAAAATTTTTAATAGCATCAATCTTTTCCGGATCCATTTGAACTCCCAAAGGCGTTATAATATGTCCTAACATACGTACTTCTGTGAATAAAAATTGACATTTTTCAAGTTTACAAGTCATGTTTGCTTCCTTTAACCTCTCAAGTACCGCGTTTACATGTTCAAAATGATCTTCTTGACTACCACACGTATATATTATTAAATCATCTAAGTAATTAGCGCAGAATTCCCTCACCCCTGGTCCTAGAATTTTGTCCATTCCTCTTGAAAAACTCCCTACTGATGTTTTTAACCCCTGCGGTAATACCTTGTATACGTAAGATTTTCCATTGTATACAAATCCAGTATACTTGCGACTTTCTGGACTGATAGGTATTTGAAAGTAAGCTGAATTTAGATCTATTGTGGTTATGAATTTTACACCATGAAAACGCTGTATAATTTCTGAAGTTAATGGTGGTTTTTCTACTTCCGCCTGCATTCTGGTGTTTAAAAATCTAGCATCTAAGAGTATCCTGACTGTCCCATCTTTTTTCAAGGTAAATGTTAGTGGACTAGAAAACTGTGTGGCCTCTCTACTGATAATTCCTAATAACTCCAATTCTCTAATTTTCTCATCAATCTTATCCCTGTAAGCAAAAGGTACTGGGTAGGATCGCTTAACGAAAGGCGTCTCGTCCGTCATCCTTATTTCGTGAGTGTACAAAGTAGTTAGACCTGGTCTGTCTATAAATACATTCTTATGTTTAATTAAAATCTTTTCTAACCCTTCTTTTCCTTTTGAATCTAAATTTAACTCGGACACAAAGGTCGTTATTCTACTCTCGAGGCACGCCGTATTATTTATTTCAGGGTTTACTTCAATATTAATTATTTTTCCACTTGTGCAATTTTGATTTCTAATCTCGTGTTTAGGTTTCCTATGAATTACGGTTGAATTTACTAACTCTATTTCCTTCTTCCCATTTCCTGTTTTTATTTTTAACTTTCTGTTTTCTCCACATTTAAATTCAGCTGTATATTCGTCTAACCAGTTGATACCCAATATAATTGGCCTAATTAACTTTGGTATTATTAAACACGGCGTATTTATTATAACATCTCCAAATCGCAATGGTACTAAAACCAACCTAGATATTCTCTGACTTTTATGTCCTATCGCTACTTTAATCTGTATAGTCGTTACAGGCATAATAGGATAAATTGTTTGATCATTTAAATAACTTTCATAAAATTCTTGAGAAACGCACGTGATTTGACTTCCGGTATCTATTAAACAGTGAACTTCCGTGTTATCTATCTGTGCTTTGGCTTCCGGTAATAACGGTAAAGTGCTACCCTTTTCTACTTCCTCATAATCTCTGTCTTCGAAAATGTTGTTGAACCCACTAATTTCCCTTCTTGTTTTCTCTTCGTTCACTTTCAATTGATTCCATTCATCCGTTATTTGTTTTAAAGAATTGACACATACTTCCACATCTATTTCCGCTTCCGTTCTCGTTTCTTCCGCTCCATCCTTTCGTCTTCTCACATTCCTTTCTGCTTTTATTGGAACAGTCATCCCTTGTTCATTTCTTCCCAATCCTTTCATTGGATTCCACCCCCATTTCATCATAATCTTCAATGCAGTGTTGTGTTTTGGTGCCGGCGTCCCTCTCCCTGTGTGAGTCGTATTCATGAGGGCTAATGAATCAACCCTCGGCCGTTTCCCGAATTGTTCGCGATGACTAGCTCCTTGCCGCTTGTAGCTATTGTAGAACCTCCCTGTGAAGATGCCGTAGTTTCGGCACACTTGCTGCAGCTAGCGCCTCCTTCCACACTCTCTATTGCGTGAATTCTCTTCTTTATAGCGTGGTAACGGTCACGGTATTTGTCCTTCTTGGTGAACTCCTCCCCACTCCTTTTCTTTGTGTTCCGTTCTTCCGGTGTGCAAACCATTGTATCTAGTTTTCGAAGAAACTCAGCAGCGACAATCTCATCTCCTGACTGCCCTGAAAACCATAGCGATTGAACTTCTTTAGGGTAATGTCTCATAATTTCGTCAACTACGCTTAACGGTGTCTCGGTAATTTTTAATGCTTTCGCTAAATCCCAATAATTTGCGAAATGAGTGAGCATGGATATATCTCTCTTGGAATCATATACCCCTTCCGCAAGACGACGGCGAACCTCATTCTTCTTTATATCTCCCCAATAGGTAGCTAAAAAATCTCTTTCGAAATCCAACATTGTTTCCCATCGCTTGTTGTATAACTTGGCCCACGTTTTTGCTTCTCCCTTCAAATTTTCCCGTACGACAATTAATGGATCTGTACGTTTAACTTTTCTAGTGTATTCTTTTAAATCTTCTAAGAAACTTATGGGGTTTTGGTTTCCACCGGAAAATGAAGGTCGTTCCTGCTGCGGTAGCATTTCCACTACTTGGAGAACGTTTTTCGGCGCACTATCCTCTCCTGTCACCGCCACTGTTGTTGGTCTTCCTAATTGTTTCTCAAGTTCCTGCATTTTATCAACAAGCGGTGCTAAAGCTGCTTGAATTATTGTAGTAATATCTCCGATGTTCACTGTTGACGTCCCAGCTGTAGCATTTTCCTCGATTGCCGTCACTAAAGCTTCTGTTTGCCTCCCCATTCCACGTTTTCCCACCATTTTCTTAGATCTTCCGAATGTTACCGGCTTATGTATCTATTTTTTTTCTTACTAAGCGACAACCTCAATATTCCTATTTTAATTTTCTTAATTATTTTATATATATGTTGCCTTTTTTATTCTATATATTTTTTTTTTCAAATTTTTCTCGTTTTTCTTATTTTTTTTTTGTTTTTCTAGATTTTTTTCTTGTATTTTATCACCTGGCTGTTCCTGTAAAATTTCAAGTTCGTTTATGATTTTCACATCACTCTCTTGTATACCCTCGTCTTGTTTGATATCCGAATATGTTCCAGTCTCCCCCTCTGATTGACTCATATTTTCAGGTGCCTTAAGATTCTCAACTTGTAACGAACTTTTTCGCGATCGTTTGAATATTTCTCTCAGTTCATCAACTAAAGGAACTGTTTCGGTGCTTACCTTCGCGTCATCGAGTTTTCTTTTCTCTGCCATATTTATTTATTGTTGAGTTCAAATCTATATTCAATTTGCAAAATTTGTAAATTCTATTATGATTTTGAAATACCTAACATGATTTTTTTTCATATACCTATCACGATGTTTCCTCGAAATAGGTATATATATACACATATATATATCCCATCATAAACATTCGTCAACGACATTAAAATTTCGAGCCAACTCTGAATTGTATTTTTTTCTTTGAGATTGAAGGTCGAATTCTCAACTAACATTTTGTCTTTTCAAAACAACGTTTATTTGTTTGGCCCATACTTGAATTCCTTATCGAATCCATTGACTGGATTCCCTGTGCCTTAAAATATGTTTTAATAGTCAACTACCTGACCCGAATGTCAACAAAATTATCATGAGTAAATCTTACGTTATTTCAACTTACCCGTTTATATGGTAAATTATATTATGTAAGATTAATCTTACCTCACAAAACAAAACATCAAATGTTTCACCCTCATTAATGACTCTGTCGATTATCGAGATTTGTGATCCTGACTAAATCTATCTACTCGTGCATTGGCGGCACGTAGAGCGATCATTTGAATTTAACACGTGGTCCTAATGATTAACTATGATGTAATACAATTACACTTCTCTATTTTGATATTATTGTTTTCATAGATCTACCTATCACACGATATGGGTGTAATATTTCCGTTATTCATTATGTTACAGATGGTCATAATATATAACACCTCAAAATCTCAAAATAATTGTTTTTTCTTTTGTTTTATAATGATATTATTGTTAATCAAAAAAAAAATATTTTTTTTTTTTGTTAATCAATTGATATTAATCAATTTTATATTTTTCGTAATCATTATTTTTGCAAAACCAATGATATCTAGTAAAGTACATTGGGTGTTGTAAAACATTAATCAATTTAATTTGTCTAAACCTTTCTATTCTTCTAATAAATCTGTCGAAGGTCTAGCGATAAAAATAATAATATCTTTTCCTGACTTTGTGAATAATTTGTTAAGTACCACGGCCCGCCGCTGGTCTGTATTTTTGAATATAAGATAAACAATAATTGTTTACGTTAATACTCCACGATATCCGAATGCAATGTTTATGTTATATTTGTTCCAGCTATCTCGTTTTTGTGTCATTGTTTATTTAATCTCGACGTTTGTTATTTAATTTTTTGTTCCTCGGAGTGATACGTATTACTTAACGATGTTTCCGACTTTTAAGATATATAGATGTTTTTACGCCCGATGTTTATCTTATCAATTTTTTCGATGTTCTTTGTTTTCACAATAAGTTCGATGTTTTTCGGGCTTGTCTGTTTATTAAACTTGCTTCATATCAACATTCCGATTTGTTCGATGAACCCAAAACATAAACAATGTTTTTGTTTACAGAACGCATTCCTTTTGACTGAATGACATCATTAACCTACATATCCTTTGTTTTTGTTTACATTATCGTATGAAAGGAATTTTTTATTGACTCTTAAGTTCACGGTCATTTGAATGAACACATTTTTATTTATAAGGACACTTTTTGTATTATAAGTTTATTCGTTAACACATTCTTTTTGGATTTATTGTTTATTTACGTTAATCTATTATTATTTTTTTTTATTTCACTGTGTATTTATGTAATGTCGCACTTTTCTGATTTTTTTTTTTTTTGTTAATTCTTTAATTAATTACGTCCTATTTATTATTATTATTTTCTCCGTTTTTGCAATAGGTTGACCAATAAAACCTTTTTTTTTCCAATCTTATAAAACCTGAACCTCCTGGACACGGCTATGCAGTTGTAATATCGTCATCTCTATTTGGTTTGGTCAATGGTCTTGTTGTAGGAGCGACCACTGCCTCCTGTTTGATGAACTGTATTTGTTTTAAACTTTACCTCCAGGTTTCAACATTAATTTCGTTCATCCTATCCCGTGATTTCTCAATTGTTTCAAGTAATTGATTGCCACATAAGAGGGTACACGACTCTCAACTGTCTCTGGCAACTGATGGGATCTATGCGAACACTCCATCAATAATGTTCAAATGTTTCGTATAATATTTCTATATAAATCTTACTAACCCGTGATTTTTCAATTGTAGATTGTGAATGGTAGGTAATTGTAAACACGCGGCTCCCAGCTGTTTCAAGTAACTAATAAAAATCTATGCGACTATCTAATCAATGGTATTCAAATGTTTCATGTAATATTCGATATAAATCTTGCTAACCCATGATTTTTCAATTGTAGATTGTGAATGATAGGTATTTGTAAATGACCCATATCGCTGCACATTGCACAATGACATCCTGATGGTTATCCTTATAACTCCGATAAATTATCTAGTTACGGCCAAGGTCGTTTTCAAACTATTCAGTTGACCCAGTCCCTCGTACGTCTTTATTTGTAAACAAATAATATAATCATCTCCTGACACACTAACCTAAATGTGAGATTTGTTTATTTTAAAATTCCTTAGAAGTCATTTGTGCCTCTTTACTTTTATTGTGCATTGTTAATTTAAATATTTTTAAATCCTTTTGAAGTTAAACTATTTATTTCATGTCCCGAATTTAGTAAACTTACTAGAAGTTAGGTGAAAATTAAATATAAATAAATATATATATATATATAAGTACACATATCTCGATTGTCAAAATATGTTAAAAAAAGAGTACATATATTAATAAATAAATATAAAATATATGATTCTACATAGTCTTGAATATTAATAAATACATATTTTCTTTTTCAATAAAGTAGATATGTCCATAGGTAGGTATCTAAGAATCGCTACCATTTCGATGCTTCGATTAATAAGTAAAATACATATATATAAATACATTACTCATATATTTATTCTTTATATACAATATATTACTTTATTTTATATAAATAAATACATAATATACATATATTAATGTGTAATGCTTTGTTTTGTTGTTTTTAATAATTTAATTGATATACCATAATCAGCTGTATCTCCTCACTCCTAGGTCCTGAAAATTATTTATAAAAAGAAAACTTACCCCCCGTCAAGGTATTTCCGGTCGGGTGTACACAACAACCTTGATGAAGAAATCCTACCTAATTAATTGTATTTTTTCAACTAATTTCAAAATAAATCTTTTCGACTATTTATTCCTATTTAATATTTTATTCTCGCTTGAATCGTATAAATTAGTTGATATTTAATTTTTCTTCCGAACGAAATCCTAATTCAGAAAACCCGTTGATTTAATAACACTTTTCTAGTTTAGGCTTTTGAATGATAGCTGTTTCAAATTCCTTTTCGAAATGATAGACTGATGATTAAAATTCCGGTTAAAACGACAAACACTTTTAACACTGTCGCTATACGCACGATGGATTTTAATTGAACAATTTATTAATTCTAAATTTCTTTTTATATAAATTGATAAGAAAATTTATTCCGAATTGTGCAAACTTTTAATTAAACTCGACTCTTAATAAATTAATTTTTTTTCTAACTGTTAATTTTAGAACAAAGGTTTAAACGTTTATTATTATCGAATCCCTTTTTTTTGTTTTTGTGTTTCTTTTAACCTAAGATGAAGTATTTACTATTAATAATTTTAAACAAAATTATAATCTATTTTTAAATATCAATTCACGAGCACATCCACTTTAATTTAACGATAACAAACTCTTAAATTTATTTTGAATGTTTTCACTTTGAATGAAATAATTATTTTTAAATTTTAGTTAAATTCTTAATTCCGTAATCACTTTCTGCACTTCACTTAACACTTTTAAGCACTGAGTTTAAATTATATTTATTTTCACTGTTTAACCAAATTAAATTTCACTGACTCTAGCACTTGTATTTACCACAAAATTTTCCTAAGTCAGGGACTTATTTAAAATTTAACACTTAAAGATTTTTCACTGTTAATCCTACCAAAGAACGTAGTACCGCCACGTAACAACTTTTCGAATCCTCCGCGCGACTGCCTCCTGACTGATGTGTTCCATCTTTTATATCCCTCTCAGGTCCCAAAAGACGTATCTGAATTTCTCTTGATGCTTAATTCTATTTCCTATCAACTCGTAAATCCGAACACCCCTTCCCCTAATTTCGATCGTTCTTCCATAAGATGTTCTGCTTTCCGGCTCAAGGCGGTGGCCAGTTTCCATCTCACAAATCTAAATCGATAGGGTCCGAATCGGGTAAGTCTGTGTTAATCGCCCAAGCTTCCTTTGTCCTGTGTTCATACAAAATGTAGTTAAATTCTCATGATTTTGTGTTCCTTTTTTTCTCAATTTGCGATAGGTCCGTCCTCAATAATATATATATACATCTCAATTTTATGCATCTCGTGCGAAAATTGTTTAAATCCATGTCGAAATCTTTACTACGCATTTTTGAATTTCGATTTGTTTAAATTCTACTTAATTTTATTGTTACTTATATGAGCTTTTCCATTTCCACCCGTACTCTCTATCTCCCTGTCGCAGATTTGAGTTTTTCCTTTATTTTTGAATTTTATTTTTATCCGCGACGTTTTCTTGCACAATTTCTTCTTGATTCTTATGTCATTTCTCATAACTCTTATAATTACTCATTTTCCAAGTCGTATTTATTAATTTCACGGATAAATTCGAATTGTATCGCTTTTCTCCACATGGATCATTTCCTATCTCCGTTCTTTACCCTTCCTTTTATCTTTTCTTCACTTTTCCCGATGTGTGTGGTCTCCAGGAAAATTTCATACTTCATCTATTATTAATTAATATATAATTTTCCACACTTCTATGGAAGATATACCTAATTAGACTCTGGTATATGTGTCACTTTTATTGTCTGACCCAATCTCCGCCCATTCTCCATCCCTCACTTACAAGATTTCACATAAATTATACGTCTGGACATATGTTTACGTCTCAGATTTTATGTACTACGGCCGTAAATTTAGTTTAATTTTAGAGCCATTAGTTTTAATATCTTTTGCTTTAAATAAATATTCCATAAGCTCCACGTTAAATTTTATTGGTCTTCTAATGGGTTATTACCTTAACGTAAATAAAAACCATGTTCGGATTTCGATTGTTTACCCTTCAAAATATACATGAGACCGCCAACCTTTTATCTTGTTTCGATCCCTCCGTAATATTGGGTAACTCCAATATATATCTAACCTAATAATTATGTAAAATGTCTACTTTTCCTGAATCTAATCTATCGCTATATGTTTTAGTTTTTCTGTCTTCTTCTGATACTCGATTTTCACGTCCCTAGGACCTTCGTAGCAGTCCAAAATCTCTATATTATCCTTCCATCCGGTCGCCGCACTTTTCTAAAATGTCTATTTTTTTTGCGAGATTTTCATTCAAGATTGATTTACCAATATGTCCGTTTCGTCTTAAATTGATAACGATTAATTTCCATTGTTTCCAACACTCACTCCTCTCTTTAGTACGATTTTTATCGAACATGACACCCTCCTTCTATCATAAATAATTGCACTACAGTTGAAATTCCGCCAGTAACTTTCCTTTGCTTTTCCCGTCCTTTTTTTATACTATCACGTTTATAATTTTTTTCATTGCATTTTTGTGTGTGCGCTTTACAACCTGTAAAACTTCCAAGCACCCGATTTCAATGGTTCGATACCCCATAAATGTCTCAGTTATTGTAAACATTCCCAGGAGTTTGTCACCTTGAAAGTCGATGTTGACCCTAAAGTGCGTTCACCTCCAATTTCTGTGAGAATCGAAATGTCGTTAATTATCTTTTTTATTGCCTGATCCACAGTTCATTCCTTTGTCTGCATTTGATGTACGCCTCTTCGTTCACTGATTGGTTACTCAAAATTTTATAGCTCTTTGTTCAGATCTATTGGTTGACAAAATTCAATGTTTATTTTGAAGCCTCAAAAGGGGGTTCCTAGTCGTTCCTAGACGATTTTAATGACCTCTGTGTTTATACTATAGAATCTCAACATAATTCCAACTATTACAGGGGCCTACTGAAAAACAAACTGAATCAATTTTAACCTCAACAGATGTCGCTAGAATGACGGTTTTCATTAATAATTTGTATATTTTTAGCAGCTATGGTTTATCTGTTTTTCACTGTGATTTAAGCCTTTCATCACAACCTGCAATAGATATTGAACCTGAAATACAGTTTGCGGAAAGGTTGGTTTATTTATCTAAACGTGGATTCGGCATTACTCCAAAATGGTCAGGAAATACGCTTTTGATTATTGTAATCGTCTTGTTAATCAAGCTCAACGAAGATTTAATAAAGAAGTGGGAATGGCAGGTCAAGATTGGTTTCATCGTTACGCGTCATCCACCTCTCCATTAGAAAACAAGAAGGACTATCTCGAGCAAAGATTAACGAAATGGATCCAGACAAAATTTCAAATTTTTATGACACACTGGAAAAGGTAATAAGAGACTGTCAATTACAATTAAGGCCAGAATGCATTTATAATATGGACGAAACCGGCATGCCCCTAAATAATCGTCCCGTATCAATGACAAGTGTCGAGCGAGGTCAAAATGTAACTGTTTTGGCTTATATGAATGCAGTTGGATCATTCATACCTCCATTTGTCCTGTATAAGGGTAAACGTAAGAAGGATGAATTTATGATTGGAATGCCACCAAAAACCGCCCAAAATTACAGTTCAAAGGAAAAGGTACCCCGGGACTTAAAGTTAAAAAATCTTCCATAACAGCTTCTTCATCGGCTTCAAGAAAATGGTTTTGCATTTATTGCAATGAAGCTTTTGTACATCCTCCAAAGGAAGATTGGATTCAATGTTCTTCTTGCGAAGAATGGTGCCACAAAAAATGTTACGACAAGAAAGTGTTTAATAATGTTTTTATTTGAGCGGTGTGTAAGCCAATAAGAGTGTAATAAGTGTCATAATACTTTCATATAAGTTATGGGTTCTAAAACCTATTTTTGGCTTTTGTTTTTTTTTCATACTTAACTATTTTTTCGGGTTTGATCCGAGTAGCCCCACCACTGATCCGAATCACCACATATATATGGGGTGATTCGGATCGGTGGAGAGGTCTACAGTAATAGTCATATGTTTTTTTAAAGTTACTTTATGTTATGATCATTAAAGTTAAAACATATAAAAATGACAAATGCTTAATATTAATAATTTTTTTTTTCGAAAATATATTAGTTTTAATTTTTTTCAAGAAAACATAAAAAATTATCCGAATAGCCTCGGTCTACCCTATATTTAGAAGTAAGTGGAATACTAACTATTCGTGGAAATCCATTTTGAAATTATCGAACAGATCGTTTGTTTTAATAAAAACTTATTTTAAAAACAAATGACTCCTGTCAACTGTGGATGGGACACCGGTGTCCTATATATAAAAATCGATGATTTTTTTAAGCGATTTTAACCCTTATATACAAAGGAATTGTATAATGAATAAGTTATGAATCGCTTGCGCAAAATATTCCTTTAGAAAATCTTTTAATTTTATTTATGCAGCTTCTCTGACGGTTTTGGAATAAATTATCTACGGTTTTGCGACATATCTATTTTTCTCAAGGTCACGGAAGCCAAGTAAAAAAAAATATTTTAAAAAATAAATTTTAAACCAAGTCAACTGGTTCAAAACAACAAGATCCCATTGTCGATAAACATTCGGCAGAAAATGCAATTTTTAGTTGATAAAATCGTGGCCCGTGCAATTAATTAAAAACGTCATTCAATTTACTAAAATATTGCCAAGCCTGATAGTTATTAAAAATTTTCGAGACAAATAAGCGCCTTTAATTTGAGTAAACTGATTTTTTAAAAGTAGAGTGGAATCACAAAAGGTAAATCGTTTTCAATCTCATTGGACGAAATTGTAAAAAATTATCTACCATGAACCAGAATAATAGGATTCAATGGAAAGAACGTTGAGAAATTATTTGAAAACGAGAATAAGGATTTTAAGGAAAATTTTTTTTTTTTTTTTTTTTATTTATTTAGGAGAAAAAACAGATACAGATATCAATTGACAAGAATATACAAAACATCAACTAGAGAATTTACCTGCATCCAAACTATTTCTCACGAATTAACTTAAACAGCAGTTAAAAATATTTACAAATATTTTGACTTATAAATAGGGGAAAAATATATACATAAGAATATTATTTTACAAATAGAGATATGAAAGAAATGCGCAATATCCTTATAAGAATTTACAAATTATTTTTGAAAAAATTTAGAGGGTAAAACAAAAAAAAAAAAAATATATATATATATATATATATATATATAGATAAACAATGTTAAACAGAAATTAAAAAATATATACATATTTAAACAAGTATGTCTAAGTTTTTTACTATGAACTTTGTAGGAAAACAGTCTTCATTTTTCTACTAAAAGTAGTGCGTGTATCAAAAAATAAGTCAGAGTCCTTGAGGTTTTGGTTCTGATTAAGTGATTCGCACATTCTTCTGATTGGATCCCTGACACCAGCATTTGTACGCGTCCTGCTAATGTGGAATAAGTCGTTAAGCCTTGTTACTCTAGGTGGTACTTTGAAGTTTATTAATTTCAGTATGTCGGGACAGTCAATAACGTTGTTACAGATTTTATACAGAGTCATGAGATCAAGGTATGTTCGCCGGTTAGATAGAGTGGAGACTTTATAACTCGAGAGCATATTTATGTACCCGCGTTTGGGTGCGCTCATTCTGTAATTGAGGCATCGCAGAAATTTCTTTTGAATACTTTCAATATTTTCTTTATAGATATCGTAAAGTGGATTCCATATGGAGGTGCAGTATTCAAGTTGAGAACGGACCAGAGTGTGGTAAAGAAGAAGATATGTTTCAGGTTTTCGAAATTCACGGCTGTTTCTGATGACAAATCCTAGCATGCTGTAAGCTTTATTCACAATATTATCAATGTGCGCATCGAAGTGGAGTTTGGAATCAAAAAGAACGCCTAGATCTCTTATACAGTAAACGCGCTCGAGTAAATAATTACCAATACAATAATTGTGTTTGATAGCGTTGTGATTTTTAGTAAAACTTATTTGTTTACATTTATTGTAGCTTAGGTAAATTTTGTTTTCATTGCAAAACGTTTCGAACCTTACTAAGTCGCTTTGTATGAGCAGACAATCGTTTAGATTCCGAACAATGGCAAATATTTTTATGTCATCAGCGTACAAAAGATATAAACAATGCACGAAACATTTAGTAACAGTGTTAATAAAAAGAATAAACAACAGCGGACCCAGGATTGACCCCTGAGGCACGCCAGAAGTAACTGGTTCCCATGTAGAAGTGTGTCCTCGTAATGATACGGCTTGTTGTCTTTTTGTTAAATATGAGATAAACCAACGTAATAAATTTCCTCTAATTCCGTTGTACATAATTTTTTTGATAAGAATAAGGTGGTCAACCTTGTCAAAAGCTTTTTTGAAATCGCAATATATTGCATCTACCTGGTGGCCTCGATCCATACTAGTAAATAAGAAATTTGAGTAAATAAGTAAATTACTCATGGTAGATTTGCCTTTTACAAACCCGTGTTGTTGTTCAGTAATTTTGGCAGCAAGCTGGGGATATATATTGTTATGGACAAGTCTTTCCAATAGTTTAGGGATCGCCGAGAGAATGGATATTGGCCTATAGTTTTCCACTCTTTGACGCGAGTCACCCTTGTGGACCGGTATAATATAGGCCAACTTCCACCTATCAGGGAAAACTCCATCACTCAGGCATTTATTAAATATTATGGTAAGCGGCACACACAGTGACGACGCAGCAGATCTAAGGAAAAACGCCGGTATTCCATCGTGACCCGCACCCTTGTTTATGTCCATCGATTTTAAACTCGAGTGCACTTCTTTTTCCGTTAGTTTAATTGTGTGAATGTGCGCAAGTCCAGAGTCCTGAACTTCCTCAAGTTGGTCAATGTTAATAATTGGGTCATTGATAGAGGAAGGTTCAAATGTTGACTTAAAGAATTCAGAGAACATATCACAAATTTCCTGGGCATCGTTAGATTTGCGCCCTTCGAAGGACATTGCAGCAGGGTATCCATCAGACGATTAAAAAATAAAAATGGAAAAAGGTCAGCCAACACAGAAGAAAATAACAGTAAAAATACAATTAGACCAGGCGATGGGTTTAAAGATTTTTCAACATAAGTGGAGAAGGTTTTAAAAAATCGTGTTAATATTGCAAGTTAAAGCTCTGCTACATTTGTGGTCAAAGTTGTTAGTTTTCTTGGTAAATTTAGTCTAATATTTTTCATTTTAGGTTACTATTCAAAAGGTACCATGTTTTCACCTGAAACCCGTCGATTTGGAAATGATAAAAAAATTTTCACACACTCGAGAAGAATAAACTATATGAAAATAAGATACTTTGTGTACACCACTATTTAATCAGAAGGATGGGCATGTTTCGAAACCATTATACTACGTTTATTCTGACGAAGAAACCATTGGTTTCGAAATATGTCGATCCTTTTGGATTAAATAGGGGTGTATACAAGTATTTTGAGTGTCAAACCGCTGAAAGATCTAAATTTCTCATTAACAAAAGAAATAAAAGGGCTGAGAAGCATAATCTTAGAGCACGACGTCACAGGAGCATTTCTGTACGTGTGGATGAATCTGTCCGGCAGACAAGCACACTAAAATGCTCGTTGCTGTGAATTCTTGCTCGCCCGGACATGCTCGCCAATGAATACTAGGCTATACAATTATAAAAGCCTGTTTACTTTATTGTATATGCCTACACACTGCACGGAGAAAAATTAGTATTGCTAATTTATTAAATAACTCATCAAATTATTGGTAATCCGGTTAAAAACTAAATTGCAGTTTACTAATTTAGTAAATTCCTAACATTGATAATATACAATGACGAAATGATGAAAGCTGATATTATAAACACGTGTTCCGACATTGTGATAATTCGTTCTTATTTTAATAAAAGTTTATTCGGAAACCTATCAATTCATTTGTTAAGGGCCTGCAAACCTGTTTTTTTACCGGATTACGAATAATTTGAATAGATTTTTAATAAATTAGCAATGTGCAATAATAGTCATTCTTCTCCATGTGTTATAGAGAAGTTTAATCGCAATACAAGACATCTAAAGCTGCGTGTACATTTGCGACCCGAAGGGCGAGTTGAGCCACGAATTATGATAAAGGAACGTTACAAGACCATAGCAAATCTCTGCGCTACATCCATATTAAATAAAATAAAATTCCTACCTTTTTGGAGTACTGCCTTTGTCATCAACCTTATCAAATCCTTAGTCAGAAACATATTATCCGAGTTCACAGTTATTTTAAATACTTTAACACGTAAAACCGTTATATTTGACATCCAATGTCAAATTAATTTATATGTCCAATGGTAAATTCAAAGGACGCACCGTGGCCCACATAATAGTCGCACGAAGTGAAAGGGGCAAAGCGCGTACTTTATGTACGATAACAACGCGGCGAGCCCGCACAAAGGTTCTAATTACCCATACATCTCTCCCCTTGAAGTCCGCCCCTGCTTATCAAACACATTTCCTACATCACTCGTACATTTGACAAGTTAATCCCATTACTTGCCGGCTGGGGAAACTATTAGAAGGTGAACCAGTCGAAACAAAGCGACCGCCCAAAGCGGAAAACATTTTATTCGAATTATTATTATTATTTGTGTTGGTTTTGTGGTTCCGATATTATTATTTTCGATTTTACTGAGAGCTTGTTTGTAACAGAACTATCGTTTCATGTTTTCGTGCCTCTTGTTTTTTTTGTTGTTATATTTTAATCTGGTCTGAGAGAATAATAATCAAAAAAAATAATATGTCTATAAAATAATATTTTAAATGTTAAAACATTCATTTAACCGTGTTGGTACTATTATTATTTGTTCAATTTATTGGGATATCGTATTAGTTAGAATGTACTGATATTTTTCAGCTAAAATTCGGTCCTGAATTAAAGAATGCAATCGAAACAATTAGAAAATTTTTGATGGATAATAACGGAGAGAAAGGCCCCGAGTAACAAAAATCATAATCAAATACATTCAAATTTGAAACAATCATGCTTAATAAGTTTTTAACACTGTTATCATATCATTCCTTCGGTAAATCCTTAGATCAGCTTCTTATCATAAGGAGTAAAATATGTTAATAATCCTGATATCTGATTGCCTCCGTGGTTTAGGACGCCGCGGGTTAAAATCCTGGCGTGTGCAAGTAAATTTTATTTGATTAATTAGCGTTATTACACAATTTACTCATTTAAAATAGTATACTTGCGGCACGTTCCAAAGTGGAAGATACTCTCAGTATCGCCCTGGGGTAAGACCACCATTCAGAATTGAAATTTGTTTTTTTTTACATTAGCTCCACACAGGAAGCCCTGGGGATAATAATTCCCTTCATAGGCCTATGTCACCTTCGGGAATGCTGTGTGGAGGGTCTTTTTAGGACAGTTCTGGGAAGTAAAGGTACGAAGATATAAAGGGGTGTGTAGGAATCTGGGGGTTAGTGAGTCCAGGAGTGACGGACGTAAGAATCCATCCCGATTCTCATCTCCGAGAGAGTCCAGTTGGAGAAGTCAAAAGGTCTTCCTCAACCAGTCTCTCCCGATCCGGTAGTCGGTCGACACACACTTCCACCGCCAAGATCCAGATAAACCTCACCCCATGAACCCGGGCACCCCTGCTAAGTCACCAAACATGGCGAACCACTTGGGGTGACCAATGACTGAGGTATTCGTTATCCGATAAATGGTTCCCGGGGCAGCGGTACCCATACCCCCCTCCCACATTAGAAATGTCTTCACTAAAAACCTGTCATATGTACCGACAAAATATTGTTACTATCGACATGGGAGTGGTCTCTTTCGATTCAGCACAAGTGAAAACATAGTGAACGATACCTTACTCGACCTACTTTGAAAACATGTAAGTCCCCCTCCCCCTCCCTCAGCGCCCTTGAGGGGAGTTCCACCGTCAACAGATTTTAGGCGGGCTCTGCAGATCTTCATTTATACTGCCAAGACGAAAGTTAAGTTTCAGGAACGCACGAATTATTCATTTATCAAACCTAATTTTACCTGTACCGAGATAAGATGATAAAGTCCAACAGCACAATCATTTGAGAACTTGCCCAAAAATTGGACGTAAGAAATCAACATTACAAAATCAATCAAAACAGGTAGGGAAATCAAATACGCTTGGCACTTGGGTGCCGCTTGAACTAAACGAAACTCAAAAAAGGTGAATCATTGATGACAATGTTAGAGGCTAGAGCCCCGGCAAGGCTGAGAACCTGGGTTCAATGTTAGAGGCTAGAGCCCCTGCAAGGCTGAGGTGTTGAGGTGTCCTGCGTTCAATGTTAGAGGCTACAACCCCGGCAAGACTGAGGTCCTGGGTTTAATGTTAGAGGCTAAAACCCCGGCAAGACTGAGGTCCTGGGTTCAAGTTTAGATGCTAAATCCCTGGTGAGGCTGAGGTCCTGGGTTCAATGTAAGAGGCTAGATCCCCGGCAATGCTGATGTCCGGGGTTCAATGTTAGAGGCTAGATCCACGGCAATGCTGATGTCATGGGTTTAATGTTAGAGGCTAGATCCCCGAAAATGCTGATGTCCGGGGTTTACTGTTAGAGGCTAGATCCCCGGTAATGCTGATGTCATGGGTTTAATGTTAGAGGCTAGAACCCCGGCAATGCTGATTTCCTGGGTTCAATGTTAGAGGCTAAAGCCCTGGCGAGGCTGAGGTCCTGGGTTCAATGTAAGAGGCTACATCCCCGGCAATGCTTAAGTCATGGGTTTAATGTTAGAGGCTAGAGCCCCGGCAATGCTGATTTCCTGGGTTCAATGTTAGAGGCTACATCCCCGGCAATGCTGATGTACTGGGTTCAATGTTAGAGGCAAGAGCTCCGGCAAGGCTTTGGTCCTGGGTTCAATGTTAGAGGCTAGATACCCGGCAATGCTGATTTCCTGGGTTCAATGTTAGAGGCTAGATCCCCAGCAAAGCTGATGTCCTGGGTTCAATGTTAGAGTCTGGAGCCCCGGCAAGACTGAGATCCTGGGTTCAATGTTAGAGGCTAGATCCCCGGCAAAGCTGATGTCCTGGGTTCAATGTTAGAGACTGGAGCCCCAGCAAGACTGAGATCCTGGGTTCAATGTTAGAGGCTACATCCGCGGCGATGCTGATTTACTGGGTTCAATGTTAGAGGCAAGAGCTCCGGCAAGGCTGAGGTCCTGAGTACATTGTTAGAGGCTAGATCCCCGGCAAGCCTAAGGGTCCTGGGTTCGATTTTAGAGGCTAGAGTCCCTGCAAGGCTGAGGTCCTGTGTTCAATGTTAGAGGCTAGAGCCCCGGCAAGAGTGAGGTCCTGGGTTCAATTCCTAGATGCAACTGAATCTTTTTCGGTTTCAACTCTTCTCTAGATAGTCGGTAACATTGTCTTCAATGATTAAATATTACAATTTGAGGTTTTACTTACTAATTTATTCTAAAAATAAATAAAATAATTGCAGTTCTTTAACGCAACAAAGCAAATAGAGCTATATGAGAGAGCCATGCTATTATAATATTCAATTATTGTGGTGGTCGATAATCCCGGTGTGTAGAAAACCCTGCTGGCCGTCGTGTGAGCCGAAGTCGATACTTATGGAGGGTACTTACTTTTCAGCACTATTTACACAAACGATTTGTACTGTAAATTTTATGGTTCATTTTATTTTCTGTCAAAATAAATTATTATGAGTACTTAATTGACTAAGCGTTGCAAAGTCCTGTTTTAATTCGACCGTTTTGCCATTTTCATTGAATACAAGTTTCTTTGGACAAATTGTATAATTCTTTATTTGAAATTTAAAAAACATTATATAAAATACAAATGGTTTTTAA
The DNA here is from genome assembly GCA_026573805.1 of Hesperophylax magnus. Taxonomy (NCBI): domain Eukaryota; kingdom Metazoa; phylum Arthropoda; class Insecta; order Trichoptera; family Limnephilidae; genus Hesperophylax; species Hesperophylax magnus. The sequence goes on along the minus strand of JAIUSX010000025.1, from coordinate 2,466,480 downwards.
TTGAGTAGGTACATCGGTTTTTAAGTACATACTTACAAATCTTATGATTTGAGTTGGAATGTTGGTTTTGATTTATTAAATAAGAGAAAATTAGACACATAATTTTTTGAACGCGATGTATACTGTTCACAGAACTAGTAGTATTGAATTAACTAAAGTTATGTTATTTATGTACACCGTGATGTAATGTTATCATAACTTTAAAGAAAATATCTCCGAAAACAGACAAGGGATAAAAGAATTCGCCGCTATACCCCGCTGTGCTGTCGACGTAGGCCAAATTTAACTTGGCTGATCATTCTTTGCCAAACTATTATTACTACGCATTGGAATATAAATTATTGTTATCAATCACTCAACTTTGACTGTTTCACTGTTGACATTGTCTTTATGGTAAGTGACTCTATTCACTGAAATTTTCCGCGTAATTTCATAACCTAAAAGCTTGTAATCACTCTGAATTTGTGTACTTAAGTAATTGAAAAGTTTTTTTTTGTAATTTTGTGAAAAAGTGTAGGTAGATAGGTACTTTTTATTATTATTTAATTAGGCAGCAATCTGTTGATGCGCTAGTATTTGATAGGACAATAAGTTGAACAGTAATTGAGTTGTTTTAATTTAAAAATAAGTTAGTCCTTTCTTCTCTTCAACTGAGAATCTAATCGAGCTTTAAATTTGTTTTGATGTGGAAGTTTGTTCCATGCATCCACTTCTAATGAAGGAGGTGTTTTCTTGGATTGAATAAGGTGTTTTGTTAATTTTTTTTAGTATCCACGGAAATTTATATTTTTAATGAGGGTGAACATTCCTTGAATGCCAAGGCAACTATAATGTCCAGATAAAATTTTGAATGACTCAAGTCAATTTAAGCCCTTTTTTAACGTTTACGATTCGGGAGGCGGGTATTTGTACCGCCTTCCCGGGACCAATTAATTGGATAAATAAAACCGGTGAGGTTCGCAAGGGTTCCCGTGTTTATTGGGTGAGGTGTGTGCGGGTCTTGACGGTGGGTACGCCTTCCCACAAGCTACGAGGCGGGCCGGTTTAAAGAGACCCGTTGACCTCTCCAGCTGGTCTCTCTCGACCCATCGCCTTGCACGGCAGCGAGAGAGATGGATTCATACACCTAGGTTCCTACCCACCCTTCATACCTTTTTCCTTCCCAGAATTTCCTATCTTTCCTTTCCTTAAAAAAACTCTCCACACAGCATCCCCAAATATGATATATGCCCTGAATAAAACTATTTTTCTCAGGGCATCCTAAAAGCATACTCCAGAAGAGGTCACATATGTATGTTTTATTTAACATGTCCGGTGTTAGGTCAAGGACGGTTTTCCTGATTAGATACGTTATTGAATTTGCTCTTCTGACAATCCCAGCGATATGCGGTTCCCGTTTCAAATCTTGTAATGTGGTTCTCGTAACTTCTAGGTCTTATTTATGTTATTTAAACGCCCACAGGGCTTTTACATACAATTCTTTTTTAAATACAATAAAAATAAAGAGTTTACATAATATACGAGTATACAGATTGCATGAAATATAAGATTTAACAATGTATAGGTTAACAAAATATAGGTAACATGATACATGAGAGTTTACGAAACGTAGGTAACATGGAATTTAAGTAAGTGAAATAAAAATAGATGATCTGCCAATATCCACCAAATCAATTGAGTAAAAAAGTGTTAAATTGTTGTTCACATTAGCCTTTAAACTATGTAACTTAATTAGCCTCATAAGAGTTAATTCTAAAAAGTAATAGTCATAGAGTTTAGTAATATTTTTGTAAATTTTGAGATCGTCTGCAAATAGGAGTATTATAACTCCATCAAAAACGGTAATCATATCGTTGATAAACAAGCAAAACAATAATGTACCTCAATGTGACCCCTGTGGAACACCGGTGAAAATTTCAAATTGGTGTGAATAGTGTTAGTTGAGTTTGACTGATATTTGCTGTAACGCAAATTTAGAGTTAGTTTTACCAATATGTAGGATAGTGCATTTTACAACATTGAGTTTTAGAATCCAATCCTTTGTCCACTGATATATTTCATCATAATTCGTTTTGCGGTTGGTCGTGATGTATATGTGTGGGTTGGCAAAGATTTTTGCATCATCTATGAAACAGATGGAGTATTTATGCATGGATGTACAAAATAAATAGAACTGATCCTTGAAGGACACCACTGGTCACATATCGCTCAGTTGACAGTAATTTTCTCTCCATTGCTTTGATCCATTCGAGAAGTCATTTTGATAGCTAGTTAAAGAACGTGTTTGAATGTGGGCTAAAACTATGGCGCTTATTATATAATCAAATTTTACTTAACAGGGATACAGACAGGATGCCGTGGTACTCCAGCCAAACTCTCTTCTGGGTCCTGTCCTGTCTTTTGCTCTCCTGGCCGTTGAGGATTCTCATAGAGTGCAACACTGCCTATGTTCACTATACGGTAAAAAAATTTTTTTTAAACTTTGCAACATTCCCATTCACTTTTTTTTATTTGCGAGTGTTATATATCCTGATATTTTTGTTCTAGGTGACAAAAATCTTCGGTGTTAACTACGACCTGGAGACAAGCAGGAGGTTGGATCTAGAGACCCACATGTCCCAGTACACCCCCACTGCTCCCACACACTTCCCGCGCCACCCCCCCGCCACCTCCATCCTTTCCTCTCAATCTGCCATATTAGCCAACAACATGGAGTCAGCTAGCAGCTCCACTCAGCACATCAACATCCTGGCTCTCGCGAGAAGCAGGAATGGTCTGGAACAAGGAGAAGTCATGTCGCATACTAGTACAATCGACAGCCTCGAACTCTTCGCAACAATAAGAGAAAACTGTGTCCTCGTTCCTTCCTACTCCGAAGCTCTTCTCCTTTCTTCTCTTCAAATGAGTACTGGAGATATTCCAGCTGTAGTTAAAGATGCCATTAACAACTTGAGTGATGCACAAAATTCACCACAGAGAAATAGCTCTCATCGTGAAAACCTGCCTGCGGTGCTTAGTAATATTAATGAAAATAGTAACAGCGAGCTTGAAAACGTTATTCATAAGTGTCTAATAAAGAATTTGAAATCCACGCAACACCTTAGCCAAAATAGTTTACCTTCGACAAGTAGTGCGATAGATATAACGAGTAACGAAGAACCGAGTGAACACACTGAACCTATCACAACACAGCCTGCAGTAGAAGTATGTGTTGCTGAGCAGGTCCGCAGAAACTCAGCAAATGAGAGTACCAATACAAGTGCAATTATAGATAGTAATACTAATACACCAAAAAGAACTATTCGCATAATGGAGGAATTCAACGTTACCGATAACGTCAGAACGGCTCGAGTTATTGAAATGGGTGACTCGGCCAATACAATTGCAAGTAACAGAACTGACAATGGAACTAAAAATAAATACTCTCCTTTTGGAATGCACACCACCCAATCCAACTATAGTCTTCGAACCGGGAATAGTAATTCCGTATTTACCAGAAGGGAAAATAATGTTCTGGATAAAACAAAAGCGCAAAATCGACGGTCATGGGCTGGTTTTCTTTCTAAGCCATCTCCACCTTTTGGTCACTATAACAGAATTTACGGCAGTGCTCGAATAAGGCCAGTCCCTCGACTGAACAGTAGAAGAAACTCACACGCAGACTCTCTCAACAAGAACAGTGATGAAACCCTCATATTGACAGAATCAGTTGAAGAGCATGCGTTCTTGGAAAACGGAGACGCCTCAAATGCAAATGCAGAAATCACAACAGAAGAAGAAACAGAAATCCCAATATCACAAATAGAAGCCATCGATCGCAATCTAGGAGATCGAGGTACTGCAGAATCAGGGAACAGGACTCTTTTCTTTTCGAGTCCCCTTCTAGAAGTTTGTCCGATAGATCCTTTGGGTGGAAGAGAACAAACAACTCCCACTGAAGACCCCCCACCGTATGAAGTAGCGATCAATCTTCCCGTAATGAGGAGAATCACAAGATCGATAACAGACAGAGGAGAATTATTTGGACAATCGCGAGCCTTCATCAATGACACCCTTCTGAACAGAAGATCATGCGCAGACAACGTCATTTCAGGAACAGATTCCGTTCGGCTTCTACAAAACACAGCGACGTGCGACATTGAAAATGCAGAAATGGAAACCAATTTGTGAAAAGACCAAAATACTAAATTGTACATAAAAGAACTAGACTTATTGGAAAAGTTTATAAAATTATATTTATAGTGAATTGTTAATAATTCCAGAAAGTGCCATATTGTGATCCTCGTAGTTAATCGCTAAAGCTAGAAACTAATATTATAAATTATGTAATAGTTCGCCGATTAGTATTTCAAATAAATTTTATTTATTAAATACTAATTTATCTAAATCCATGCTTCGTCCCTTACATTGTTTTTAATGTTAATTTGGCATTGCCAAAGATCTCCAAAAAGAGATACCAGATAAATATTTAAAACATAATTATATTACTAAATTGTACATTTCTAATATGTCTGTCAAGGTTGTTGGATAAGATTTATTGTCATTACGTCAAAGTACTCCAAAATGCTTTAGGAATTTTAGTGAAGAATAAATCTAAAAGATTTTGTAAAAATTGATAAACGAACCAATTACTGATAAGATTCCATTTAGATGCAATAAAGCGTTGCATGCGGCTTTGCGTGTAAATTAATCGATGCCTTACGATGTGTATTAAATAATTACGTATGGAACAAAGTAAGTTTCTCTATAAATAAAACTGAATTAATAATAACAAATGTCGAAAATAATCTAACGATGTTAATTCGTGAAAATTAAATAAATTGTTATTTTTTTGTGATTTTGCTCAAATTTATCAAAGACAGAAAAAAACACTTGTGTCCATTTTAGCGATGCCTCATAGCCATTAATAGATTGGTTCGACTACAACAAATTAAGGGTAAACGTAAGGTTCGTTATAATCTACGCGTTCATAGATAACGTTAATTTAATTATTTTGTGAAAATGCTTTTTTGCAAGTAATTCTTTAAAATATTATTTGTTGGCGTCCGTACATACTCAATATGAATATGAATAGTTTTTTCCCCATAAAACTCAGTTCTTTCAAGAAATGCATTAAAATACAATGTTGTATTGAATCACTGATACATATTATATACATATTATGCCTTTCTTGAAAGAATAGAGTTTTTGTACGGACAAAACTATTTATTTATATTTATATTGCGTGTATACGGGCGAAAACAAATAATTCTAATAATAACCCTTAGGGCTGATCTGTTCGCTTTTGGGAACAACTCTTACGGTCTCCCTTATTGTGATGGTGAGAAACATAATATAAACAGTGATAGAAAGAGAAAAAAACATACTTTATATTCAAATATAGAAGTTAACCATAGAAGAATAACTTTTATGAAACCAAAGGTTCCGAAAGAAAAAAAAATTAAATTATAATTTTTTTTCCAATTAAATGTGAATTTTTTATTAATTATTTTTATATAAAAAGACAAAAGAGTCAGGGGTCAGTAACGTTTATAATGTATTTGTTTTTTAATATATTTTTTCGACGGCAGTTATTTTTGTTACAAAAAACACAAGAAGAGCATTTTTTGATTATATTTATATTTGCATTAAAAATTTTAACATTTTAAAAAATATATTTTTATTTACAAAAATAAAATATTAATGCGTATTTTATCACCTCAAAAGTAATGTTTAGTTATCGGATACGTTCTTAAATATTCCATTTATTTTGATTTTATTGCAATGCGGAAATACGGACCTTCTGTCAAAACATAGCAGAGGCTTGAGCCCTTCATATTTTGAAAGTTATGCTTTAAAATAATCAAAAAATAATGCAAAAAGTGTATTTACATAAAATAATTAAATTAACGCCATCTATGAACGCTTAGATTATAAGTGTGTAAATAATTAGTGTCTGTTAAAAAAGCTCAAATATTCAAACTTATGAGAAAAACAAAAACAAATATATAATATTTATAAAATGTTTGTCCATCTAAGGTAAATTTTTCAACAGCATACAAACATAGGCCATGAATCTTTTAATATTCCTCTCTTAAGATCTTTAGAATTCCCGAACAAGATTTCCTATGGTAAAGTGCATTTTCTTCAATTTAAGTATGTGTTTCCATCTGAATGTATATACCTATACAAATTGCGCAATTTGAGTTAATCCAAACAACACACACTTGTATGTGTACCTACACGCGCGACTGGTCTTCGTGTCATTTACCTATGTGTTTCCATCTGAATGTATATACCTATACAAATTGCGCAATTTGAGTTAATCCAAACAACACACACTTGTATGTGTACCTACACGCGCGACTGGTCTTCGTGTCATTTACCTATGTGTTTCCATCTGAATGTATATACCTATACAAATTGCGCAATTTGAGTTAATCCAAACAACACACACTTGTATGTGTACCTACACGCGCGACTGGCCTTCGTGTCATTTACCTATGTGTTTCCATCTGAATGTATATACCTATACAAATTGCGCAATTTGAGTTAATCCAAACAACACACACTTGTATGTGTACCTACACGCGCGACTGGCCTTCGTGTCATTTAACTATGTGTTTCCATCTGAATGTATATACCTATACTAATCGCGCAATTTGAGTTAATCCACTTTTAACACATCTTTTTTTTTTTTTTTAATTATATTTATTAAATAAAAATTTTACAATGTGTGATATACATATATATATTTCACTAGTAATAAGATAAAATATATTACGATATGATTAATATTTATTATTTTTCAATGTTCTCCCATAATAAGCAATTGCTTGTGTGTATGGGATGAGGTATTATTTGTTTAGTTTCTTAGATTTTTATTTTATTTTTTAAATTTTTGTTTTGGTTTTTCTTTTATTTATTTACGTTTTTTTTATTTAGTTTAGGTTTTCAGTATATTTTTTTAATTGTGTTTTGAATTCTTTGAAACTATCATTTAGTGATCTTATATTTTTTGGCAATTTATTGAAGAAATTTGTTCCTAAGTATTTGTAGTTTTGCTGACCCAAAGTTTTTTTACAAATCGGAATTGGTAACATGAATTTTTGCCTGAGATTTGCTGTGTTTTTGAATGGTACGGTTTTGTTTAGGATATCATCTTTGTAAACTTGTAAGGTTGCGTGATACTTGTATGTATATCTCCTCTCCCGACTGGCCTTCGTGTAATTCGCTGATGAACAACAGTTTGTCTTGCTTACGCCTTCTTGCTGCTTTTAGCGACAAGGGAACAAGTGTAGAAGATCATAGAATTTAATTATTTGAAAAATTTGATTATGTATACTGTTATTAAGTACTTACTTATGTTTAAAGTGTTTTTATTTCAATTTCACTTGATTTTTTTTCTTCTCTGAAGTCGAACAAAAAGTTTGAAACCTGCTGTACGCAACAACGCATATTATATGTTTGTACCTACTGTGTTCATGATTGCGACATCTATCAGTTAAACGATCTGAAAATGCTTAAATTGTCAGACAGACGGACTTTCACTGACTTGGTATTTCTGTATAAAATTTTAGAATTGCTTGCATTGATAAGCTTTCGGATTCCATTACGTAATACTAGAAGTCGGGATTTATTCCAGTACGGAAATTTTGGGACTAACTACCATATAGGCTGAGTAAATGGAGGGTAATAATTATGCAAAATTAGTGGACGTCTTCAATTTATCACTTAGTAAATTCCAAAGATTGTTGCTGAAGATATTATATTAATTTTATTAACTATTCCCGTGTAAAAGCCTAAAAACCGGAATTTCTTAGTGGTTACAAGTGGGAAAATAGTAAATCTACTTCACATAGAGAACCTACAAGAAATTCCGATCCAAGAATAACAGTTTTTTTTAAACCTTCTTCCCGTTTTTTAGAAACTGAAACTTTTGGAGTCGGTTCCACGGTGTGAAGAATTAAAAAAAAACATTATACAGCTGATATTACTCGAAAGCTCTAATTAAAAAAGGTATAGTTGAAACAAAGTCGACTCCAAATGTAGATTCATCACTTTTTCTCTGTACTACGAATTTCCAAAACAGTATATATGTGAAAACATCGAAATGTAATTTTGCCCATAAAAATTAAGCATTTTACCCAGAGTTACTTTCCATGCTTTAACTTAATTCCGCGTAAACCATTCCTTGGAAAAGCTGCCCGAACATTACGTAGCCAGTCAGTACTTAGGTTCATACAGGCCACCTAAAAGTAAATATTTTTTACTGTGTTAATAAAAATAATATGATCGTTATTAAAATTATGAATGTAAATGTTCAAGGGCACAGCTTATATTACGTAGATAATAATATGCACTAAAATTAAATTAAACATGTAATATTATGTATTTTAAAACAATAATTGAGTTATAAATGGAAATAATGTTGTGGCAAAGATTAATTGAACGTCTCATACATACTGTATGGGAACTATATATGTATACTGAACTCCTAATATGTATGCGTATATATACTGAACTTTTAATATGTATGGGAACTATATATACTGAATTCCTAATATGTTTGCGTATAATATGTCTCAGGGTGCAAATATTGGAAGATATATCGTCAAATTATTTTAATATGCATTTCCAACCTTCCTCTTTCCCAACTCCTTCCCCTCCCCACTCCTTACCCTAATTGGGGGTGTCATAATTCTACTTTCTCCGGACAGTTGGGAATCATTTGCTATATTCACAAAAAAAACTTTTATTATTCAGAGGATACGGTCAAGTCCAAGGCCAGCCCTGTGCAGGTACAATTGGAGCAGTCCGCTCCGGGCGCTGACTTACCAAAGCGCCAAGTAGCCAAGAAGTCAAGGCGCTGATAATTCCTAAAACCTAATACTTCGCCCTTGAGGTTTTTACTAGCCCCAGGCGCCGTTTGGCTCAGTGCCGGCCCTGGTCAAGTCTACAAAAATGTTGGGGACTAATTTAAATTTTAGAGATTCATGCTTCATTCTTCACTCTCCTTGAAATATTAAAATATAGGCCTTGAGAGAAATGGGGGGAACTTCCAATGTGGATGAAAATACCGTTCGCAGATGGAGTAGATGAAAAATAACACACTATTCTCAAGAACTTTTTTGCAAACTTTTAAACTCTAACAATACTAAGGACGGGTTGTTTCGGAGAATTTGAACAATTCATTTCAATTTCAACGTTCATTTTCAAGTTCTGTGAAAGATTTTTTCATGTTCTGTTTTTATTTCAGTTTTGTCAAGCAACTAGCCTACAATGATATAATATTAGAACTTGAATAGGACTTTCACAGAACCCGAAAAAGAACGTTGAAATTTGATGAATTGTTCAAATTCTCCGAAACAACCCGTCCTTATACAATAATAAGCAGTAATTGTTTATTGAAGTACTAGTACATATTGAATTATTTTGCGGGTTGGAAATAAGCCGACGTAGCTCAGTGGTCCAGAGCGTCTGACCGGAGATCAGAAGGCGCTTGTTCAATTCCCGTCGGCGGCATTTATTTTTACTCGGGAGATATTTTCAATTTGCATTGATATTACAGGCGACTAATTATTATCCTTTGTGCTATGCATAAAAACCTTGTCTTATAAACATTAGTTTATCATTTAAAAAAATAATTGTAAACTCTCCTCCATTATACATCTTTCAATATTTAAAATCACAACAGTACCAGCCACTCTGTAAAAACATACTGAATATAAAATTGTAGGGCAGCTTGAATAGAAAAGGGTTGTCACGATTTTCCTGAAGATACAAAAGAAAGTCGGGTCTCCAGCGACAAAATGTATTCAAAACATCCGACAAAAACAAAAACATTGGGTCGGGGCCACAACGGTTTTTGTTTTCCATCAGCCGCGGAAAACAAAAACTTTGTGGCACTGCCCCAATGTATTTATTCTTGTCGGATGTTTTGAAAATGTTATGCCGCTGTAGAGGCGCCTTAAATTTATCAAAAATATTAATAACATACCAAAAGAGGAACAGTGATAATTTTTTGTTAATCCATGTCCATATTTTAAATTTTAAACAAAATTATTTATTGAAAAATTAATTATGTTTTACACAAAAAAAAAACAGTCTGTCTGCAATGGTCAAAAGATTGCTAATATATAAAATTATCTTTATATTGTCTTGCAAATTTATTATGAGTAAAATAGTGGAGTATTTTTTAAAAATATTTTTAATTTGACTAAATAATAAACTTTGTTTAAAACCACTTCGTTTGAGTTATACACGTCGACCGGTTTCGGTTGATCTCAACCTGAATGAATCAGGACCATAACCATATAAACTAAATAATGTACAGAACCTCTACCAGCCCGTCTCGAATGCTCTCTCCCTGTGTTTTCTCTTTATATTTTGTTTACCTTATAATATTTCTCTGTAGGTACTGTAATTTAGTTTATGTGTTTATTGTCCCGATGAAGGTTGAGATCAACCATAACCGGTCGTCGTGTATAACTCAAATAAAGTGGTTTAAAACAAGTCTCAAAATAAAGTGGTTTTAAACAAAGCTCAAATAAAGTGGTTTTGAATAAAAACTTTTTTTCATTTGTATAATGTCAAGCCACAAAGTGTTTGCTTTCTTCGATAGTTGAATAATAAATCATTCAGTCTTATAATAATACAAACCAGAAAAGTCGCATTAAAATAATACTTATAAATGTATGTTGAAAAAAATTCTACCTACCTAAATATTATTTCCAGTCTCTCAGTCGAAAGCTATTTTTTTCATGATTTTAGTCAGGTTGAAACTACTACGTACTTATTTAAAAAATAATGATTAGTGTACAGATTTTACGAACAGCTGTTTAAAATCTCTACCTATATTTTGATCCTATGTACCAAAGTGTATTTTATTTGCATGCAATATGATGATGATCATGTTATGTGTATATATGAGCAAATAAATGTGATGTTAGTGTAATGTAATATGTTTAGGAAATAATAATTTGTAAAGTTTGCCATTGCAAAACAGAACCATTTTAAAATTTTTTTTTCGATAAAAAGCCTTCTTGCCATAACCCTTTTTAATATTATTATGTAGGTATGCAGGGACGTAGATAATTCAAATAAATAATATTTAAAATTGAAATCGATCAACATAATTATATTTCTAAATCTTCCTCAAATGGTACCTATATAAATTAAATATTCACCTTTAGTTCTGATAAAATTCCCTTGGATAAAAGCATAGTATTTTCCCAATTATTGCTTGCAGTACAAATCCTTTGAAAAAAAATATTTATTTCTTCCTATCCACTTTCATAACCTCAATTTGGTTCCATGATAACTCAACACAGTGACAATTCAACACACCTTTAAAAAGTGATATAAAGTCATTAGAAACGATGAAAAATAAATAAATTTAAACCTAACCTAACCTACTTAACCCGGTTAATAAAGTTTTTGTTTCATCACTTTCCATGACTTCATATAACTTTTTAAAGATGTGGTGAATTTTCATTTTGATGATTTATCTGGTCACCCCTCAATTTACATACTTATCACGAACTGCTTTTTCAACTGTATTTCCCCCAAAACTAAAATTAAAGCGACTTCCTTTGGTCAAATATACTAGAATGATAATAATACGCCCAATTCCAGTAAAAATATTGGCAGTATTTACCCAACGCTAACCGCTAGAAGCGCTAGTGAAGCATACATGTTGAAGCATGACATTTCTTCCGGACAATGGCGGCCATAAATCAACTTCTAATGGCGGCAAAGAATTCCCTTTTAAAACCACCATAGACAGAGCGCGAGCGGCGAGGCTTATGACTGTTAAAACCTAGTAGCGGTTTTAATAGGTGCTATGTAAATATTCAAAAAGCAGTAAATTCCTGTGCAGGTAAACCTTACATTTATTTATTTTTTTATTTTCGATAGTATTTCATATAAAATCCATTAAAATGCTTAATGAAAGATAAGCAACCTGCATAACTCGCGCCGCTAGGAGGCACTAGTGTAGTATTCTTCCATCAGAATGTACGGGAAATGTCAGAAGTTGGAGGTATTGTCTACATTTGCTTTGGCATCTCTTCGAACTAAATCTAACAAGAAAGCAGGGCCGGCCCAGTGCAGGAGCAATTGTCCGCTCCGGGCGCCGACTTTCCTAGGAGCCAAGGAACCAAGGTGCTGATAATACCTAACACCTAATTCAGGGCCTTTAAAGCTTTTACTAGTGTCGGCGCCGTTTGGCTCAAGGCCGGCCCTGCAAGAAAGTACTTACCCCTAATCCTACCCAAATTTCATTACTATATGAAGCAAATATAACTGCTAATACAATGTCAATTTTTTTTATTGTAATATATTTACCTAAAAGTGCATTCTTATAGAATATATTATAAAATAAATACAAAATTAAGAATTGTTTATTTTTTAAACCTTTCCCAATATTCTTTATACACAGGTGTCTGGGGGGTAACGAGAACAACTTCGGGGGGTGATTATAAAAAAAAATGACATTAAAAAAGTAAAAAGATAAAAAAAAGTTTTTTCAAATTCCAAAATTTTAATGTTAAAACTTTGAATTGTTTGTACAGAAAACTAAAGCTGAGAAAAATATTTCTGTATGGGAATAAAAACGATAGAATTTCGAAAAAAGTTATTTTTTTACTTGTATTATCGTGTAGAATCATCTCCCGAAGTTTGTGCACTTTCCCAGGACACCCTGTAATATCACTAGCTTTTACTCACGGCTTCGCTTGAGTGGTAGGTATTAGAGAGAAATTCCTGTACAAAGAATTTTCCCAGAAATGATTTTCCGAAAAAAAAAGGAGCCCATCTCACTTCCCAGTCCTCCAACAATCCATATGCAAAAAATCGCATTGATCGGTCGCTCCGTTTCAACGTGAAAGAACGACAAACAAACAAACGCACTTTCGCATTTATAATATTACTAGGGATGAATTTATAGTTAGGTAAGTACTCTATTTTTTTTTTAACAAAACTTAATTTATTCTTCAATAGCTAAATCGCTGTGGCTTCAATTTAAATAAATAAAATAACTAACTTTGTTTCACCACTATTTAATAAAAATTATAAACGTATAAACAAAATCAGGGGCGGCATCTAACGGTCAGCATTTCAGCAAATGCTTTTGTCGTTTAATGTTGCTTGTGCAATGATGGGGAACTTAGCTATCAGTGATTTACACTCGCGATGCCTGGGTTGGAATCAGAGGCATTTTTCCACTCGGCTACTAGCTGTTTAAGCTGATATTTATTTTTAATATACAATAATTTACAAATGTAGATATTTCGAGGCTGATTGTAAAATAATGATATGTTTTTAACGAAACTGCCCAACTCAATTCAGAAATTATTTCTCGTGATTGAATGAAAAGATTAAAGGTTTCCGTTTTAAACAAAACTAAAATATTTTCATTTAAATATTAAATATTGTTGAAATATATAAATATAAGAATTTATTGATTTGTGCTTCGACAAAGAATTTTTTTTACTGCGGCCCTTTTTCCGTGTGTTTGTTGTAATATGTAATAGTTCATATTACATTCGCTTCACCCACCAGACACCTACTACCTACCCCGATTGGAGGTTCCATGGAAAAAAATTGGCGCTTTTCAGTGTTTTTGTGAGACTTGAACTAATTTTCTAGTCCCTTTGCTTTCATCACTTACTCTTGGGGATGGCAAGTTCTACAGGCTGCGAGATTATTGAGGAACTGAGAATAATGTGCGGTATTCGCAATTTTATATCTTTGTAGGTAATTAAAGAACACGCTGCCATTTAAGTGAATTTTTTAGCGTAAAATTTTCAAAATAGACTTTATTTGATTTTTAAGCGTAAAATTTTCAAAATAGACTTTATACCCCCCCAGGGCGTAAAAAGGATGTTTTACTGTAAAGGACTGCAATAATACTTATTTGAGTTATGCTCCATTTTGTGCTTTCCCTTTTATCATTTTGCATTACTTAATGGTGGACTGCTGGGCAAAGTCCGGTTAAAACACTAGTTACAAAAAAATAGTAGGTAACTAATATCTGAGTGTTATTGGAAAGGGCAAAAGGAATATTAATAGACACTCTGCCACATATGGGGTACCCTAGCGACCCCCCTTCAGGTAAGTAAAGGTTAATAACTTTTTCAATAAACAAACATTGGGTGAAATGGTTCAACATTATTACTTTATTAAAAAAAAAAATCATACACAAAATGCAGCTCTACAAGAACTACTAACTTATTTATACAAAATCTGATAATTTTAGGTAAGAATATTAAATATTATTTATTACATCGTCAAAGCGAAGCCAACCGCAAGGCAAAATTATTTTCGACGACAAAATCAGAGAGCATAGGAAATTTGCATGATATGATTATTGTAATGAAGTCTTGTATGAGAGAAACAAATTCAGGTATGTGTATAAAAGAATATGCATGGTTGTTCCGTCTCTCTTCATCGTCACCTGCCATCCAAGACAATACAGGTTCCGTCATGGGAATCGCATGGTTTACGAATAAGATATACTCGGTCAGTTTTATTTAAAAAATATTTTTGTTTATGTCAAAACATATTGTAAGTTGGGAATTATTTATTGGCAGTTTATGTTTTGAAAATCACGTCGCCATCGCTCAGATGTTGGCCATTTACATTTATGCATGATTGTAGGCAGTCCTGAAAACTTTGAGAAGTGTCAATTAACATCTGACGTGGAATCCGAACCATTTCCTCCTGATTTTCGTCTCGAGATCTTCAAGGCAGCCAGGCTTGTCAACATATTCTCGGGACTTGAAATATTCCCACAAAAAGAAGTCACGTAAGCTTAGATCAGGGGAGCGAAGAAGCCAGCGAATATTGCCATATCTGAAGATAAGGCTTCCTGGAAACTGATCCCTCGAGACAGACATTGAATTACGAGGTGGGTGCGCTGTTGCATCGGTAGATTTTTGCCGAAATCAATAGATCTACTAAAATTTCAGTAGGAATGGAATCACTGGCTCTAGGTTCCACGACATCGCAATAATTAAACTTCCCACTCTAAAAGAAAAATCAAGGCCACGCCCACTCTCTGAGGCTAACAACTAGGCTGTACTATCCAATCAAAAAACATGCGGTTTCTGTGACGGACCCTGTACATTGGTGATAATTAAAGTAATTTTACTATTATTCCACCATCCCAATATCATAGTAAAACCTTTGTAAAGAGTTATTCTACCAAAAGGCAGTTACAATTATCATTGTGAGGCCATTTCCAATGATGAAAAAAATGTGATTATACATATTTTTCTGCCCATGTAGAAGTAACGCCACTATCAAATGGCATCTTCAGAGGACTTGCAGTGGGGATAGATTCGCAATGATGTGATATTCACAACTATAAAACAAGAGGTTAATTATTACACTATTTTCTTTCGTTAAAGCAGAATAAAAATTAATAAATATTATAATATGTACAAAAACATCTTAAAGGTACATGGGCCCAGTTATTTCCCAGAAATTCAAATTGGCATTCAGCGCCATTTTGTTTTTTTTTTATTTTTGAAAGGTCCCCGTTAAACACAGATTCTAGGTGCGTTTCAACTTTCTATCAAATTTTTATAAGCTGACAAGCTTAACAAAATGATTCTGCTGATCACAATTTGTTCAAAAGCTGAAATGGACTTTTGATGACTTTGTCACAAGTGAATTTCTGCGAAAAAACTGGGCACTACTGAAATATTTTTTGACAGAAAAATTTTGCGAGGGGAGAGATCAAAATTATTGTAGGTTGACCATTTTCATGTTTCTTTAGAATGGGTACATTTTATAAATACTAGGCGCCAGTTAAATAAAACTAATAGCTAAACGATATATTAATAAAACATGTAAAACAGAAAACTTTGGTTTGATTTTCTTTAAAGTGAATATCGCATAAGAGTCCCAACTGCTTTCTGTAAGATAATGGGCTTTCTCAATCTGGGTATGTTGTGAGGATGGAGAGTGGGAAAAGGATGGGGAAGAGGAAGCTGAGAAAGTACCTGACTATTCAGAAGCAAAGCATTCAAAGATGATTTGGCAGAAAGAAAACACAAAAAGCCAAGAAGATCTTCAAAGCTTTCAGCTCAATGTGTGTAAGTCTTCAATTCGTTTTGATTACAAACCCCGGGAAGCAGAGAGCATTCTTATTTTGCTTCCAAAGTATACTTCAGAATATTTTCAGTCATATTTTTATCATAAGACTTACACCATCACCACATGTCGGGGACTTAGGATCACAAGGACCTACCTTACAATCAAAATAACCGGAGGTAGGTAAACCCCTGCGACACTAAAATTCCAAGTTTATTCCTGTTATGGACATTTTACACAATGCTGTTTGTCATTAAATTTTCCATATTCAATTTGGGATGCGGGTAAGGTTACCGAAACCAACACCTCCGCCACAGATAACCCCAAGTGGATTGCTACTTTTGGTGACTTAGCAGGGGTGCCCGGTTTCATGGGGTGAGGTTTATCTTGATGGCGGATGAGTCTGCCAAACTTATTGCGTGGCGAGGAAGACCTTTTGACCTCTCCAGTCACTCTCAACCCATTGCTTTGCACCACAGTGGGAGGGATGGATTCATTTGTCCATTACTCTTGAGTCCACTGAACCCCAGATTCCTACTCATCCCTCATATCTTTTTCCTTCCCAGAACCTCCTCTCCTTCCTTTCCCTAAAAAAGACCCTCCCCACAGAAAGATAACATACATCCTGTGGGTCATAATTTTCCTCAGGGTGTGCGTGGAACTAATGTAAAAAAATGTATGGGTTTTCTTTTCATATGGATTCGGGATATAAAAAAGGATCTTCATACATTTTAAGATGGAGGACAAAATTTGACATCTGTCATCTGTCATTGTTTTACTTAACTTTATTATCTATAACTAGTTTTATATTTAAAATATTATAACATGTGTTTATTACCTATTGAGAATATTTATTGCTGTTCTGTATTGTAATTTTTGGGTATATTTTTGATGATTTTTTGACGGCAACGGCAAACGCAAAAGACAGATGCTCTCACAGATCTATGGTTATGTTCAAGGTGTTGCCATTTTATGACGAGTATGAAAATAACGATTATGTAAGGCAAAGATTTTTCATATGGGTCCCGATAGTTTCCATGTGGGAATCAGTGTGAAAAAAAACATTGTGTAAAAATGCCATTATTCTTCATTGTTCTAATAGCATACCACATGTAAATACATAATCAATAATCTCATTTGTTATAGACACTTTCACATTACATATTTAGATTATTCTTTTCCGTTACTTCTTTTCAATTATTATAATTGCAATAAAAATTATTTTTCCTATACATATCTTGAAGTTTAATTTTCCCTGAACAAAGGGCAGCGAGCACTGAAGAAATAAACTAATCGAAATAAGGTCTATTTTATCTTACTTCAGGTGAATTGATTAATTTTAATTCTTTCTTGAACAAATACTTTATATAATAATCAATAATAAATTTTATTAGCCTGTATGGGGACAAGTTGAATGGGTTATATTATTATTATGTAAATTGGACATCAGTTTTCTTTCAAATCTTTAAATACTATTTTTTGACATTCTACGGAAGCAGGTAGTAATAATTATAAATTAATAACTGTCGAGAGACCTCGCCTCTCATGGATTTCAAATGACATAATGCAAAACGGCATATTATAATTTGTAAAAATATTCAAGAACACAAGCATATACATAAAAAAAAAATCACTTTCGCTTCTATCTTACTATGTACCGCATAGCTCTGCTGCATAGAACAAAATAAATATTCACAAAAACAATTCATTTTCGAGTTATTTAAATCTTAACCTCTTATATTTTGACATAATGTATCCAACAACAAACACATACGATATTATCTCATACCCTCTGTTAATTGCATTCACAACAAATTAAATAATAAACAATTATTTAATATTAGGCCCTTCTTCCATAGAGATACACAAATATCCAATACTCGATGATTCACGTATCTTTATCACGAGATTCCCACACAGGCGCAAATTGCTGATATTTTGTAAACTCGTCGGCGACACCAGTTTCCCCCGATCAAATTCAACAATGATTGGCGGCGACGCTGGTCTTGTGATTTCAATAACGTGCACGGGCATTGTTTGTGATGTGAGTACACAACACAAGTGGAAGAAGGCCTTACAATACACAGCCTTACAATAATTTTCAGTTTCAAATATTAATACGTTTTTAAGAAAGTTAGAAATTTTAAAATTACTTTGCGACAGACAATAAAGTATAATAAGCCAATTGCCTTCATTTTATAATGACTTAGAAAAAATTCGTATTGACAGATCTTTCTTACTAAGATTTCAAAATTGTTACTTAAAAAAATTTTCATAGTTTTTTTAAAAATAAAATTTTAACCTTTTTTTTTAGTTCGTGTTATCTCTATAATATAAAATAGTCCAGTCCACGATTTTCTTTATTAACTATTATTTAAGGTGAATTGAGTGAAGGTAATCCTGTGACAGACCATGCTTAAGCGTGATATATTTTCATGGCTTGGCCTATTTCAGCATATCGCTGGCCGTACATTCCTATTGGAAGTGTACGGTGAGCGATATGCTGAAATAGGCAAAGCCATGATGCGTATAGCGTAATGCGTTGTATATCTAAATGCGACGTTCATTATAATCTACGGGTTCATAGATGGCATTAATTTGAATATTTTATTAAAGTGTGTTTTTTGCAAGTTATGCTTTACAATATAAAGACGAATTATTTGTTTGCGCCCATACATACGCAATATGAAAACGAATAAATAGTTTTGTTTGTGTAAAAACTCAATTATTTCAAGAACAATATCAAGTTACAATATTGAATTGAATTTTCAACACAATTTTGTATAGGTATATTCATATTGTGTATGTACGGGCGCAAATAAATAATTTGTCCTTATAATATAGAGCATAACTTGCAAAAAGCGTATTTTTATAAATTAATAAAATTACCGCCATCTATGAAAATGTAGATTATAACGAACTTAACCGTTTAGCGTTTAACCTTAAGTCAAAATAAAAATATCACTTTACCAAGTTTGTATTGTCTACGCGTTGGCTTTGACAAAAATATCTTTTTAATTAAATAAGTTTCTTGTTGGCCAAAAAACCACACAGCTCCCTGTAAGAATTTTTAATTTTGACTAATATTATGATGTGAAGTTCGTACGTTTCTTTGGCTTGTAAATTAGCGGCTTACAAAAAAAAATTTAACTCAGTTTTGGCTATTTATTTAATTTTTCACATTTTCCATAATGTGAAAAATTAAATAAATAGCACGGGGATGAATGGATTAGGCTCCACGGAGCACTTCACGGAGCAGTTTAAGGGAGAGATGCTGCTGGTCGACTTCACCGAGGAAGAGAAGACTGCCCGGTTCAAGATATATACAGAATAAAATTCTCTCCAGTCCTTCCTGTTTATTAAAAAATGGACCGATTTAGCAGATTGAAATTTTCAAAAAATCACCATGGTTTCAAAAATATAGTTAAAAAAAATAATACAGAATGTCTTAGAATTTATGCACAAATAGAAAAAAAAAATAAAAAAATTTGATGAAAGTGGCCCATTGTTAAAAATGTAGATTGACAGGGTGTGATTGTTTCATATAACAGAATCAAAAGTAATTTATAAGGTATAAGGTACAGACTACTGAGGGTTTGAGTAGAGCATAGCGATGGCAGGATCCTCAGTCTCGTAAGTGACAAGAACATCCCTGAATTTATCTATAAGCTGCAACACTTGTGACCTGGTAAGGTTCTCCATGTACATGATCTCCTCCAGATGTTGTTCTCCTCGGAAATATCCTGAAATAAATTTATTTATTAATTTATTATTAACGCCCTTTTAGAGGCTTTTACATGTGAATAGTAAAAATTTTATATTAACACAGTACATATTTATTATACATAACTAAACTGTCTCAGTAACAATCTTTTGTATTTGTTAAGAGATAAATTAAAGATGTCCACTGATTCGGTATAATTATTTCCATCCATAAGTATTCTGGGCAAAGAGGAATACTTATGGTAGTTAGTACCAGAATTTCTGCACTGAAATAAATCCCGACTTCTAGGATTACGTAGTGCAATCCGAAAGCTTATCAATGCAAGCATTTCCGGACTATCAAATGCATCATTTAGAATTTTATATACAAATACTAAGCCAGTGAAAATCCTTCCGTCAGACAATTTAAGCATTTTAATTTAATTTAAAAGAGTGTTGTAGTTCAACAAAATTACTAGAATACCCATTTTAAACAAAGTTTAGATTCTGTCTGTTAGCCTTTCACCAGGGCGATACCGAGAGTACAACTTAGTGATACAACTTTCCCGTTGAAAATCAAATATTTTAAATGGTAAATTTTATTTTAAATTCTATTTTACCTTTTTTATATAGTGTTGCCATGAGATTCAAGTCCTCCGGATTGTGAGCAGCCGGTATCTTGAACAGGGCAGTCTTCTCTTCCTCGGTGAAGTCGGCCAGCAGCATCTCTCCCGTAAACTGCTCCGTGAAGTGCTCCGTGGAGCCCAATCCATTCATCCCCGTGTTGTTCCGGGACATCATGTCCACCACGTCACAGTTGACGTGCGAGAGATTGGAAATTACGGTTGGCGGTTGAAAACTAAAACAAAAATAAAGGTTCTAATACATCCTCACACGGTGATAAGCCATGGCTGAGCTTTCCA
Source organism: Hesperophylax magnus (assembly GCA_026573805.1). Classification (NCBI taxonomy): domain Eukaryota; kingdom Metazoa; phylum Arthropoda; class Insecta; order Trichoptera; family Limnephilidae; genus Hesperophylax; species Hesperophylax magnus. The sequence goes on along the minus strand of JAIUSX010000025.1, from coordinate 2,445,775 downwards.
GTAAGCTGTTCTAATATTGTATTCTAATATTGTAGACACATTTGTATGTATTCCACAGAGAAACAATTACTGTGACTAATTACTGAATAATGATCATTGCATAAAGTAGCATTCTTATTTACCTGGTGTCAACATGCTTAAAGTTTGAGAATTTCTTTTCCGAAATGTTGCTGGTGGAACTTGAATTACTGGTGTTCAGAGTGAAATGAAGTTTTTCATTATCCGGTCCGTTATTTGGGCGCAAAGTGGGGCCATTGGTATTATTCTTCTCTTCAACTTTGAGATTATGAATCCCGTTGACAAGATTGACAACTTTCACCAGATGAGGCAGATTAGCGGACACCTCGTTGTTATTGTTGTTGAGTTGGACAACGTCAACGGGTTTTGTATCGAAATTGTTCGTTTTGATGGCTTTATTTGTAAAGTTTGCATCGAAGGTTGGAACAAGGATATTCCTCGCGAAATCAGGAACGTCCACTCCGATATTATCATTGCTGTTGACGGAGCTTTCTGAAGAATCTATCGTCCATTCGCTCTTCCTGGCAGGTTCGGCAGAAGACTCACTGGAATCTGTGGTATCAGAGTTCTTACGATTCTTGGCATCGCAGACGCTGATTTTGACGCAATGTGGGACAATATCTACGCTTTGTGGCGTGGAGGGCTGTGAATCGAGCGAGGACTCGCAGGTGATATCGCCAAATATCAGACTATTTTCCCGGAAGACGTTCTTTGGATTCTCTAGCTTTACTCTGGTAGCAGTCTCATTATTTGGCGACTTTAAGATGGGTTTTAAATGATTGAATCCGTTTCTATTTTTACCGTGCTTTACTTCTGTGTCTGACAAGGAGGAGTCTGAGTTTCCCAAGGCGGTTTTGTTGGAGCGAAAGCCGCTGTCGTTGTAGTCTCGAGTGCGCATGTTGAACGAGTCATTGCTGGAGTCGTCGGAATTATTCAAAGGATTGGCCGAGTGGGGCACGAGAGTCAGGGAGATCAACGAGTCGGAGATGGTCGGCCTGGGTCTGTTGTGCTTCTCGCAGAAGTAATCCTTGGTGCCTGGAGTAACAATAAAATCATAAATTAAAACAAGAAAGGATTCAAGGCTCACTCTGTTGTTTCCAATAATATTAATTTGGTAAATATCCAGAGTTGCGCAATTTATTTAAAAAAACACTTTGTATCAGTTTAATTACAATGAGGAACTACTACTATTTCAGTCTACGGAGAAGAAATAAAGTTAATTAATACTTGAAAAATTCATGTTCACTTCTTTCGGTCATCTTACTATCGACGCGACATTTGATGGCAAGTTTTCAGGATAGTTTTTCTTTCTTTTTTAGTAAAACTAAGAGCTAAGAATCATTTCTATTTTTTTTTACACTAAAATCCACCAATAATGTTTATTAATTTAATCATATTATACATCCATAAGGGCTTTTACAAACATGTGATATGTTCTTAATAATTTAGTGGAACAGTAATGATGAAATAAAATTTTCTATTAAAATGATACGCAATATAATACCATGCTGAAGAATAGTATTATGCTAACCTTAATTATTTTTATTAATGAGGCATATTATTATAGCCTTCTTGTAACTATATTCCATGCAGTTGAACACATCTACAATTTCTGCAAAAGTATTACCAACTGCAAGCAATCTAGGTACAAACGATAACCTAAATGATTCATGTCATCAATAGAGTATTTCTAGTTGGTATGTTGAAATTGATTAGGCTCAGTAAAATAGGGCTGTCTATAATTCCATTGATAATTTAAAGAATAAAAGTCAAGTTGGAAACAAGTCATTTTTATCTGAGAGTTTTTATAATTTTAATTCTTTCATCAAGTGGTTGTAATGCATCTTAGAAATTTATGCTGATTTTTTCAAATGGAATCTGAGTGGATTTTAAAGTGAGGGGACCAGATAGAAGAATTATATTCGACTTGACTTCGAACTAAAGAATATAAGATTTTAAAAAGTTTAAATGTTTTAAAAGTGTCTGCCATTACGGAGAATGAAGCCAAGCAATTTTAATCCTTTATTTGTTACTATATTGACGTGAGAAAGAAAATCAAATTTGGAATCGAAAATAATGCCAGGATTAACATGTAATGTAAGAAAAGCGTCTGTGGCAGACGCTTTTCTAGATCTAGTTTTATTCCGATATTGACGAAATTTTGCACACTTGAACTTCAAAACAAGAGGAAGGTCAGTGCCTACATAAGATTTCTAAAACCCATCCCCTTTTCCCACCCTTAAAGTAGATTTTGTACACTTCTTTTGGTGAAATTTAGCACACTCGACATTCAAAATAAGAGAATTAATTTATTTATATAAAGGAGAATGTCTGTGCTCTGTGACGGGCGGCCTCACAAAGCCCACAGCTAGTGTAGTATAAAGTTAACCATTGATAGGCGGTCCAGCGGGAGTAGGCAAGAACTGCACGTAAGTGTGCAGCTGCAGCAGCAGATGTCTCTGCAGCATCCACACGATGCACTTGGCCAGCAGGGCGGCGCCCCCTGCCCAGGCGCGCGCGTGGAACCACAGGGGGGCCGGTAGCGACAGCATCGACATCACCTGCATATATAATTAGTATTACAACACAATGTGGATGCAATGTTACTGTTTAACAATTCATATAGATCTCTGACACATCCTTGTGTCTTCCTCACCGTCAGGTGACAAATATGATCTAAACAAAAAGCAAGAGAAAACACCACACTTTATAGTCAAATCTAGCAGTTAACCACAGAAGAATTTAAATGTGCACCTCTATGAAGCCAAAGTTTCCGACTGCAATTTGAGAAAAGTTTATGAAAATTTGTGAATTTTTTATTAATTATTTTCACGTGAAACGACATAAAAGTAAGTGACTGTAATATTTATAATACATTTGTCTAATAAAATGTGGATGTGTTTTTAGTTTTTTTCATTGTCTCTAATTTCAGTTAGAAAAAACTTTTATTTACTTTTGTTTACATTCAAAATCTTAATATTTCAAAAATTATATCTAATAATAAAATTTGGAAGCGTATTTCATTGTCTTCCTAAAACAGTTTTTAATTTTCAGATACATTAAGAAATATTCCATTTATTTGGAATTTATTGCAAAGCGGAAATACTCTGATTTTCTGACAGAATATAATATATTCCGTGAAAAATCACAGGATAGTCTGAATTCCACAATCAGTTCCAATTTTTAAAATGACAATTATAATAAAATATCATAAATACACACATCAAACAACACGACACTGAATTCGGTGTCCCGAATCTCTACCGCTAAAACGGACAACGGTGTTAACTCTCAGACACTGGATACACTCAGTGCCGAGGGTCGAGTGTCTAGTATCGCGGTATATGCGAACCATTAAAAATCTATAAGTATAATAATACTGTAAAATACTAGAACATTCTCACAGAATACGGTTCGCATATACCGCGATACTAGACATGTGCGAACCATATATTTTAGAACGTTCTAGTACAGTAGAACCCCGTTAATTCGAACCCCGATAATTCGAAAAAACGCGTAATTCGAAATTTTCGTCAAAAAAATTTCCGCTGAAAAATTTTTTCATACAAAATTTTTTTTAATTCGAAATTCGTTAATTCGTAATTCGAAATTTATTTTTGTCCGCGCACGAAAATTTGTTCGTGTAATTCGAAAAAATTTGATTTTTGCGAAAATAAATCATAATATTTCGTAAATCTGAATCTAAAAGACAGCCGTGGCGGTAAAACGCCGAAAAATGTATTTTTACGTGGTTATACATCGTCCTAATTAGTATTATTAGTTTGTAAATCTGAATCGATTTACACTGGAATATCGTACTTTTTCAAATTTATTTCGAATATCCGAGTTTGAAGGGCCGAGAAAATACGTTTTACGAGGATATATGTCGTAGTTTTACGAGTTTACACCAAATATCTGAATTTAAAGGGTCGGCCGCGACGAATCTCGGCCGCGAAATTTCGATTTACGCGTAAATGTATCGTATATTTAAGAATTTATTTCGAGTATTTGAATTTAAATGGCCCGCTGCGACGGAAATCGGCCGCGAAATCTTGATTTACGCGTAAATGTATCGTATTTTTACGAATTTATTTCGAATTTCTGAATATTAAAGGGCCCGCCGCGACGGAAATCGGACGCGAAATTTCAATTTACGCGTAAATATATCGTATTTTTACTAACTTTACTTCGAATATCCGAGTTAAAAAATACGGCACGACAGAAATCGGCCGAAAAATTTCGATTCACTCCGAAATATGACATATTTTTACAAATTTACTTCAAATATCTGAACTTAAAAGGCCGGCCGCGACAAAAAACTGCCGATAAAATTCGATTTACGCGGAAATATATCATATTTTTACGAATTTACATCAAATATCTGAATATAAAGGGTCGGCCGCGACGGAAATCGGCCGCGCATTCTCGATTTACACGGAAATATATCGTATTTTTGTGAATTTATTTCGAATATCTGCATTTAAAGAGCCGGCCGCGACGGAATACGGCCGCGAATTCTCGTTTAACGCGGAAATATATCGTATTTTTACGAATTTAAATTCAGATATTTGAAATAAAGGGCCGGCCGCGACGGAAAATTACCGTGAAATCTCGATTTACGCGGAAATATATCGTATTTTTACGAATATCTCAATTTAAAGGGTAGGCCGCGACCGAAATCGGCAGTGAAATCTCGATTTACGCGTAAATATATAGCATTTTTACGAATTTATTGCGAATATCTGAATTTAAAGGGCCCGCCGCTACGGTAATCGGCCGCAAAAATAAAGAAATAATTGGTATTAATACGAATTTACAACTAAAATACCACCCGGATTTGAAGAGCCGGCCGAGAAAATCGATTTTTGGAATTTTTTTTTTTCATAAAATTTCGAATTACGTGGGAATTCGTTAATTCGAAATTTGATTTTTGATGTCCCGTGGATTTCGAATTAACGAGGTTCTACTGTATTAAAAATATAATAATACTGTAAAATACTAGAACATTCTCACAGAATATGGTTCGCATATACCGCGATACTAGACATGTGCGAACCATATTCTGTGAGAACGTTCTAGTATTTTAGAACGTTCTAGTATTAAAAATATAATAATACTGTAAAATACTAGAACATTCTCACAGAATATCTTCAAATTAAAAATTATAACCACAACAAACCTGGATGAGACATAGTCCAGGGAAGTCAACGGCAAACTTCTCGACGAAGGGAGAGTGCAGGTGTACCTGGGCATCCGGAGCGATCACATATACATTGCTCTCGCACAGTGGGTAGATGATGGTGGCCTTGGCCCAATATACCAGATGACCGCAGATTTGGAACACCTACAAAACATTTGCAATGTCGTTATTAAGCACTCGAGCGATGGCTACCCAAATTTGGGTAGCTGTAGGTAAGGCTCATTTACAAATTAAAATGAAATTATTTTGAACTTCCCACAATCAGCTGATATGTGTAGTCGCTAGCTTGATTAAGCTTCTATCAAATGCCAACAGATGTCACTAATGTTCCCGTCATGGAATATTCTACATTATGTTTTGTATTGTCGGGCTGTAGTCAAGGGGTAAGAAAATGGAGCACTAATTGAACACTAGAAATTGGTAGGTCGTGGGTTCAAATTCCGGAGTGCGCAATTATTTGTGTAATTTCACAATTTTATATTAGAATTTGACATAAACAGGAGTATATGGCACATAGTTTAGATCCAGAGTTTAATATCGCCCCGGTGAGAGACCAACATTTAGAATTCAAAAGCTGCTTGAAATGGTTTGAACCGTGTTTGAATAACCAGGTACTTCCCCAACTTCCTCTTTCCCATCTCCTTCCCCTCCCCATTACCTTCACCCTCACAACATACCCAGACTCACAACATGCCAGATCCATCAACATACCAGATCCATACTCAGCCTTCCCATATCCAGCCTCACAACATACCAGACCAATCAACATCCCAGATCCATCCACATACCAGATCAATCAACATACCAGATCCATCAACATACCAGATCCATACTCAGCCTTCCCATACCCAGCCTCACAACATACCAGACCAATCAAAATCCCAGATCCATCAACATACCAGATCCATCAACATACCAGATCCATACTCAGCCTTCCCATACCCAGCCTCACAACATACCAGACCAATCAACATCCCAAATCCATCCACATACCAGATCCATCAACATACCAGATCCATCAACATACCAGATCCATCAACATACCAGATCCATCAACATACCAGATCCATCAACATACCAGATCCATCAACATACCAGATCCATCAACATACCAGATCCATCCACATACCAGATCAATCAACATACCAGATCCATCAACATACCAGATCCATACTCAGCCTTCCCATACCCAGCCTCACAACATACCAGACCAATCAAAATCCCAGATCCATCAACATACCAGATCCATCAACATACCAGATCCATCAACATACCAGATCCATCAACATACCAGATCCATACTCAGCCTTCCCATATCCAGCCTCACAACATACCAGACCAATCAACATCCCAGATCCATCCACATACCAGATCAATCAACATACCAGATCCATCAACATACCAGATCCATACTCAGCCTTCCCATACCCAGCCTCACAACATACCAGACCAATCAAAATCCCAGATCCATCAACATACCAGATCCATCAACATACCAGATCCATCAACATACCAGATCCATCAACATACCAGATCCATCAACATACCAGATCCATATCTCACAACATTCCCGATCCACACCCAGCCTCCCAATTCCCAGCCTCACAACATACCAGATCCATCAATATACCAGATCCATCAACATACCAGATCCATCAACATACCAGATCCATCAACATACCAGATCCATCAACATACCAGATCCATCAACATACCAGATCCATCAACATACCAGATCCATATCTCACAACATTCCAGATCCATACCAAGCCTTCCAATTCCCAGCCTCACATCATACCAGATCCATCAACATACCAGATCCATACCCAGCCTCACAACATACCAGACCAATTAACATACCAGATCGATCAACATACCAGATCCATCAATATACCAGATCCATGAACATACCAGATTCATATCTCACAACATTCCAGATCCATACCCAGCCTACCAATTCCCAGCTTCACAACATACCCGATCCATCAACATACCTTATCCATACCCAGCCTCCCCATAGCCATCCTCACAACATACCTCTGAATAGCCAATATAATAATAGCCAATAAAGCTCTGAATAGCCAGGTACTTCCCCACTTCCCTCTTTCCCACCTCCCTCTTTCCCATCTCCTTCCCCTCCCTATAACATAATGAAGAATTTTGTGAGCAGACGGAAGTGGAATAGATGTATTTATCTAAAGGTGTACTGGGTACTGGGAACACATTCACACCTTACTTTGTACTTGCGATGAATTTCCAAAATGCCTGGTTCCTGGGTAAGCATTTGTTATAATAACATATTTAAGTCAGTTATCATGCATCGTTTTTCAAACTGCTGCTTTCTCACTCTGTTCCACTAGAAAGATGTACGAGGAGAAAGGACAAAAGCAGTAATTTTCCCTACAGTATTTCTTCAATTCCCTAACCCTTCCCTCCTTCCCAGCGCTTTCAATCAACGTAGGTATTAAATACTGAAAAATACTTGTACCCAGTATTTTATTGTGCTTATTGTGGTTTAATAAATAACTTGGTTTTCATTCTAAGAACGGAACCAAAAATGTTTTAAAGGTCTCTCCAAAATATGATGATGAAAAAGAGAAGAGTTATAAAATTAAAATACATAACTGATCACAAAGCCCAGAATTAGTATTATTATAAAAATAAACTTGAAGTAAGTTACGTAATATCTACCTGAGATAGAGTAAGATCCGCTTCAATAGCCAGGGTCTGCAGACTCTTCAACGGACTATACAAGGTAACCAGGCGGATGAGGAAAGGACTACTATCCAAGGGGATGGAGTCCAGCAGTTCATTGGGATCCACGAGGAGCAGCATTCCGTGGTAGGGTCTCAGACTGCGGAGGCACTTGTCGATGGTCTCTGGCTCGATTATGAGGCCCCGGTTGTGGAACTGGTGCGCCTTGTGTGGGAGACAGAAGGACACGAGGACCCACTGGTTCATGCGCACCTGGACCACACCTGGAAGTGAATAAAGCCTTGTTTGGTTCCATGATATTTCATCAAAATGAAAATTCAACACACCTTTAACCCTTTGAACCCCAGTGTTAATTCAAATTTACACGAACTTTGTGGTTTCTTTTACCGTTAACGAAGAAAGATTTAGAAAAGCCGTGTTTTCGTTTTCTTATAGCTTGAAATCTTTTATGTGGCGTCTATTTTTTCCGCTCGGTTGAAATCCTTATTCTCGCCACAACAACGATAAATATTTTGACATCTGCTGATTGTGAGTTTCATCAAATTTCTGCCGTCATTGATTACTTCATTTAAGGTGAGATATCAATATTTTCTACTCGAATTACAAATATTTTAACGCATAAAGATGTGTTCTATATTAATAACATCAGTTCAATTCACTGTTCACAGTCATTTGCCAGAATATTGTAAATGAATTTCAATGTTCATTCAAATTAACACTGGTAGAGATGGACATGTTTTCGACTAGTATGGCGAATTTTTAAAGATTTATTATCATAGATTATTTCTTTATTTCTGATTGAATTTTAGATAAAATGTTATTTGTTTGTACTAGAGATTATCACGACATTGTAAATGTGCATTTTTGACATGAAAAAGTTATTTGTATTACTTTTGTGTTATGTTTATTTTATCTTACTATTTAAAAAATACCCTCTGACGTCCAATGTTAAGCCAAATTAACATAGTATAATTTCTAAAAAAAAAAATTTTCAAATAATTTTCTGAGGTATTATCAAGCATTACATATTTTATATATGTGGAAACAATAATGCGGGTGTGAAAGGGTTAAAAAGTGGTATAGTCATTAAAAGTGATCTAACAAAAATTAGGTTTAATAGTTCCCTATGTAACCTATTTAACCTAGTTTTTGTTTCATCACTTTTCGTGACTTTATATCACTTTTTGTAGGTGTGTTGAATTGTCATTTTGATGACATACCTGGTCACCGAAATGTCACAAGTGATTTTAAAACAATATTGTTCTTCATATTTTTTCAAACAAATGTTTTTAAATAAAGTTTTGGTACTAATAAAAAAGGTGTATTGGAAATTATAACAACAATAAGTGAAATATCACTTGAAACATCTGTGTACCATAAAGTATGGTCTTGAGAGATATGGGAAATGTACTTAACCTCTCAGACAAAGACATTTACTCACTATGTGTTCCTTTGAGAACTGTCAAAACGTGATAATTTTTGTGTTATTTACGAGTTTTGCTAAAAGCTTCATAACTCACGTTTTGGGAAACGTAGCCTCATTCTAAAAAATGTTTTGGAAAGATTAAGAAATCCACTATCGCATTGTGTTGTAATACGTAAATATTTGCGTTTCTAAATATACATTTTATGGAAACGTCATAAATATGTAAGAAACGCTTACCATTATTTCAAAGCCGTGAAAAATGTACTTTTTTCTGAGTATCGTAAAGTAATAACACTTTATATATTGAAGAAATATAATTAAAAACTATTAGTCACCTCAAAATATTAACCGTCCAAACTAAAATATTTTTAATAAATTATTTAGAAACGCAATAAATTATGAACGAACAAGATGACAGATTAAATCGGCTTAGATAATGCACTTCTACGTTCCATAGATATTCTTGAATACAGACGCGTAGCGTTATTCATTATCGATACTCTGTTTTTTAAATCATGGCAATCCGTATACTAGTGATGGAAATAAATCGATTTTTGTAAGATCTCGCGCGTTTACGTGAAAAGACGTTCTAATGTCTTGACCGCTATTATCATATTTATCCATAAAATCATTGATGTATTTATACTAGATTAGCCTTGTCTAGTTAAATCCATTTTAAAAATGACACCACATAGCGTACGTCACAAATATGGAGATGAACTTAACAACCCAACTCTGTTTAAACTCCTTGTACAAACGTTCGAACTCGTAAGCGGAACCAAGGAACAGCGTTCATTTTGTTACCGAGTTGTTGTTGTAATTTGAATACAAAACCGTCACCAAATAACATTTTTTGCTTAACCAGGTCTGAATCAGGTAAAGGACTAATAAATAACACAAAATGATTTTTATATTCACATTTTAAGTTTTGGATTCTGTACACTACATATTGAACCAAAACGGGAAACGTACACATATTTACTATTGAGTAGAAGTTTTAAGAATTTACAAAATTATTTATATAAAATAATGTATAATTAATTATCAAAGAAACCGTTTACTTTGTGGCTTGACACTTTAATCAAATGAAAAGTTATTTTGTTTTTAACCGCTTCGTTAGGTTTATAAGACAGAATTATAAAAAACTAGTCTAGGTACTTATTAATAATGTATAAATTATAATAGACAAAATAAAGCGAGAGAAATCATATGGTGGAGTGGGACAAGGGAGGGTGGGGGTTACATGGTAATAATATCAATTTATTTATGCCCATTAAATAAGCTTTTACATTTTTACATTGTGTTTGTCTTCTTTTTTTATTATAGGCACAACTTTACATATCTACGGAAAAAAATATGATTTTACCTTCCTTCCCAAGGATTGGAGTGAACCGCGCCAACAACCTTGCCAAATGCATGCCGATCGAACCGAAATTTATTTCGTATATTAACTGCTGTAATGTCATACGATTTCAGAGAAATGCCTATTCGGTTTATTTTTGTAGTACCATTTTTGTGAAATATATAGATGGTGCTTAATCAAAGCTAGACAATAACAACCAGTAATTAAAATAACCTTTCTCAGATTAAGCAACGATAGCTAATTTGTGGGTATATTACATTCTCTCCTCCACACAGAATGCTCAAAGATTATAAAGGACCTGAAGGAAATTGCAGTCTAAACGTTTGGGATGAAAATGATTTGAGCATAAATGGCTTCCTGATGATGGTACGGTCAACGTGTTCCGATATCGTGATAATTGATGTATTCGAAATTTACTAACAATTTAACAGGAAACCTGTTTATTCATTTGTTAAGGGCCTGCAATCCCTTTTTTAAATAAATTAGAAAAACTCTGTTCCGACATCGTGATAATGAATGTATTCGAAATTTACTAAAAGTTCAACCAGAAACCTGTTCATTATTCGTTCGTTAAAGGCCTGCAATCCGCTTTTTTAAATAAATTAGCAAACACTCTTTTTTCCGTATTTGTAAATATTTATTTTTTAAATATTAATTTACCATATTTTGTAAGAAACAATCAGCTTTTATATAATATACTATGATAGATATAAATATACAAGTTAACTGAAGTCAAGTCACAGAAGTTTCTTACGTTAAAGTTCATTAGAAATGAAGTTTTAATATCTTGAAATTAATTTGGTGTTAAAGGAAGGGGAGAGGAAGAGGAAAATAGGAAGAGGATAGGAGATGCTCCCGATACATTCCATACTCTCATATTAATAATCGATCGTACGCATTACTTCATATCGATATTTCTTTAGGTTATTACCAAAAATGTCAATGCTGTAAAATTTTGTATTAGATTGTGCACATATACGAGGAATTGGGGATTTTTTTCGAATGTTATATATAATTAGGGTTGCCATCTCTAAAATTTGGCAACCAGGACAAGAGGCGTGAAAACCCCGGATTTTAGAGCCCATAACCCGGACATGTCAACAGGTTTTTTTAAACACAGTCAGTGTAATAAAAACAGTTTAAAATGTCATAAATCACCTTTTTATTTATTTTCAGACCTTAAAATTGAATTTTGTCATTTTTTATCATCATTTTAAATGTACCTATTAAATTTTTAATAGTAATTACATTTTTAAACAAAAATCTTAAAAATACTGAGACCATTTTAGTACTCAGTCTTACAATTTTTGAGGTAACTCTTTTAACTGAATAATAATTATCTTCTTTAAATTTGTATCAGCAGCCATTTACACAACAAAATACCTCTTAACATAATATGAACTAAATTCAGTCTTCTTAAATCTTAAGCAACAAAACTGACCCTTTTTAAAGTTTAGACTTACTAAACCCGGACTACAAATGAAACCCCGCCCGACGCTCCCCGGACGCCTTCTAAACTAGGACAAATCCGGGGAAACCCGGACGGATGGCAACCCTATATATAATAAATATTACCTAGTTATTTTCACAAAATTGAATCCGGATTGCTTTTATCCATTTCTCAATTTTTTCTCGGTTTGTGGGGAAACCTAAGCGAAAATAAGACATTTTAAGAATAATTATCGGAATGTATATAGAAAATATTTATTCCTGTACCTAACATTTTAAGCCTACGTGAACGTTCCTTTTCATGTAACATATCTTCCACCACCTTCATCACCTCTACAGCAATAGTTATAATAAAAAAGGTAAGTGTAATATATATATATATATAAATACTTTGTAATACATATTTTTTCAATGAAAAGAAAAATGTAATTAAGATAGTAAACACAAAATAAATTACTCAACGACGCGATTTTTTCATATAATTTAACATGCAAATAATTGTGGACTTAATACAACCCTGAATAGAGACAACACTAAAAAATAACCAACACTTCTAAAGTTTTTTGCGCGCATCAAGTAAGAACGCCTGATTTTAACCAACACATCAATAATTATCATGTGGCAAGCTCGTGCCATGTACTATTGTTTATATGTGTTCGTTAAAAGCGTATAACACACTGCATGACGTCATAATTGTGACTAGTTTGAAAGATGACGTCAGAAAATTTACTTGTCGTTAGTGAAATTCTATTAATTTCTGATATTTGTTAATGCGTTGCCTTGAATCTATCGGTAAGGTTCTTATATTTTTTTTTATTCAGATAGCTGATTACATTTTCTAAAATAAAGTCCGCGATAGGCACAATCTAAAATATTTGGAACTGGGTTATTTTTGTGATTGAAAAAATGAACTTGCCCAGCATAGCTGACAAGCAAAATAGCTTAACTCTAGACCAACAAAAGGTAAAACGCAATGCACAGTTGCAATTTCGCATTGCGACACAATGCGTGCGCCTTTTCATAAATGTGCACGTGAACCAAAACAAAATTGAGTTGGTGTTATTTTTCACTGGTTACACCTAGTCTAGTTGTATTTAGTCTATGCATAAAATCCATAAAGTTTCACACATGTGTCAAAACAGGCTGTGTGATGGGATAGATTGTGCTGAAAGGGCCAGTGTTGAATAGGTTGATTTATTAACATACCTGAACTGCTGAGTTCCTCAAACACCGTCTTCAGGCTCATAGCCAGGGTGCTCTTCTGCAGGATGTGGTGAAAGGGCGAGCGCGGGGGGCTGGAGGGCGGCAGAAAGCTGTCGGTGGACTCATGTGCCTCTTCGCTGTCACAGTCCATCGAGGACAGCTCATCGTGGATGGCAATCTGGACATCAGAATAGATTGTACACATGAAGAATATAGAACATAGAATAGATGTTGATAAGAGTCTTGCACGTGTCCGGAGTGTCCCTGTCTTCCAACTACTTTTTTGATCAGTGTAACTTTAGTGACCAGTGTAATTTTGGTGGCCAGTGTTACTTTGGTGACCAGTGGTATTCTGGCATATTACCTTCCATCAACAATGTTGTAAATATAAAAAGAACAGGGCAAAAGGGATAGAAAAAGACTTTGAGAACCTGACTATTCAAAATTGGTCACTTTTTTGGTCAACATGAATAAACCATTCCATGTGATATAATACATTATTCCTTATTCGCCATAAGTACCAAAAATTCATAGTGAAGGTATTTCAAAATGGCTGCCAGTTGACCTTTTGATTTGAATATTATTTAAGTCAGTTAATATGATATTATAATTGAATAAACACTGTAATCCATATGAAAGTATCCTATCCTTAACATCTCAAGCTAATTTATTCAGTTTTGTGAACAAACAGCTATTATCCATACAGCCAATTCTTTCGCTTTTGGGAACAGCTCATATGGTCTCATACAAATCGTTATCTAAATGACGTTAGAAAGAGAAAACACTACACTTTATATTCAAATCTAGAAGAACTATAGAAGAATTAAAATATGCACCTCAATGAAACCGAAGGTTCCAACCGCAATTTGAGAAAAATTTATGAAACTTTGTGAATTTTTTATTAATAATTTTTAAATGAAACAAAAAAAAATTATGTAACAATAACGTTTGTATCGGATGTACCAGTCAATTGTATTTAAAAGAATGTATTTGATAAATTTGTGTACCATGTTAATCCGCGGATTTGACATTAATAAACTATTTGGGCTTGTCAACATCCGCGGAACCCAGCATTATGTACCTAGCTGTAAGATTGCATACATTGTACAATATTTGGTATGACGCCTTCCTGGAAACTTTTTTGTAAACAATAAAAAATAAATAAATGGCCGGCAGGCGATGGATACAAACAGGGACCAAGGCAAAGGTTTTTATGTAGCGTGATAGAGCCGCGAGTTTGACAAAAAGGGGCACCTTTTCTTTTCCATCTCTTCCACTGGATCTCCTGCGCCTCGGACCTGTCTCTGGACCCGCCGCCCGCTGCAGCCCCCTCCCGCTGAGTTCTGATAACTTTACAGGCTATCTAACTATGACTGAACTGACTCGCCGGCGGGAACCACGAGGCTTGCAGCGGACCCTAACTAAAAAATATTTAACAGTCATTTTAAAGGCGAACCTTCGTATTTTGCATTTTCAAGTCGTGTAAGGAACTAACCGTCCTTTTCAGGACGATAGTTATTATGTTGGCGTGTATCTAATATGTCTAATAAAGTGTGTTTTTTCATTATCCTTAATTTTAGTTCAGTAATTAGACGAAAAAACGTGAGGTCAGCCATTTTAAAATCTTTTTTATGTTTGCATTAAAAATCATATGTTTATTTCTAATACTACAATTTAAAAATGTATTTCATCACCTTTCAAAAACAGTTTATAGTTTGTGGATACATTAAAAATTATTCCATTTATTTGGATTTCATTGCAAAACGGAAATACTCATACAAGGGGCTAAATATTAGGGCCTGAGGGTTAAATATTATTGAATAGGTTTGTTCTACGTATTTATGTACAATTAATCAACATAACATAGTATTTCAATTAACCATAACATGTCGTGTTATGAAAAAATACAATGTAATACTATTCAAATTTAAGATAACAATGCAAACAAACAACGGTACCTAAATGATTGGTATCAAGTCCATTCTAATGAAATACATATAATGTAGGTTACTTACAAACACATAACAAAACACCATAAAGATCATTTAACATTTTCAAATAGCATTCGTCTACTAAATCTATTTGTTACTTATAATGAATATGTAATTGCAAAATTATTTGTTTCAATAATTTTTTAAATAAAAATCGAATTCTTTAATGGCCTATATTTGATAATTTAAAACACAAATAAATAAAATACTTTACCAAGTATTTGCTTACCCTATCCCCCTTACTTATAAATAGGTGTAAATATTACGCGGCGCGTAAGGTCAGAACAGCAAAAAACTTACTTAGACTTATTACCATGGCGTTTGTTTAGTTAAAATGGTCCTAAACCAGGCTAATGGCCGGCTTTACCACACCTGCGTTGGACGGGCGTGTAAGAATCTAATTAGTAAGACGGTATATATTTAGATTTAAAATAATATTTTCTGTTTGGTTGGTTAATTTGGCCTCAAATAAAAAATTAAAAATTGGAATAAAAAGGGCCCTGCAGCCGTTCATCTTAATCAACAAAAGAAAATGATGTATGTAATGTAGTAGATTAATGGGTCATTAATGTAGTAGATTAATGGGTCATTAATGTAGTAGATTAATGGGTCATTAATGTTTGCTCTAGGGATCCAGGCATGGTAGGTCATTTGAAAAAATGTGTGACTAATCTTTATTTGATATTGTGAAAAATGCCAATACATTATTATCTATATCAATTTGTAAGTCCACGACTCTAAATACATATTATGTTAATATACTAAATTGAAAATAACTACACAATCTGTGTGCTTTGGCAAATTATTTTAAAGAGATCACGTTTTAATTTAGTTGTGCACAACATTAAAGTAAATAAAATAAGAGTTTGAAACGCCCGTCCGCAGTATCCAAAGATACTGGGTGCGAAGCAATTGAAAAACAACCAATCTATTGTTTCTACACACAAAAACCGACATATGTTTATGTCACCATCTCATCGTGCTGTCTCCCTCACGGCTATGACCTAAGCGACCCTAAGCTTTCTTCGGTACCTAATTTTTACTTCGATGAAAGACATAGTGCAATCTTGTTTATTCTATGGCGTGCATAGGAACAGAAGATACCAACTTGGGGACATTCTTTAAATTGACCCAGCGAATCGTGTGGACTTGTGAATGAAAGCTTTTATTAGAGACAACAGATGTCACTGCTTGTCTCTCGGCTCCGCCGCTCGCAGCTCTGCTGTTTCGCGGTACATTTCAAATAAATTAAGAATAAGACCAGTTGTTTTGATGCACATAATTTATTATTATTGTTATCTTATAATTTTGGGGGTCAAACACCAATTGACCTAAGGGAAGAACCACCACTGATTATATATGATAGATTATCTAACTTCATACTAACAACCAAGGGCATGTATAAGGGGGGTTTTAGGGGGTTTAAAGCCCCTCCATTGGCCTCAGAAAAAAGAGAATAGTACTCGTAGATTACATTCATAAAGGAAAATATAACAATATTGCTTGCACCATCTCTTTTATGAATGTAATGTAAATAATAAGTTGTGGTAGGTAGTGGTCCCAAAAAAAAAGTTTTACAACCCTCTTCTCCCTTGCCCCCCCACGAGGGTCAAACTTCCCCTTGGGTTTGAAATGCTATAGTTACGCCACTGCTAACAATCTAGCTGGCCATAAATACGAAAGTCACGAGTATAATATATTATAAAGAAGTCAGAATGACGAAATTATATTGAAGAAGATACAATTTTAGAACAAGAAACATAAAACAAGCCAAAATAGTAAAAGTTCTTACCATTATCTTCATTTCTTCTGACAAATATGCACATCTCTTTTCTTCGTGTCGAAGCGCTTTTCCCAATCTTTCACTGAGATCGTAATAGCACTTCACTGGAATAAAAATAAAATCTCAAAAAAGTACAAAACAAAGTCACTATCCGCGCCTGTCTGTTTGTGCGCTTAGTTCTTCTAAACTATGCAACGGAGTTTGATAGGGTTTTGACTATCATTTAGAGAATTTCTTCCGGAAGGTTTATGTATATAATACATGGATATTATATTTATTGAAAGTAGAGAAATGTCGAGCAACGCCGGGTACACATCAGTTGATTAAGATTAAACTATACAGACAAGTTTTTATTTTTTTATCAACACACTTTATGCGGGAAAGGTTCTACCTTTAATGGTGGAAAAGGTTCTACCTTTAATAGCGGGAAAGGTCTGCTTTTAATGGCGGGAAAGGTTCTACATTTAATGGCTGGAAAGGTATTGCTAGTTAATATATTTTTATGAGTATTAAATAACAATCTCTTTGTGAAAGTCTCAACTATACATATGTATATGCATACGCATAAAAAAATGTTGTACAAGTCTTCCTTATCAGAACTATATACAGGGTTTTCCAATAAGAGGTGTTATTTTGATATTCAATCGTAAAAGATCAATGGTTTCGTTGCTTGTGTGGCACGTAGCGCCGTCTTGTTGAAAGTAAACGTTGTCCAGATCAATACCATAAAATTACGGCCATAAAAAATCATTAATCATCTCTCAATAGCGCAATCCATTCACCGTAACTGTTGCTCCAGCCTCATTTTCGAAAAAGTAAGGTTCAATGACTCCGCCGGACCATAAACCGCACCAAACAGTCACACGTTGAGGATAGAGAGGCTTTTCAACAATAACTCTTGGGTTTTCCGAGCCCCAGATGCGACAATTTTGCTTGTTGACGAAGCCACCGAGGTGGAAATGGGCCTCATCACTCAAGATGATTTGCATTTGATTCACTCAAGTGAAGCGTGTATCGTTCCATTTTTATTAATGGCGTAGTTTCTACTTGTCAAATGTCAAAAAATGACAGCTTCAAAAGTAACATCTACCGAAATAGCGTGCTATTCAAAATAACACCTCTTATTGGAAAATCCTGTAGAATATTACACTTATTTATGTTACTATTATTATTATTACTTACTTATTTGACCAAATATTTTGGGCCAAGTAAAAACAATAATATTTTTTTATTTTATAAAATGCACACCTTTGTTCAAAAACTTTACATTACATTGACGCAGCACTGACTGCAGTTTATTGAGTCGTATTACAAAGTAGGTTTTAATAGAATAGTGAACAGAAATCTTCTAGTGAGGCGGGTTACTTGTTACTTGTTTGTATATGATAATGTCATTTCAATAAACGCACGGGTTGCCGGCAATTTAAAAAAAATAAAATTTCAGATGATGTACTCTTTTTATGTGGGGAATGGTGAATACTATGTAAAAAATTCATTCAAATGCATTAATTATTTTCATATATACAGGTCAGGCCTGCATAAAATGTGTCAAAATGATATGTTCATAGTGAGGACCTCAAACAAATCATTGAATTCATGTTATAAAAGTGTTAAATTGGTAGGTTGATTTTAGCAAGCGTGCATATCTGCCATGACTGCTTGTGAATACTAAACAGCATTTTATCCAAATGTAAGAACTTGTTTAGTGTCGAAATGTTCACATACCAATTTCATAATATGTATTGTATGTTGGGCACTTACCGACAGAATGACTAGCGAGTGCCTGCAGGGCAAACACGATATTGATGAGAATTGTGGAAGAGGTTCCATCATCCTTATTAGCTCTGAATGGTAGTAGAGTCGGATGACCGACAAACCGGACATCGTTGACTTTCAGCTCAAACTTCCTGTGGCAGAGTTCAGGCTTGACAGCGAATAGCGTTGACAGGACTTCATCTGTAAATCCTGTCAATTGACCTGGAAATTAATGAAGAACGAAATATGGCAGCGTCCTACAAGATTTGACCCACTTAGAAAACACATGCTTATTAATTCAAAGAAAATAAATGCGTGCATCCATAATATTATATTTCTTTTGGGATCGCTGTTCAAGCTCAATATAATTACTTTAAAAGCCAACTATTGGGGAATGGAAAATACCATGTTAAAGTTCCATTTCAAAATTTCATGCAATACAGTTTGGCCATGTTTTTTTCATTTGTTTAACGTATGCGTATTGAGCATTGCTAGCGATTCTAAAAGTTCACCAAAAAATCTTAGATTAAGTTGTCGAATTCCGCCTCAAACTTAATATGCAAAAACGCACTTGGTTTCTCTTATTTATTTTTTTACATTAACCCCACACAAGAGGCCCTGAGGAAAATAATCTCTCTCAGGGCCTATGTCATCTTTGGGGATACTGCGTGGAGGGTCTATTTAAGGAGAGGAAGTTCTGGGAAGGAAAAAGCTATGAGGATATAAGCTAGGGATCAGTGTGTACAGAAGTGACATATAAATATATCAGTCCCGCTGCGGTCCACAACGATGGGTCGAGAGACCAGTTGAAGAGGTCAAGGGTCTCAGCAAGGGTTGCAGCAACTATTGATGTCAAGGGAGATGGTAAAAGATTCATTAAGGCCGAGTGTAGTTTTTTATTAATTTAAAATAATGATAATATTATTAAGCAAATCGATAATGATAGTGTTTTCAACAAGTAAAAAATTTTTTATACATTTTTAAAATTAACATAGGCTTAGTAATTATCAAAATCAAATCGAAAATATGACCTTTTTCAGACCGTAATACGTGCGTTTTAAAAAATACTATTAAAGGCTGAATATCGTCAAAAAATACCTGAAGGGGTTTTCTTTAAACGTACGAAAAAAAAAACTAAAAAAAAAATAAAATAGGTTCGTAGTTTAATCTTTTCATAAACACTAATTGTTCCTGTTTTTAAAATGCAGATTATAAAACTTTGGATTCGTTTATTTAACAAAACTAAACGATAAATTATTGGTATTATATTTTTCCATTTTTTAAAGTTAATTTAATATTTTTTATACTATAATTTAAGAAAGAACACTTAGATTTTTAAATTACTTTGAAAATAGGCCGTCTGGTGGCGCCTATTTGAAAATTTTAATACGGTAGAACATCTAACTAAAAGCTTCTTTTAAATATCCCAACAGATGGCGCTATCATAGTCGGAGTCTTGGTTATTGTTTATTTTTCAAACCGATTATATTATTAAGTTATTATTTATTAAATTATATGATAATTATTAAAATATATATAATTATCATATAATTTAATAAATAATTAATTATATGATAATTATATATATTTTAATAATAAATTATATGATATTATACCATATTTTTAAAAATTAAATATTAATAATATGATAATATTTTGTAATCCTACATGTATTTAAAATGACTGACTTTTGCATTTTTATATATAAATTTTTTGATAGATCTAATACGCCTAATTTTTTTATAAGAGAGCTAGGTATAATGCCAGTAGCCAAAATTACAAATGGTAATATTTTTATAGTGAGAATGCCAAATTCTTTTGAACTCATTTCCCAAATCTGTGTATTTTATTATTTTTTCAAAAACAGATCTTTCGATATTACAGGAATTTGTTTTTTTTATATCAAAGTACTTAAATAAGTACAAAAAGAAAAAGAGAAAAAAAAATCTAACCTATTAGGTATGGGAGTTTGTGTTAGCATGAGTTCGCTCTCGACTCTTCCCATGTCCATAAGCCAATATTCAACGTATAAATCGGTTTCAGTTATTCAAGCCAAACGGCCACTGGCTTAGGTTATGCTATTCTATACACTATACTGTAAAACTCTCGACTCGAAGTTTGCGGGATCGAATACGGATGGTATATTTGCGGTACGTTCCATAGTGAAAGATACTCTCAGTATCGCCTGGTGTAAGATCACCATTCAGAATTGAAACGTTGCTTGAAATGGCTTTAGCCGTGTTTGGTGACCAAATCTGAATAGCCAGGTAGATTCACTTATTCAATAAATAATACCCGTTCTGCGGTCTAAATTTAAATAATGATGTTAAAATTGTACTACCTACATGTAAAACCCCTCAGGGCTAAATATGTAGATTTTTTTTTTCTAAATATTTATTACGATAACCATGGTTTACCGAGATTAACCAAGGTCAACCATGGGGCAGGACCACAATGATATTTTTTCCGTGGCCCAGGAGACACGCTTGTACACCCACTTCCAGTTATATTATTTTTTTCTTCTACTTTTTATGTCTAGCAGTACATTTTTGAATTGAATAGGTACCACACAAGAGTCTCAATCGCTCCCGTCTGGAGTCAGTGAGACTATGGCCTATCCCCAATTGGAGAATGTTGTGAGACTGAAGGTAGGTGAGGGGAATGAGACGAGGAAGAGGAAGGTGGGGAAGTACCAGGATATTCAGTTCTGGTCACCAAACACGGCTAAAGCCATTCCAAGCTAGCTTAATATTCTGAATGGTGGTGTTACACCAGGGCGATACTGAGAGTATCTTGCACTATGGAACGTGCCGCAAATATTCTATATATTATATTTAATTAAATTGTGAAATAACAC
This sequence comes from Hesperophylax magnus, assembly GCA_026573805.1. NCBI lineage: Eukaryota > Metazoa > Arthropoda > Insecta > Trichoptera > Limnephilidae > Hesperophylax > Hesperophylax magnus. Next base: position 2,424,015 of record JAIUSX010000025.1, on the reverse strand, counting down.
CAAATAATCAAATAAAATTTATTTGCACATGCCGGAATTTGAACCCGCGTCCTTCGGATTGCTTGTCGAGAGCCTTACCCCTCGACCACGGAGACCGTCGAAGTAATAATGAAAAAATCTGGTCCTGAAAAAAAAACATTCACAGACCTTTTACCGTTATTTGTCCTAACTTGGAGTTTTTTCTACAAAATTGGCTCGTCTATATTTTCAGGTTCTATAAGTACTCTAGGTAGTACATAGTAGTACTACTAAGATGTTTTGCAAACACGCCATATTTGTATGCCAAAAAATTCTCGAGTGTTTAAAACAAATTTAAAAATTAAATAAACATACCAAGCTCTGCTTATTTAAACAAACATCTGACACCTTGATTAAGAATAGGTAGATAAAACAATTAAAAAAATAGATTTAATAAAAAAAACTCTTCCCTCGTGCCCTTCGGGGGCTTGTCAAACAAAAATCTATCATGAACTGTTTTGTCATCCGCGTAGTAATGAATTGGTGAACATGGTAAAAGATCGATGATTTGCAAGAAAACAAAGTAGTAAAGGGATGTTATGCTGTAAAAATGTAATTATATATTACAAAGAAATTAAAATCAACCAGCTATGATTAAAGGAAGGGGGGGGGTAAATTAACGGTACTCATGGTGAGGCACTCTTCACTCGATGATTTTCTAAGTAAATCGGTTTTTAATTTCATCGTCATTTCACTGTTGAAAATATTACTGCGTATCGACAGAAGACAAAGGGCGCGGCTTCAGTTGGATTTCTTACTTCCAAGGGCGTAGGAACGCGGGGGTTGTGCAGCGGGGTTGCAGGAATCGCCAGATGATTCTCTTGTAAGGGCGATGGTCTTTGGCGATTCAGTGACGGAAACACGGACAGGCTATATGGCCCACAGATGTCTATAACGGCGGCGGTAAAGGCGAGCTAAGGCTAATGGTGGCGGCTTATCTATTGTCTATCTCAAGTAGGGAAAGCAATAAATCTCCAACATTATATGGCTGCTTAAAATGAGAAGTGTTGAAGTCCCACCCGCTCCGCTATAGGTGTCACCAAAGATAAAATGTAAAATATTTTATGAAAAAGTGACAGTATTAAATTATAAACACATTGAAACGAAAGGAAAGAAGCAACTGCAAGCAGCGTTATGCGTTGTTTGCGGTTGCTTCATTCCTTTCTCAATGACAAATACATAGCACTATCTTTTTTATGTCAATACAAACATGGGATGCTAGGAAAAGGAATGTAGGTATATTTTTTACAATGCGTAATAATACAAAAAATAGTGCCATCTGGTAACTGAAATTCATAACTTTTATAACGATGATAACGAAGATTTACATTACCGCCATCTTACTGTTTTCAGGCAAACGTTTTTAAAATAAATTCTAGTTAGAAAAAATATTGTTTTGGAAATGAACAACAGAGTTCTTGTGTGTCGAAAATAGTTGATTTTGACAGGTCTACACTTGGCCTTAAAGTTCCATTTTTTCTGAAATTTTAATTTTAAGGTTAGGAAATATGCATAAATTAATTAATCAACACGGCGTAGTCTTGACTTGATTCGACTTTATTTTCTTATATTTATCTACCTTATGTCTTTGCTTTCATGTACCTTTATCTACTCCTGTATTTTTCATTTCACTATATTCGTGTTATTATTTTGTAATTTGGACGATGTCCGTTAATAAATAAATAAATTATTAAAGTAACCCAAACTAACAATCTAAAAACCTAGTTTGTGCATGTTTAGATCTACCCCGACTTAACAGTTGTTTACATCAGTGTTCCGCAACCGGTGTGCCGTGGCACACTGGTGTGCCGTAAGCCGGATACAGGTGTGCCGCGGTCAAATTCAATGTATTTGACATTTTACAATATTTCATTATGTATTTAATACACAATGACAAATTATTTTTCATAATATTGTCTATTTTTCAAAATGTAGTATAGAATCTTTCTAATATTCTGTGCTGAAATGGGAGCCGAATATGAATCCCTATTGTTTTATATTGAAATTCGTTGGCTATCCCGAGGCAAAGTTTTGTCTAGATTGTTTGAGCTTCGTGAGTTTCTTTTAAATCAAAATATGCACGAACTATATCAGCGCCTCGATGATGATAACTCGAGCATTTGAATGAACTTAATAAAAAACTCCAACTTTGGCAGAAAGATGTTGGGAAATGTACCAAAGGACCAACCAAACTAAAATTGAAAACATACAATTAATTGTGGATCTGGCCCAACAACATTTAAGTAAGCTTTAGCAAAAATTTTATCAGTATTTTTATTCCATTAATACGGAACAATACGATTGGATTCGAAATCCTCTTGCAACCGATGCAATAAATTTTACGGAAGCACTGCCTCTATATAATTCGAGAGGAATTTACAGATTTATATAATGACATGACTTCGACTATGGAACTTCGGAGAAGTGTAGTTTTAAAACTACACTTCTCTGAAGTTCCATCAGATGTTTTCTGGATTTACGTTATCCTATACGAATATCCTCGCATTTTCGACACAGCAATCTTAACACGACTAACCAAACTTAACCATTTTCAACGACATATTAAAGTGAGCAAAGTTTTTCAACGTTTGTATTGATTAAAAACGATAAGTGGTCAAAGTCGTGCTGTCAAAAATCGAGCCGAAAATAAAACTTTTAAAAAAATTTATAATAATTAATAAATATGTTATAGTTATACGTATGTATACTTAGCAAATAAAAAAAAAAAAAACAAAAAATTTGTGTATCAATTTAATACCTATATATTTTAGCTTTTGGTGTGCCGCGGAATTCTAGGAAGAATTTTGGTGTGTCTTAGGTGAGAAAAGGTTGCGGAGCACTGGTTTACATTAGTAATTAAGTTGAAATCAAGTGATTTTTTTTTTAAATGCGTGCGTACGTTAGGCGGAATTCTGCAACTTTACCAAATCTTATAACACTTTCATAATACCTACGTATTATTGACTGTCTGTCGTTGATTTTTAAAAAATATTTCTTTAAAACGATTTTTTTTTTATTTCCTCATTACGAAATTATGATATTTATGCTTTTTTATTACACCATTAAAAAATAAACACATCGTGCAATAGAATCTATAAAGTACTTACTGGATAGAGAAAAAAACGCAGACCTTTAATGTAATTTGTTTTTTTACCTTTATGGATGTTAGATGTATGTGGCATGGGTGTCTGCAATAAGTCCTCGATCACACTCAACGCGTAAGGATTCTTCTTGCCATTTCTTTGATCGTGGATATCATTCGTCGTCTCAACTTCGTAAGGGTAGCGAAACAACAATCTATCACCCTTGCTATCAGATTTCACGAGAATAATACTAAGCGGGTCCACCTCCATGACGAAACGCACGTATTGTTGACAACTCAATGGAAAATAATGTATAAATGACGCTCTTTGCACAAATATCCCAGATTCTGAACAGAACACACAATATATTTGTATAATTGTTGCATTTTACGTCGAACTGGCTTATCTCTTGGGAGTGATATCAATACAAATAATGAGATAAAAATAAGAAAGAAATTACAGCATGCCAGAAATTCCTATAATTTCCTAATCTGTCAAACAAACCAACAAACATGCCGAGAAAAATAACATGATTTATTTTCTAAAGTTGGCCACTTGCGCTAGTATTGCCTTTATAATAAGTTCTTTCTTTCGCGCAATTTTCTTGCTCCTTGCTCTTTATATTATGTATGTAGGTACTTGCATAAATCTTCCTTAAGCTGGCTCTACACTCGCGCGCGAAGTCGCGCCGTGAATATACGCCGCGATTCGCGCGTGAACTGTGTCCATCCACACTCGTAAAGTTTCAGTCTTCTTCGCGGCTTTAAAACGCAAACCCTTTGTCGCGGGCCAAAAAACCGACAAAAATCGGGGAATGGCGCGAAGCGCGAACGCGAAGATTGCGAAGGCGTGAACAAGATCCACACTCGCGTTTCGCGGCCTTCGCGGCCGTTCGCGCCGCGAGTGTAGAGCGCGCTTTACTTGTGACCCTGGAAACTATGGCCAACATGAGAGTGGTATATTTATGGCCAACATTTTACATATGTAGAGAGTGGTTTATTTATGCATATGTATTGCGCCTGTCATTTTTTCCTGACATTACCGTCTATCTTTTACGCTACATTCGATTTATTTCGAGAACCTGTATTTTAATAAATCTTTTAAAATATAGCTTGAGCATTTTTTCTTTGAATATTGTCACAGAAAACTCTGAATTTTTAATTACTGTTTCAGATTTCCAACATTTCGCCCCAGTGAAGTCAAGACCTTAAACATTTTTTTTAATGAAATATTCTGACATTATTCTATCCTCTAGGCTTTACACAGAGATTTTCTTAACTTCTTCTTTTTTTCATAACTACACATTCATTTTATTTCAATATTTGTTACTGGGCAATAAATATTCTCACTCCTTCAGAGACCTGGTTTAGTGGAAAACTCCATATTTGAAGAAAAGGTCCCAAGTGGGACTGTGTATGGACTATGTGGTCTGCTCTAAAAGGGTAGTAAAAGGTGGCAGACGGGAAACCAGTGAGTACTGTGACACGCGTCCTAACAAGCCACGGATGCATTGGGCGACTGCTTTCTAAAATACCACACGTTAAAAAATTATAAAGATTAAAATATGCAATTTTTTCTTTTATTAACAATCTTATATAATAATAAATATATATTTCATAACATAACTATATCATTTTATTTACTGCCTTACCAAAAAACATTTTTTTCTATTTTTCTAAAAATATCGTAACATTTCCACATTACCCTTTTTCCTAAAAATCATCATACAAAAAACCGAATTTTCGAAAAAATTTTTTAAAATCTTTCTGTGCTAAACATCATCAACAATGTCGAATTTTTCGTACTTAGTTAGCACTCTCACACATTATAAAGTCATGAGCCGCCACTGCCTATAGACATAAGCACGGTGCCACAGAGAACTTTTACTATTTTATTATTGAAGAAGAAATATCTTTTAATCAAAAATACTATTTTTTCCAATAAATAAAGTCTCGGAAGATCTAATCTCCAAACTAATACTGTAATACATTCACAAAAAACTGATCACAGCCTGGATCAAAAAACAAGATATCCATTTTATACAAAACATTATAACACCAAACCAAACATAATCATGGATGAATGTGTATGTATGTATGTATACATGTGTTTACTTATATGTGTGTATGCATGCATATATGTTTATTTATGTATGTATGTATATACATGGGTGTATGTATATATGTGCACATAAATAAATATTTTTCCTTTTTCTTTAAATAACAATGTACAATAACCATTAAAAAAAAAAAAAAATTAACATCACAATTCACAATTTACATAAGAAAATTTAACCAATACACATAAATACATGTACCATTTAATCATAACCACGTAAACACCTCAGCACAGGTTCTCCTAGTGAGGTGTTCACGAAACATATAACATTACCCACCACAGTGTCACCTACTCAAACCTACCTCACACCCAGCATAAAAAAATAAAAATAAATAAATTTACTCACATACAGTTTCACCTTCTCAAACCTACCTTACACACAACATATTATAGTTATAAGTTTGAAATATATCATGTAAAAATATAAATAATTATGTGAACACTGTAAATATTATATAGAAAAAAAAAAAAATTAAAAAAAAAATTAAAAAAAATGGACGGTCCAAAAATTATTCACAACCTTTCGCCAATAATATACTTTAATTATATTATTATCAGTCTTCAGAAAACAAATTATAAACGTGGCTCAAGGAACAATATAATACATTTTGCTATCGGCCCTCTTCACCAAAGAAAATATAAGCAGTTCTGCTATTAAATAATATAATTCCTTCAAGGTACAAGGTGGGAGTGTGCTTACAGTATAAATTGAAAAGATTCATTTGCCAATATAATATATTGTTTTTTCAGTTAATTCTTTGTGTGCTGCTGATGCAAAATTTTCGCTGTGCGCCATCTGATTCTATTTTCATCATAACTTAATTATTTTCAAAATGATGCATTTGTAAATTGTACAGGTACAGCCAGACAATGTGTATTTGGTAATACGGAATAGTTTAATATTTGTAATCTACCATAATAATGTAGGGTCCCCTGAATAGCTAGTTGTATTTAGTGAAATAATTTATAAACGTATCCAAGGATACGTTAGCGTTTAAGAGGTTCATTTAATTATTGAAGACAATATTAGATTCTTAAACGAAAATTTGAAACAGATAAAGATACGGTCACATCTAGGAGGTGTAGTCTTTTCTGTTTCAAATTTTCGTTTAGGAATCGCTAATATTGTCTTCAATAATTAAATATTACAATTTGAGGTTATACTCATTAAGTTATTCCAAAAATAAAAAAAAGGTTAATTTAAGTTATTTAACGAAATGTAAAATAACTTTCAGCAGATTTCTGAAGCATGATGAAGATAAAGGTTCACCATCCAATTTGAAAAGTTTCCTCGTCCTCAGGCACAATGATTATTGTTGTTTTACAATTTGATAAATATGTCTGTTTGACAACAAAAACATATCTTTCCCCTTCATGAGAGTAACTTGGGATGTTTTTTTCTCAAATCAATTAGTTCAGTGCTTTCTGAGTCGGAAGTCTGTGATAGTTTTCTGCAATGCCAATTGTAGTTCCAAGGCATCTCTGACGGGCATTTCGTTGAGTAGAGTTCCTATAACTCTTCCAAATACATCACATTCATTTTCTATGTGGTTTTTCTTTTTATTTTGAAATTCACTATCCCTAAAATGCCCTTGTCCGTTTGTCATTTGTACTTCAAATTCAGTAGGTGATTTAAGAATCGGAGAATTAGGAGTTAAACGATGTTCAGATGTGGTTTCATCGCTTTCTGCCGGTTCTAGTTTGACATTATCATTGCCCTCCAAATAAAATGAATCTTCCCCATGCTCTTGCTTGATGAAGACACGTTCAACTTGTTCCGGAGAGTTATTTTTCGTTGCTTTGGTAGGCAACTTGGATTTTGAAGTTCCTCGTACCTGTAAAAAAAATGAACTATTGTACGCTTATATTACAAATGAAGACTACAGGGAAAAACAAGGAATGTCAATTCCAGATAAATTTTACAAAATCAGCATTTTATGTTTAAAATTCTGTTTAGTGTAAAACCTGAGTGGTAGAGCATTCTGTGGGGCGGGGCGGCAAGCAAAGTGTGCAACTGCCTCACTGCAGAGACAGCGTTCGATGGAAACAGGCCGTAATTAAAATTGCTATCATGACATCATGCAATATTATATATATTTATTTTGAAGAAAATTCATTTCATTACAAAAAAATATATTTTTTATGTTTTTTCTATATCATTGTGTGAATGTTGTTTTAGGACGGGTTGTTTCAGAGAATTTAAACAATCCAAAATTTCATAGTTAATTTCCAAGTTCTGCGAAAGTCCTACTGAAGTTCTGTTATTTTATCTATTTGGGCCAGTTGCTTCACAGAACTGAAATAATAATAGAACTTGAATAGAACTTTCACAGAAATTGAAAATTAACTGTGAAATTTGATGAATTGTTCAAATTCTATGAAACAACCCGTCGTTAGTATTTTAAAGTATGTATTTATTTCTAATTTTGAAACAGTTGGTGGAATTCCATTTTGAAAACAAGTTTTAATAAAAAAAAATAAAAGATGTTAATTATATTTTTGTTACGCCGCCACCGCCTACATAGTGTAAAGACAGGGGAACTATATCGCCACCCGGTTGGGCAGCGTTGTGAAAAAGGTTAAGGTGAGGGCTGTAGGAAGGGATTTATTAATGCGGGTCTTGAAGAGGCCCGATTTATACGAAGGAGGAAAAATAGATACCATTAGTTCGAAGTGGGTAAATTTCAGCTTCCAAGACTTGCATTCATTCATTCATTATCGAAAACAAAACTAAAATTCAAATAGATGCATTAAAAAATATGTAAGTTTATATCAGACCACATGAAATGGATCTATTTTAAGTTTGATAAATAAAAATATAAAAAGCTTTGGAGATATCCAACCCAACCCACAGAAATATCTAAAAAGTTAGCACCTTTTTAGATATTTCTGTGGCAAAATATACCCCGTCACAAAAATGAAAATATGGCTGTCTTATAATAATAAACTTATATAATTTTGAACATCTAATACCTACCACTCCACACCTACTTTCGAAATGGCGTGACTCCATTATATTTGATGAAGAAGATGAGATGATCACAGAAAGCCAATATCCTTTCATTCTTTAAATCGCTTCGATGTTGAACTCAAAATGATTTAGACTATGAACTGCCTACATACTATTCTGTTATTCAGACTCTTAACATGACCCGACTCAAGTATTTGATTCAGTTGGTGTTGGTCGTGCTGTGTCTTCCTCGGGCATAGACCTGTACAATATTTATGAAACTAAAAAATATATTAAACTAGCTGATGTGCATTGATTGTTTTGGTGTTTAATTCGTAGAACTCCATTTATTTTTTTAAATAAATCAAATTTAATAATGTTATAATAATTATTGTTCTGCAAGTATTTCTGTTATTTTTACAGTTTTTTAATTCTCATACCAAACTGTTTGATAATGGCCTCAAAAGCCAAAACAGCTGTCACATTAAAAAACTGTAAAAATAACAGAAATACTTGCAGAACTTAATAATTATTATTAAATATGATTTATTTTAAATTTATTTAAAAAAATTAGCTGATGTGCACCCGGCATCGTGTTTGTGAAGTCTAGAATACCTGACAACTGGGTGCATCATATTATTTTATTTTAATAAAAAAAAATTTCACTTGATCGTGCCATGTCTTCCTCGGGCGTCCTCGACCTCTTCAACCATTCACTTCCAAGTCATACATTATTCTTACATCTCTTTCTAGGTTCATCACAAATAATTATTCTCTTGTTACTGTTAAAAACTGTATTGTGTCAACTTTAATTCGACTCCATATCTTATTCCACTGCAGATAATGCGTTAAGTCTTTCTCGAGCGTCCCCGACTTCTTCTACCATTCAAACCACTCTCTAAACACTCCAGGCACTAATAAGAACAAACTTAGAAATTTTCAGCAAAACCAAAAGAATGGTATAGGAACGGGTACCAGACAAACAAAAAACATTCATTTTTTTAATTACCTCTAGGGGCCCACAACACATGGCACAAAGTCCAGCGGGTTGTGTACGATATCTACCTCTCATCGTCGAACTGTCATCATCAAACTTGGTAATATTATCAGTCTGTACTGTAGATGTTCCTTTACTGCGCACATGACACTTAATTTTTACTTGAACAGCCTTGTTAATTTTGCCAACTGAACGAGTTTGCGTACTGACGTTAGCAGTCTCGGTCTCACACCCGAGAATTGTCGAGTACAAGGTATGAGAATTGAATATTTCGGGGCCGAGAGTGTTAATAGAACCCTCTGAAATTTGCGGCTCTGCTAATGGGGGAGGTTGGGGCTTGAACTTTCTTTTTTGGCAGGCAAATTTGTGTGGTACCACTCCACTTTTCAAATACAAATTTCCGCCCATTAATTTTACTCTCATATAACTTTCAACATCTTCTTCAAGCTGAAATATAAAAAACTTACATTTAATAAAAATTTCACAAGACAATATTGCATCAGCGATTCAATCCAATATTGTATTTGTATGCCTTTCTTGAAAGAATTAAGTTTTTATTCGGACAAAACTATTTATTCATATTCATATTGCGTATGTACGGGCGCAAACAAATAATTTGTCTTAATATTAAAGCAAAAAGTGTATTTTCATAAAATAATTAAATTAAAGCCATCAATGACCGCGTACATTATAACGTAAGTTACGTTTGCCCAGCTACTTTATTGAGTTTTGAAGGTTTAGGGTGAATTGAAACCAATTGGGGTTTTTATTAGTTTATATACTCAATAAAGTACCTTTTTAATTTATGTTCAAATAAAACTTTCAATTTATTAGAGATGCTCAAAATAACTTATTTATTGTTGTCGTGTTCAATTTACAACTCTATTTCATTTTTTTTTAATAATAATTGAAAAATGATGAAATTTAATTTTTATAATGCTACTATTAGGTTCTACCATAGAGCTGTACAATTAGAGGCGACATTGCATATTATAAATATCTACTTGGAAAGTGTTCCACTAGCGATAATTGGTGCGTGCTGCGTCTGCGTAGACCGAATTTTGTAGTTTCCGTTTAGTCCGGGTTAGAGTGTTGGAGGCCAAATCGGACTAATTGGATGGACAAAATTGGAACCTATTTTTTTCACTTCATGTCTCTAAATATAATACATCAATGAGTTCTGCTAGTTTTTAATCTTGCATAAGTTAAGTTATAACTAATAACTTTGTTTAGAAAATCATTCACACAATAAAGGACGATGTATGAATATGAATGAGACAAGAGTGTGTGCCACCGAATTGTCTGGCGGTCCGTCCTCTCTGCCTACCCCTGCGGAAACGGCGTGATAGTTATTAAGTTATAAAGGAACTTACATTAAAATGGTCTTCACAACAATGGAGATGACTTTTAAGAGAAATAGTTCTGTATTTCGTTGGGTCTCTTTTCATTGCGTTATACCATAGTTCCCTCGTTTTCGTGTTTTTCGGAAAGGCTAAAAACATTTTGTTTGGAGTTTTACGTGTAGTATTTTTACACATAGGAACCAAACAGTATTTATATCGCAAATGTGCAGACATCGTAAGATATTTTTAATGACACAAATCGAGCTAACCACAAGCAAATAAACAACTCGCGTCAACTACAACTGTCACACAACCGAGCAATAGAAATACGGGCGACGTTTATGACGTCAGAGCGGCACACCGACGTCATTGCGTGGCGCGAAAACATGGTTCATGGCAACATTTAAAAATAGGCATATTTTATAAATATCGTTTTGGGCTCGTGAAGACGATGATATATGAATATTATATCATTGCTTTTAGCGACGTTCCAATATTTTCTAGTAAATTTACAAAAGGAAGGACAGGTATTAATTACCTACATAAGATTTCGATATTATAGTAAGTATAAATTTCATTTTATTTATACATATTATTATGATATACCGTATCTACTTGTGAGTTAACTACTACCTACCTACTTAAAAATAGTTGTCGGAAGTTGAAATTGCCCGCGAAACGTCAAGTAAAACACTCGAATTTGACAGTTCTGATTGTTTTGTAAATAATAATTTAATAATAACCATGTTTTTAGATATTTGATGGATCTCTAAATGCCGGTTAAAAATGAAGGTATCCGAGGGGTCTGTAAAGTGCATTAACTTCGGGAGGTGATTCTGCATGATTAGTGCGTAGTGGTATATTTATGGTGCGTACAAAAAACGGATCATATTTGTATCTAAAACATATTTTTATGTAAAAAATATAATTATAAGAAATAACTAGTTATGTCGTCGGAGATGGAAAAAGATGCATTAAAGTTCCACTTTTTCTCAAAGTTACGTTTGAAGGGAAATACGCATAAATTATTAAAATAACTGTAATAATTTGAGTTAAAATCGGGTGCTGTTTTTTTAAAGAGCCTTTTCATGCTGCGGAATTCGACAAATTTACCCCGAAGTTAGTGCCCCCGGACACCTTATATTTTGATTTTTTTTAATTTATTGAATTCCCCTGGTCATAAACAGGGTAGGTTTGGATTTTATTTGCAAATGTGTACGAAATCTAAATCTATCTCTATTTTTGAACCCATTCACCTTTCATGGTACAGTCACTCTCAGATCCATGAGCTTTTATCACACTCAGTATCGCCCTGATGTAAGACCACCCATTCAGAATCGAAACGTTGCCGTGTTTGGTGACCAGATTTGAATAGCCAGGTACTCTCCAACCTTTCTCTTCCCTGTCTTCTTTCTTTCCCCCACTCCCTTCAGCCATTTCCAAGTTGGGACTCTTGTGCAGTAGATTTTAAAAATTAAATAAAGTTCTCATTGTTAAATCAATTTATTGTGCAGGAGTTTTTAAAAAAAATTAAAATCATAATTTGGTTTACATATTAACAACATGGCAAAACGATTAAAATAATAATTATTATTATAACAAGAAATATTCACGAAAAACTTAATATGTATGTCTAAAACAATAATATTTTGAAATCAGTATTCTATTTTTTTAACAAACAACTACAGCTTGACACGGTTAACTGTGTAAGCGGCCAAAGGAGGAACTAACAAATCTATCTTTTTTAAATCCTTGTGTTTTTTTTATTGTTATTTAATAATTTAATAACCTGACAATAATTTGAAAATCTCCCACTACCACCATAATAAGCGGAAAATGTTGTTTTGGTCGTGATGGAGGACTTAGCCAGCCGAGGAATTGAACTCACGACGCCTGGGTGGGACCCAGACACGATGCCAACTCAGTCACTGACCAGTTATAAACACGGGTTCCATGCTAACTCAACACACCTTTAAAAAGTGATATAAAGTCATTAAAAAAGATGAAAAAAAAATTTAACCTAACCTAACCCAGTTAATAAAGTTTTTGTTTCATCACTTTCCATGATTTTATATAACTTTAAGATGTGATGAATTATCATTTTGATGATTTATCCATTATTAATTTAATGTGTGACATCTGTTGACTTTTATACAACACTATGTTGATAATTTTTATTTTTGGAATAACTTATTAAAATTTCAAATTGTAATATTTAATCACTGAAGATTGATGTTGTAAAACAGAAAAAGATTCGGTAGCATCTAGGAATTGAACCCGAGACCTCAGCCTTGCCTGGACTTTACTCTTTTTAAATATGTTAAATATTCTTTTTTGAGTTATTACAAACTTTAACTTTTTTTATAAAAACCTTTAATTTAATAACAAAATGTTAACGTTAGATTCCACTACTACTTTTCTGTGTTTATGCTCCGGCCTTTAACAGGTTAAAGCTAATAAAGTGATGATCGTATTATTATACTCTTGTGAAAGTAACGGTATTAGTTTTACATATCTATCAAATTTTCACATTGTAGAAAGCCTTGTTACTAATGCGGGACCTTTGCTGTTTACCAGGTTGATTGTAAGGTCCCTGTGATTTACGGTGCTTTCCAATCCGTAAATTCGTGTTCAGTAGATATGGGAAGATGTCGATTAAAAACTCAAGTAGTTACACAAGGATTTCTGTTTTATTTGTGAGAATTATTTTTACAAAAGACAATACGCGTTTTAGGGGGGAAACGGTGCTAAAGAGAGAGTGTGACTGGTAGGGACAAACGCTAAAACTGGAATAAATTTGCTTCGTCATGATCGACGATAATCAGAGGTTCCACGGATTATTCCGCGAGCAAGTTTTGTCATTGGTGCAAAATATTAAAGTAGTCCCACAGCATCAATTCAAAATAATATTTTTGCTGTCTACCGACACTTATAATATATAAAAATCAATAAAAAAGATGAATATCCTTTTTTTATGGACTTTTGGCACTGAATTTATCAGAAATATGATTTTTTTAAACTTAAAATTTTTCTCAATTAAGAAACAGCCTTACTAATAAATGCGTTTTAAATTTTTCACGACTGATAAACAACCATTTATATATTGTAAACGGTTTTCTATTAGATTTGACAGTAAGACTGAATATTTAAGTTTAAAAAACATTCACATATATTTTATTTTTTTCACAGGTAATCTGGAAAAATATAGCAAACAGTTTTTTTACCATAATAAATCTATTTTTATTAATAGATGTAAATAAATTTATTTTATTTTGATCGAGGATTAAACCTTCCTCCCCAGGGATGGGAGTCAACCGTGCTAACAACTGAGCCAAATTCCAATTGAGTAGGACTGACATTTATTTAGTATATTTGCTGCTGTAATGTCATCCAATTTCAGAGATATGTATATACGTCTGCGTGATTGCCACAAAAATTTGATAGAATGCACTGTAATCGACGAGTGTAACTGCCAGGTTTCGGCTTGATCTGATGTCGGGAAATGGGTTAACAAATGAAATTTTTTTTTGCTTCCGATTATAATTTTATACTTAACTACTAAAGTATGTGGGAAAAGTTTTTTTCGCCCCAATGGGGTGGGCAATATGCACTTATTTCGATGCGAAATAAGTGCAGCCTCCCAATCTCGGCGGCGGGTATGCGGATAGATTAATTTCCATTTCTAAGATTCCACTTCATTCAAACATTCATTGAAGAAAACAAAAATGAACTTCAAATAGATGTATTCAAAATTAAATGATTTTGAAATAGGTGATTATAACAATATGAACTCGACAAAAGAAAGAACACTAGGTACATAATTTATTTTAATTTGTGAAATAATTGATTTTGACATGGATTTGTTTGGACGGATATATAATTATTAAAATAATTAGGCCCCACTTAACTTATTTATAATTTATAATAAGAATTATAGCATCTTAAATCTACACTACATCTCTACCTTCAATATAACATATTCATATGAATGAATTTATTTAAATTTCTTAAGCTGTTAATAAAACTAATAAATGATTTTTATATGTAAGCATAATTGGTGAGATTTTGGTTAGGCAAGTAAAACAATAAAATACAAATTAAAAGCTCCAAGGGCATAAGGCATATGCAAGAATAATAATAATTTAAATAAATGAGTGCATTTCGAAAACTATCCTAAACATCTTTAGAGAGCTATGGCCAGACATTACTAATTGAGATTAACCTTTGGAATGCCGAGCTCCAGGAACCTAATACCGCCAGTGTACCGAGGGTAAAAATACCACAAGCAGTATGTACGAGTAATAATGTCAGATTACCATACGGATACACCAGAGCTCATCGGATATAATTTTTTTGTATCCATGGGTACTTATGGTGCTATTTTTATTATATTAGCTGTGACAAATAATATACTCACCGAAATTTAATATACCTTAGATTTATATAATTCTTAGACATTATTGTTAAGCGCCCTTTAGGTGACACTTAACAAATGGTGCTGTATAAATTGAGCTGTTTAGTGCAACAAAAGCCTAACACCAAAACCGAGTCATTGGATGAAAATTTAACTTTTTTTATTGAAAAATAATAGTAACAGTATGTTGAATGCCAATGTTAATACGGCATAATTACTAAAGATTCTTGAAAAATATTCATAAATAGAAGAAAAAGAGTTTGTTAGGCTTCTGTTGTTTTGGAGTAAATTACATAATGACGTATACCGTATAGTGAGCAACAGCCCTATCGTCACTATTTTTATATGAAATGATTGAAAATTTAGGTGGCAGTAATGTTTATTGTGCATTTATCTAGTAAAATATGCTATTTTGTTCATTATCAGTCATTTTAGTTTTTGTGTTTCAATGAAAAACGTAAGGTGACCAATTTTTTAAGCTTTTTGTATTTGATTTCAAAATTTGAATATTTCTAAAATTATATGTTTATTTCTAATAATAAAATTTGAAAACATATTATCACCTTTCAAAAACAGTTTTTAGTTTTCAGATACATTCAGAAATATTCCATTTATTTGGATTTTACTGCGAAGTGGAAATACACACAAATTCTCCGATATTCTCAGTGACTTTAAGAAATATAACGTTCAATGTGCCAGAAGCCTGAGGAGTTGGATGTTTTTTGCATTGATAGTTAAAGAAGAGCTGATTTGAAATATGCTTGTAAGTCAATTTCAACTGAATTGTGGGTTGGGCTTTTGTTGCATTAAACAGCTCAATTAGCTAAGTATGGAAAAAACCTTTTCCTAAATTATAGAACAACAAATACAATATAATAATATACCTAGGTATGTGTGCACATACAATGAACAATTTATTATTTTGCTAAGCAGCTGCTTCAGAAACTATCTGTAATTTTCATAACAGATTTCAACTATTTTAGATCAGATCTGAAAAAAAGATCATTTCCAATCTTACTCTATCTTTCCCTGCCACTTTGGTCCACAATACAACATTCCTCAATGGAGGAATCACTATTCCACCAGCTCCGGGCTGGGGGTATCTTGTAAGATATCACATAAAAATAAATAAACACGTGCTTCACCAACTGAGTGAATTGGGCAAAAATAGTGTTGCAGTGAAATCCCAATCGATCGTTCCTCAAATACCTAATTGTTTACAGAGTGTGTCGTTTACTTTATCCCGAATTAATATCATACAAAACTCGCAAAAATAGATCGACATTAATTGTCGTTATTAAAGTATTTTCAAACACAGCGGAGCGTGCGTGCTATCTTTTTGCTTTCTAGTTTTTGAGCATTTCAACATTAAAAATGAACCGTCCAATGAAAATGTGCGTACTCTTCGAGAAAAATTAAAAATTGTCAAGGAAGTGGAGACAAAAAACTGCTGAAAAACACATTGATGTAGCCAAGCGTTTTTGAATCACAGCACAAAAATTCATATGTGAAATATGTACCTATCTTTTTTAGAATAGAATATTACATTTAAGTGTGATCTTTTTTCTATATTCCCGCATTCATAGTTTCTTTCAATAGGACCCTTTAAAAACAATAGATAGAGGTTTCACTGTATATGACAATAAAAATACGAAGACTGGAAATAGCGACATGCTTCATTCATTCACCTACATATTATCGCAAAACGACTGACGTACTCTTGATACTACTTCTAGCCTAATACTTTTAGTTTTTAAATAAGCATTATTCAATTATGTTAACCGGTCAGCAACGTAAGCAGATATACACGATAAAATAACGATAGCAGTCAAGTACAATAAGCGTGTTTACACGTCAACGCGTGTGTTTCCACAAAAATCGTCATAACTCCGTTATTCTTCTAGTGACATCCCTAAAACAAAAAGTAGAATATTCGTATTGAATGAAGCTTCACATCTCTATTCAAAGTTATCCATAGAAACCCGTAAAAAGACCTACTCAGTGGAAGCAAATTTTACCCGCCAAATCGTAAAACGACGCCAAGAAAGCCGTTTGACGTGCCGACCCGCCTCCCAGTTTTAATTATTTTTTTAAAAATATATTTTGTATGAAATGGTCAAAAAGTGAAGTGACAGAATTGTTTATTGTACATTTGTACGATGAAATAAGTGTTTTTTTTTTACATTATCCGTGATTTTAGTATCGTTTTTACATAAAACATTACAGGTGAGTCATTTTTACAATTTTTTCATGTTTCCATTCTAAATTTAAATATTTACAAATGTTAATATTTATTTATGACACAACAATTTGAAAGCCTATTTTGTAACCTTTCTAAAACAGTTTTTACTATTCGGCTCCGTTCAGTAATGTTTCATTTATAGAGCTTTGATTGTGAGGCGGTAATAACACAACGTTTTCGTGAAATTGACATTTCGGTAAAGACATTTTAGCTTCAAGTTCGCGAAAAGTCGGAGGGGTTAAGGTATGGGCCTCACTAATCTGAATCCAGTGCAGTTACTGTGGTGTGCACAGAGGGCCTAAAGGACTACCGTCGTAGAAGAATGACCCCTCCACCAGTTTCTCTACACTGAATTAAGAGACTTCCGATGGCGTTGACTAGGTACTGGCAGGATAACCTCAGCATCCCACTTTGACCTCCACCATACCGAGAAGAACGAAGATGTTCTGCATAATGAAATAGAAACGAGAGATTTTGGCCATGAACCATTATAAGTGTGAAATGGCATGCACAACACTGTTCACCAATACTACTGCAAACAGCATCTACACATGGCGGTACCCCACCTCCGTTCCTACCTACACACCAAACACTTAACTCTCATTGGCTCCACTGCTTTTATAGCTGTTGGTGGTAGCTTGACGACAGTCAACACCCTACACACTTCCGTGCCATATATATCTCTTTCATATTATCTCGATACAGGACTGCCCCAATGAGATAAAATGTTTTGCTTTTGTTGCACAATTTTGATAATAAATAAATACATCGTAATAAATGCTCCGTGACTATTATTTGTCATCGTAGAAGCCGTTCATGTTCATCATGTTGGCCAGCTCGATGAGGTGCGGTTGGTAGCCGATGGCGTGCAGGCGGTGCACCATCTTGTGCAGGTGGCGCACCTGCTTCTCAAACGTATTGAAGGCCAGAAGCATCTTGTCGAAGAATGGGTGCGTGTAGTGCACATCGTTTTCCTTCATATGCCAGCATCTACGGAAGAAGTTTTTATTAATGATCAGACTACACTTTATTCAGATTTACGAATTGATTAGCTACTCATTGTACACAGAATAATATGAAAGAAAAATAATTTCCCTTAGGGTGTATATAAATTTTGGGGATGATATGTGAAGAGTCTTTCTAAGGAGAGGAAGTCCTGGGAAGGAAAAGAGATATGAGGGTTGGTAGGAATCTGGGCATCAGTGTGTCAGGGCATCAGGAATGACATATGAATCCATCCCTCCCACTGCGGTGCAATTGGTGGGTTCGCTGCCAAGACCTGGACAATTCTCATCCCATGAACCCCGGCAACCCTGCTATGTCGTCAAACGTAGCGAATCACTTACGCTGACATACGGAAGAGGTGTTGGTTATACAATGAATGGTTCCACAGGCGACGGTAGCCATACCCCCCTCCCAAATTGAACAGTATGCAAAATAATTGCAATGAGCCTCTGACAATTTGATTTATGTATTGAAATTCAAATAATTTTTAATTTCAGAGTGGTAGATACCTTCAGTATCGCCAAGGTGAAAACCATCATTCAGAATCAAAGTGGCTTCAGCCGTGTTTGGTGATCAGATCTGAATAGCCAGGTATTTTACAACCTTCCTCTTTTCTGTATCCTTCACCTCCTCACTTCAGCTTCACAACATACCCCAAATGGGGATGCCATAGTCCCACTGGCTCCGGGCAGTCGGGACTCTAGTGTGGTATTAAAACAAAATATATAGAAAAAAATTAACCTTCCATTCAGCTGGTAGTGGAATTGCAACACCGACTTGAATATATCATCTAACATTCTCATTATGGGCTGCGACCTCCTGTTCAGTAGACACCTGAACAAGACCTTCTTTATGTAGGCCACGTGGACCGCATAGAGGTCATCTAACGTGCCGACTTTCATCAGATCCTTCTCAAACTCGGTCCAGGAAGACTGCAGGCACGTGGTGGACACGTAGCAATGGATGGACCTCATGAAGGAGGACATGGAGTAGCGGAAGAGCTGCACCGAGTGGTATTCGGGAGAACGTAAGAGCTCGCCGGATACCATGAATTCTTCTTTCAGTGACATCTTTAGCACCTGAAATTAAATTCACTTTCAACGCCCATATTTTTCAATTTGTATCTAATGAAAACCATATACATAATGTCAGTAGAAAGGACGCAAATCAAATAATAATTTGTGGTACAATGAGGCATTCGTGATGAATGAAGAAAGAGGCGTGAGGACAATTTATGACCTGTAAGTGAATGGTTGGAGAAGTCGAGGAAGCCCGACAAACACATGGCATGATCGAGTGAAACAAATAGTTATTATAATACAATAATAGTATTTCCACGCACATATTAAATGCACCCAGATGACAGGTGCACTAGACTTCACAACCTCAAAACTTTGCCCCAAACTATTCATAAGTCCCCGAGCAACGCCGGGTACACATCAGCTAGTAATATTTATTTATTTATAGAGCGGAGACGGTTTACATGTAGTTCCCGTGAGCAGTTAGGCTATAGTGCTATCTCCCATTTTACCTCATTCCTTTAACAGTCACCCGGTCCCTTTTATAAAGTTCACCAGGTTTGTAATTGGATATGGGGCTATGTCTTCTGGTTGTACAATTTATCTTCTCAGGTATTTGAGCCTTGTACCCCGTTCAACAGAACGGGACGTTGGCACCATAGGTGAATTGGAGTCTCTTCATCCTCTTCACATTTCTGCATCTGTTGATGTGTTCCACTCCCAACAACTGCATATGCCTCCTCACCTAAGAAGGCAGTGTCCCGTTAGTACTCCTGTCAGTTCCCTCGGTGAGTTTCTGTCCATATTGAGTAGTTGTCTGGTTCGCTTTGGGTCTGGTCCATTTACGAGAAGGTACTTTTGATGCATAGTAATATATTGAAAATCTTTAATATGGAATAATTTCAGTTGTCTGTGCGTTCTGCGTAACTCTGGTTCAATGAACTCAAATTTGCTTTGAATTTTAAATTGAAACTGATTGTATGAAGAATTTATACAAGCAGTAAACCTAGCTATAAAATAACATTTTGACCTAGCTATAATATAACATTTTAAAAGAAAATTATTTTCACTGCCTCATTTTCAAATTTGAAACTGATTTGTTTTCAAGAATTCAGAGTATCCCGTGATTTTTCGTGGGTCTGCGCTATTATTTATTTTAAAATGTTCATGTAAGTGGGTCTGCTGCTCAAGAATATTTTAAATAATAGTTTTAATTTATGTGCATGTAATATTATCAGTAAAAAAAAGTAATAGCCAATATTTCGAATGAGCAGGTGATAGGGACACGTGTTCCCCATACCGAGACCATGTTCCAGACATTTTCTATGGCCCAGCCTGCATATCGCCACACCGAACTCAAGAGGCATAAAGTGTCATACCCATATATCTGTTATAAACCGTTATATATATACACGCACATACAGTCAAACTTTGGGGGTGATTGTTCATGAAAAAAAAATTGCAAAAAATGTTCACATTTTTTTTCCATTAGTGCCCAAATAAAAAAGTTGTGATAAATTTCTTATTTTTCTGGGGTTTACAAAGCGTTTGTATTAACTTATAAAACTAATTTTTTTTTTTTCACTCGGTCAGGTGTTCAAAAGGAAAGCAATAATAATAATTACATTAGACAATTTAAATTAGAATTAGAATAGCCGTATTTATAAAACATTATTGGGATTTTTTCTCATGAATTTACCCCAAAGTTGTATAAAATACGGTGTATATACATATATAAGTATGAATACATTTTTATTTACAAAAAAAAAACCTACCTCCAAGTCTTGTTCCAGCACCCAAGATATCCACCGGAGTTTGACCAGAAACTTAAATACTATGGCGTAGCGGTCCAAGGCGTCTCGGGATATGATGATGTTGACTGGCCAGGCCACCGTGTAGGACAGAGTGAGGCTTGCCAGAACATCCGGAGACAGTCGCAAGAAACTTAACGGCATATCGCTCACAATAAATGACAAATTCTCCGCATACTTGTTGGAACCTACAAATATCAGTGTTTTCAATCATACCGGAACAACGACAAAATATTAATTCTTTGAAATACTAAATGTCTGATTAGAATACAGGGTGTTACCGGAAACTAAAATTTGATTTACATTTTTTAGTCCAAATAGTGTCAGGATTCACCGGTTAAAGTAAGTCAGGTACGTCCCTTAACACCCTGTATTGCAGATCAAAGGCGCTTACCTCCAATGGAAGACCCAAATGATTTATCCAATATGCTGTGCAGAGTTGCAAAGTTCAGTAGTTCCCGGGGGCTCTCTGTCGTGCTCAGCTTCTCAAATAGTTTGCTGCAAATAGTCTTGGCAAACTCTCCGTCCATCAGGAAGAAATAATCGCCCAAGCTCTTCAGATGATCATAAAGGTCACAGTTGACCAGGAAATACTTCAATATAGCATTGTTCACCATCTCCATTTGATAAGACAATGGAATCACAACAGATCTTTGTAAACAAGCGGCCATCATAGAGCTATCAGCGCTCTCAATGTTTGCAACAATATTCTCACTCTTCTCCAACAGATGGAACATCTTGAACGTATCTGTCATAGGTTTCTTCTGCACTTTTGCCATGATATCTGTAAAATTAGTGTACGGAGACTTGAGGTTATCCATGCTTAACGGTTCTTGGAATATATTCATAGACGTGAACTTATTGCTCGCCGTGCTTTCAATGCCAAATGGTTTGAAGTTATCGAAGACGAGTTCATCACTGCTGAAATTCCAGACGGAGGATCTGGCTCCGTAATCATCAAAGGCTTTGAACGATTCCGGTGTTTGAGGAAAATGATCTTTAATGGAAGCATAATCCGGAACAGATTCTTCTTCATCCGTATGCTGTTCGATGATGTTCGGAAATCGGAAACCGTCACCGGTGAAAGGCAATGATGACATATTGGCAATGTTATCAACGCGACTAGAGATGGGGCTTAAAGTTGCTGATGGAACACCTATCAATCTTTCATCAAATGTTGATGGAGTTTCAACATCTAGCCTAGCTGGAAACTGGCTAGGAGTCATTAACTGAGGTGTTGAAACGACTGATAACCTACTACCGTTGTCTGAGGCTTTTCTACTGCCCCAATCCCAACTATAATTCTTTGAGCAACCTTTCAGATCTAAAGTCAGACTTCCTCTTTGTTTAGTTCTGCTGCTTTGTGAATCAACTTCCATCTCTGGACCCACTTCATGGCTTGAACCTTTCTGCCTATTCCTCAATGCTTCTTTACTTGCCTCCGTATCAAACTGTGGTTCATCAATCCTGTTTGGGTTCAAGGCTGGTTCACTGACGCTGTCAAAGGTGATGGAACCGAGAACTTTGTCTTTATTATGAATAGCATCATTTCTATTTTCAGCAGTATTTGCGGTTAACTTTGAGTTATCAACTGTTTTGATTGCTCTTATTGCCGGTTGTTTGTAATTTTCCACTGAGAAATCGTGCGCCAAATCCCTTTGTTTATTTCTATTAAATTCCTGCTTCTGCTGCTGATATGTATTGTAGATATTCTGGTCACTAAAGGATACATTCTTAATTGAAACATTGCTATTTAAAATGTCAGATGGACTTGCATCAAAATCTAATGACTTATGAACTTTAATGTTTGATAGAGAAATTCGGTCCATGGCGTCAATTGTCGTAATAGTTTCTGCCCTTTCCGTTGAACTGATTTTATTATTATCTCTATCTGTGATTAAAAATCTATTATTATTGAGTCCATCACTGTCATCCCAGGAATTGTTTGCTAGTGGAATCGTGTCTAATTCATCAGATCCTTTTATTTCCAGAATGCTTTCCAGCATTGGCTCAATTCGAGGATTTTCAGGAGAGTCATCTAAGAGATTTTCTTGAGAGTCGAAATGCAGAGAATCTGAAGAAATTTTCATAGCCATATCATCACTCCTTTGTGGGATTTCTAAAACAGAACTTGCTTCTTCTAAATTTATTAACACTTCCGAAATAGCTGCGGTCATCTCTCGGGGTGATTTATTTGGTAAAATACTGTCGAAATTGCCTTCAAGAGATTGGTGATCCAGCTCCATTTTTTCTCTCGTCAAACTAATTTTTTCACTGGTGAGTAATTGCACTCTCCTCTCATCTAATTTCAGTCTTTTTATTTTCCATTGAGATTTCATTTGACGCCTCTCTACTTCTTTGCCGATTTCTGAATAGTATGCATTCAACTTAAGCCTGCAAAAAAAATGGTGCCTTATTATAATTGAAAACTTATGTGAAAAAACAGCGTTATGTGAAAAAGTGAGTTCTTAGATATTGGCTGTTAAAAGTTTCATTTGACTTTAGTGAGCCGATACACATTGAAAGTCAAATAAATTTATATGTAATAAGGTATACATATATTAATACACAGTTTCTTTGTTTTTTTCGGGGGCATTTAGGCGAAAAGCGACCACTCTCCCCCTCAAGTCGATACGACTCGAAGTTCGTTTTGGCGTGCGCGGCGTTTCGGAAAAAGTTGCCTTTCATTTGTTTCGGTCTTCAGGCGAAAAGCGACCGAGACGCCTCTCTGTCGGCATAGAACCCGGGGTTCAATTCGGCGTGGAAAAACAGAAAAAACGAGTCAGCCTAATTTAGGATTAACTCGACCGGATTCGTTCGGGACAAGATGTCGACAAAAATTTGAGGAACTTCTGGCGGCGGAAACTGGAAGCGCTCGCGGCGCGCCATACTGAGGCGCCTCAGTGCGCTCTCCCGCCGCCAGGACGGCCCCACTCTGGCAAAAAGTCGATTTGCGGCCGTTTAATTGTCAGAGCTTCCCGTTTGGGAATCGACGTTTCCCGGCGAGAAATCACGAGTGTTGCCACACGCGCGGTTTCGAAACGGCCAAATTTTGGTGCATTTTCGCAACGTTTCGTTTTCATCGATCGCTAACGATCTATAAAACTTTTTCTCCTTCACCGTTTATATTTTTATTCAATTTCGAACGCGAAATCATTCAATTTTTTTTCGTGCGCCTCTCTCGCTCGAAAATGTTTTGTTTTTCGCATTACTCTAACGTAAATTAAAAAGACGATTGATTTTGATCGAGCGTCGGGTCTGATTTAATCAGGTATCGTTGTTTTTTTTTTTTTAATTTCACCCAAAATTTTATGAAATTTCCCCTGTTTCAGGGAAAGTGGTTTAATTTAAGTGGAAATGTTTTTCTTTGCATAATGGTATCATTGGAAAAAGAATAGTCACAAGGTCACGCAAAATTCACTTGGTATGCTTTTTTTATAAAATCTACACGGTCAACCTGATGATTGAATTCCGTCAAAAAGGCGCAGTCTACGGTTAAAATATTCGAAAAAAATCATCGTCCGAAGGTTTAGGAACGTTAATCGGCCGTCCTACAAATGGCGTACGGTTCAAAATGTCTCACAATAACCGGCTAAAGTTTTGATATTTGCGATTTGAACCGAAAAATGCCATTTTAAAACAGTCGGGCTTTTGGCCAGTCAGAAATCAGGCAATCATAGACTAGCACCGAAGAGATGTTTTATTACATAGTGATGTTACTTCAAAGAAACAATAAAATCTGTGTAGGTACTTACTTTGGCAGTTTATTTTTTTAAAATCGATAATGCTTTTGAACGAAATAAAATAAAGTTTGGTAAAAATAATTTGGCACGGGTACCGTCGCCCCGTAGTGAAAAACTACAACAATAGCGTAACGCAAATTTATAATTTATACCAGGAGCGCAGAAGTTAATAGAGTGAAGCGATGTTAATTGTTTTGTAAAATAAACATTTTTTTTAATGAAAAGTTTTTCCAGTTTGCGTGTTTCTAATATAATCATTAAATTTGGGAGGCGGGCATGGGTACCGTCGCCCCGGGAGCCATTCATATTTAAAGTTGTAAAACTTTATTTTTTAACGAGTAGGTACCTAATTGCGTTACGAAAATATGTTTTAGGTATTTTTTTTTTTTAAGTTTTAAAAGTTTGAAATGACCACTTTTTTCCTCCATAATGATAATTCTTATAAAGCCATTTCTGCCAAAAATTACCTCGCTGTAATCTACCAGAAGCACAGAAGTTTGAGAAAGTTATTTACTATTAAAAAAGGATTATTTAATTTTTTTTTTTTAAATAATTTTTTCAAATAAAACTTTTAACATTTTGCGTGTTTGTAGAGCAATGTTTTTTTCCAAAATAAAACTCGCTGGGACTTATGAAGAATGTCGGTGACAAAAACCGTACATACGATATGGGTATCAAATTACGCGTCTCGACCTTCACAACCCGAACGGCTCGGTGAAAAAATGATCAGTTAAGCTCCTTGGCTCTTTTTTTTCTCCAAATATACATTTTTTGAATAAAAGTTTTTGCTTTTCGCGTGTTTATAATAATATTAATTTTCGCAGGCGGGCATGGGTACCGTCGCCCCGGGAGCAATTCATATTAAAAGTGTGATCCCCTTATTTTTTACGAGTAGGTACCTTTTTTGCGTTATGTGTGCATTTTTCCGATATTTTTTTATGAAATTAAATTAAGATTGAAATGAAGACTTTTTTCCTCCATAATGATAATTCTTATAGAGCTATTTCTGCGAAAAATTACCTCGAGGACGCTGTAATCTACCAGGAGCACAGAAGTATGGGAAAAATATTAAAAACGGATTATTAAATTTTAATTTAAAACTTTGATTTTTTCCATAAAAGTTTTTACATTTTGCGTGTTTATAGAGCAATGCTTTTTTCCAAAATAAAACTCGCTGGGACTTTTGAAGTATGTCGGTGACAAAAACCGTACATACGATATGGGTATCAAATTACGCGTCTCGACTTACAGAATCCGAATGGCTCGGTGAAAAAATGATCAGTAAGCTCCTTGGCACTTTTTTTTCTCAAAATATCCATTTCTTTCTAAATATACATATATTTTAATACATTTGTGGTCACACATTCATTGCTTCATTCACATGCAAACATACATATTACATTTTTAAAAGTTAGAGGTTAGAACATGGGAAAAGGTATTAGAATTATATCACAAACCAGTCTATACAAACCTAGCGTAGCCCACAAACTACTTGAAAACTGGGATATAACTCTAAAGGGGACGCGAGCAGGCGTTATTAAAGGGGCAATTTTTTGTTACAGAAAATAACATCGAAAATAGGTATTAGAATTAAATCACAAACCAGTCTATACAAACCTAGCGTAGCCAACAAACTACTTGAAAACTGAGATATAACTCTAAAGGGGACGCGAGCAGGCGTTATTGAAGGGGCAATTTTTTGTTACCGAAAATAACATGGAAAATAGGTATTAGAATCAAATCACAAACCAGTCTATAGAAACCTAGCGTAGCCCACAAACTACTTGAAAACTGGGATATAACTCTAAAGGGGACGCGAGCAGGCGTTATTAAAGGGGCAATTTTTCGTTACAGAAAATAACATGGAAAATAGGTATTAGAATTAAATCACAAACCAGTCTATACAAACCTAGCGTAGCCCACATACTATTTGAAAACTGGGATGTAACTCTAAAGGGGACGCGAGCAGGCGTTATTAAAGGGGCATTTTTTTGCTATAGATAATCACAGTTAGATTAGGTTAGGTTATATTTATTAATTTAATATTTTCAAGATTTTATTTTCTTTAACTGAATTAGTTCATAGGTAGGTAATAAAGCTAAATCCATTTATTTGAAAGTGAAATATTGCGTTTTACTGTGAAGCGGAATTCGTAACCTTTACCACATTTTTTTGGTTAAAAGTTTTTAAATTTTGCGTGTTTATAGAGCAAAGCTTTTTCCAAAATAAAACTGCCTGGGACTTTTCAAGAGTGTCGCTGACAAAAACCGTACATACGACATGGGTATCAAATTACGCGTCTTGACCTTCCCAACCCGAACGGCTCGGTGAAAAAACGATCAGTAAGCTCCTTGGCACCATTTTTTCTCCAAATATACATTTCTTTTTTTAAAAATTTGTTCCACACATCACATTTTTACCCATTAGTTGCCTGCAACGGGAAAAAAGCTAGTTTCAATTAATACACAACACATTTTATATATTTTACTCAATTCATTCATAAGGTTGAGTACAATCACATAAAAGTAGAAAAAATATATATATAACTGGACCAAACTGCTTAAACATAATACTTTCTTGCTCACACCTATTACGGTGTCCCTATCTACAAACGCAAGACATCGGAGATCTCGTACTGGTTACGCAAATTATAAACCAACTAATCAGTGGCCGGCTTGACGCTACCTACCGAATGATGTACCACGGACGGTCTATATAAGCGAACGCACGGCCTTGAACGAGCAGAGATCCTGAGCCGGTCGTAGGCTCAAGACCTGATACTAGTAGCGAGATGTGTCGTCCCTTCCAACGAGGCCTTAAAGAAATTCTAGGCTCAGTACCTGATAACGGATAGCGAGATGTATCGTCCCTTTCAGTGAGGTTGAAGAGTGCCTAGAGGAAGTCTTTATCTTTCGTACATAGTCGGAGATAACGCGCCGTGTGGTCTTTCCCATTAGTGTAGTTATATTGTTTATATATAACTGTATATTGCTATTTTTACTTTTCCTATAATAAAATCCTTTTCCCAAACTCACTTTAATATTTAATGATTTTTACCTTAGCGCCCAACGTTACTATGATAAAAACTATTTTAAAATCTGTACGCAATCTATTACTGATGTAAAGTCGGTTATAAACGCCATTTTTCCATAAATCAATGTTTTTTATTTTTATTAACAAACTAGCTGTACCCCCCAACGCATTGCTGTGGCTCAGTATGTTTGTGTAGATAGAGAACAATAGTGCGTTTTGATTTTATGTCCAACAGATGGTGCTGTTTTTAAAAAAACATGTTATACCTTTGACAAGAGACATTTATGTAATACAGGTATATAAAAACACACACATATTCAAATGCAACGTTGTGTCAAAATTTCAAAGCAATCGGTGAAGAACTTAGCGAGATTTAAGATTTTGGACATATGAACATTTACATGTTTGTTTATATAGATCTCCATAAAATTTGTATAATAAAAAATTCCAGACATGTTATAATTAGTAATTATTTACCTACGACCCCGTTTTTAATACGCATAAAAAAAAAAGAATTATTCGATTCAACTTAATGACAATAAACAACAAATTTTTGCATTTACGATTTTGAAAAATATTGATATTTAATATTATTTACGTAAATAATAAAAATATCTATACCCAGTTGAATACAATTGCCATTTTAAAATTTTAATCATTTAAAAAAAAATGTAGGTACTTACTTTTCCTCTTCAATACGCAAGTCATGTAGTTTGTTGGATGCCGTTTGATATTCTATAATGAGCAAGTCTTGTTGCAAGTCCTTTTTCTTTGCCAGTTCCCTCCTGGAAGCTGCATCTTCAGCTGCCGTTCTCAAAGCATTGAATTGACGTCGCTTATTGTCCGAGATAACACGAGACAGACGCTTGCGATCCTCTACGAGAGAAAACATTAATTATAATTATATTCGCGTACTAGAAAATAGAATCGCCATAGCAAGATCAGAGCCGAGCTGTTAAATATGGTGTATGAGAAAGACTAAACCTCTAACCACTAGGGGAACATCTGCCCAAATTTAGTAAGGTGATTTTTATGAATTAAAATTAATTAAATATTGATACGAGCGCAAAAGGAGAATGCTACCTGCACATTAAATAATAATAATAATAAAAATTTTTTGAAAAACCTAAAAATATGCGAAAAACGGAGAAATCTAGGTGGATTCAGTGGCTTTAAAATGCAGTAAGCAGTATGCATTTTTTCCGCATTAAGAGGTACGATGTTAATTAAATCGAATGGCCGAATGAAAAATCGAACACCCGGAAATCTTCATCGCATCTATCATAAGAAAAATGATTAAAAAAGAGTGTTATTTAAGCCCCGAGCGAGGGCTTAAAGTCAAACAACATTATGAACAAAATACAAACAAATAATTCAAGGTCCTAAAGTCAAATAACGTTACCTATGAAAACATACCAATAATTGACCGGTCAGTGGTTGAGTGGGCATAGCGCTTGGGTCTCACCCGAGCGTCGCGTGTTCGATTCCTCGGCTGGCTAAGTCCTCCATCACGACACAAGCAACATTTTCGGCTTTCTGTGGTGGTAGTAGGAGATTTTCAAACATTGTTGGGTTATTCGTAACCCGGGAATGTTTGTCTTTCTTTTTAAAAATAAAAAAAAATAAAAAATAAAAAATTTTAGGGCTTAGTCAAACAATGTTGTCCAAAAAAAGAACCTATTAATAATTAGAGGGCTTAAGGCGAAATAGGTAGACTTGACCTGCAATTTGGCATTTTTGAGGCCAGTTTTAGACGTAATGACACTTTTCTAGAAAAAAACACAAATTGATTTTGAAAGATCGTTATTTTATCTAGTAAAGCAAGATGTTAAATTTTGAAAAATAATATTATTTTCATATCATAATAAAGTGTTACCGTTGGATGTTGCGCAGATTTGTTGCATTTTCAAAGGTGAATTTGTATTATAAAACAAATATTTCAAATCATATAATAATACAGTATAAACGGTCAATAAATTATCTACCAAAAGTATGTACAGTGAAACTCTCTTAAGAAGTTTTCCAAGGGACCGGGGAAAAAAAACTTCTTAAGTGGGAAAACTTCTTAAGTGGGATTCAATTTTAGCCATTTAATAACTCGAGTCCGGGGCATACGTCATTCCTATGTCTACCTACGTTAAATTGTCGTGAAAACAAGCTCATATGATCCTCATGGACAAAGTAAACACAATTTTAAAACTGTTAAAGTACATCCCTCGAAAAAGCCACTCGAATTCGGATAGTAAAAGTTGCAGCATTCCAAAAGGTTCATACTGTTGATCTTATTTTAAATTGGTGTAAAGGCAATGGATTATACATATTTACTTGTTAGTGATTACTCACTCTTAACTTGACAGTTGAAGACAGAGCTGTGGATATACGCCGTCTCTTTTTTACGCTTTCGTTTACTATATGAACTGAGGGAGAAAGAAAGACTTGTTGTGGTTAATTTTACCAAGCGGTTTGATAAAAGGACACCGCAAGTAATTTTGTTAACCGCAAACTAATGATAGCGGGTTCTTTGCCTCAGAACCGTTTGCGTACTGCAACCCTGCCATGGCACTGCACAGAAAAATCTCACAAAGTCTACGCGGCAAACTGCTTATTAGTTGGCGGACTTTAACTTTTTTGCACGCTTGCTGCTTGCTCCAATGGCATTTGAGATTTGAGAGACTATTGTTATGATGTATTTTCGCCAGGCACAGTCGACTATCGTATATTTTTAAAGATATTTTAATCCTTTTCTAGAAATTTCTTATGAAAATAATATGCGCAGCTCAATATTATGTCCTACCTGTAGGTTCATTTATGGTCCTACCTAACTAGCAGACATCGAATAGCTACGATTTCGCACATAAATAAATGGCTTGATGCTTGAATCAGAAAGTTATATCATACGAGCTGTTTGACGCTGGAATTATAATCTGTGAACGCATCCAAAAACTACAAAAATCATTTGCGAAGTTTCGTTTCAATCTACATTTTAAATTTATGCATATGTATTTCCTAACCTTCAAACTTAATTTACGACAAATGTCAGATGAAACATGATGCACGGCAATTTTTGATGTTTGAATGAAAAAAACGTAATTATAATGCATATTTTACCATCTCCCCCGCCATATAATCATGTTGTTATGTATTTAAAGGTGAAATATTCCGTATTAACCGTGATCCGATAGATTATCAAAAGTTTTTCGTGTTTTACAAATTCGATGGAATAAAAATTTTATACAATAATATTACGAAACATCTCTATGTTCATTATCAAAGAGAAGATTATTGAAGGAGGCGTCAAATGTATGCAAATGTAGATCTAGCCCACGTTGTCATTAAGGTTGAGTTTAATATAATCTTTCATGTTATTTCGGCCTTAAAGACGCTTGCATATTTGTTACATAATTCCGCATTGTTTATTCGTTCCATTGCTATTTTACCTAGTTAGGGGATTAGGAGACGGGGTATTTGGTTTATTTATTGGATGTTTATTGGTTACGGCAGGTTACGGCTTAGGCCCGGCGGCCGACAAAGGGTTTTATGGTCTCAGGTACTAGGTATGGGTTTCAGTCAACGTCTTTCAATTTATGACTTGGAAAAAGGTTCATTTTAGATATTTTGCGACACAATATTTCGTTTGTGTTGATTTTACCGCCGGATTTCTAAAACCTCTTAAGCGGGAAGCAGTTTTAGCTCTAAAACTTCTTATGTGGGAAAAAATCGTGTTTTTTGTATGGAATTTTCAAGGGACCAAAAATCAAAACTTCTTAAGCGTGAAAACTTCTTAAGTGGGAACTTCTTAAGCGAGTTTTACTGTATAAGAATTTTGTATCTATTTCAAATAAAATTACTAATAAATAAATCCTAACACGCGTTTTGTGACGAAAATCCCTCAATTTGACTATTTATTTATGATCTTACAAATTGGTATAGTTCAGATTTTTTTTACAAAAATAATTTAACAACACATTATTGAAACATTAAAAATTATTCATGACCAAAAAATATATTCTTAAAGTATATAATAGTAATTAATTTCGATTCGCGGTTTGTGCATTTTTATTAACTCGGCGCAAGACAAAATTTTGTCATTCTCCGTTGCGACCGGGCGGCGAGCGGACGTGTGGTCCACGCCGGTCTAGTTAATAATATTTTAAAGAAATTCCTCGCTTAAAAATGGGGAGGAAAATACCCTTGGAACAAAAGTTTTATTAGAAAACACAAATTACGACATCAAAAACGTATGTGGGAGACATATTTAAAAAAAAAAAAACAAATTTAATTATCCATGTACATTGTACGTACTTATATGCTACAGGGTCGTTCGAAAGAATCAGTCAGAATAAGCACATATTTTTTATAACATTTGGCGATAATTTTGTTTTGTTTAATTTCCAGGGAAAAGAATCAACTATGGGGACTATCAGGAGTTTATGTCTGTCATCAATGATTCATGTATAAATGTTAAAACTTAAAAAGTATGTGAAACTGTTTGTGATTGGTGGTAAAAAAGTGCCACGAACCAAATGAATTTTGATTTGTGATGTGCGATTCAAATCATTTTATTGTTCATAATTTCTATTTTATTGTCCAATTCACTATTACATTGGTATAATTCAACATATTTAATATTTTTTGTGTTACTTTTTGTCAGTTTCATAACGTCATATTGTGAATTGAGCTTCTTGTTTTAGGAAAAAAGACGTGGTTATTTTTGACATACTAACCTATGATTTTTCAATCGAAATTTACCTCGTGAATTTAATAACATTTCAAAAATTAGACGAGTCAGGTCGCTCCGTTAACCATGGAAACAAATACATGAGAGCGATACAATATTATGCAATCGCATAACTACATATATAGGTACCGTAGAAAATAGTTGGAAATAAAACCTAGTTTTAATATATGTACTACTTCAGTTTTAAGGAATAAACCCTCTTTTCAATGTCATACATATCAAATCAAGTAATATTTTAAAGATAAGTATTAGAAATAAAACTTACCGGTAATACCTTTCGGACAAACGAATAAATATGTAAAACAAAAGATTTTTACTCACTTTTGGAAAACCTATGTAAAATAAATTTAAAAAAAAAAACAAATTAAACAAATATTTGAATTTTTTTTAAATGTATATTCATATACCTACATATTTTATATCCACCATGTCAATGCACTGCATTTGTATTTAAAAATAATAATAATAATACCTGGATGACTTTTATAGCGCCGTTTTTGTGCAAAAACACCTCAAGGGCGCACTCCGACGTATAATTTACAAATATGTATGTAACTACTTATTAGGAAGAAAGCTACAACCGAGAATTCAACAG
The DNA here is from genome assembly GCA_026573805.1 of Hesperophylax magnus. NCBI lineage: Eukaryota > Metazoa > Arthropoda > Insecta > Trichoptera > Limnephilidae > Hesperophylax > Hesperophylax magnus. The sequence goes on along the minus strand of JAIUSX010000025.1, from coordinate 2,390,906 downwards.
CAATAATTGTTATTTCATCCGAACCATGCTGTAGTTTTCGTCAGCCGCCCGAGTATACGGCTTGCAGTGGAATGAATTCGGTATTTCTGTCTCATTCTAAAAAAACATCCGATCGCGAGACCGTCTTTTAACGAAATTTGAATTCTCGTCCGCTGGTTAAGACGCCTTAAAGTCATCAACATTATCCACAAAAAGATATACCAATAATTAGTATGGGTATGTTTTTTTGTTGTAAATAACGTCATTTGATTGAGTCCTAGAAATATTTTAATGTTTTTTATGGTAGATAGCGCTGTTTGACTTTAGCCCTCGGTACATGAACGGTAACTGCATAAAACAGAATACGATGTGTGTAAGAATAGGTTAGTTTAGATTTGTTGTACAATATATGAATGGTAGCCAAATAAAACAGAACAGTAACAAACAGAGCATGATGTAAGAATAGGTTAGGTTAGGTTTGTTGTTTGTTACTCTTTTCTTCAATGTTCTGTTTTGTCATGATACCTCTTTGTTACCTATAAGTTTGTGCATAGTCTCCCCCTGTTTGAGGTGCACCATCTCCCTGAAGGCCTTCTTCTCGGCCTCACGCTGTACCAGCAGGCTGTGGAAGGAGACGGGTTCACCGCACACGTACAGGCACTGTACCCGGTACCTCTCATACAGCTTTCTCTGCTCCTCCATCTCCGAGAATGTGAGGCAACACTTGATGGGCGGGTATTCGGTGGAGAGCAGAACGCACAATGGGTCCTACAAAAAATACATCATATTGTTTGTTTGTTTTCTTCTACCTCACTCGCGATATAGTCCATCATAGCTAAAGTATAAATAAAGACTGGAAAGAATTTTCTGTATCCATCAATTGGAAGGTTAAGAACTGGAAGAAGAAGAAGAAGACGAATAGATAAAGAAATACATAGATAAAAACACAATGTAATATGATTCAAATTAACCAGAATTTACAATGAGCCTATAGAAAATAAAATGTAAACTAATAACCTTTTTCAAAAATATATGTGAAATGCTTTTGTAAATTCTTTCAGTGCTTTTAAAAATAGCTGCTACTTTTACATATTGGTTACCTAAGCTGTGAATGTGTTGTATAGGAGAGTTTATAAACTAATTGGTATTGACATTATTGTTACAGTTGAAGATATTTTTAGTTCGCGTGACTGTATAAGGAAATCAGTTGTCACTTGTCAACAGGGGAATAAATGTTAATTGACTAAAAAAATAATTAAATAACAACTTGAAGAAATGTAAGAAGCATGAAAGTTGGCATTAATACTTACATCAGGATTGCACAGCTTCAGAAGCCTCAGTGATTTTCCACACAACAAAATGTATTTGGCTATGCCTCGGAGGAATTCGGGAACCATTTCATCATTCCTGATGATGAAGCCCTTGTCCCAGTAGCGCTTGTTGTAAGAGTCCACATTTATGGGATCTTTTCTGATGAAGAATTCACTGAACTGATCTTCAAGTTCACCCTCAAATATAAACCTCTGTATAAATCTGCAAAAACCACAAATTTAAATAATAGATTGGACCGTACATTCGTACATCGATGACTGGGGCACAGATGTTGTTGCAAGTTGTAATATGAAGACTGAAGACAAGCAGTGCAATGCATTATTTATGTATATTACTGGTACACCTGCAGTTGTCTCACTTTTGTGCCATCTCTCTCACGCAAACCTTCAGTCGCACATTCATTACAATAATGTAAACCAAAATTGATTTAGAATTACGGATTGTTGATCTTCGATGATTTATGAGCAATAATTACCTGAAATAAACGCAACATGTAGCCTTCAGAGTTGAGTAAAGGAGAGCTGACACCTGGGTCTGAGTGACCATGCTGATCTCATCGTAGAGGTAAGCCATCAATCCAGCTCCTCGCAAACAGTTCCTGTCATACTCTGAAATATAATGTCATAAATTATGAAATTTATTATTATTTTTAATGTTTATTAAAAATAATAATTATTAACTAATGTTTATAAGACAAGGTTTTTTATGCATAGCACAAAGGATAACAAATTATTATAAGCAATGATTAGTCTCCTGAAATATCCATACAAATTGAAAATATCTCCTGAGTAAAAATAAATGCCGCCGACGGGAATTGAACCCGCACCTTCTGATGTCCGGTCAGGTGCTCTGGACCACTGAGTTAAGTCGGCTTATTTCCAACACGCCTAATAACATACGCCAATTCGACAAGTCAAAATATTTCACCAACAAATCTGATAGTATTATTACGCCAGCGTCTGGACGATCTAGGCCCTCTGATTGGTCGAATTAAAATTGTCTGTTTCGGGTAAATTCAGCTAACTTGAAAATTAAGACACGATTTCATACTAAAATAGGATTGCCTCATAATAATACGAGATTTCTTCAAAAGCATCGTATCTGCTCATATAATTTTTGGATAATATCGAAGAAAATATGTTTTAGAAAGTTCATAATCCATTGGATTAATTACATTACAATGAAAATTATCCACAGTTACGTGATTATGTTTGACGTTTATAAAAAATCACGCGTTCCTTATTCAATATGGCGGATACGCACGGCTATAGATGGCCGACAGAGCGCACCTCTGGCGGTTTAAAAACGAACCAAATGAATGGCGCGAATATTTAAATATGCAGCTCACAATATTTGACTACTTACGATTAACAAGCATTTAATAAGAAGATTTCTTCTGGAAGCTTATCACTTTGTAATGGCATTTTTCATTATTATTTATATTTTTTTTGCTTATTAATTATATCTGATTTTATATTGACATGTTTTCTAATTTTTTAAAATTTCAAAATTATTTATTTGCGATGCTTTATATCCTGAGTGAAGTATTTTAAGACCTGAATTTTTATCGAAAGTGTGATCATTATTCAAAAGATGATTTGCAAACTCAAATTCACTATTTCCATTTAGAGCCCTGCGATATTCTTTAGTTCTGACTTCAAAGTTTCTATTGGTTCTACCTTTGTAAAAGAAATTACAATCATCCCAATTGAGTTTTTAAACTCCTGATTTTTTGTTTGAATTTTGCTATCTTTATTATTAAGAATATATTTCTTCATTGTTATTAGTGTAAAATGCCAGTTGAATAGTACCAGAATTGTTTTTATATATAATTTTAGAAGTATCGTTATCCACAAGCAGAATTCTACGCCATTGTTTATTTCTATCTTTAGAAAGACCGTTTGAAGAGAATATGTTTAATTTTTTTTATTTAGTATTTCAACTATCAATTTATTAGAATAACCGTTATTAAATGCTATTTGTCTTATGAATATATTGTTTTATGGTTATATTCTATTTGTGTTTTTCAGGTCTTAAATACTTCACTATAAATAATTTTGAAATTTTAGAAATGAGGAAACATGTTAATATAAAAGCAGATATAATTAACAAGAATTTTTTTATAAACTCTCTTTTAAATATTTTCCCACTTAACTGGTCTTTCCCGTCTAACGATATTGTAATTCCTAATTATTATAAACCCAGCCTACTCTTACCCCTCCCCCCTCCTTCCACTTCTTCTTTCCCAATTGCAATCTATATTTAATTTTTGACTTCGGTGTATACACAATAAAATGTAAACATTATATTTATTTATTTGACAATTTGCATAGCGCCGCTTTTGTGAGATATCACCTCAGGGGCGCTATATTGTAATAATCTACCTTTATATATAGATTTTTACTCTCCTGATGAAGGTGTCTATATAATCTAACTTTAAACTTTATTAGATACAGTAACAGTTGTAGGTAAAGAATTACCAAATGATTACCGAAAATGATTACCCTCCTTTTATTCATAAACACGGGTACAATTAATCAATCTGTAATAATCTATTATTTAAGTCAACTTTGTTATAACTATCTTTAATTGTGACAAACTAAACGATATTGATTAAACTTATAGACATTGACGGTTGTAACACATATTTAAGCACTGCAAGTCTCCTATGAGCTAATTATATTAGGTACGATAACAGTTAATATCAGTTGTAGACATGTAGTCAATAATAGTGTTTCATTTGAAATAATCCATCACAAATACGTAAAATTTCATTTATTCAAACAACTGTCATTCTTATTATGCGTAAATTTAGCATGTTATTATTAATTAACTCCTTCCTGTTCCGTGTTTTAACAATATATATACTCACCTTCTCTCTGTGAATGTCCTAATATCTATCTATTAAATGTAACTGTTGTTAATATCACTTAAAATGGGCGGAGCTCAACTAAGAGCCGCCCGCAGGGCCTAGCAGAAAGAAACCCGCGGAGCGGGTTTTTAACTGCTAGTTTAGATATAATATGTTTCGACGCCATCTAGTGGGAAATTTAGCACTAACAAAGCCTTTCCTACAAAAGTTGGTTGTTTACAGGTGAAAAAATATAATAAGCAGTAATTGTTGATTGAAGTACTAGTATATATTGAATTATTTGGCGTCCAACCAATCGTGGTCATATGATTATGTTCTAGTCTCACACAGAAGCTATAATCTGGAGGGGTTGGGAGAGAGCACCAAACTCCCTAATTCATCTTACGTCTGTGTGGGATATTATGGCGAGGGATATGGTGATATAGGCCACGCCCATATAAAACACATTGAGAGTATAGCGTTGTGTGACGCTAGCATTAGGCATTTTAAAATTTCAGTTCTCAAGGAACAGAAAAAACTCGACAGTTACCTGTAATACAAGTGCAAGTTTTATTGTCGTTATCTCCTTCCTTAACCGTCCTCAGAATGTTGCTCAACCGAATCTAGAAATAGTTCCCCTATCTGTACAGTGTACACTGTACAAAGAGGGGCGCTCTTGTGATGTATCATTTAAAAATAATATTGCCTATTTTAGCCCTCTGTCCCAAATGTATTAACTATTTAATAAGATACAGTGTGCTGAAGTAGACATTTTCGTCGATAATTATTACAGTTTCAGAAAAAAGTCCTGCTATTGCTCAAAAATATGTAACAATTGTTGAGCTAATTATATTAAGTATCACTCTTGTCTCTCTTTGTATTATTAGTCATTTGAGTGAATTTTTATATAATTTTGTAATTTTATGTAACCTTTGACTGAGTAGGTTTGATAACTGAGTTTTTATAACTAAATCTGTAAGAATCAATAAATCACATTGAAAAAAAATGATGTTACCATGCTCGTAAACCTTGTAGATCTTGGCCATGGTTGTGATCTGCCAGCTAAGCGGGCGCAGGGAGTGCAGGATTTCAATAAGTGTCGGCAGAGACTTGTCGTTCCGGAGTTCCATTGTCAGCCCTTCGCCGAATATCTTGTCCACCTCCAGGCGAAACCAAACCAGGTACTGCCTTATGCTGTCACACATGGACTGAAATAAAGTATTTGGTCAACTAACATTTGAAGAATATTGTGCTTCCAACACTACCAAAATTATTTTTATTTATTGTTTTTGTGTTTAATTCGTAGAACTCCATTTATTTTTTTGATTTGTTTTTAATTTAAAAAAAAAAAAACGGAAATTTACCATCACAACCTTCCTCCAGAGGAGTAGGCAAAGAAGATGGACCACCATACAACTATGTCTTAGCACACACTCCTCGCTTCATTCACATTCATACTCTTCTGTTATTCTAACTGTTGACATACATCGGGTGGTCATACATAAGGGTTACTATCATCATAACATTATTTAACAACAACAAAAAAGTCCTCGGCAAGTCAGTTAAAAGTCACTAAGCCAGTTTTAGAGACTTCTACGTACTTTCAAGTTTATCTATTACTGTGCAGGTAAGTATATAAAACCTTAAAATGTATATTACATAAATAAATTTAAAAAATAAACATTTCCGACCAATATTTATCCTTACAAATGCAATATATTTCATAACTTTGTTTCTGAGGTCAGTAACTTTTGTCCAAACGACAACAACACCATGATTGTGTGTGTAACGATTGTTTCAAAATTATCATAACTTATAATAATTCATTGAAGAATTGCACACTATAACCCCTCAATATAATAACACAAATAGTTTTGACCCTAGAACTGATCCCTGTGGAACCCCTTCAAATACGAAATTCTTACCTTGTAAACAAATCCTTCTTTGATAATATTCTCTCCAGTTGATGTCGGTGTAACTAAATGATTTAAATTCCAATAGCAGGTGCCGATGGCAAGCAGATCATTCACATAGGTTTTCAAGCTGCTCTGTAGTAATCCTTCTAAGCATAGTTCTGGTTTCATTTGAAACTTTTCTGCCGCTTTATTGTAGCTGAAAGAACTGGATTCAATACCCACTGCAGAAAATAAAATGAATCTATTAAAATTTTATGTATATAATTAATGTTTATGCTTTATTATTGTGTTGAAATTTATTATGTTACACAGAGTCATTAACAACATAATTGACAGTATATATTTATTGACTCCATTTATAGAATTAAGCGTAATCATCAACTATACCAGCACTTTATTGAATCCTACAAATTATAGTAGCGTTGGTAATGTAGTTTTAGTGATTTGTCTTATATGTAGTATTGTTCTAGTTTCTATATTATTTTATGTTACTGTTACGTGTTTTGATAATATTGTTTCATATTCAGTTTAGCAGTTTAGTGTTATATAATGCTTTAAAAATATTGTGTATAATTTTCGATAGCTCACTAGGTATGTATATTCTGTTCTTAAATTCCATGTAAAAGCCCGACTGGGTGAAAAACCAAATAAAATTTGGGTAGGTAATTAATTCAAAGATTTTGGGTAGGTAATTAATTCTTAGATTTTCCTATAAATTTAAATGTGTTCCATTTTTAAAACATACTGTACAAAAGCTAAGCAGTTGTTTTTGTCATTTAATTATTGGAGGGAAAACAGTAGGAAATTGGTAGGGTTTGAAACAGGATTGAGATTGTTTGGAAATTACTGTAATGTTTGATGAAATGAGTTGTGGAGTTGCATCGATCATATCTTCAGTAAGACCAATAAAAAAACTCAAGCCATTATATATACATCCACCATTACAGACCATTACTCAACTATTCTCTCCATTAACAAAAATAAAACAGGAAAAATCCAAAATCATAAAATTGTACTGCAAATATCAGAAACCAATTGGAAGGAAGTAAAAAAAAAATTACGAAATACTGAGTGGACAAACCTTTATGAAACAGATGATACAAATTCTGCTTGGAGCTATTTTAACGAAATTATACAATATACAATACTATCGAATACCACATTAATAGAAAAAAAGATATCCCATAAAAATAAGCACATCAAACCTTGGATTACACAAAAAATCATCAACTGTATAAGAAAAAGAGATGAAATACATTTAAAAGTTAAAAAAGACCCTTACGATATATTTAAATTAAGATTCTATAAAAGATACAGAAATATAAGTAAAAATGTTATTCGCAACGCCAAAGAAAACTACTATAAAAGTAAAATAGAAGAATGTAACAATGACCCCAGAAAAATATGGAAGATTATAAAAGAAATCACTAACTCTGAACCCTCCTACAACAAGAAAATGATTGGAGAATTAAACATTGACATGATTCCAACTTCTTTTGCAGAGCATCCTGACAAAATTCTGGAATATATTAATACATTTTTCACTAACGTAGGCTCGAAATTGGCAAATAAAATCACAAAACCAATTACTAATGAAAAGGAAATAGAAAATAATGAAGTCTCAATCCAAGATAGCACACTAAATCTAAACCAAATAACTAGCAACGAACTAAGAAAAGTGATTGCTTCAATAGATAACAACACTTCTTCAGGAAATGATCCTATCTCAATCAAAACTATAAAACATCTCCAAGAGGAGTTGATCCTCCCCCTGACATACCTTATAAATCTCTCTATATCAAAGGGGATATTTCCTTCTTGTCTAAAAAATGCTACAGTTTTACCAATTTATAAAAATGGAAGCAAAAATGACATAAATAATTATCGCCCTATAAGTATCCTAAGCACTTTCTCAAAAATCCTGGAAAAAATTTTGAAAAGCCAAATCGTCCACTTTCTGGAAATTAATAAAAAAATTTCTCCGACACCATATGGATTTCGGGAAAGTTTGATTACCGTGGACGCCATTGAACATTTTACAAGAATAGCCATAAAAAATTTAGACGATGGAAAAAAATGTCTGGCTGTTTTTATAGACCTAAAAAAAGCCTTTGACACAATAGATCATAAAATTCTTCTCACAAAACTTTAAAAAATTGGCATATCTGGCACTCCACTAAATTTACTGATGACGTACTTGACAGGACGAACACAACAAGTACAAATAGGCAAACAAAAAAGCAATCCTCTTCCAATAAACTACGGCGTCCCTCAAGGAAGTGTCTTGGGACCAATCTTATTTCTCATCTACATAAATGAAATTACCAAACTTCCCATCAATGGAAACATAATTAGTTTTGCCGATGATACTGTTATGTTATTCCACGAAAAGGACTGGATGGACACTTATAAAGAGGCTGAACATGGACTAACTGCACTTCAAAATTGGCTTCGGATGAACTCTCTTACGCTCAATATAAGTAAAACTAATTATCTAGCCTTTTCAATAAACTCAAGAGGTCAACCGGGTAAAGAATACACTCTAAAATTGCACGAATGTCAAAACAAAAAGTCACATTGCTCTTGCCCTATTATAACAAAGGCAAAAAGTATTAAGTATCTAGGAGTGGAAATAGACGAAAACCTTAGATGGGACATACACATAAATGGAATCACTAAAAAGCTTACGAGACTTGTATATTTCTTCAAAAACCTAAGAAACATACTACCTAGGAAAGACATCAAAAAAGTATTTTATGCTTTAGTTCATTCCCGTCTTGAGTATGGAATTCTAGTATGGGGATCTGCTACAGCAAATAATATTAACCACTTAGATATTGCTCAGAAGAGCATTATAAAAACCATACTAAAATTACCCATCAGAACCCCCTCAAAAGATATTTTTAAGTGTTTTGACATTCTAAATTTAAAACAAATATACGCCAAGAATATTTTAATACATCATTTTAAAAACAGAAAATCTCCTAATGAAACTCGGATACATGATACAAGAGCCTCAAAAAGGGATATACGAGATGTTCCAAAATTCAAGACAAGTTTTGGCCAAAGAAACCACATATATCTGGCAACCAAACTTTACAACATCCTTCCTCCAAGTTTGAAAAAGATAGAAAAGATAAATAAGCTTAAGGAAAAAATCAAAACATGGGTGAAAAAAATTAATGCAGACATACTAGAAAATGTATTAAAAACATCATAGAAACTAAATAACAGAAAATCAAAGAAATCTACAGCACAGGACTACCTAGTGAGGAGGACTAAGAAGAAACCATATGAATGAAATATTATAGATTTTTATATAATGTAACTCTCATCAAACCTTATTGAATAGACACTAATAAAAAATAAAAAAAATAAAATTAAAAAAAAATCCATTCTGGACTTTTTCAGAAATCTGGAGGTAGGCACAAAGAACTGTTTGGAAAACTTTGAATATAAAAAGAATATACCTTTTACGCTAAAAATTAAATTATACATTATTCTTTTGATATTTAGCGAAATATTGTGTAAAAGCAACAACCAACCCCGGACACACTGGGAAGATTCATTAATATGCTGCGGGTGGCCACACTGGACCGGCTGGAAGGGTAGCTAGGTTATCTACCCTTGGTTGGCGCTCTCTTCTCGACGCGATCTTTGACGAATACGGATCTCGTGATATCACCCGCCATTCCAAAAGTGTAAACATAAATAATAGACGAATCTCCAAAAGTGTCCAAGACTTTGATTTATCCCTTTATAAATTCAGAAGTGGGATATATCCAAATAAATTGCGACAGTGACGTTTGTTTATTTTGGTGAAAGATTTACGCGCGAAATAGACGCTTTGTTATTGTTTGTGTTTTGGTTACTCGAATAAAAGTTACGATAGAGACGTTTTATTCAGTGGTAACATCCACGTGCGAAATTGACGCTTTATTGGCTAGTGATTGTGTGTATACGAGAGAGACGTTAATTTAATTTGGAAAATTATATTCGTGCGCGGGAGTAAGGTGACGCTACCGCCGCCATTTTGTTTGTTGTGTTTACGTTTGGCGCGAAAAAATGTCCCGAAGCGAAAGTCGTAGCCCGAGCAATTCGGAAGACTCCATGGAGCCTTCGCGCGTGGTTTTCGAAAGACTACTCGAGACCAGACTCGAGGGCATGCTAGCCAAGTACTTCAGGGCTAGGGATGGGAGTTCCAGCTCCAGCCGTCAAGAGGGACCGAGTACTTCGTCGGCACGGAGCAGCGGCCCGACTGTGAAAGCGGAGATCATCCCTTTCTTCGATCCCGAGGACAAGGCAGTCACGGCGGTGTCATGGCTGCAGAAGATTGAGGTCCTGGGAAGGGTGCACGGGTGGGACGAGTACGCGAAAGCGTGCTATATGCAGACGCGGCTGCGTGGATCGGCCCGAAAGTGGTACGACCACTTAGATAACTACGAAATGTCGTGGCCCGAATGGAAGTTGTCGCTGGAGCGAGCCTTCCCACGGCACATTGAGTATGCCGACATGATGGAGGAGTTGATGCAGAGGAGGAAGCGTGGCGATGAGACTATGACGCATTACTACCACGAGAAGCGGATGATGGTGAAAAGGTGCCGGTTAGATGATGAGGCGGCTATCTCCCTCATCATACGGGGTCTGCCCTTGGAGCTTCAGCCGCATGCCAGAAGCTTCAGATGCACCACCCCCGAGGAGCTGTATGTGGGATTCCTGGCGTCCCAGGAAAACTACAAAGCCCCCGAAGGCAGTTCTTCCTCAAGATCGGACAGGGCCACTGTGCGTGCCCCGCCAGCATCGCAGCCTCATCGCTATGGGAAGCAGGGGCGTAGGCGTGACCAGCGGGATGGCGCCAAGGCAGACAAGGCTTGTTTCAGATGTGGAAAGCAGGGCCATTATGCAGCCAACTGCATGAAGAAGACGGAGGATTGCCCGCACTGTGGCAAGAGTGGACACCTGCCTGCCAGGTGTTACAAGCGGCCCAAGCATCAGGAGAAGGCCAATGTTAACATCCTTAAGCTAGCAGGCAGGAATGATGTTTTCGATAAGGAGGTAAAGGTAAACGGGTTGACTTTCCGTGCCTATATAGACACGGGAAGCCAATCCAATATTGTATCTGAAAAAGCCTGCAGGCAATTGAATTTAACATTGGAGCATTCTGGAACAATGTTGAAAGGTTTTACAGGTGGGTCAGTAATGGCACAAGGTGTGGTAGAATTTATTCTCGAGGTGGACGGTTTGAGTCTGGTCACCTCAGCACTTGTTACAGACTGTATTATGGGCAGCATCGATATTTTAATTGGACAGCCCTTTATTTCACAGATTGGAATTACCCTCATTGTACATGATGGGCAGGCTATTTTTAGAAAGGATGTAGAAGCTAACCCTGTACAAACTATAGATCTTGCAATAATTGATGATAAGTCATTCCAGGTGGTATGTGCCGGAGATGTTACTATCTCACCATCAACCACGGAGGTGGTTAAGGTGAGCGTTGCAGGAGCAGAGCTTGGAGAGAGTTACTCCACGGCCCCGCGCTGTTTTGAACTGGGAGCCACCACCTTCATGCTGCCAGCTACATTTTTGGGTGCCGACGGAGTGATGAAGGTTCACAACCTTGGGCGAGAAGCCTTAAGGTGGAAGAAGGGCGAGCTCATTACTCGGGCTGTACGGAGCACTGAAGCCCCAGCAGGTCAGGCTCACAGCCGAGGAGAAGTAAGTGACAACCTTGTTTGTTTAATGGAGACATCAGATCTGCAGGTGGGGGACATTAGCGAAGCGGAGAAGCGGGACCTACTGCAGGTGCTTCGTGAGTTTGAATTTTGTTTTGCTAATTCCACCAATGACCTAGGTTGCACCAATCTGGGAGAGATGACTATTAAAACTACTACCGACCAACCGATCCATTACAAGCCATATAGGCTGGCCTTTGCAGAGCGGAAGGTAGTACAAGAGAAGATTGATGATCTCTTGGCTAGTGGTATAATCCGAGAGTCGGATTCAGATTATGCTAGTCCTGTGATTCTCGTTAGGAAAAAGGACGGAGACTTTAGGATGTGCGTTGATTATCGAGCACTTAATGCAATTACTATTAAGGATAGATTTCCATCGCCGCATATTGATGACCAAGTATGTAAACTGGCAGGGAAAATCTATTTTACCAGCTTAGATTTAGCTCAAGGCTATCATCAGGTACCGATGGCTGAGGATTCTATTAGGAAAACTGCGTTTGTGACACCAGACGGACAGTTTGAGTATTTGCGAATGAGCTATGGATTAGCTAATGCGCCCTCCGCATTTATGCGCATTATTAAGAAGGCTTTAGCGAGAATACCAGGAGATGACATTCTGGTGTTCATGGATGATATACTGATACCATCTAGATCAGTTCCCGAAGGGATAGCCAGACTTAAAACGGTTTTGAGTCTATTAGCAGAAGCTGATCTTCGAGTCAACCTGAGTAAATGTTCTTTCCTGCAAACTAAAATTACTTATCTGGGACACCAGGTGTCCGATAAAGGCATTGCACCAGGCAATATCAAAATTGATGCAGTCCAGAACTTTAGACAGCCTAGTAATATTCATGAAATTAGGCAATTTATGGGATTGGCCAGCTATTTCAGAAAATTCATTAAAGGTTTTGCTACAATAGGTCGCCCGTTGACTGAGTTGACAAAGAAGGGTGTCGAGTGGAAATGGGAAGAGTCCCAGATACACGCATTTGAAACCCTAAAGGAGAAGTTAGTTAGTCGCCCTGTTCTAGCCATATATGATAGAGAACTGGAGACAGAACTGCACACAGATGCCAGTAAACTTGGATTAGGTGGAATTCTGATGCAGAAGCAGAGCGACGGTGAAATAAAACCAGTAGCTTATTTCAGTCGGGTGACTTCGAAGGAGGAAGAATTCTATCACAGCTATGAGTTGGAGACTTTAGCTGTAGTTGAATCTGTGAAAAGGTTCCGCATCTATTTGTTTGGCATACATTTTACTGTTGTGACGGATTGCACTGCCGTAAGGGCAACGCTGGTTAAAAAGGATATGATTCCTAGGATAGCTAGATGGTGGCTCACCATACAGGAGTACGACATGAATGTAGTATATCGTCCTGGTGACCGTATGAAGCATGTAGATGCTTTGAGTCGCAACCCATCACCTCTTGAGGTGAATGTTTCAATGGTGGAAACAGATGATTGGTTACTTTCATTGCAACTTCAGGACCAAAAGATTATATCTATCGTAGAGCAGCTTAAGAGTGGCAAGGCTAATAAGGACTTGACAAACGATTTCTGCATCAGAAATGATAGGTTGTACCGGAAAACGTTGGCGGGTGAACGAGTGATGGTCCCGAATAATGCTAAATGGATGTTGGTAAGGAAATATCATGATGACATTGGTCATCCAGGTTTCGAACGGTGTGAGAAACTGATCAAGAGTGAAGTTTGGTTCCCCAAGATGACCCGTTTCATCAGGAAGTATGTGGCCGCATGCATAAATTGTGCATTTGCCAAGGGCCAATATGGGAAAAAGGAAGGTAAGCTTAACGCTATTCCGAAGCCCGACAGATCGATGCACACTCTGCATATAGACCACCTTGGACCATTTTCTAAAAGCAAGTCAGGTAATAGCTATTTACTGGTGGCTACAGATGCTTTCTCTAAGTTTGTGTTTGCGTTTCCATCGAGAACACTAAATTCAATGGAGACGGTTAGAAAGTTGAATGAAATGTTCAGTATATTTGGAGTACCTACTAGAGTTATCTCTGATAGAGGTTTGGCTTTTAATAGCAGAAGATTTGAGCAATTTTCTGTAGAAAAGCAGTTCAAACACATCTTAACTGCAGTTGCTACCCCCCGGGCAAATGGGCAGGTTGAGAGGACTAACAGGACATTGCTGGAGGCGATGCGTGCTATGGATGCAGATCCAAATCTATGGGATGTAGGATTACCTGAGATCATCTGGGGTATTAATAATACCGTCAATGCCAGTACTAGGTTTACCCCATTTCAGTTGATGTTTGGTCACAAGAACAGTGTTCTTGCTGACACGCAGGAGGATGTCAGTGTAGAACATCTCTCCAGGGAGGCGCAGGTAGCTGAGTGTCGTGAGGCGGCTCAGCGTAATATGGCAGTAGCTGCTGAGAGGATGAAAGCGCAGTACGACAAAAGGCGAAAGGTAGCACGCAAATACGGAAAAGGAGACCTTGTCTTGTGGAAAGAAGGTGTGGTTCGAGGAGGAGCAGGGATCAACCACAAAACTGACCCCCTCTACAGTGGACCTTACAAGGTAACTGAAGTACTTCCACATATTGACCGCTATGAGATTAGCAGTGTCAAGGGTATGCGTGGCTATAAGAAGTTCACCGCCATGGTTGCCGCTGATGCGCTGAGGCCCTACAAGGGAGCACCTGGAAACTCTGATGAGTCTGACAGCCAGGATAGTGAGGTAGGTCGAGATGATCTACTGGATTTACTGGAGAGCTGAGTCTCACCAAGATCGGCACGTTGCAAGGTTAATTGTGGATTAAACTTGCTAACGGTGCATGAGTGACTGTGTGTCACTGGGTAGTCGTTGGACTGCTGGAAGTATTACAGTTTGGCAGATGAGATGCTGGTCTCAGTCTTTAAAAATAACTGTGTGTATTTGCATCCTAGTGGTGTGGCGGATTTGTTCAGTAGAAACAATCCGAATAATTGGGTACGCTCAGTAGAAGCTATCCGGGATAGTTCAGTAGAAACAATCCGAATAATTGGGTACGCTCAGTAGAAGCTATCCGGGATAGTTCAGTAGAAACTATCCGAATAATTGGGTACGCTCAGTAGAAGCTATCCGGGATTTGTTCAGTAGAAACAATCCGAATAATTGGGTACGCTCAGTAGAAGCTATCCGGGATAGTTCAGTAGAAACTATCCGAATAATTGGGTATGCTCAGTAGAAGCTATCCGGGATTGTTCAGTAGAAACAATCCGAATAATTGGGTACGCTCAGTAGAAGCTATCCGGGATTCGTTCAGTAGAAACGATCCGAATAATTGGGTACGCTCAGTAGAAGCTATCCGGGATAGTTCAGTAGAAACTATCCGTGTGACTGAATATGCTCGGTAGAAGCTATTCATGTGGTGATACATCATGAAGGTATGAGATATGTCTGGTAGAGACTATCTGTTTTTGAATTCGTCTGTGTGGATGAATTGAAAAGTAACTTTGATGATACTGTTCAGACAACCGAGAGTTGGTTGCTTATGTGATTTAATGCTTGTAACTAATATGTTTTTCTTTTTACTTTGTGAGGTCACAATGGAGAGGCAGGATGGTCGAGTGTAAAAGCAACAACCAACCCCGGACACACTGGGAAGATTCATTAATATGCTGCGGGTGGCCACACTGGACCGGCTGGAAGGGTAGCTAGGTTATCTACCCTTGGTTGGCGCTCTCTTCTCGACGCGATCTTTGACGAATACGGATCTCGTGATATCACCCGCCATTCCAAAAGTGTAAACATAAATAATAGACGAATCTCCAAAAGTGTCCAAGACTTTGATTTATCCCTTTATAATTGTATTTGCAATATTTACTGTTATTACAAAAACTCAATTTCTTTCACACATGAAAGTTTGAAAAATGGCCCATCTTATGTATTAACATCTAAACATTGAACTAAAATTACTGAACAAAAAAAATACACATTTTAATAAACAAATGTATTATCATCTGTCATCTCACTTTTTAGTAGTTCAATTCTTTTGTTGTTAACTTATAGATTCGAACATAAAGCTTGGTATTTTCTCTTTCTAACACTGTTTAAATCATATTTCTCACCATGACAGTAAGGTAGACACAACGACTTATATTAGATCATATGAACTCTTCCCAAAAGCAAACAAATTAGCCTAAGGGGTTAAGTACTGTGAATGTATCAAAACCAGCAGAAATTTCCAGAGCAGGTTTTGCAACTCCACGACTAAAATATAATGTGTAATGGTATGTATACATTTGCGAACCGAAACGCCACGAATTACGCGAAAGGAATGAAGCAACTGCAAGTAGCGTTTCGAGCCATTTGCATTTGCTTCATTCCTTTCTGATAAGTTGAGGTTTAGCTCGGCAGTTGGGCTCGCATAAGACTCACTTGTAAGGTATTTGATGTGCAGAATGAATTCTACTTCGGATATAATATTAAGTCTCTTTAATTGGTGTCCGTTGGTTAGTCTCCAATGGGACATTTGCATATTCGAAGAAGAGATGAGGCTTCGCTTTTGAACTGGCGCCAGTTTTGCTGCAAACAAGAATACGTAATAATGAATTAATAAAAACATTGGTAAAGTTGCCGAATTCCACCTCACACTTAAGCCCCCGCTTTCCGAATTTCTGTAGATTTCTCTTTAACAATTTAAGTTTTTAACCGTTTGAATGGGTATCGTCGATATTTCGACGATTTTCGCTTCTTTAGTGCGCGTTGAGAGTTCGTGCGTGTGGTGTGCGTTATATTAAAAAAAAATTGCTTATTTCAATTACAAAAACAGTGAATTGCAAGCCGTGAGTTCACAGCAAAAATACGTTCAACAAGAATAAGTAGGATTGTAATAATTTTTACAATTTGTTTTTTAACATGCAATTTTAGTGCATATTATGAAAAAGACCCAGCACACAAATGGTTAAATTCTTAAAAGAATATGTTATTTTTTAAGATAATATCTATTTATTTGTAAAGCAGAAACGGTTACATGAAATTTCCTCGATAAAAAAAAATCACAAAATAAGCTCCGAAAATTATTATAAACACGTTTTATTCTAATATTATTATTATTTTATTCTAAATTCATAGTGTATCTTTGAATGCAATTTAATCATTCGTCGAGAGATTTTTGCTCTAATTCAAACGAGTCATATTTTCTTAAATATTTTCACCTTTTTCGCTTAATTATTATCGTTTTACATATCTCCCTTTCAAACCATCTTCAAATGCTTACTACAGGGCCTTAATACGTTATTTTATTTTTAAAAACACTTGGATTCAACTTTACAAGAAACAACAACTATTTATGTCAGGGGAGATGGTAAAAGATGCAAAAGTTCTATTTTTTTTCCAATTCAGTGCGACCACCATGTTTTTTCTTATTCGTATCATCTGACTTAAGTTTGAACGATAGGAAATACGCATAAATTATTTAAATAACCTAAACTAAAGCCTATTAACCTATTTTCTGAATGTTTTCCATCTCCCGGGCATTAATACTTGTTTCTTTTAGTAATTATGTTGAAATCCAGTATTATTTAAAAAAAATTGCATATGAAGCATGAGGTGGAATTCAGCAACTTTACCCAATCATTGAGTCATTTACTAGAGAGAATTCATTAATTCATTTAAGATATATTTCCAGCTAATAATAAAAACTAATTTTAAAACACCCTAATATAATAGAACTTAAAATGAAATAAAATACTTTTTGTTTTAAAACCACGAGTTTTTAATAATTTTTTGAACCGACCGGTTTCGCTTTACTCAAGCATCTTCAAGGTATTTGATGTGCAGAATGAATTCTACTTCGGATATAATATTAAGTCTCTTTAATTGGTGTCCGTTGGTTAGTCTCCAATGGGACATTTGCATATTCGAAGAAGAGATGAGGCTTCGCTTTTGAACTGGCGCCAGTTTTTTTACGCTGATTTGTATGCTGAAGATGCTTGAGTAAAGCGAAACCGGTCGGTTCAAAAAATTATTAAAAACTCGTGGTTTTAAAACAAAAAGTATTTTATTTCATTTTAAATATGTCAAACCACAAAGTGATTGCTTTCTACAATAATAATAGAACTTCCTCCTTCTTCTGGCGCTTGTAAAATTAATTTTATTTATAAATTTCTACATATGTAAATATATATTTTATTAAGATAGTAGTTATAGGCCTCAGTCGTAAGTCTCTAGATATAAGTCTCAGACGTAAGTCACTAGTTCTAAGTCAGTAGTTCTAGTATTCATTATTTAAGAAATATATTTGTACAGCGCCCTTGAGGTGATTTCTCATGAAAACGACGCTATATAAATTAGCCAAATATTATTATTATTTTTATTAAGAACCGGCCTCAATCTTTCCTTGAACATACCACTAGCTTCATTCAAACCCAAATATATATCTATATCCATATATGTACATAAATTTCATTACAACTCTTGACATGACCCTACACAAGCATTTGGTTAACTTGATTGTGCTATGATTTACTGGGACATCCCCTACTCCATATGTTTACTAAACTTTCTTAGTTGAGTGGAAGATACTCTCAGTATCGCCCTGGTGAAAGATCACCATTCAGAATTGAAATGTTACTTGAAATTTTTTTTTTTTTTTTTTTTTTTTTTTTTTTTTTTTTTTTTTTTTTTTTTTTTTTTTTTTATATATTCAATAATATTATTATTGGGTTTATAAAAACAGTTTATTTTTAAACAAGTTCTGCTGTGTAATTATTATTACGCGTGACAGCTGTTTCGCCCTCTGAAGGCATTATCAAACTGTTTGACAATGCCTTCAGAGGGCGAAAGGCGTAAACAGTTTGATAATGCCTTCAGAGGGCGAAACAGCTGTCACGCGTAATAATAATTACACAGCAGAACTTGTTTAAAAATAAACTGTTTTTATAAACCCAATAATAATATTATTGAATATATAAAAAAAATAAAAAATAAAATGGAGTTCTACAAATTAAACTTAATAACAATAAATAAGTTACTTGAAATGGTATTAGTCATGTTTGGTCAGGTGGGTTTCACATAATTTTTTTTCAATATTTAACTCATATTCCTATAATTCGTTTCTCTGTTCAACAACTGTTTTTCTTTCTTTGTTTAACTATGCATTATTACATCTGTAATTCGGTCACAGGTGGTTTTATCACGCATGCACATGTGAGATCTTATTTCCCCTGCATTCAGTATACCCACATCCTTCCCCTGGTTATTTATTCCATGTCTCACTGCCATACATCAGGGTTGGTATCAGAATATCGCTGTGAACTGCTGGCCTCGATCGCATTACAATAATCAAATTCAAGTTGGGAGGCAGCTTTGGGTACTACCGTCCCAGGAACCATTGATTGGATAACTAACATCCCTGCCATAAGTCACCTCAAGTGGTTTGCTACATTTGGTGAGTTAGCAGGGGTGCCCGAGTTTGTGGGTGAGGTTTGTCTAGGTATTGGCGGCAAATGCGTTTGCCCAACTGCTAGTTCGGGAGAGACTGGTTGAGGGGGACCCTTTAACCTCTCCAGCCGGACTCTCTCAAACCATCGCCTTGCATCACGGTGGGGGGGGATAGATTCATACATCCATCACTCCTGGACACATTGACCCCCATATTCCTACCCACCCCTCAAACCTTTTTCTTTTCCAGAACTCCCTCTCCTTTCTATCCCTAAAAAGACCCTCCACATAGCATCCTCAAAGATTAGATAGGGCCTGAAGGATTTTTTTTCCTCAGGGCCTCTTGTGTGGAACTAATGTAAGGAACAAAAAACTATTCATTTTACAGAATGCCATCGCAAAGATTACTTACGCAGTGGTGTTACATACGCGGTGATGGATTGCCGTCGACTTTATGTCGGTTTTTTTAATCTGGCTATTATATTATTTTTGTATTAAAAAAAAGATTTGGTTCTAGCATATCATCAACTCCTTAAAATAGAAAATAAAATAGGACCCTTATCCACCTTGGTTAAGTACTAGGTAGATTTGAACAATTTATTTTTAATACTTACAGGCTTCTTGCCACAATTCCAGGGTGATTTGAGGTTCTTCTGTTCGTGCCAAATCCCAGATGGAAGTCATACTGGATGGAGAGCTTTCTGGCAGATATTTGATTGATTCAGACGATGCAGATTTAGATGTTCCACAAAGAGAGAACATTTGCTCGCTACTTAAGGCGTCTAATCTCCTTTTTTTCTGAAAAATAAAAACATAACATGCATAAAACAGAGCTAGATATTTAATTTTATTTTCATATGTATTTATTAACCTGTCAGACTGATCGCTCGTCCGTGGCCATTTTTTTATTACAACCTAAATTACGCAATTATTATTCTTCAGTTTGTCTCATATTTAAACTAGATTCCATGGATAAAATCCAAATGGTTGTAAAAATGTATGATTACAAATTGGCAGGATATTTATATTGACTTTAAAGATAAAAAAATATTTATTATTGTATAAACAGCCTAAAAAGTGAAGTGACAGTTTTCTTAATAATTCCCTAGACAAAAGAAATGTGCTTCATAAATGTTGAATTCTTTCAAAATTATGGATGTTTCGAGTCAAAATTTTGTGGTAAGTTTTTTTGTTAACTTTTTCATGTTTGATATTGAAATATTATTATTTAGAAATATAAATATTTACATCAAATAAAAACATCTTAAAGATAATTTTATCAAGTGTCTAAAATGGTTTCTTTTTAGGACAACTTCAAAAATAAGAAATAGATAGCGCTTTTAAAATACCCCTGAAGCATTCCGAAATTTCACCATGTCGTTGGGACTTGTAGGTAAAAATATTTTAAAGCCTGAAGAGTTAAGATTCTGCAGAACTACCAGAAGTACGTCACATCACTATTGTGCACCACACATACAGGAGTGCTCTTATAAGGTGACAAATAACAACTTCATTTTACATAAAAATACTCACTTCCGGTCCATCATTCTTGGGGATGATCAAGTCCCTAGGCCCCGTAAGTCGAGGACAGAAGAGGAAGCCCTCGTCACTCTGCGAAGAAGATACGGACCATTGGTTTCCCCGCGAGGAACGACTGCTCACGGAGTGGACGTTGGACATGCTGAGCTTGCCGAGCAGCGCGAGGTTGGTGCCTGCCAAATACCATTTATCAGTACACAGAATGTTGATTATTATTAGAAATAAACGTAGAATTTTTGTAATATTAATATTTAGAAAATCAAACACAAAAAGTTTTTTAAATGGCTCATCTTAAATTTTTTCTACCAAAATCTGATCTTAAATTACTAATAACGAAAAAACTACAGATTTTACTAGAAAAATTAATGTATTATAAACATTATTGTCACCTCACTCTTTTGTTGTTTCATATAAAAAAAAAAATTATAAAAAAATTCACAAAATTTCTTCTCAAATTGCAGTTGGAACCTTTGGTTTCATAGAGGTATACATTTTAATTCTTCTGTGATTAACTTCTAGATCTGAATATAAAGCGTGGTGTTTTCTCTTTCTAATACAGTTTACTTCATATTTCTTACCATGGTGGTAAGGGAGATACAACACTTTATATGAGACCATATGAGCTGTTCCCAAAAGTGAACAAATTGACTCTACCTGAATTAATAGGCACCTGCTGACCCTAAAGTATCTGTCTAAATTTTAAAATAATAATAAAAAAATTATTACCAGGCTTAGAAGAAAATGCATCCATTGGCAGGCTGTACAGAGATGGGGGGTTGATGTTAAGATGATCATTTTCATTGATGGAGAATGGAAGCTGGAAGATGTGATCCGGGAAATATTGGTATGGCTTCGGGTCTCCGGGGTTCAGCATCTCAGATAACGGCAAGATCTCATCTATCTTACCAAAACTGAATGGATTCTGTAGAAAAATAGAATATCATTTTACTATGTATGTACATGCTCAGTTTATTGTTGATGTTTTTTTTAATGTGAATACCGCACAAAGATTCCCAACTGTCTAAAGCCAATGGGACTATGGCATCCCCAATAGGGTAATTGCTAACATAACCTAACTGCCGCACTTTTAGACACAGTTTATGGAAATTATACTTTGTTTCAACAATTACTACAAGAAACAACTATTTACATGCAAAAAATAGGTTATTAAGTTCTTAGTTTGTTTTTGGATTAATTAATTTATGCATATTTAGATTGAAACGAAATCTTCGCAAGTGTCACTCCATACAAAAAGTCCAAGATGGCGGCAAAGAGATTGTTTAGTAATAGTTCAAGTAAATTTTGAACTTTGATTGAATAAAAATGGAATTATAATGCATCTTTTGTCATCTGTCCCAAGCTAAATCGTTGTTTTTTGTTGTAATTAAGTTGAAACAAAGTGTAATTTCTATAATTTGTGCCTATTCAAAGTGCGGCAGGAAAATATTTAACGGGTTATGTTGTGAGGCTGAAAGTAGTGTACCAAAGACGGCTAAAGCCATTTCAAGCTAAGTTTCAATTCTGAATTGACATTTCACCAGGGCGATGTTCAGAGTATCTTCCAACCTTCCTGGAGTACGCCAAAAATATACTATAAATTAATTGTAAAACAAGACAAATTTATTTAATAAAATTTATTGTGCTCGCCGAAATTTGAACCTGTAACTATGGATTCGTAATCGAGAGCCTTACCGCTCGACCATGGAGGCCGTCTAATGCGAGACCAAAATAAAACAATTCAAAAAACTTCATTATCGGAAGAAAATCAGGCTGGAAAACTTACCTCAAACATAGATTTCCCATGATCAACGACAACAGAATTCCTTAGGGAAACTATGCAGGCGAGTGATTCATTAAAATGCGGCTTATCTTTACTTTTGTCTCTTTCAATGAGCCAATCAATTTTACTTTTAACAGAAACTAAGTTATCATAGTCGGCAATATTTTTCTTATTACAATCCTTCACGAAATAATCACTCAGCATGTCCATGACGGGTTCGCAAGGTTCAGAAGGCAATACAACTGAAGACTTCTTCAAGAGAATAGAATAAGCGTACGATCTGAGCTTTTTAGTGAGAGTTTTATTAAAAGAACCGAAATCTTCCGTCACTTCATAGGCAGTCGTAGTCTTTTCACAGAGTCTTGTTAAAAGTTCGAAAACACTTGAATCGTTATATTTATCCCACTGGTCAGGAAACTCCATTGTGAAATATTTACCGGGAACAGTGAAGAGTGAACTTTGTTTATGTAAAGAGCTAGTGCGCTATTATTATTTTAGGGTGCAGTGACAGCTCGAGCCAGCTCGAGCACAACGGACTACGGGCGGGTTAAATACGTATAAGTAAAGGTACGATCAGTAATAAACATACTAACTAATACGTGTCGAACATTCGAATTAAATTTCTATCAACTTAGCAGAAAAGGGGAGTCTATTCCATTTTGAATCATATTGAATATGTTTAAAAATTGAAGCGCACCAACTACAAACGTCAAAACATTACTGATAATTTTAGAGATGTTCGAAATTTCTGTCCCGGTGACTTTGTTTTCATAAAATCGTTCGATGATAATGTTTTTTTTTTCTGAGGAACCGGTTCCTTTTGTTACATTTTCAAGAACAAAAATATCATTTGAACTGTTGCACTTGGGGAAAATCTGATTTGTCTCCTTGAGCATTTTGGTATCACGTTTCTTTCTCGATCGAAGGCAATCCGAGAACGCATGCTTGTATTTGAATTTCAAGTACCGCGGAGACAGTCCATTGAATCCCCTCGTAAAAAAATATTAAACTGTTTGTTTTAGTTCAAAAATGTTACATGGTTTAGGGCATGAATAGCTCACGTTCAAATTAAGTTTGATGATAAACTTCCCGGATGTAGCGTTATTTTCATTATATTGTATTATAAATTGGTTTAATTTGTCTTGTATTTTTTTTGTAATTTATTAATTTATTGGTGGAATGACTTGACCGTGAACCTTTTAAACTAATTAATCAACTAACAGCTAGTTTCCCCACAAGAGTAGGCAGAGAAGACGGACCGCCAAACAACTCGGTCTTGGCACATACTCCTTGCCTATTTCACATTCATACATCGTTTCATACATACTCATATACTATTCTGACTCTTGACATGGCCCAACTCAAGTATTTGGTTCTCTTGATGGTGCCATGTCTTCCTCGGGTGACCCCGACTTCTACTATTCACATTTGCGTCATATATTCTCCTTACTATGCAGTAAAAAATGTCGGACCCCAACATCAGAACAAAATTAGTGCTCGAGCCGCCACTGACATGAGGGCAAAGTACAATCAGGATTATAAAAATCGAAGCTAATTCTTTAAGCTTGAACTACTAAAGTATTTGAATAAACCAACCACGCATGGGGAAAACTAGCACAGATTTATCAGATGCAAGAGGTATTCAAATAATTTCAAATTTATTTATCCAACTTCTCATATCACTACCAAATCAGCTTCGGTCGGAGAAAACCGGCTACTAACTTCATAAAGAACGGGCTCCATGTCGGTCTCCGAATAGTGGAACCGCAGTGACAACCCATTTCAGATTTCCAACCATCTCTAGTATTGTTTATGAATAAGTCATAGACAATAAAAGAAATATGTATTTTACCGGTAAAATCTATAGGTAATCTATCCCGTTGTATCCCTCTTTCTATCACGCTTCATTTTAATGAGAAAGAGCAAGAAAACTGCGACAGAGCTCACCGCGGCAGTACTTGCAAGCCAAATCTATTGTCTATGACAGACTTTTGAAAACTTGTCAATATTGGAATATCATGTCAAGTTCGTTTATTTATAATAAGTTTATTATTTGTAAAATCGTAAATGAAAACATTTTAAAATGTATCTTTTCAACAAACGCGTATTCGGTGTAGCGTTTTTAATATTTTATACACTATTATGTGTCCACTGTGCAGAAAAACCCTATAATGGTAAGTGTATTTTTTATAACCTGTAAGCATAATATTATTAATTTCTACTGCACTAAACTGATGTGTATAATAATATTTTTACATTTCCCTGATTTAATTAGGTTTAGGTTAAATTTATGTTCAGGTATAATTTTTCCACAGTTTGTAATTAGCTTACATCCAGCATTTATTTAGATATTATTCATAAGTTATTTTTAAGTTCACATGTTATGTTTCTCATAAATACATTTTGTTTTTCTTCCATCCACAGTTCACACATTGGAAGGACCGACAAAGATAGAACGAGTTTATTCTAGTATTCTGGATATTAACTGTTTTATTGGGAAGCCAAAAAGTATTATACATTTGTGGAAGACAGTGAAAGTGGGTAATTTTTTTTGTTTTTTTGATTTGTTTTTTCAGTATTTATAAAACATCTAATTGTGATTTATTTTTTAGCTCCTCTTGGATATCCCTTCTGACAGATTTACCCAATACAATGGCTTTACTCCGGAGGAAGTGTGGAATGCCTACCTCGCAGATCGTTCTTTGTTTTCGTCTAGCTTCTTCTCTTCAAAGAAATCACGCTCACTGCGGCTAGATCCCTTCAACACAACCTGTGTTGCCATTAAAACTGACGAAAAATACATTATTGAACTTAATGTTCAAAGTAAGTACCTAATTACAAAAATACTTAATCTTGTTCCATCTGATCAATTCCCATACTCTTGGCATTTAAAGTGGAACGCCGATGGGTCTCTGGAGAACATGTAAGCATTCTAATATGATCGTTATTAGAATAATTTGCGATGCAATTTTGACCTTCATGCTTCGAAAAATGTATGAAAAACAAAATCAG
Organism: Hesperophylax magnus; assembly: GCA_026573805.1. NCBI lineage: Eukaryota > Metazoa > Arthropoda > Insecta > Trichoptera > Limnephilidae > Hesperophylax > Hesperophylax magnus. Next base: position 2,365,360 of record JAIUSX010000025.1, on the reverse strand, counting down.
CATCGTTTGGGCTAATAAAACATTAGGTTGCACTAATATTTTTCTGTTTTATGCTCCGGCCTTCAACAGGTTAATACAAAATCTGCAATGTTACACTGAATCATCGTAGGACTTAAGGCGAATATAAACGCCAAACATATTTGGGTTTCTACCCCTTCCAACAGAATATAAAATGTGCACATTTTTTGGTCTTATCTGAACGAGACAAGTAATTGCAGTAGCCGCGTACTATGTACCTGCAATACGTAGGAAGCAACCGACCAGGCCTCCCCGTTCGCCAATGCTTCCGTATACCTACTAATACCTTTTTAACTGGTGGACGATTACTATCAATCTTATTTTGACAACAGCGGCAGAGCTATGACTGCCGGATGGACTCAAACTGTGGGGATAATAGTGATTAATATAATAATTACGTTTAATAATAACTGTATATTTTTTTATTGATTTTATTTGTATGCATTATTAATACATATAAAATATTTGTTAATAATACGTTACATTAAAATGTCACTTACATATATTATTTAAAAAAAATTAAATACACTTTTATCAAATTTGCTAATATATTTTTTAAATTCAATTTACAAATAGTTTTTGAAGAACAATCAAATTACCAAACAAATATCCAGTATTAGAAATTATCAAGGAACAATTCTTAAGTTCTTTTTTCTAAAAATAGTGCATGAGTATATAATTCTACATGCTTGTTAATTGTAGCAACTATTAAATATATAATGTAATATCAACTTGTGATAGTACTCCCTCTCTAATCACGATAATTTCTCAACTAGGGAGGTATTATTACCACTAATTAGAACATATTAGCTTTACATGTATTTAAAAAAAATGTACTTATACCTGCTTTTATTAAAATGTAAAAAAATTTGAAAAACAAAAAATACTTATATTGTGAATTTATGTAGCATATTCATAAACCTAAAATTTCTCAAACGATATAACATTCTCAATATCAATAGAGTTGAAATCAGGAACAATTGTTGATGACACATCGTCTGTAATTATGCCATTTTGTAACTCCATTGATGATGATTGCGTTATAGGCGTAACTTCTACAACATCACACGGATCTGGTATTTTTTCTAAATATGTTAATTTACGCTTTGTTGGAGGTTGAGAGAGTGTTTTTTTTTAGTTTGTAATTGATTGCATCGACTATAAAAGAAGGATTCCTAATTGGCATATTCCTGTTATTTCTTGGATCAATAATTTCAGGAAGTAAGTAATGTAAATAAAATCAGACCAATTTTGGTTCCATTTTTATTTTCCATAAATCGTCGTCTTTATAAATGTATTCAGTTTTTAAAGGATATTTTCGTCCACTCCATACAACAAATAAACAGACATTTTTTTCCGTAATGTGAAGTTGCCCTTGAACCTGAAAATACCAATGATGATTTGTATTTATGCTCATACTTCCATCTTTGTTTGTCCTCCAAAAGGTAACTTTCTTCTCTTGAATAGCTCTTTCTAAGCCAAGTTTGAAGGACGTTAAAGGACATTTTACTTCTACTAGCAGTAAAATGTCCTTTTCCTGAGATTATTTTTTCATTTTCTGAGCTTGCCTACATTAGGATACTTGTATTTCGTTTTATTCCCCATCTTCAATAAATTATGGACCTGTAAAAACGCATTATTAGTCAACATAAATGCAAACGGAAAGCATTTTTTCCGTAAGAAGTAAGTCATTAATTTTGTTAAATAATGAGTAAAACTATACATTCAAAAGTATTTTGAGATAAAAAAGTATAATATTTTGGTCATGAATAATAACAATGTCACACAAAACTCCCTCACCATCTGAGAACTAATAATACTCGTAACCAAAATAATGCATACAAGAAAAAACTGTCACAGACCGACTTCCGTTCCGTGCCACGTTCGCGGACTTCTGTACAGATCCTAGAATGTTTGCGTCTTATATCACCACGAATAGAGGCGACAATTGCTTGTCCAGCGGAGTCTGGATATATTTGACGTAAGCGCCAAAGTGAGTTTTATTTATTTGTTGAATATTTTTATATGAATGAAAAAAAGTTAGTCAATAATAATTATAAAAAATAATCTTAGCCATAAAACGGTATTTTTTTAAAGGTGTTTCTTATATGAGTTCTTAGTTACCTCAAGAAAAAACAAAATTATCAGTGGTTTACGTTTATATTTTTTGTAACGCAACCAATAATTTTATTTTAATTCTGATCTATAATAAAGAAAGAAAAAGCTTCAATTTATGCATAGTATATTTTTTGGTATTCATAATGTATACTGATTCGTAGCAAATAGTGATTTAGCATTTACCTTCCTCTTAAGGCTAGGATCATAGGGGTATATATTTTATGCCAAGTAGGAAGAGATAGGCCCCTTTGATCCTAAATCCTTGCTTTCAACCTTGTAACGTCTCACACACACACACACACACACATATATACATACTTCCACGCTCTTCCACGGTCAATGGATGTCTGATGTCTTAGTTTATTCAAATCATTCTCGAACCCTCTTGCTGCCAAAAAGATGGTCATGTTCTTTGCATCCAGCTCGTCAAAATGATACCCAGATTTTACTTATGTCAATTATTAGATTTTTAGATCGATGGTGTAAATTATTAAACTCATCAAATGAAAATGAAAATGTCATGACTGGAGCAAGAGTTATTCCCCAATTATGTGTTGTAGCACCGTGTTTTGTAACTTACCCCGCTTCCCCACGGGTATGTAAGGAATCAACATAAACTGGGTGCAGTAAGAATGCTGGTAATGAAAGCTCAATATGCAACACCGCTAAATATTTACCTTTTTACCTCACTCGGTTTATTTTGATTCTTTAATTTAATAAAATTTGTGCTTGAACAAGTTACAGAAAATGTTTGAATGATTTCATAACAGGACCTGTTACCAACCACCAATAATAAAATGCATTCTTTTAGATGTGGACTACTGGAAAATGGGACTATTGTTTGCTGGGGTATTCCTATTTGTCTACTCCAGATCGCTGGGGGAAAATGTGATGTTTTTTTACCTTAGTGGAATTACCCTCGGTGTGTTTGCTTCGTTCATGATACTCGTCTACTTCTTGAGCAAGATGTTACCTGGTGTAAGTGTAAATTTACTATAATTGATTATTATAATGCCTCCATTCCTGCTGTTATCCAAATCCTTATATCTGATGTGGTGCTAGTCTCCACACCGTCTAACCCTCAAATTGAGGTGACCCAATATCTCCTTCCCAATGTTTATTAATTTATTCATGTTCTCCTAAAATGGTTTTGCACCAATATACTAAGTGTTTCAATAATTAAAATCATCATTATCACGGTGCTGCGTCGCAAGGTTGGGTTTGCTTTCCTCCACAAATGCTTTCCACTGACTGCAATCTCTCATTTCGCCATTTGCTTCAAATCCTCAGAATTCCTTCCCGTCCTGCCCCAATCCTCAGTCTATTCACCTCTTTGCAGGACTGCCTCTGGGTCGCTTCCATTGGGGCACCTTCTTGGTCATAACGTCTATGTACCTAGTTCAATACCGCGTATGAGCCAATACTTTCAAAATACGTTTTCTTGGCACTTTCAGTTGCGGACCAATCAATGCCGCATTGATTGGTCCTTTAAAATTGTGAATAGACTGCTTGTTCTCGATTAAAGTTATTACCACAAATGAACCTTCCTCAGTACATAAGCAAGGAAGAGTGCTTATATCCCTAGATGGTTTTTTTTGTCCTTCCTGAACATTTTTTTCCCCCGTGAGCACTCAGGCCATGGACCCATTGCACTATCTCCCATTTCACTTCATTCCTTTGAGTTTGTTTCCAGGTCCCATAAGGGTCCCTGTTTTCCCATTGTATGGATCCCCTTGAGGATCCTGTAGGTAAAGGTTTTGCCATTGTAAGTCCCTCTTTGTTTGGTTTCCCTGAAGGCCCCACGAGGGAAGAGTCCACCGAGGTAGTCTCAGTCCCTCTCTCCACTCCCTCTTGGTCCCCCGAAAACCCCAAGAGGGAAGAGTTCACCGAGATGGTCTCAGCTCTCCTCTTCACTCCCCCTATGTTCTCCAAAGGCCCCTAGTTTTTCATTAGAATGGTCCATTTTTAGTCCCATGAGTATCTAGGGAAATAAAATAAGCAGAGCCCCAAATGCTGGGATAAGGCTTAAATACTACGAGATGTGACCCTGTTTCTCTGAAGCACCATTTGTGACATTGTTCTCTGAACACGGTAGTCCACACACCTTGGCTTGGCTATTGCAGGTCACATTTCCCCTCCCTGGGCGATGGGTTCCACACACTATCTTTCTTTGTTTCTCTACAATTTAAACCTTATAATATAATTTTTGATGTGGATTACAGACTGTGTGACCATTTACAATACACAAGCAACATAAATTACCTACATTTTAAACATTCTTTCACATTTTACATTCTTTAAAAAAGAATTAAAGAAAAAAAAATTTCAAAAACAACATACATATTATAGCTGTTTAATGTATTTATTTTTTATAATATTGATTACATTTTATGATTACTGTCCAACGAGGAAGGATTCCCGTTACAGGACAGTCAAATTTACAGGTTTCAAGTTATCCTAGACGAATACAGGATTTAAGACTAGCTCAAATAAGTATGTTAAAACGAAGATGCATAAAAAGATAAATAAAAAAGATGCATAAAGATACATAGAGGCGTTCGTGATTTCAAATTACATTTTTTAGTATCATTTCGGAATCAGTCCTTCCTAGATCCAACAACCATTTTGTCACTCTTGGACCGAAGGATGACAATTCACACAGTTTCAGCTGAGAGGGGATTTTATTATATATTTTAGGACCGAGATATGAGAATATTTTTTGATAAGCCGCTCTGTTGCTTGTTGGAACGGAAAGGTCATTCCTTCCCTTACTTCTGGTTTGATGTTTGTGTTCGGCTGTTTTCATTTTGTTTTTATTTTTATGAACATGAATTAAATTTTTTTTTATATAGCACTGTCGGACATCTAGTACATTAAATTCCTTGAAGAGAGCGTCGCTCGAATATCTGAAAGGTTTCTTCATAATAATACACAAAATAGATTTCTGTGCCTTCAATAACGGGTTTAATGTTGTTCTTCCTGCACCTCCCCACCCAATGCAACCGTAGGTTATTGAGTATATAATGTATTTCCATAAAGATTTCAAAATATGCTATAGATTAATTAATTGTTTTTGTGTTTAATTGGTAGAACTCCATTTAATTTTTTTAAAATTTAATAATAACATTATTAAATTTGATTTACATAAAATTAAAAAAAAAAATGGATTGATTTAATAATTGTAATATTTCCAGAAACCGATAGTCTACGGTGCCATGATCGGAGGCTGGACACTGGGGGTGTATGCCCTACAGTTGGTCTGGTCCAACTTCCAGCCACTACTGTTGGCCTACCATACCTACGTGGCGGGGTACGTGGCGGCTGCGGGGTTCCTCAGCTTCGTCATTTGCTACAAGATGGGACCGCCCAGAGACAAGAGAAATAAGAACTTGATCACATGGACTTTGCAAGTCAGTATGAAATAGGTGTCTGAAGACTTTATTTATTTATTTATTAACGGACAACGTCCAAATTACAAAATAATAACACGAATAAAGTAAAATGAAAAATATAGGAGTAGACAAAGGTACATAAAAGCAAAGACATATGGTAGATATAATATAAGAAAATAATGTGACAAGTCGAATCAAGTCAAGAATATGCCGTGGGTCAGGACCACAGGACACTTATAATATTCCGTCACTTGTTTAGCGACTGGCAAAAATCATTTAGACTTATCCCAAAAAAGTTAAGGTTTTGACTTGAGTTGACCAGTCTACACATTCTGGACAATGGTGAATAATATCCATAATTTGTCGAATGATGGTTGAGGAAGAGCAGTTCATTATTTCTGAGTCTTTGCGAGGGAATATTGAAGGGAATGAGTTGCAGTAGAGTAGGTGAATCAATAATACCATTTATAATTTTGAAGAAGCAAATGAGGTCATTTCTTTCCCGACGGACTTCCAAAGGAGAGAGATTTAGAGTTCGTTCAATTTCATCATATGAGTATTTGCCTTTTTCTAAACCTAGCCTCCTAGCAATCCCTCTTAAGAACCGATGTTGAACAGATTCAATGCGTCGAATGTGGACAGCATAAAAAGGAGACCAAATAACACAAGCATATTCAAGATGGGGGCGAACCAAGGAGCAGTAAAGAGTTCTAAGGGTATTTACGTTTTTGAAGTCCGAAGTGATTCTAGTGATGAAACCAAGTAGTTTGAGCGATTTATTAATGATTGCAGTTATGTGATCCCGAAAAGAAAGCTTGCTATCAAGAGAGACACCAAGGTCTTTAATAGATGTAACAGTTGTTAAGCAAATATTATTAAGTTTGTATTCGAAGACAATCGGTTTTTTTGATCTATAGAAGGACATAATTTTGCATTTATCGACATTTAGTTTCAAGCAATTAATTTTACACCAATCATTGAAAGAGTCGATATTCGATTGGAAAAGAAGGCAGTCATCGTGATTTTTTATTATCTTTAGAATCTTATTGTCGTCAGCAAAAAGCCAAAAGCGTGTATGAGAAAAAATACTAATAATGTCGTTTATAAACAAGTTAAAAAGAAGCGGTGCTAGATGTGCTCCTTGAGGTACGCCGGACGTTACTTCAATAATAGTAGACACAAAGTTGTCTAATTTAACTCTTTGTTTTCTATTGCTTAAATAAGAATTAAAGAATGATAGCAAGGGGTTTCTAATACCGATAGCATATAGTTTGGCCATAAGGATTGTGTGGTTTACTTTGTCGAAAGCTTTAGAGAAGTTGGTATATAGAACATCTATTTGTGAGTTATCTTCTAGACCATTGACGATGGAATTGGTAAAGGATAGTAAGTTAGTAGTAGTAGATTTAGCAGATCTAAATCCATGCTGTTCCTCGATCAGTACATTTTTAAAGATAGGTGTGATTTTCTTCGTGATTATTGACTCAAATATTTTAGGAATATGGGATAATATCGATATGGGTCTATAGTTTTCTACGTTCGACTTATTGCCTGATTTGAAAATAGGTCTGATATAAGAAACTTTCCAGGAGTCTGGAAAAGTGGCAGATGATATTGACAAGTTATATAACAAACAAATTGGCTTAGATATAGTAAATTAAATTACTTCACTAACTAGTTAACCATCACGCCGTTTCCCGAAGAGGTAGGTAGAGAGGATAGACCACCACACAACTCTGTCTTGGCACATGCTTTTTGCTTCATTCTCATTCTCTTCTGTTTTTCTGACTCTTGACATTGCCCGATTCAAGTATTTGATTCACTTGACTGTGCCATGTCTTCCTCGGGTGTCCCCGATTTCTTCTAACATTCACTTCCGCGACACTCCTTACATTCCTATACATTTTTAACATGGTCATAATATGTGGTTTTAACACTCTTCACTCATCTCATTTCTTCAGCATTCAATCTGCTTTCATCCTTCCTCTGCCAGTTTCGTACTTCACTGCCATACGTTAGTATTAGTATCAGCACTCCAATGTGGACTACCTGATGCACTTCAATGGATGATTTTTTCGAGTGCTGTTATATTAATGCTTTGGGATTATTAATATAATGATACTCTGAGTTTAGATTTCTTTAGTTTATTGGTTAACCGAGTACAAGATTACGGATGTGTTCTATCTAGTTGCGAGCTGGGATGTGAGAGAGAGATGAAGCTAATACACGGGCTTTTATACTACTGTAATACAACTGTCTCACTCTATACTAACGAAGTCAAACACCCGACTTTATAGTGCCAACCGCGTTCAGTGATCCATCTTCTTCAGTCTGAGGACTTAACCTGCCAGGATATTCAAATATTTATTTTGACTCCCGCTCTTTATTTTTTGTCAAACAGTAATCGTAAAAGTCTCAAGCTATCCTTTAAATTGACAGTGACAAATATGCCTAGGAGGCCCCAGGGAAATAATTTTCCCCAAGGTCAGTCGGTACCAATACACATGCAAAAATTGAAGGGAACCTAGGGTGAATGATACAGCTATTGGCCGTTTAAGAAAATTTTCAACTTCAACATCGTTTCTTTGTCTCAATAACTAACATTTTTTTAAATCATTTACACCTATAGGTAGGTAATTTATTTCTTAATGTGTATTGATAATTAGTTTTCCTTGTACATTGACATATATTTTTATAATATTTATGAAATGAAAAAAGGGACAGAATACAGCTATTGGCCCCTTTGGCGCAGTTCATGGCCCTGACCTTATGTAGTAATTGGCCCCCCAATATGTTAAAAGAGATTGTGCTTTTAATCCCTGAATTAGTGAACTTATTATCTACTTTCTTTAGTGTAGCTCTTTAATTTTTTATATAATATAATAAAACATGTTATTTACTGCAATAAAAAGTAAGTTTAATGATAAAAATACAAAATCAAAAGGTACAAGACCGTCCTACATGAACAAAAGAGGGAAAAAGGCGAATGATAACTTAAGTGCTGCTAGATTTAGTTTAGTAATTTTAGAATATCTTCTGTGCCCATCATGTCGGAGCACACTGTGTCTTCTGACATTGTGTCGGACTGATCACCAGCTACCATGAAACACATATGACATAAGAACATGTCGCCGTCTTCTTTATCAGGGACATGGTGAACGTGTTTTTGGGTACACAAGTGCCATGGAAGTGTTCTTTGCAATCTTCGCACTTTAGGTAAGAATCTGTTTTAATACGTCTCTTACACATACGACATTCTTTTTCATCAATAATGAAATCACCGTCATTTGCAGGATGAGACTTTGAAGTTTGAGCCGATGCTGGATCGGACTTCTCATTATTGGTTGTTGTAGATAGAGTGATTGGATTATTTTTAATTTTCTTACTGTTTTTCTTTCCTTTCTCTTCCAGTACTTTTCTTTTCTTGGAGTCTTGTAGTTCTTGCCTCTTTTCCCTTTTGCTATTTTTTTCGTCATCTTTAAGATTTTTTTGCCTTGCTTTATTTTCCAAACATTCTTGGTACTGCCTTGACGAAACAGCATATGGACTCTTTTCAGTATACCTCTTTCCCTTTCTTGCAGGTTCATTGGGGCGGAAGAGGTATTCTTTTAATTCTTTTATATCACCAGAAACATTAGAAATTTGATCAACATTTCGATGCTCTTCACTATCTTCCCCTGGGCGGAAGAGGTATTCTTTTAATTCTTTTATATCACCAGAAACATTAGAAATTTGATCAACATTTCGATGCTCTTCACTATCTTCCCCTGTATTAGGATTTGATACAGATTCTTGGTTACAAAGCGTAATGGAATCCATATTATTATTTTCGTTTTCTGTGCCAGTTTCATTAAGATTATTATTGTTAAAAAAATTCCACATTTTAAACAATACATGAAATTCTTTTGTGTTATTTTCCGGGCCTACAACTTCCCTAAAAGTTAGAAATTTATGTAAATTATATGATCCAACAATTTTGCAAAACATGTCGTACCCCATAGTTTTTAGTTGCGTATTTGAACCACTATCTTCTATTTGCGGAGATCCATTGGCAAGACATTTAGTGTAATCTATGGCGTCTGGATTAAAAGGATGCAATCCGCATGTCCTGAAACCATTAACCAAATATTCTGGTTTTATATTATCAACAACAGTTTTTAATATGCTTGCAAAATTAGATTTGAAAACAATTTCGTGCGGATTTTCCACATTCCGCTCTCGAACTGCTTTTCTCCACATTTGCTTTACAGGTCCAAAAACAGAGACGTCAGCTGGTTGAAGAATCCGCGTTGCATTAGGATATAGTGCAATAATTTCTATCTGTAATTGATTGCACAGTATACTTACTTCATACGATAGATGAGATTTGTGACCATCAACAAATAATATGACTGACAGTTTAATTTTGTTGAGTACTAAGTAAGGGTGGAAAACATGTTTAATATAATCGTAAAATACTTCTGTAGTCATCCAGCCTGAATCACTGCGACCGACACCCCATTCTTTAGGAACTGTGATACCAATTCTTTCAGGTATCCGTTTGTATGGGTAGATTATCATAGGGAGGTTTGTTTTTCCACCAGCAGAAAATGTAAAAATTACAGTTAGGCTTTCTTTTGCATTTCCCTTATCGATTGCATAAATGTTTTTGTCTCCCTTGTTTGCAAATACCCGACCACTGGATGGACATGTCTAAAAACCTGACTCATCTGCATTAAAAATTCGCGAGGCGTCCTTTAAAACAAGATTAAGTCCCTTTTCGTAAATATAGTCTTTAATCTGTGAGAACCATTTTCTTATGTCTTTTTCAGATACGCAAGAACTAGCTCCGGAAACTGCCTCACTTACTCTGGCCACTATATTTGGATGACGCCTTAAAAAGGCTTTCATCCAACCTTTTCCTGATGAAGGGATTTGGACGAGGGTTCTCATTGAGAAAAGATTGAACACTGTTCAATACGTCATCCTTTTTTCGGGGAAAACTTTTTCTAGATAGATCGCATAGCCAATATTCGAGGTCTCGCTCTTCCATTTGAGAAAGTATCGGTTTTGGTCCAAATTGGGATTTGGTAGTGGGATTTTTTAATCTAAATTGTAAAGTAGCTCTAGGTATTCCATACTTTTTCGAAGCAGCCCGCAGTGCTACTTCACTCCTTATTTCTTCAGTGGCCTTATCTAGTTGTTCGACCGTATACTTTGGTATTTTTGGCATGATGGGCGAACAACTAAAATTGAGGAAAAAAAATGATATAGTAATTGGCAGGTCTTTAACCCAGTAATTGGCCCCCCGGCCAATTGCTGTTATTTGTTGTTTGATTTACTTCAAATTTACACAGCGAAGCCGTTTTTTCGCATTATTCGTCCATTGTGAAAATAAACCAAATTCATTTTTTCCCAAAAATCATAGTAATTGGCCGGGGGGGCTAATAACTATAGATTGTATGTTTTGAAGTGACAGTTATTAGACATCCACATAAAACCGCCAATTTTAACCTAAAATGAATAAAAATGACAGCAACGACACTAACAATAAAGCATTTACACATAAAATCAGAAGGAATCACAAAAAAACACATTCTCTGACTATTATATCTAAATAACACAAACAAAATACCTTAACAAAATGTTAAGAAAGGACAGCAAAATTAGCAGACACTTCGAGAAGACGCCATTAACTACACTAGGGCCGCATGGTGGTAAAATATTGAACTTGTGAGTGAAAGACAAGGATAACACTACATGTTTACGAAGGATGCTATGTGATAGAGACGCCGTAAGTCTTATTATATGCTTTCAAATTTGAAAAGGCCCATTGCTGTAGCAGGGCCAATAGCTGTATCACTCACCCTATGTGGTTTGAATTCACAGAGCATTTCCATGCAAATTATATTTACATAAACTAACTAACTAACCTTCACGCCACTTCTCTACAGGGGTAGGCAAAGAGGACAGACCGCCAAACAACTCGATCTTGGCACACACTCCTTGCCTCATTCACATTCATACATCGTCTCATATACACTCTTCTGCTATTCTGACTTTTGACATGGCCCAACTTAAGTATCTGGTTCACTTGATCGTACCATGTCTTACTTGGCCATCCCCGACTTCTACTAATAATAATAATTTAAAAAACTGGAAAAATGTGTGGAAGGGTTTAGTTTTTACTGCGGTGAAGACTTAACCCGGACATAATGTCGGAAAATTACAAAAGAAAATTAAAAATTGGATGATTTGTATAGCGCTGTTTTCGTGCAAAATCACCTCAAGGGCCCTGTACAAATATATAATAAATTTCTACAATGATCTATGTTATTACTAACTATATATGGAGATAATATACAGTAAAATACTTACTTGGTAGGTCTCTTGAGATTAACACTTAATTAACATTAACTGATTGTTTATTAGCGAAATTTAGATATAGGATTTAGGACATAATTGGAAAATTGGATATAACTGGACTTTTTCTCAGGAATGGTATATTTAATTTAAGGGTATGACAGCTTAAAAAGGTAAGTTTTTAGTTTAGACCTGAATTCTGTTGGACTTGTTATGGATCTTAGTTCCTTAGGAAGTTTATTCCAAGCCTTCGGCCCGGATGCTCCGAAAGCACGATCACCAACCTTAGTATTTGGCTTGCGCTTAGGTTCCATCAGTCTGCCTACAGCTGCTGATGTTGCTGATCTAAGAGTTGACTGCCTCAGACCAGTGTTTTCTGGGACGCATAGTTCAGAGAAAGATCTAAACACCATCCAGCACAATTTGTTCTTTCAGGGCATTTGAGCCAGTGAAGGTTACGAAGGTGTTCTGAAATGTGTGAATATTTAGAAACCCCGGTTATGAGCCGTGCTGCTGCATTAAACACTGATTGAAGTTTGTCAATTTGATATTTTGTAAGACTGGCATAAATGCCGTTGCAGTAATTGAATCCGTTGCAGTAATCTGCAGAATCTACCATTCACATTTGTGTTGTTTATCCTCCTTACACTTCCTTTCTTCATTCATTCACTCAAATTCGCTCTCTAATTTTTAAATGGAACATGTTTTTAAATTAATAAATGTATGTTTGTACATAATGTATTTAATTTATCATTTATATATTTCTTTTGGTTCTGACTGATAATTTATACATAGTTGGCTAATATGACAAAAATATTGGTCCATTAAAACATAACGTACTCATATGATGCCACTTCCCCAAACTCTAAATTCTAAGGGATCGCCTTCACTGACTTCGATTCCTTGAAAGAATAGAGTTTAAGATCTGCTTAATGACCTTCAAAGCATTGCAAGGAATGGCGCCAGCTCATATATCGGAACTATGTTCCCAACAAAACTTAAGCCATAGACAGCGTACTCTAAGGTCAGCAGATCTAGATGTTAGTGATCGTCTAATCGAACTTTCTAGGTCAAATCGTTTACTATGATCGTTCTTTTCGTGTAACAGGCCCGCTTATTTGGAATAAACTTCCCTCAGCTCTTACAAATCTCCAGAATTTAAACGAGCTTTAAAAACAAAATTATTTAAAAAATCCTACCATTCATAAATCTTAACTTCTTTTCAATATTTTACAATACGCCATATTCTCAAACTTCCGGTATTTGTTTGGTTTCGGTTGCCTGCTTATTGTACCTTTTTTTTAAATGTCTGCTCAGAAGATTTAATGTTCTTGTTTTGTCCTGTCCTGCTGTTATTGTTATTCTTTGTTTTGTCATCGCTTTGTATAAACTATCATCACTTTTGGCTCTACAACCCCTGGTGGGTCTTGGCCTCCTCAAGAGTCTTCCTCCACTCATCTCGGTCCCGCGCCAGCTCTCTCCAGTTTCGAAGCTCCAAGGCAGATAAATCTTTGAGGACATTGTCGCTCCATCTTAACCTTGGCCTTCCCAGGCTCCTTCTCGTAAAAACGTCCAGTGCTCGCTCATTCTTCTTAGTTAGAACCCACGTTTCGGCTGCGTACGTAAGCACTGGTCTAATTAGTGTTTTGTACACTAATACCTTGGTGGTTCTGGAAAGCAGTCTGGATTTTATATGTTTTTGTAGGCGGAAATAGCAGCGGTTTGCATTCACGATGCGCTTCTGGATCTCCTCTGTAGTGTTGTTATTGTTTGTTATCAGGGAGCCCAGGTATGTGAATCTTGGTACCGTTTCAAAATTTTGGCTTCCACATACGAGAGATGGGGTTTGTTGGGTACATCCTACGGACATGTATTTGGTCTTCTGCTGGTTTACTACAAGACCCATATTTTTGGCAGAACTTTCAAGATTTATGAAGGCGTCTTGTAAATCATCGGGATTTTTCGCAATTATGTCGATATCATCAGCGTAAGCCAATAGTTGCACAGAGTTGTCAAATATCGTTCCTCTTTTCTCAATGCCTGAGTCACGAATAACTTTTTCTAAGGCTATGTTAAATAAGAGGCAGGCCAATCCATCTCCATGTCTCACCCCGTAGAGCGCTTCAAATGGTTCGGACAGATCACTGCCAACCCTGACTCTACACGTTACTGGGGACATTGTCAGTTTCACCAGATTGATCAGCTTACGCGGTATTCCAAACTCACTCATTGCATTATACAATGCGTTCCTATTAATACTGTCATACGCGGCCTTGAAGTCTACAAAGAGGTGATGAGTCTCGACATTGTATTCTAACGTTTTTTCTAAGATCTGTCTTAAGGAGAAAATTTGATCAATGCATGATTTGCCTGGCCTGAAGCCACATTGGTAGTTGCCAATAATTTCCTCAGACATTGGGAGCAATCTTTTGTACAAGATGTTAGACATAATTTTATAGCCGGTATTTAACAACGTTATTCCCCTATAGTTACAGCACTCGAGTTGGTCGCCCTTCTTGTGTAGTGGACAAACAATTCCTAGTCTCCACTCTTCGGGCATCTCTTCTTCTGTCCATACTTTTTGAATTAGGTTATGCAGGTATTGAGTAAGCTCTCCACCTGCTGCTTTAAATAATTCAGCCACCAGCTCATCTGACCCGGGGGGATTTGTTGTTTTTCAGCTGTGTTATTGCCTGCTTCACTTCCTCCAGCGAAGGGGGTTCAGTATTGTCATTGTACGAGTCATCTCCCATGCTCTCCACCGTGTTGTGCTCCACCTCTGCCGAGTTGTTATTGAGAACCGTATCAAAGTGTCTCACCCATCTCCTCAGGATGTCTGGCTTTTCACTCAGTATCACTCCGTTCTCGTCCTTGCATATATTTATTTTTGGCTTAAACTCAGCTCTCATGTTATTTACTTTTTTGTAGAAAAGCCTACTCTCATTCTTAAGCCTGAGTGCTTCAGCCTCTCTAATTTCTTTTTGTAAATATTCACGTTTCTTTTTCTTGTGCAACTTCTTTTCTCTCTTCCTTGTTTCCCTATAGGTGTCCATAAGTTGTCTTGTGCAGTCTTGTTGTAACGTTTTTTGGTAGAGTTAATTTTTCTTTTTCGTTACTTCTGCGCAGTCTGAGTCAAACCAATGGTTTCTTCTGACAGGGGTTTCTTTACCCAGGGTTTCGAGAGCAGCTGTTGTTAAAAGGTTTTTACAAGCCGTCCATTGTGAGTTGATATCATTTATGTCACACTGCGCTATCCTGTTGAGTGTAGTTCGAAACTCCATTTTTGTCGCGGGGTCTTGTAGTTTGTTGGTATTAAATTTTGTGATTTTAGACCTTGTTGTTTTACCAGCATTTGATATTTTAAACCGCAGTCGACTTGCAACGAGAAAATGGTCAGAGTCAACATTAGCTCCCTTATAAGTGCGGACATCTAGTAGATTGGATCTATGTCTAGCACTAATAAGTACATGGTCTATTTGGTTTTTTGTTCTGCCATTTGGGTGTTTCCACGTGGCTTTGTGTATATTTTTGTGTGGAAATAACGTACTACCTATGACCATATCGTGAGATGCTGCAAAGTTTATCAGGTGTTCTCCATTCTCGTTTGAGTGTAGGTGGAGACTGTGTTTTCCTATTGTTGGTGTGAAGTGGGGTTCCCTACCAACTTGCGCGTTCATGTCCCCTATTATGATTTTAATGTCACGCGGTGGGCATTCATCAAAAGCTTTCTCCAGCTTGTCATAGAAATCTTCCTTTATATCGGTGGGTTTGTCCTCTGTGGGTGCATGGACATTCAGTATGCTCAGATTGAAAAATCTTCCCTTTACTCTGAGATACGCCATTTGAGGGCTGAGTGCCTTAAAGTCCATGACGAGGTGCTTAGCTCGTTTGCTTACCAAGAAACCTGTCCCCTTTATGTGGTGCTTTTCGTGACAGCTGTAATACATGCAGTAGTCTCCTTTTTCAAAGATCCCATTTCCCTGCCATCTTTATATGTCTGCTTTATATGCATTTAGTTGATCTATTAGTGTCTGAAGGGCGCCAGGTTGATATAGCGTTAGAACATTCCAAGTGCAAATTTTTAGATCGTGTGCCTTTTTTCGTTTGCCGGGTCTGTTATCCTCATTCCGTTCCGATGTTTTCCGAGGCTTGTCTTGAGGTGTCGTAACAATATGTTTTTTATGGGGTGGAGTTAGCCCTACGCCCAACCCCCAACCTGGAGGACCAGGGTTTTCTGTTGGGGTTTTCCTTCCCTTAGCTGGCTGGTTCCCGTTTTATGGCGCCGGAATTTCGCCATTCGCCCTCTCTATCTGCTGTGATGTTATAACGGTGGTCATCACATTGACCAGGGTTCGCGGGGTTTTTCTGGTGACCACTCGTGGACGCTAGAGAGTCGGACTTATTGGTAGTGTTGCTGATGGTATGCAACGTGGCGTAAGTGTACGAACACAAAGAACGCGTGTTTCGGCTTTCAGATTACCAGCACTCAGTGCCTGAGTCCGCCGGAGAAGATATCCGCCGAGTTGTGGACACATAGAACGCCGGTAAAATCCGCGCCATTTGTGTAGTAGCCTGATAGCAGCTGTCAGTTTTAACAAAATGTCAAGCTCGTAGGAAGAAGATTTTATACTTTTTTTCTTGAAATTAAGTAATAAAACAATTGGTATTCATCCAATTAATAGTAGTAGAAAAAGTCATGGTGAATATCATCACTTGTTTAGTGAGCTTAAGGCGGACGAAGAAAGATTTTTTAAATATACCTTAATTCAGTCGTGACATTTGAGGTTATCATAAAATTTTCTCAGTTCGTACTTTTGTTCGTAACATTTTCATTCATATCCTTACTGATTTCTTTCCAGCACTTGTCGACAACATTTCTGTTGCTATGTAAACTGTTTCTTTTATCCTAGATCGGCGATTTGTTAAAAACAGCAGCAATTAGTAAGTCGCTCATTTTGACAGGACTTATGTTTTGACACTAGCTTCCAAAACAAGCTTCACTAACCGGCCGCACCGGCGAGTAGGAATTAAGAATTCATTCCGGTAAAGCTTCTCGGCCCGCCAGCGCGCGGACACAAATCTGAACCTGCCTTCACTATGTGCGTTCTCACACGTTTAGATACAAACATTCTTGTCGGCGCGCCTGCGCCAGTCGGCCGCTTACTCGCCGGCTAATCTGAAAGCCGAAACAAGCGTTCTTTGTGTTCGTACACTTACGCAGTATTTTATAGGCACCTTCCTTCCAGCAGAGAGTGTGCCACTGCGACCCCACCAATCATTCGAACCCCTATATAAACTATACATTTAGTGTTATATTATTAGATCTGTATTGGGTAAAGCGCACAGTTGGAATAATTTTAAGAACATGACCACTAATACTAAATTACAATTTTTAAGTTTGTTATAGTAAAGCGCACTTGAAGTGAAATGACCCTAAACTGCGCTATATAAATGCTGTTATTATTAAGAAATAAAAAATATAATTTTGCAATTTAACATCAAAAATAAAATAAAAGATGAAACTGTGTTTATTTATTTGCGGATCTGAAGAGGTTAACACTTAAAAACTGATACATTATTTATTTGTAGATCTGAAGAGGTTAACACTTAAAAACTGATACATTATATTTACATTAATTTGTTTTTAAATTATGAATTATTTTCAGGCCGCTGGACTCGTATTGATTTACTTCAGCACTGAAATGACAGAAGCATTTGCAGCAATATCCTTTAGTCTGATCATTGTCAAATGCATTCCAAACTCTTGGATCGCTGCAATCAAACGATATTGGTAACTACATTATACAAATCATAAAACATTGTCTAATTCATCACCTAACCTAACTTTATTAAACATTATTATTTTTTATCTTGACAATGAAAATTTTATAATTTCACAGGTCAAGAAAGAACCTGAAAAGAGCAGTGGGCAAAAAATCTGCTAACAAGAGGAAATAATATTATCCAAGATTAAATTTGAACAATTATTCCTTTTCTTTTTTTTTATTACACTTTTAAAATTATTAGGAAATATACCTTCCCTTTTACACCGAATTTTCAAGGCAAGGCTTGAATTTATAATTTTTTATAGCAGCTATCCTTTTGATGTTTGCGTTAGTTACATGCTCAGTCTGATTCTAGAATTTATAGTTTTTAATCCCACAGGTCCTCTCACATATTGTGTCAGAAGTTTTAGAGTATTTCCGTTTTTGCAATAAAATCCAAATCAATGTAATATTTCTAAATATACCCGAAAATTAAAAACTGTTTTTGAAAGGGGATGAAATCAAATTTTATTATTAGAAATAAAGATATAATTTTTGAAATATTAAAATGAAAATCATAAAAAAAATTAAAAATGGCTCCCCTACATTTTTTGTAACTTAATTTACTAAAAAAGAAAAAGAACACGCATTTTATTAAACAAACTTAATGTAAACGTAATGTCACATCACATTTTTTGGTCGTTACGTATTAAAATAATTAATAAAATATTCATAATTTTTTTTTAAATTGTAGTTGGGGAACCTTTGGTTTCCTAGAGGTGTAAATTTTAATTCTTCTGTGATTAACTTCTAGATTTGAATATAAAGCGTGGAGTTTTCTCTTTCTAACACCGTTTAGTTGGTATTTCTCACCACAACAGTAAGGGACAATGACTTATATGAGACCATATGAGTTGTTCCCAAAAGCTAATTAGGGTTTATAAATAATAATATTCTTAATACAGCAAATGCTATTAAACCTGAAAAAGACATGATGATAACCAATTTGTCGTTGGGGGAGGTAATAATGATTACTTTCTTTTGAAGGCTGGAGCATAAAACAGAAAAATATTAGTGGAACCTATAGTTTTATTAGCCCAAACAAAGCTAATTTTGTTTTTCACACATTTTTCGAAGCATTAAGGTCAAAATCGCATCGTAAATTATTCTAACAAGGATTATAATAGAATGCTAGCATATTCTCCAGAGACCCATCTGCGTTCCACTGGTTAATGTGTAACTTGCCATTATAAGATTTTTTTGTGTTAGAATTACTAAGTTTCCCCTCGGGAGTGTTAATAATTATTGTTTATTTCAGGAGATTAAAAAATCCCCCAAAGCGAGTGCTCTTAAGCCAAGAAGAGTATTATAAGCAAGGCCAGAGGGAAACAGAAAAGGCTCTCGAGGAGTTGAGGGGATATTGCTCCAGTCCTGAATGTCCGCAGTGGAAGTTAATGTTAAAACTCAAAAACCCTCAAAAGTAAGTTATTATAATAATGAATAATATAAAAAACACCCTCTACAAGTCCTGAGGGAAATTGTTTTCCCGAGTGTTTCAATTCTGAACGGTGAACTTACACCAGGACGATATTACTTCCACTCTGGCTTCCTGGAGCTAATGTAAAAAAATTGTCCTTCGAGCAGTGTGATTATTGAACATTTTTTCTTCTAGGTTTGCAAATTTCATTGAGAGTAAAACACATTTATCGGATGATGAGATTGTGGAACATGATAATAGCGACATTATCATACGAAGAAAAAATATCTCCAGCCAGAAATCGAAAGAAAGAACAACTGTTCCTTTTAGCGAAATCAACGGAGACAATGAAACAAGTGACGATTCCTCTTTGAGCTCTGATGATTGGAATAATATGAATTATTGAATAACTAATGAGTCAATTTGAATTTGTTTTTTTCTTCATGGTACAAAGCACATTTTATGTTCCAGGTCAATGTTTTTTTTTAATAACTTGATTGATTATATATGGTCTTTAACATTATGTAAGGAATATGATGTCGGTCAAGTGGCCGCCTCTGGCCGTGGCTCAAAAGCGAGCTCTTTGCACATTTTCATAGACTTTGGGCATTATTTCAGCAATTACATTTTCGAATGTTGCCCTTAAGCATCGAGGTTGTGGTTGTTTATTGGTGTATACCTTTTCCTTCAAGTACCCCTTAGGAAGAAATCGCGAGGGTTCAAATCATGGGATCCTGGCGGCCAGTCGACGTAACCACTTTTTGACATTATTCGGTTAGTCACGTAATTTTCTCCGCGTATTCACAATTAAATAAAATGTTTTAATAATTTCAACACATTGTTACGGCGTTAGATGCTCTATAATATATTGTTATCGACTACTCTCTATGACTGTCAAATGCCAACTGACAAATGTCACCCAAACCAAAATGGTAGCCAAACAAATTCGACCCGGAACATAAAACGCGCCCTAAATACTCTTTTTTTATTTTGATAATTATTTGGAAGTTGTCGATCCGATAGTGAGGCTTATTAACGATTATTGCTGTATTTTTTGTTTAGTTAATTGATTTGACACAAAATAAAATATAGCGAAAGAAATGTATGATTAATGATGATAAACACTATGGGCCTTATGAATAAACATGTTTTTAAATTTTACACAACTATTTACCCTGCCCTACACAATGGTAGCATAATTTAAAACACGTTTCTTAGTAAGGCCCATATAGATAAATATTAAATAACGTTGTTTACTCTGAGGATTCAGCCAATATGTGTAAAAGGATGTGGTTTATGTATTATTTTGTAATGAGGGTAATACATTAATAATACAATGACGTTACAATACATCTAGACTTGTTATTGTCTCACAAACTCAAAATAAAATGTGGCAAGTAAGAAACAGTCTTGTGTTTCCAGTAAATTCTTATTTCACAAAGATTATGTGCGTATGGACGGCATTTTCGTATTTCCGTTGAATACTACATTCTAAATAATGGGTGTGACTGAGATAACAAGATATGTCTATTCGCTTATAAAACTAACACGGAATACTGTATGAGACCACCTACTGCTATTATGTTGTCCCGCACTTTCTCTAATGGCGCTGAAAATCTTTAGGGAACAATTAAAATAATTTTATTTTTTATAATACATAATAAAATAATTTGTGTGTATTTATAATTGAAATCTTATTTCTTGGCTTTTACTAGTGTTTGCCGAGTAATGAAAACATTTTCTCATCATAAATGGAGGCATTTTGGTACTTTTTAAATGCAATTTATTACAGTTACTAAACTGCCAGCGACATGTAACTACAAGGTCGAAAGCAATACAAATGTCTTGCTTTTTTTTTTTGGCTTGCCACTTCGAGATTTCTATATTGCATCTATATATATTGTAACATCATTGACTTAATAACTTCTAATAAACATATTATTTGAAAATTAAAATTCTGTGTGTAATCAAATAATTCAGGGATTATTTAAATATTATTTTTTTATGAATTAAAATTTTGGAATGTTCATGTATTTGGCGATTTTTCTTTTTATTTATAGTAAAAAAAATATATTTTTTATGATCCTAAGACTGTAATTTACCTAGTCCTGCAACTAAATGTTATAGGTCTCTGGAGTGATAAATCTATAAATAAATAAACTTGTGAAATAAGCAATGAATCTTCTAGAGCAAGGGTACCAAACCTGCGGCCCAATTGAAGATTTTTTGCAGCCCAAAATGAAGTTTTCAGCAATGTTTTGGATTTTGAGGTCATACAAAAAATAAAATTGTAAATTTATCACATTTATATCATATTTTGTGAAATTAGAACTTTCTTGTTATTAGACCTCGGACTCTCGATGGGGGTTTTGATTTATTGCTTGAAAAGTGCCAGGCAATTCAAGCAATAAATCAATACCCCCATCGAGAGTCCGAGCCCTACTTGTTATGCGTATGCTGGCTGGTAATAGGATGTTGTGTAGATAGGCTATCTCAGGAGAAGCATGTCATCTGTACCACCCGAGAAGCAACTCTATATGGATGCAACTCTTTTTGTTGTGTACATAGGCTATGTCAGAAGAAGCATGTCGTCTGTACCCGAGAAGCAACTCAAATGTTATTTCCACTCATATTTTGACTGATTTGTGTAAATAAGGAAAGATTTGCTAAAAACAGAGGTTTTCGGCTCTCCTGAACATATCGTGTTATGGAGTTGCATCCATATGCTTCTCGGGTACTCTCGGGTATTTTTTTCCTACTTTATTTTAGATAGCTTTTCCAGTTCTATAAGCTTTCTTGTCTGACCCATAATTTATTTAATAAATGAGTAATAATAATGGATATAATGAATGTAAGTAATTTATTCAATTAAACGACTGAAATTATTAATAAGGTTTAACAAATAAAACACAGTATTTAGTTTGTTAATATTGTATAACACGGTAAAAATATAAACATTGATACAAAATATGGTTTAATTTCTAATACATAAATTTTAAATAAGGCACATTGTATACAATTTATTGTTATGCAGTATACAGTAACAACCAGATCAACAAAGTTTCATACTATAAATAAATTAAAAAATAATAATTTGGCATTTAGTAAAATTAAACATATTAAGAAATTTTTAATATTAATTTAATATAACAAAAAGCAACTACAGGCGTGCATATTATTCAATCAATGTGACCAACTGAGGAATACACTATCCAATATTGATGTCAAAGCAAGACCTGCCTATTATAATTATTCTACAATCCTTAAATGAATGATCAGTGCCATTTTGAATTTTTACATTTGAACGATGCCCGGTTAATAATGCCCATCCCGGCCCGTTTTGGCTTTCGATCAAATTTGATCAGCTGATATGCATAACGACACCCAACCCTTAAGTAGTCTCAGAGAGAGCATGTCATCGACGATCATCCTCTTCCTTCTCACACGTCTTGTGTGGCAATGAAAAAATATTATAACGATGACATCACATGCAACCTTTCTCCGGGACTAGTATAATCGATAGATCAAGACTTCTGTAGAAAAGAAGAATTGATTCACACTGGAAAAAAAGTGGGTGTGTCAAGCCTACGCAAGACAGAAGTGAAACTTCTAGTTTCAGCTGATGCTTGGCGTGGCGCAGTTCGCTGGTGTCTGAGAGAGAGGAAAGAAGAGAAGAGAGAGAACGTTCGTGAGCGGCTCCCCCACCTCAACAAGGTTTCACTTCAAAAATGCCACAGCCGAGAATCGAACCTCGCTTAACTGATTGAAAGCCAACCACGCTGAGCACCAACTGTAAGCAAAGCCGCATAAATTGATTATATTATGTAGGTTCTGAAAATATGAGAGCTTGTTATGTTTTATAATGTTACCTACATCACACCCAAAATATAATATATTTTTAAAAATAATGTACAATGTACAGAAATAGAATCCCACACAAGATCGCGTAGTGCGCTCTAGCGAACGGATATTTTATCAGAGGGAGATAGTTTTAATTTTTTTTTCTGTAAATTATTACATATTATCAAAATAAATAAATTAATTAAATAAATGTAATACAATTATCATAATATACGGATTAGATAATAATTTTAATCCAACACAATAACGCAAAGCGCGCTCTAGCGGAGTAATGTTTTATCACAGTGAGATAAGTGTTTTTATTATTTTGCAATATTATTTTCTTTTAAAAAATGTTCTGACCTACTAAAAAATAAGATATTGAATGAAAAAGGCGTTAAAAACAAAAAAATAATGTGCGATGGCCGAGAATCGAACTCGGATCAACTGCTTGGAAGGCAACTATGCTGACCATTACACCACCAACGCCAGTTGTCGGGATGAGCTAAGAAGCATTTATATGTTACTTCAAAACTTTGACTAGATCAAATGAACTTTAATCGGTGGTCCCGCATTTTCGTTTCGGTCATGAGTCGGTTTTACTCCGGTCCTCGAAATTGCATGACGCGCGTAAAGAAGTTTCACTTCAATAATACTTAATGACATGTTTACATTAATAAATTTTGTGCATCAAATTGAATTTGCAATACTTAAAACACAGCAGGAGAAAAAGAGACAATTGAAATTAATACAAATTGAATATTTATGTAAGTATTGATTAGTTCAGTGTAAATTACATATTTGTTAGCAACAATAAAAAATAAAACTTGGCAGTGAATGTTATAATTTATTAGTTCACTTAAATCACCTTACAGTAATAAAACTATAAATATTTTGTTGTATTGCACTAAAGGAGTTAAAAACTGAAATATAGTTTGGAACAAATAAATTCTTCTTAATATTAATACAAAATAAGTGAAACATTCTTTTGTGTGTAAGATTTCATACAAAACACCAAATGCTGAAGCAAAAGTACACTTACATATTAAGGCTAACACAGATTGATTCACAGACACTTCACTTAAATCAATGATATTGATTTACTTACATAATTATGGCACCTTTATAAGAAGACATTGAGAACAAACATTACAGTAAAGCTAGAAAGAGAAATGATAAGCTTATAATAAAAATGGTTATATATGTGTTGACATTGAAGGAACCAGGACATTTAGACCCTTTGTCCACAAGGATAGGCAAGTATCTGATACTCGTGTTCTGTACCTAAGTCGTAAACAACTTCAAGGGCTTAGTATCAAAAAATGTCATCTAAGAGAGGTGGGTTGTTCCACTCATTTTACAGACTCAAACCCGATTCCGAGTTCAGCCAGTTTGAATCAATTCATTGGACTCATTCCTTTCATTCTTCTCGCCGGACTCCGGTAACGTAACGTCCGGTGGAATCAAACTCATTGGGTAGTTTGGACTCATCGAATCAGCTGGAACAAAACTCAATGAGTTCGTTCCGATGGATTCGCCGGACCCGGTGGAATGCCACGGAGTTAAGGAATGATAGGAGTCACAAGAGTGAACAAACTTATCAAATTTACTTGAAGGCAAATAATGCTCTTTGCTATCTTCCGACTACTAGATAAGTTTTCATCGACCAACGTGTTTCTAGGGCTCAAAGTCAAACAACGTTATCTACACAAAAACATACCATGGTAATAATTGGCATTTGTTGGTAACATTGTTCGACTTGAAGTCCTAGAATTATTTGTATGTTTTTTGTAGATATCTTTGTTTGACATTAAGCCCTTCGACTTGTCACACACAGTCCTTACAGGTCTACTACTGAAATCACGAGACTTGCGTTGCCATCAATCATAGTTCTACCAAAACGAAAGACCTTCCTCTAACGTCATATGTAATGAAGCGCAGTGCGGGAGGGAAGTGCAGCATGGTAAGTCTATAGCGAACTAGTACTAACGCTCTTTCTGTGCAAAGCAATTTACGGGCTTCTTTTGCTTTCGGTCTAGCTATAGCCCAGGTCTTGATTATAAAGAAATAATGCATACACTCCCTTTTGGTGATAAATATTCCACAAAAGTGGCACTACGTAATATATATAAATTGGCCATGCATTATTAGCTGCTTAATTTGCTAAACTGAATGTGTCGGTGATTTCAAAATGTATCAATTAATGCTGATTACATAGCACCGTTGTGAATTTAATTTAGAAGATATAGAGATAGATGATTAGAACCTCGGCGTTAAGTGCAATGGAGAAGGTATTGTTGCATTGTTTATCTAGCCCGGCTAGCTTTCTTCGTCTTGTCGATCGGCTGTCCCGGTGGCGGCGGTTTCGCTGCAAGATGGCGACTGTAAATCCTGGAAAGAGAGCAAATGAATTATTAAAATAAGTTTGTTTTTACATTTTGTATGGGGAACACACCGTGAAGATGGAGCCAGAACTGTAGCAACTCGAAGTTAGTCTTTCTGTAATTGAGACATATTTCTTCCTTCAGTCCTTTTTAAAAAATATTGAAAATGTGAATACCGTGCAAGAATCCCAACTGCCCGGAGCCAGTGGGACTATGGCCTCCCCAATTGGGATATGTTGTGAGGTTGAAGGGAGTGGGGATCTGTTGTAAATCCAAATTGAGTAGTCCACAGACACACAATGAATGCATTTAAAGATAGACAGCGGTAAACAACAAGTGTAAAATGTTAAGAATTATCTTATTATGTATAGAACAGTGATGAGCAAACGTTTTAATCGAAGGGCCAATTTACCCATTTTCAATTTATTTGCAGGGTGTGGGGTAAGTACAGCTTGGCGTGGTTAATTTGGCAGTTGGTGGTATCGTAAACTTATTTATATTTTCAAAAACTGTAATTTTTTAATAAAATAATAATCACACACAAAAATAATGTGCTGCAGACGCTAATTTTCTAAGGATAAACCAATAAATTCTGTTGATTTTTATCATTCGGAAAGTTGAACGAAATATTAGTCAAGAAAACTTTTGGTATTTTATAAAACATTTTAAAATGCATCAAACATATTACTTTGAGCGGCTGATTCAAATATTACTCATCACTGTATCACTCTCACTTCACGAAATGGCAATGTAAATGTAACTTATAAATAAATACAAGTTAGTATATTAATGAAGAAAAAATACATTCTTTGTTAAAGGGGGTTGATTCACAGCTTGCAAAACTCTATACTAGAAGAAGACTGAACTTTCTTTCTCAAATAAGAATGTTTTTGCTCTCTGGGTCTGACTTACAACTAATAAAATGTTGTGCAAAACTTACATGCGATATGTTTCCGAGCGTATATAGTCCAGCACGTGGGATATGCCGAGCTTGAGCTGATCATCGATGGGGGTGATCCAATAGTTTCCTTCGATACGGAGCATGGCTTTGTTGCTCGCCAGATCCAAATTTCCTGCCACAATAAACAAGAATAACATCATTCTCGTGCTGGAACATGACTGCTGACTGCTCATAACTGGCTTTAACATGACTGCTGACTGGAACATGACTGGCTTTAACATGACTGCTGACTGTTTATGACTTTATTTTATGCATTCCATTTGAGTTACCTACTTTTCACTTCTAACTTTCCACCAATACCAAATTACTAAGAGCCGGGATTTTTTTTCTGTACAGAAATTCTGGGATTAACTACCTTAATATGTTCTCCTCATTACCAAGAATTAATTTATTTTTTGTAAACAGCACAATTGGGGTATAATGCACGGCTGAAGGTAGAAGGGGGGAAGGAATTGGGTATAAGGAAGGTGAGGAAGTATCTGGCTATTCAAATCTGGACACCAAACCCTGCTAAAGCCATTTCAAGCAACTTTTCAGTTCTGAATGGTGGTCTTACAGCAGGGCGATACTGATAATATCTTCCACTCTCGAACATGCCGCAAATATACCTTATATTTTTTTTAAATGATTAAAATGTGAAATAACACAAATCAATCCAAGAAAATTTACATGTGCATGCCGGGATTTGAACCTCCGGATTGATAATCGAGAGCCTTACCCCTCCACCACAGAGACTGTCAAGGGGTAATAATTATGCTGAGTCATTGGACAACTTCAATTTATCACTTAGTAAACAAAAAAGATTGTTTCTGGGGCAGTTATGCATGGAAAAAACTGTACAATAGTAATAAAATTTTATGAACTACTCCTACGTCAAAACCCCTAAAAAGGGCATCAATAAATAAATAAATATAGCAGCTGATTGATAACGATTAACAATGTTAACTAAGTAATCATCACGCCTGCCCTCCGCAGGGGTAGGCAGAGAGGACGGACCGCCAAACAACTCGGTCTTGGCACACACTTCTTGCCTCATTCACATTCATACATACTCTTCTATTATTCTGACTCTTGACATGGAGTGACTAGAGTATCTGATTCACTTCTTAATCTTACTCATTACGCTTTCATCAGCCTTGCACTCTTTGTGGATTTCCACATTTCTCACATGATCATACATGGTTTCACCACACATACACCTCAGGGATTTTATTTCAACACCATTCGGTCTACTTTCATCCTTTCTCTGCCAGTTCCATGCCTCACTTCCATACATCAGGGTAGGTACAAGAACTCTATTGTGGCCTGCTAACTTCGCTTCTTTGGACAATTTTTTGTTAGCGCCAACTGCGTTCAGTCCTCCATTAATAAAGTTACCTGCATTTCGTTCAATATCTTTGTCAGCCTTCCCATCTCTCGTAAACATACTTCCTAAATACACAAACTAATCCACCTGCTCCTAGTATTCCTCATTCACAACTATATTGCACACTGTTTTCTTACTCTCTCCTTCAAACACCATTACTTTAGACTTACTTACATTCATCATTAACTCATTCTTCATACACTTCATTCATCCTAGATACGAGAGACTGTAGATCTTCCATACTGTTAGCAATCAGCACCACATCATAAGCATACAACAGGCAACATACTTTTAGATTACTCAAATTCGCGCCCAATCCCACCTCTTTCAATTCTTGCATACAATTATCCATGTATAGATTGAATAACCACGGTGACATTACGCAGACTTATTTAACACCTTTTGTTTAAATATTGAAGACAATATTAGTGATTTCTAAACGAAAATCTGAAACAGAAAAATCAGAAAAGGAAACGGTCACATCTGGGACTCGAACCCAGGACCCTTGTCTTTCCGGGACAGTGCTCTACCAACTGAGCTAATGGGACCCTATTCCCCTCGGTCACTTTTAACTGTATCATACTTCGAAGAAGAACTGTCTTCTTTTTTTTTTTTTCACCGCACATTTTTATTGGCAACTATCTTTATGTATGATCGCAAGATTCAACCCGAACTAAATGCAATCTAGACAGCGTCTTTTTAGATAAACCTATCTTTTTTTTTATTTTTTTTTATTTTTAATGTGCGACATCTGTTGACTTTTCTGCAAGTCTAGAATGAATATTTATTTTTCGGAATAACTTTATTGAGTAAAACCTCAAATTGTAATATTTAAATATTGAACACAATATTAGTGATTTCTAAACGAAAATATGAAACAGAAAAATCAGAAAAGGAAACGGTCACATCTAGGACTCGAACCCAGATAAACGACAACTAATGTTGTCTTCAATATTTAAATATTACAATTTGAGGTTTTACTCAATAAAGTTATTCCGAAAAATAAATATTCATTCTAGACTTGCAGAAAAGTCAACAGATGTCGCACATTAAAAAAAAAAAAAAAATAAGATAGGTTTATCTAAAAAGACGCTGTCTGGATTGCATTTAGTTCGGGTTGAATCTTGCGATCATACATAAAGATAGTTGCCAATAAAAATGTACGGTGAAAAAAAAAAAAAGAAGACAATGTTAGTAGTTCTTATTCGAAGTATGATACAGTTAAAAGTGACCGAGGGGAATAGGGTCCCATTAGCTCAGTTGGTAGAGCACTGTCCCGGAAAGACAAGGGTCCTGGGTTTGAGTCCCAGATGTGACCGTTTCCTTTTCTGATTTTACTGTTTCAGATTTTCGTTTAAAAATCACTAATATTGTCTTCAATATTTAAATATTACAATTTGAGGTTTAACTCAATAAAGTTATTCCGAAAAATAAATATTCATTCTAGACTTGCAGAAAAGTCAACAGATGTCGCACATTAAAAAAAAATTAAAAAAAGATAGGTTTATCTAAAAAGACGCTGTCTGGATTGCATTTAGTTCGGGTTGAATCTTGCGATCATACATAAAGATAGTTGCCAATAAAAATGTGCGGTGAAAAAAAAAATGAAGACAATGTTAGTAGTTCTTATTCGAAGTATGATACAGTTAAAAGTGACCGAGGGGAATAGGGTCCCATTAGCACAGTTGGTAGAGCACTGTCCCGGAAAGACAAGGGTCCTGGGTTCGAGTCCCAGATGTGACCGTTTCCTTTTCTGATTTTTCTGTTTCAGATTTTCGTTTAGAAATCACTAATATTGTCTTCAATATTTAAATATTACAATTTGAGGTTTTACTCAATAAAGTTATTCCGAAAAATAAACACCTTTTATGATATTAAAATTGTAGTCGATGTATCCATTAATAATTAATATGGACTTACCAAGTTCTGGAGGCAGAACAGTCAAACGATTGGCCTGAAGATGCAGCTCTCTTAATCTGGTCAACTCTCCAATCTCACTGGGCAACTCAATCAGGTCATTTTCTCGGAGAGATAACTGAAAAGATAAAAAAACGTACCATGATTAAAAAATATTGCAGATAAAAATTGAGGACACTGCAAACATTCAATGTTTTAAATGGAATATTTGACAGGGTCTGTCACAAAACTTTATGGGAGAAATTGAAAGCTAGAAATATACCTACCATATATGAGTATATCAACACACTATCTCGAAGGCACTCTCAAGAGGAAAACGTTGTATGGTGGTGAAGTATGTATTTTCAGCCGATATACTTCCGATCAGGAGTAAGGCAAGGAGGGTGTATGTTCTCCATCTTGTTCAATGTATATATGGAGGAGTTAACGAATCGCCTGGACACCAGAACGGGTTGTTGTATTAACAATTTATGCCCAAATCACAAGCTATGTGGACAACGTGATTCTCCTAGTTCAATAGATCGAGGGATTGAGAATATTATTAAGTATATGTGTAGAATATGCAAAGCACAACCTCAAAAAGACGGAACTAATCGAATTCCACCACAGCAAAAATCCTAAGAAAATGCTTGTTATGATTTGCACAAACTGCACAGTTATGTATATCCACACGTGGCCCCGGTAACGGAGCACGCATTGAGGGCATGTTAGCTCACCAATACATACACGTACATCGGAGATATCTCCGCCGGACACGGATCACGCGGGCTATCAACCAATCAGATGGCTAATAGAAGAAGACGACCAAATAAGGATATCCCTTCCACATTGCGTCCGACGCAGGTCAAGTACTTGCAGCTAGCTAGCCACGCGCCAGTTCACCGCCGACCCCGTTGAGTTCAACATGCTGTATTAGTTCCGGGTTAGCATTTACCGCCAAATTGCGCCATAATATGGACCGGCCTGATTTGTTTCACCTTGTGTGCCGCCTCTCTAGTTCCAGCTCTCCACTTCAAGAGGATCCCCAGAACCACAGCCCCCTGATATTGTAGAGCTGTGTCATGTCTCCTTCTGCCGATGTCGCCCACCAGCACCTTACATTATATAGCTGGGTCGTATCTCTGCCCACGCCGCCAGCCTCGTACCCCTGTTGATGCCGGCTGCTCTACCTACCGTCCACCCCAGGCTGAGACCGTGAACTTGTAGACCCCGGCCTCAGCCCTGGGCGTCTGCCGCCCTAGCCTGTTCGTGTGGAGCCCCTTGGCCATCCAACCAGTGCCCCCGCCCTTCTCCATCGTCTCTGCGTCTCCTAGCCGCCGCCCTGGCGCCCCTTTGTCGTCCAGCGCGGTGAGCCCTCGTTGCCGCCCTCCGCCCTGCATCAGCCTAGGCCGTGCCTATGGCATCCGCCCTTCGATTTACTGCATCCGCCGTAATTTACACGTGAGCTAATAATGTACCTATGTCAATCAGAGCCTTTAGATTCAGTAGATTGCCTAGTAACAGTCAGGCCTTAAAAAGCTATGTACCTTTTGTAGATCTGTTTGATAACCTGTCCTATAGGAAATAATAAACATATTGTATCACCGCCACCTGTTTCATTTGGGAGACTGTCTACCTATCCACCCCTGAGAGTTTCAATGCTTTGCCCGGCTGCCTTGTGCGGCGATGGTTAATTGTGTAACTCACCTGTAATATATTATATGGCTATAAACGCTAATATAACATGCTCCCTGTACTCTTCCTCCTACTTAATGGGGTAAGAATAAAATCAAAGAATGTAAAATACTCGGGGGGCACAACATTAATGAAGAGCTCTCGGACGATATTGAACGACAAAGGACAAGTATACTGATACACATTAGAGTTACACAGTATACTGATACTGATTAACTATAATGTGATTGCCCGCAGATTATACAAATGCAGCAATAATATTAAAAATATATTTTTCCTTAAAAATAATCCTGAAAGTACCCATAAGAACTCCATCAAAAGAAATTTTTTTTAAATTTAGCATTATAAAACTGTAGTAAAAAAATGCACTACTAAATTTTAAAGAAAAATATGAGTACCTTGCTGAACAACACACCTCACTACAAGGACGAAATCCTCAAATCTACTAAACATTCCAAAATTAAATACATCTTTCGGCCAGAAAAACCACTATTTCCATGCTGTAAAATTATATAATGCCCTTCCTATTGAAATTAAAAACACTATAGATATAGAAAAGTTTAAAAAAGACATCAAATTATGGCTAAATAAATATGAAGATGAGGAAATCATTAAATTTATGAAGTAACCCCAACGCAACCTAAAGACAACAAACATAAATACTTTTTGCTTAATTTATTTTATATTTTGTGGGAACCAACAAATTAGAAGATGGGGAAATCATGATAAACACACATACAACAACCTATAGTCCGCCTCGGAACAGGAATACCTAGTGAGGAGGACTGAGAACAAACTACATCACTTTATATTTTTATTTTACTTAATATTGTATCTTTTTTACTTTACTTTATATTGCCGTTAAATAAAAAAAATATATATATATATATATTCTGTACAAACTTATATACGTGTGAGACACGGTGTCATTACCTAATCAGCTCGATGTAACGACTACGCGGGGCGCCCTGGGTTCTGTTCCTAAATGTGACCGCATCTTATCTGATTTTACTGTTTCAAATTTTCATTTAAGAATCGCTAATATTGTCTTCAATAATTAAAAATTATTATTATCACCATCAGCATGGTTGAACCATTGAACCAACTTTACTCTGAAATGACTAATGAAGTTGTGATGGATTTTTTGGCATTATATGAGGATTTAACTTGCTTGTGGGATAGCAAGTAAGATACCAAGAACGTAGCTCTTGTGATCTTTTTGGAGAAGTTTAAATGTATTATTTATTTTTATTTTTTTTTATTTATTTATTACTTGTAAATTATTTAACATTATAAATGATAACAATATGCAGACAGATACATAATTTTTTTGTTTTTTATTCTACTATCTAAATTATCTATTTTATAATTTTCATCGATCCGTGTAGCTAAATTTTGACCGACGTTAGCGAAATATTTATTGAAGGCATTAGCACATTTTGTCGGTTCCTTTAAGGCATTATATACTGATCCAATGAATAAAATCTAACTTGCTTGTGGGATACTGCAATCAAGATGCCCGGAAAGTAGCTCTTGTGATCCTTTTGTAGCAGTTCAAATGTATTGAAAAGGATCCAATGAATAAAACTGTAAAAAGGTAGTTTTATTCTTTTAGTAGCATTTTTTTTCATTCAATGAGCCATTTTTTTGCCCATGGTTGTCTTTTTATTTTTGTGTTAACAATTAACGATGCGATTTGGTTAAGCGACTTTTTGGTTTTTGATGAAGTAGGAGGCATGCTGCGTCTGTTCTCCGTAGTAACAACTGATAAAATTGAACTAACCGTCGCATTGTCTGTACGCAACACTCAATGGTTGAACCAATCAAATTGAGTGGTTTTAAGGGGTTTAACTAAAAAAAAAACATACCAATAATAATTTTCGGTATGTGTTTTTGTAGATACCGTTAATTGACTTTAAGCCCTCGAATTGTAGATATAGGTTACTATACAGGAGAAGAATTGAGTTATTAATTAAATTATTGAAACTACTTACAATTTGCAAATTCTTCAACTGCCCAATGCCAGGAGGAATGTACTCAAAATCATTGTCCCCAAGGTACAAAGCACGAAGCGTTTCTGAAAACAAATTTGTATTATAAAATAGTAAAAATATTCAGGTACACCTTCCACTTTAAATGCTTAATATCAAAAAAACTATCTGAGTTTCAATGGTCTATTATATGTTTTTGACAAAATACAGTATTTAAATTTTTTAGATAAAACCTAACCCATCATGAAAAAGTTCCCCGGCAGCGTCTTCTCGTTCAGATTATTATAGGTCAGATCCAGTATCTCCAGCACAGGGAAGGCGCCAAAGCCCCTGGGCAGCGAGTTGAGACGGTTGATGGACACATTCAGAATCCGCAGCTTGGGCAGTGAGGACAGGCTGACGGGCAACTCCTGGATCCAGTTGTTGGAGAAGTTCAGGATCTCCAAATTGATCAGGTTGGCCAGGCCGGGCGGCACCACCGCTATCTTGTTGTGACTGATACTTAGACGGGTGATGTTTACCATATTCACTGGAAATGAATAGCTTTATTGATTATCGAAATGTAAATAAGAATTGTACCTACATCTGATTCGTGGATGGCTCGAAAACTCGACTACCATGAATAGCATTCATTTCTATGTTCCCGATGGTTATATCCGTCACCGACAGCATAGACTGTTTTAACTCCCAGCCTGCAGGACTAACTTGCTAATGGACGTTCCGGTGGGGAGCAGTGGCGGCTTCTACTCGTGTAAATCGTGGTGCACTAAAAATATTGCCAATCTATCCGTAGTCCCTACGTCAGGTCGGGTAAAGGGTACTCGAGAGTAGCAATTTCGAAGCTTATATTGAAGCGACCTGCTGGAATTATCGGTATGCGAACTGTAAACTAAAGTGTCGCCATCTCACTGTAGAGTTTAAGAGACATTGGTCAGCGCCGTTCATGTTTCAAAGAAATTTCAATTCTATGGTCAACATCCACGCTCTGCACACATAGATAAATGATGTTCCCAGGTGACGTTTCTCGATGAGCGATATAGAATTCACTTGCACCACGTGACTTTTGACATGTGATGCAAAGAACGAAAATTCAAACTGGTAGAATTGAACTTAATACTTTTATAGTATTACATTTATTACTGTTATTTGCTTTGAATTTTGGTGGTATTATTATCGGTTGATACTTATTATTTTTAGATTGACCAAAATGTTGAGAGTACGTTGCTCCAACGCTCCTAAGCGCTAGCCGACACAGGTGGGGAGAGCTATCTTGTTGTTTAATAGAATCACTTCGGATATTGACATATTCGACATCAACGAAGCAGAATTTAGACGGCAAGCTTTCAAATCTGCTTAATACTATTCTGCTGATGGACATATTTTGGATTTTGCACGGCTGATAAACAGCTATTTATGATTCATTAACGGTTTTTTATGTGTTGTGTAGGGTTAGGAGCGCATTTATCAGTAGGAAATTTATTGTATTCCTTGCGTATCTTTTAAAAACTAATTGAAATTTTAATTTTGTAATGTTCTTAGAGATTTAATCTAATGCATATTATGCTTGTTATTTGCCCTAAAAAGTTGTCAAGGTAAGGCGATTGATGTAAAAATATTTTCAATAAGTAATCAAATGGTTGCTGAGATTATTTTAAAATTATTGTAAGATTTGTAAACATACAGATGCACTAAGGTCCTGCTAAGCCAAACATATGGCTTGTCAGCAGGTGTATGTAAATTATTATATACTAGTTTTGTTCATATACTGTTAAAATATAACTTAATATCTACACATTAATTTCTATAATTGCTCATTCATACATTTCGAACCTTCCATTCAATCATTGTTCAATTTACCATTACAATAATTGTGAATTATTCACATTATCAAAGCCTTCCTTCCAGATAGCCAGATGCAGTGCATCGATATTGAGATTTTTATTAAATTCCAAAACACACAAGAAACCTAAAAATATTTGCATTTTTACTATTTTGATTCTGTCTATTGGAGATTACTAAATGCTCAAAGGGTATTGATGATGATATGAAAACTTTAATTTGAAACTCCAAAACTGAATCTTTCAACAGTCATACATTCAATGCTAAATCTGTGTAGGTATTTCGTTAATTGTGTGGGGCATATATAAGGTTGTTTGATGGGTATTTATCAAACTGTTAAAGCAATATAAAATATGTATTCATTAACAATATCATTATAAATATTATTATTTGTTACTCATAAATTCGTTGGTTATTTTTAGACAACATGTCATAACATCATTGACAGTTAGTAGTAAGGGCAGGTCCCGCCCACAATTCAAACCAAAACAAGATTCCTTATTTGGTCATAAAGAGAATTTAACAGGTGTTCAAAACTTACACAATCCGGGCATTTCCTCGAAGCTTGTAATGCTCCTATCGACCAAATCAAGCTCAGTATTTGAACTTTCTTTCGCCTCATCGATAGTTTTCTTGACTTTTGACATCTTGCTAGAATTCGGAATACAGGAAACTGGAGCTTGCATTTTGTGCGCAGACGTCAAACACTCGTACGAAACAATTGGTTTTCGAATGAAAAGAAGAAGAAGAAATTAATATTTCTTCATTTACATATTGTTTGAGTACTTACCTGAAAAGTATTATTTTTTATATGTGGCAGCATTAAAAAATATTCCTTTTGCTTTGCTTTGCTAGTTTTTATCTGTGGTTTCATTCTCCGATTGTATTCTGAATGATTCGGTGTTCTGTGGGTATTTGTCATATCAAATCCATATTGAAAGTGAAATAGTCGCGTTGGACGTAATTTAAAATGATTGACCGGGAGTTGTTTGTTCTCCCGTTACTAATATTATTTTTTTGTTTGCATTGCGTGTGTGAACGACATGGATTTCCTTCGCAATCCTTACATTTGTATAAGCCTGACGCGAAGCATAACAAGCGAAGTGTAGCTGTTTTCGATAGATCGCAAAGTGATTTCGATGCCGGTAACAGTGATGATTTGTATCATTCACGCTCTAAAAGAGATGCTCCTGCCAGCAACCCCAATGGAAACATCACTACCCGGGTAATAACTCATTTCCTTATTAGATTAACATGTTTATTGTACTTACTTGACGTTTGTCATATTATGCTGGTAGTTGTATTGTTGTCATTAGTTGCGCCGTTGTCAAAAGAAATTATTAATAGATTGATTTTATGTGCGTTGTTTTTTTAAATTTTCTTTGTTATGTTTGGTCACGTGAATATTTACAATGACTAATGAGAAATCGTATAAAATTTGAAATGTCATCGATCATTGATAATAAACAATGGATCATCTAACTATCCTAGATAAGCTATTGAGAATGTACCGACTTTGTAATATTATCCATAAACATAAAGATTGAACTTTATCAATACATTAAATGCGCTGTAATTAAAGAGGATAGTACGCCGGAGTCGTCTTTAGAATCTCTTGCTTTTGTTTTGTGCCAAATTCAAGTGCATTCATTTTATTATTCTCTTTATAACGGTACCTACTTTTATTTTATTTATTAACTTTCTAAATCGAACACTCTGTGGTCATGCACGAGCCATGTCCACATTTTTATAAAGCAAACAACAAAGCTGCTACATTTATAATGTATTTGATTTCTTAGTTCTTAAAATTTTTACGAAATATGTATATATACTATTTATTCTCTTAATGTTATGTATTTTGGTAAATATTCGGGATCGCTGGTCATGCTTAATTACCCCAAATGCAGTAGTTGCTTTTTTATAGTAATTAAGATGAATTGAGAGGTTTTATTTAAAAAAAATCGTATTAAGTGTGGCCAGCGATCCTGAATAATTAATTACCTGTATTTTTAATAAATCCCATTATGATTTTTATAACCTTGAACATGGACAATGTCTTTTATACACTACCATGGTATTGTTTTTTATATACACATGAAATATTAATATTCGAATAGGTATTTATTTACATTCTTATTTCAGTTGAAAATGTTTCAGTTTTTGTTGAGGAAGATTCAGGTAAGCCCCTCAAGCAACAATTGGTAAAAATTGGGGTAAATATACAGAGAAGTGGTACACGGTTAATAGGCTCATTTTATTTTGAAATATCCAGATAAAAATGAGAAACAACTATTTCACTACCCGAAAATAAAATATTAGAATAGTTATTTCGTTAAAAAAACTGAAAATTTGACTCGTCTTTTCTTCATGCCATGTTTTGACGTAATCATAGTTTTTCTTAAATTTATTTTTTAATTAAACCAGAATCAAAAACCTACAAATCTATTTTAGGTTCTTAGGTTCATATTTTGGGTTAAATAAGATTTAAAAAAAAAACTACCCCTAAAACTTTCACATCAATAACAATCGCAACCAAGTGAATCAAATATTATTTAAGATTTTCACGGCCAAAAGTATTTTTGCTATTTGTTTTTGGGGTGTTATGTCGTGTTGCGCTAACTCCTTCTTTAGCCAACGTTTCGGACAACATTAGTGTCCACCATCAGGGCAGATGTGGCAACAACACAACATAACACCCCAAAAACAAATAACAAAAAGTGAAGAATCGATTTTAATTTTCACAAAATAACCAATAAAATGCATTACTTTACATTACCGGAAATTAAAATACTTACTTCTCGTCGTTATCTAACCGATGCAAAGGGATTTTTTTTAATGTGTGTTTAACCATGTCCCGTTTTTCTGTGTATTTATCAACATTGGTTTGAAATAAATTGATAGTTGATTTCATTTGAACTCAAAGTAATCATTTTCATAAACACAAAAAAAATATCAAGGACTACTATCAAGGACTTTTACCTGAAAGTAAAAGTCACATATCACCCAAAGAGAGGTCACTAGGATCCCCCATATATCTAAGTACGTCTCTTAATATTCCTTTTTGCCCTTTCCAATAACACTCGGATATTAGTTGGTACCTACCGTTTTAACCGAACATTGCCCATCTCTGCCCAACAATCAATCATTAAGCAATGCAAAACCAATGACTAAATAAAATACCTTATGCAAAACGGTAAAAGGGATATATAGTACAAAATAGAGCATAACTAAAATACAATGTCACACTACCATATAGTAGTCCCAGAGAACGTCTTCGGAGGAAAGGGAGAGGATGATCGTCGATGATGTACGTACAAACTTTCTCTTGGACGATTTTAGCAAACTTTTGGCTAATTTCGGCATGGCTCGTGAGAATTTGTTTGACTGTCGAACACTAGAGTTCCCTCCCCCGAACCAAACTTCATGTTTTTATGTTGCAATGATGTATCCCGCCATAGACTGAAACCGCCAACAGCTGATAAGCTACTATCTTTATTCAACGTAAATATTATATTTTACATTGGAGGAAGCAGGGTAGTGGTGAAAATATTATATTTTACATTGGAGGAAGCAGGGTAGCCGTGAAAATATTATATTTTACATTGGAGGAAGCAGGGTAGCCGTGAAAATATTATATTTTACATTGGAGGAAGCAGGGTAGTGGTGAAAATATTATATTTTACATTGGAGGAAGCAGGGTAGCCGTGAAAATATTATATTTTACATTGGAGGAAGCAGGGTAGTGGTGAAAATATTATATTTTACATTGGAGGAAGCAGGGTAGCGTTGAAAATATTCGAAATAAATTTGATATTCGAGGGTTTATGAAATATTTTAGATATCTTCATAAACTATTTTTTAAATTTTTTGCAAGATGATGTTGTTAATTCTGAATTTGAAATATGATATCGACAACTATGACGTTTAATAAATAGGTCCCAATGGTCGAGTGGTTTAAGATGCTTGTCCCGGTAAGTCAAGAGATCCTGTATTCGATTCCGAGTTGTGACTGTTATTTTTTTATTTTTCTGTGTCTTGTTCTTTTCATGTTTCGTTTAGATTTATTAGCGTCGTCTTCTTCTTAAATGATAATTTTTTTTTATTTAACACATTTCTGGCTGGTATTTTTTGCGCTGGCGCTACGCTACCTCCTGGCGCAAATAAAGGTCCCGCGCGAATTTTATTTAATTTGTTTAACCGTTTGAGTGCCAAAAAATTCATACATTTGCTTGTAAAATGCCACCAAAAAAACATTATTTTTTATGAAACTATATATTTTTTTAAAACCCCATAAATTCTTTGAATTTTCAAGGATTTCGATAAATCAAAATATGATATTGGTTTAGAATCACGCGGAGGAGGCGTTTCGAAAAAATGAGAATTTTCGGTAGAAAAATTGGTTCCGGGAGGTACATTTGAAAATGAGTAATTTCCGGTGTTACTCTCCATTTCTTGGTCACAATCCAAAGAATTACTGGAAATTCGCATCCTGCGGTTGGGAAACACAGGTATGACATCACTGACATCACTCTCATCAGAGCTACTCTTACTCGAACTTGAATTAGAGGAGTGGAAATCGTCGCTCCCGCTGTCAGACATTTCAGAGGACGCCCTCGACTTTCAATTAACTAAAATAAAAAAAATAATAAATGAATCTGAAATTTAAACGGTTTACTACGATCTTCCAACTATTAAGATAATATAAGAATAATATTTACCAACGCCGCAGCACCACACCCGACGTACGCGCGAATCAGAACACGACTGACGCAATCGACGGAAATCGACGATCGGCAATCTTCGTTAAAACACGAATCGACGAAAGTCGACGATTGGCAATCAAACGGTTAAAATCGCTATATCTTAGAAAATTATTCAAATGTTTTAATAAAAAATTCTACTTAGTAACTCAGCATACCCAAGCTATAAAAGTACTAAACGAAAATCGAATACTATTAGAAATGCAACTCAATTAACCTTGTAATATGTTTATTACGGTCCCCCTATCGGTATTTGCCCATACCTGCTTTCTTTAAATAAGCTCCACATCTCTCGCTCGCTTGCGCATGGAGTTGAATGGGGCGGAACAGAGATAGAGATTCGAATCGTTTTTCACGGTCATAAAAACCCTCATTCCAGGAATTGAATTATTACAATAACAAATAATATACTATCCTCTTGTTGAAATACCGATGTAAACGAAAGGCAGGAAGATAAATAGAAAAAGAAGACTTGCATTATGATTCGATAATTATGTACATAGTTGGGACCTTTACAAAGAGATTGGTATATAATATTCATAAAAATATTGAATAATTCCGTCTTTTTCCGTCTGCCATTGAAAATAAGGCCGGCGTTCTACCTCTCCCGCCCGAAGTGTGTTAAGTGACAAAATAGTAACAATCGCATTTATAATAAATTATTCCAAATGAGTTTAATAAAACTAATTTCGGGAAAGACAACATTGTACAATTAAAATTAAATTATTTTTACACTAGCGGACCCCGCAAGGCTTCATTATTTATTGGGCGTCTCCGACTTCTTCCACCATTCTCTACTTTATACCACAATGTTACTGTTAAAAACTACATTACACTGAATTTAATTCGAGTCCGTATCTCATTCGGATATTTCGTTGTATTCCTCGGGTGTCCCCGACTTCTTCTTCCATTCAAACCACTCTATAAACACTCCTGGCACTAATAAGAATAAACTTGGAAATTTCCAGCGATATCAGTGAAAAACCCATGTTTAGACTTAGTAAAAAATGAATATAGTATGTACATATATGTGACCAAGTTTCATGCCATAATTATTATTGTAAACAAAGGTTTATTCCAATGACTTTGACCTTCAATTATCGCAAAAACTGCGCAAATAATCAATATTTGTTATGGAGATTTTTTTCTAGTGTAATTATTGTTGAAATGTCTTTTCCTCAATAATATACGGTAAATTTTACAGCTAGTCTGTAACAATAACTTGAATGAGATTAAGTCTGTACCTGCTGTGGGATTTGACTGCCGACCATCCATTGGATTACATACTGTTACAGCAGTATTGAAGGTTGAGTTTTTATCTTGCGCTAGAAACTATAATTTTTTCTATTTTTTTTACTATCTTTAATATCTGTTGGATATTTAAGTCGGGCCGTGTCTATAGTCAAAATAACAAAAGGGTATGTGCGAGACGATGTATAAATGTGAATTTCCCCCCTATTCTATGGGTTTAACGGTTTGAACATGTGAAGCGTATGATCTTAGAAAAAAAGTGTCAGGTGAATTTATGACCTGCAAGCGGTTGAAAGGTTTGTGGCGTCCCAAGAAGACATGGCATAATCAAGATAATTTTATAATATACTTGCATCAGAATACACATTTGATTCGCTTGATTCAGTAGTCAAAATAATAAAAGATGTATGCATGTGAATGAAGAAATGTGCGACAGAAGTATTAATTTATCAAGAAAGAACAGGAGTATATTATTATGTGTGTATTATTATACAAACTATTTCATAGTAACTTTCTTTTAGTTTTGTGCCTTTTAGTACACATTACATCGATAGCACTTGATTCTTTTTGTGCCCTTTACAGAACAAACTGAGTCGGACTCATAAATGTCATTTATCTCCTTTTGTACTATGCCGAGATATATAATTTAAGCAGTGTTTGAAAGAGGCAACACCAAGCTTTGTATTTGTATTTAAAAGTTTACTTTTATTGAAAATATTAGAATGCTCGCATGTTCTCCAGAGACCCATCAGCATTCCACTGGTTAAAGCATAATCTATAGTTGGGCATAACCTGTCTCACTAGGCGAACTGTATTGATGCAGGATTTTTTAGTTATTATGTATTTTGATCGGCTGGTAAAATGGAGTGATAGCTCTTTCATAATGTTGCTCAACTAGAAATAGCATACAATTAAAGTTCATTATATTTATATTTTACACATAACATTGAATCACTGAAGTAAGAATCGTGGCTCCCTTATCAGGCACAAGAGCTCCTCTTTTCTGATAAGGTATACATGACCAATTATGTACCTAAATATTATATTTAGCAAAAAAATGTATGTATTAATGTAACTATGATCTATATTAAAATAATAAAAAAAAAAAAAAAAAAAAAAAAAAAAAAAAAAAAAAAAAATTATCACAAATGTGGCAATTTTGTTATCGACATAACACAATGTCAGGAAATATTGTAACTGAATACAATTGCATATTATTATCATTTAACTGCACAAAAAGCCCTTAAAAAGATAAGAGTATTGAAAATTATTGTCAATTTTGTTATCGACATAACACAATGTCAGGAAATATTGTAACTGAATACAATTGCATATTATTATCATTTAACTGCACAAAAAGCCCTTAAAAAGATAAGAGTATTGAAAATTATTGTCATTTTTGTTATCGACATAACACAATGTCAGGAAATATTGTAACTGAATACAATTGCATATTATTATCATTTAACTGCACAAAAAGCCCTTAAAAAGATAAGAGTATTGAAAATTATTGTCAATTTTGTTATCGACATAACACAATGTCAGGAAATATTGTAACTGAATACAATTGCATATTATTATCATTTAACTGCACAAAAAGCCCTTAAAAAGATAAGAGTATTGAAAATTATTGTCAATTTTGAATGATTCATTCTGGTTTAGTGTTTACAATCTGAATGGGCTCACTTATCATTCTGGTTTAGTGTTTACAATCTGAATGGGCTCACTTATCATTCTGGTTTAGTGTTTACAATCTGAATGGGCTCACTTATCATTCTGGTTTAGTGTTTACAATCTGAATGGGCTCACTTATCATTCTGGTTTAGTGTTTACAATCTGAATGGGCTCACTTATCAAAGTTATTTTGATTAACCAAAAGCAAGATAAGAGTGTCCTTATCAATAAATTATTGGCTAAAGTATTGTATATGCACATGCAAACTGTGTTTTTGGATAACTGACATTTTGATAGTAACCAAATGATCTTAATCAAAAAGATTGTAATTATCATTTGATTGTAAGCATATTTGATCGTAAATTGCCATTTGATCATATTATTTGCTTACAATCATTTGCTTATTATTTACCTACGATTATTTCGTTTGCGATCATTTGAGAGTTATTATCATTTGAGAGTTGCGATCATTTGATTATGATCATTTTGTTTATAATTATTTTACCTGTAACCATGTTTTTGAATTTATTACGCTGTTGTTAAACATTTAGGGTGAGAGTTAGGTTTTAATTTGGATTATGTTGAGGCTGAAGTGAGTGGGGAAGAGGAAGGTTGGGATGTCCTTGGCTATTCAGATCTGGCACCAAACACGGCTAAAGCCATTTCAAGCAACGTTTCATCTCTGAATGGTGGCCTTTCAACAGGGCGTTACTAAGAATATATACCATTCTGGAACATACCGGAAACATACTATTATATATTATTTGAATTAAATTTGAAATAACAAAGATTGTTTTTCATTCTAAGTAACTTATAATAATGAAAACATAAACTGGATAATTTTAAATACTAATTATTTACTATGCAGCTCATACAATGTATAATATCAGTCTCACAGTCTATCAAGTTTTTTTGTTATTTGATATTCTGATTCATATTTTATGTATAACATCTGCTACAGTGGGAGGCAATAAAAGCGTGGGCATCCTTTGATAAAATAATTACAATCATATGTATTACCAAATTTTCCTGATATTGATTAACTGACCTCCGTAGTGTAGCTGTTAAAATGTGCAATACAGAGTTAGAAACAATTTATTTTTGTAATATTCTATCATTATTATGAATAACTCAATAATGAAATTATTTGGAAAACTCCTACTACTCCTAATATTGCTTTTGCAATGATGGCGGACTTGTTGGCAGAGATATTGAACCCATGTGGTCCATCAATTTCGATAATATTAATTATTTATCCAATGCTCCATCCCCCACCATACACGTTACTCCAAAAGGCTCTGTAAATTCCAAGCATAAGTCCTAAAATTCGGCCAATAAAATTTCATCAATTTAATAATCTGTCTTAATAATAAATTTGTCTTTCCCTGCTTAGTGCTTAATCTTTGTTTTCACTTTGTTATCTTTGGTGACAGTAATAATAATATTTTTAGCGGAGGTAATTTATAATGCATAGATTAAAAGCAATCTAATATTTGAATTTACGTATTGACCTACTAGACTTT
Organism: Hesperophylax magnus; assembly: GCA_026573805.1. NCBI lineage: Eukaryota > Metazoa > Arthropoda > Insecta > Trichoptera > Limnephilidae > Hesperophylax > Hesperophylax magnus. Next base: position 2,321,068 of record JAIUSX010000025.1, on the reverse strand, counting down.
TAATTTTATGCAGGTTGTCTTTGACTTTCATAAAATAATAGTTTATTTTCAACATTGTGAAAGAGAGGAAATGTATAGGTACATATTTAACCCTCAGGTTTTATTATTGGAAATAAACATAATTTTTGTCTAACAAATCGTTTATTTATTTTTTTATTCTGTTAAGCAACTGGCCCACAATGAAATAACAACTTGAATTGGACTTTCACAGAACTTGAAAATCAACTTTTAATTTTGATGAATTGTTCGAATTCTGAGAAACAAGCCTTCCTAATTTTAGTTCAATGTTTAAATGAAAAAACGTAAGGTGAGCCATTTTTAAAATTTTTTGATTTCAAAATTTTAATATTTCAAAAATTTTATGTTTATTTCTTATAATAAAATTTAAAGCATATTTCTTCACCTTTCAAAAACAGTTTTTAGTTTTCAGATACATTCAGAAATGTATTTTTTTTTTGATTTGATTGAGATGTGGAAATACCCACAAATTCTCCGACTCTCTGACAGCATCTTTAAGAAATCTAACAGTCAATATACCAGAGGGGTTAATAGGGTTGATTATCCTTATCTCTTCACAGGGAAGCATGCGATGGCAGAGTTGAACAAAGGACATTATTTTTAAATGCCCGATTAGGCGGAATTTTTTTTTGTTGTTTGTTTTTGGGGTGTTATGCCGTGTTGCGCTAACTCCTTCTTTAGCCGACGTTTCGGACATCGTTGCAGTGTCCATCATCAGGGCAGATCCCTGATGATGGACACTGCAACGATGTCCGAAACGTCGGCTAAAGAAGGAGTTAGTGCAACACGGCATAACACCCCAAAAACAAACAGCAAAAATGCTTTTGGCCGTGAAAATCTAAAAACTTACCAGGCCGAAAATTCATTGAAATTAATTGCATTTATCCTTCACTTCTTCAGTGATCAGGTTTTTACTAAAGTTGTGTCATCGTAATAATATGAAAACTTTTTGGGGATCTGATGAGGAGGCACCAAATGAAAGAGGTCGTGAAGGTCGCAGTATTTTATTGAGTCGGGTAGCCGTGATGAGAGATGACTTAGGACCGATGTTGAACACTCCGGATGCAGGCGATGATGTGCTGGTCAAGCGCGGGTCAGTGAGTCGACGCCGCTGCTGGTCACCGGACTTGTTGACGGTCAGGAACTGGCGAAGAACGTGGGTCTTCGGATACTCCAGTGCTGACAGGAAAGCCGAAGGTGCGTTGGACCTTGTAGGCGGTTTTACGGGAGGTCCATAGACCAGGGAGGATGCTGCGTGGTCTAGGTGCGCGGATGTAGCGCTGGTCAGATGTGCTGGAACCAGGGCGCTGTGATCCGGTGTGGCGCTGGCCAGGAACGGTGGCCGGGGCCAAGGCGCTATGATGATATCCCGATGGAGTCGATGGTTGAATCCGTGCAGAGCCGGGAATGTTGTCCTATGCGGGTTGTCACTCGCGAGACTTGCAAATTGTTGACAGACTAATGACTTACTGACTGCTCGCTGCGTCGTGCCTATTTGTACAGACCGGCCGACGGCATCAGTAGGTATGCGAGATCGCAAGTAAAATGGAGACAACTCGCTCAGTCTGGGTCCTACTGGAACTTTCGTTGGCGCTGCTATTATTCCTAGGCAACAGGCTAGAACCTTCTAGTGAGTTCGCGTAATGTGCTAGACCAACTCGCAACGTATTGACGTATGTAGCTCTAGACGTCGCGAGTAGGTAGTTCACTCGCAAGTAGATACTTGTAGACAGGTAGGTCGTGTTGTTTACTTTTACCGAGACAATCTAGATTAATCTCCGATCGCCACAACTTATTATTTAACCTTTAGGCTGCGTTCAAATGTATGGGTTCAGCAATACTGCAATTTAAATATTTTAATATTTCTACAGCAACCTTAAAATGATTTTTTTTTACAAAAACGGCGCTGTAAAAAATCATACAAATATTATTATGAAAAGACATCGTGACCGGTCGGTGGCCGAGTTGACATCGCGCTTGGGTCCCACCCACGCGTAGTGTGTTCAATTCCTCAACTGGCTAAGTTCTCCATCACAACACAAGCAACATTTTCCGCTTACTGTGGTGGTAGTAGGAGATTTTCAAATATTGTCAGGTTATTCGTAACCCGGGAATGTTTGTCTTTCTTTTTAAAAAAAAAAATATATATATTATCGTCCCGTTCCTGTCTACGCACAATGAACGACACAATACAAAAAACGCTGGCGAGTCTAAATACACATACATTCTCAAATACTGTAAAACACACTTTGGTGTGGAAGCGATATGTAAACCGTATCCATGAATGCTAGAACGTACGTTCTTTCCGCGCATGCGCACTAAGACCCGCAAGCCAATATCTTCGTCAACTTTATACAATATTAATGACAGCATCCAACACTCATCCAATGCTCATATGTATAATGCACAGAATCGTATGCTCTATTACTAATTCATTGTATTGTATGCGCGCGCTGCTTTGACAGTTTGCTTTGAGCTTTGATTATTGGATACTTCGCCAACGTGTTCTAAATGATAATAGTGAATTGTGTGATTGTATAATTGAATCATTAATGCGAAAAAGTTTTATGTTTCGGCCATTTGCGGAAAAAAAACTTATTCGGGATACTGGCAATATTGAGTTATGGAGATAATTTTAGACGGTACCTAATTGTATCTTGTTCGTGAGCTAGCGCCTAGATGTGCATGTTGTATATCAAGTACGTAGTAAGTACGAGTATAAACATTTGATGTCGCATCCCTTTTACAAAAAGTCACCGACCGCCACTGCCACACGGCACACTTTTTTGTCTCGTCTTGCCGACCAATAATACTTTTTAAAATACTGACATTTTTTCTTGAAATTATGTATCACGTCAGACGGACATGCATTATTTCTCAGGTAAACAACAATGAAACAGTCACAGTAAAAAGAAATACGTAGTAGCTCTGTTTATGCTTCTTTTATACAAGCAAAATTAATAAAACAAAGAATAATTCATAAAGTGTTTGTTCAAATTAGGTACGCAACATATGGTGCGAACTGAGAACCTATTATAAAATATAGTATATAATCTATTGTGACTTATATAAAAATATTGTTTACTCTTGCGCAAAACAAAAATCTGGTCACATCCCTTTCTTTGAGACGTGTCATGGAAACATGAGTGTGGACAATTTGTAACAGATGTGTGGCCACACACATGCACATCTTGAAGAGAATATTGCCTGTAACCTTATAGATATATATATATATATTTGTTATTCTCGCATAATCTAATATAAACTATAGAATTTTTTTTCTCATAATTTATAATTTTGCAGGTGAACCACCTAAACGACAGTCACCAGCAGCTGATGGTGCACTGGGTGGGCGAGGGCTCCAGCGTGATAGTCTGCCTGGCGAGGGACCCCTCCCAGCCGCCCACGGGCCCCGGCTCTCCCAGCGCGCTGTACATCTCCTACGACTATGGCGACACCTTCCTCAACAAGACGGAAAGTTTCCGGCTGGGCGATAAGCCCTCAGACGGATACGCCCAGCTGGACAAGTTCTACAACCATCCGCACATCAATTCCTTTGTAAGTAGTATAACTTTCGTATTTCTATATTTATTACAGCCTTGTTGCTGCTTCAGAAGAATTTACTGTATCTGATTTATATGCACTTAAAGATTTGAAATAATGCGTATGGTGAGTCACACTAATTAGTTACGCTGGTACGTTTGCGGACTAATATAGTGCTTGATCAATGAAAATTACGTTTTCACCTCACCGTGTCATATTAAGTACATCCCTTTTGGTCCCAATGCTGTTGTAGATGAAAAAGGCAATAAAATATAATGGTTGCAGATTTAATAATGTTTTTATCAAAGCCTACATAGAAGGCGTTGGAGAATATCTGTGTTTATGACGAAAAAGGAAAATCCCTCGATAAATCAGTTTTCATTGATAATATAACTATCTCGAAAACCATGGTATTAGATGACATATCAAATACGCACAAAGGTTAAATGATACATGTTTACAACAAGATGATTTCACATTGATGGCGAGTTAATATATTGTATCTCCATAAAACATAATATTGAGAAAACTGAGTTTGAAGATTTGCAATCATGGAAACATTAGATTTTGTGATATATACACAAGTTTTTAGTTACATATTACAGTATCTGTATTTATGTAAATATAATTTTTGGCATAAAGCCTTAGACACATTATGTTATGTACGTATTATATGTTAGGCTGACATACTACGCTATAATCTTCCTCAAGAGAGGGGGTCAGATCAACTGGGGGACTGCCGCTGAATATCATTTCTTTGTATGGGAGCTGTAATTTTGAAAGCCGCGTAATTACGGCACTCTGTAAATTGTTCTGACCCCTGCCATAGGTTATAAGTTTCACATATGAAACAGAACAAAAATAGAAAAATATCATAATTATAAGTTTCATATACAAAACAGCACACGCATAGAAAAAGGGAGGTTAAGTAGAACAAACAAGAAAAAATTAAAAAGGAAACAGACAGGGATATACACATAAGCACAGAGCTATTTAGAAGAAGGTACTTACCCACTAATACATTGGTAAAAATAGAATATGCTCGATAACAAATACAGGGAGAGAGAAAGAAACAAAATATAACACGACAAGAATTAGGTATTTTCGTTTTTATGTTTTTAAATATAGCCTGGCTAGCAGATCACGCGCATATTGCCGCCACGCCCACACTTTTAACACATTGGTGTGTCAGGTCTGTATGGGATTGTATGGCGAGCAATATGGAGTTATATGTATAAAACGCTTTGATCTTATAGCGTAATCTGCCACCGCCTTAAAGATAAATAAAATTGTTAAGGAGATACAATATCAGTGCCCATAAACACATTGATTGGAGGATTTGAATGGAATTTGTACAAATTAGTTACATTCATTGTTCTTAACCCTTTCTAGATGAAGATTTAGAAAGGGTTAATTTTACTTTCTACATGATAATTCTCTTTATTGTTATTGATAACTATATTAATTCAGCTTTTCATTTGTGGATTATAATATATAATATAATTCATGTCTTGTTCAAAATATGGCATCCATAGTTAGATTTTGCGAAAGTGTGGATAAAGCCCGGTAATCCATGTATTCTTGATGTATCATTTTATCAATGGGCTCCCACCAGAGCACTGAAATGCACAAAACATTTCGAAAATGTTTACATTTTGCCAACGGTGCAATTAACAATTTGTTTAACTACACTATCCGTCAAGACTGCGATTAATTTTCATGGACTTTGCAATTTTACTAGTTATTTATCTAAGTATGTTATTATACTGAGACTTTCAATGCGTTGTATTTAGTTGTTTCGTTGAAGTAAAATATTGATATTATCTGATATTTTTCAGTTGCAGCAATCTGTATAATTCTGATCCTAATATGTATCATATCATAATACAATTTTCTTTTGATACAATACAATAATTATTGACATTGAAATAAACCTTGATTGTTGTACCAGTGGAGTAGAGAGCTCAAATTTGTTTATCCAACTCTTTAATGCCTGCAATTGCAGTGTCGACCTTGTACATTCATATTGCTTTCAGTTTCTGCCTTTACTAGGTTCTTTAAGGCGATGCACTACGTAGTAATGCAAAATCATGTGTTTTTGGTTTGAAAATTTGGTCGCCTAGAAATGTTTCAGATGCTTTTATTAAATACTGCGAGTAAAATACATCTTGGACCTTTGAAATAATCGAGTATTTTTTATATAAGTCTTTTTATAAGCCCAGAAAAAAATAATGTATAGGCCTATGAAAACTGCTTTAAAGTTCAAAATCTCCTACTTACGAACCCATTTTCGGTTATGATTTTATTGTATAATGTGGCGAATTAAGTTATTTATAAAATGATCGGAAAAAAATTAAATATTTATGCCTGAACATCCACAAAATAAAATAAAAGGCACTTTTTGGCCATGTTTTTTTCTTGCATAAATCAAAACAGGCGGATGGTGTTAAGCGGGAATTTAAATCTTATCGCCATCTACTAAGGGTTGTTATTGATAGCGGCTCAATTTAAAATATTACACGACTTAGTGCAAGAATAAAAATTTCCCTTTATTCAGAATGGTGTGTATTGGTTGGCTTTAACATAAATATCTTTTGATTTATTGAAGTGTTTTGTTGGCCCCTACTTGTTTAAAGGCTTATTAATAGATTACCGCTTTGTTTTCTAAATTGGTACTTTGATAAGGCACCTGCTGATAATCACTTTAGAGTTCATTCTGTATTTTCTTGTACTTTTGAATGTGGTAGAGTGCTAAATTTGAAAAATTCGACATTATTAATGTTGTTTAGTCAAAAACGATTTTTTATTATTTTTCAATAATTTGATTTATGTAAGAAGATTTTCATGAAATTTCAGTTTGGCCGCACGGATGAATTTTAGAAAAAAAAAGTTATCAACAACAATAATGACATTTTTTGTAATATTAGCACTCTAGTACACCCAAAAGTCACGAGCCGCCACTGCTCACAAATGAGATGATGCTCTAAAGAGAAGGATTCCGATATGTCATTAGTTAAAAGTCTTGGTTGTAAATCACTCGACATTAATCTTAGTTATAAGCCACTAGTTGTCTCTAACTATGAAATTTAGTTATAAGCCAAAACTTTATGTCTAAGTGATAGGAATAAATTAAATGCTTAAATTAAGTTGTTAAGCGCCCTTGAGGTGATTTTCTCATGAAAACGGCGCTATACAAATAATCCAATCGTTATTATTATTATGGGAGGTTCGTATTCAAAGCTAACCGCCGAAAAACTTTTTCTATTGAATTTATTTGATCAGAAACATTTCTTATGACAGCTGTTTTTATTTTTATCAAAAATCATTCTTGCTCGATCGGCAAATATGGTACCTACGTCAATGCCAGACTGCAGTGTAAATAAAATATTATTTTTCAGCATTTTAGATTTTATTTGTTTGCATTAGTTTTAAAACCTGACAAAAAACATAATTTTTATAATTTTACGACTAAAAACACCAACATCTGTTTTGTCCAAAATCATCGGCAACGAATGTAAGACGATCAATGCAATTTCTGAGAATGACTAATGAAAAAAAAAATCTTGATAATAATATCCTCATTGGGTATTTTAATTTATATGATGTTTTCTTTACAGAAATAATTTTTACAGTTGATTTTTATTACCAATAGCATAAAGTGCTGATAAAGTAGTTAATCTCGAGAAAAACATTTGTACTCGCTGGCAACTTTTAAATTTGTAGAATAAATAGAAAATAGCAGGAATATGCAACCTCAACTTTAAAACTCCACTTGAAGAGACTTCTGAGAATAAAGTCTCCTCATAACAAAGGAGCACAATTGGCTCATTTTTAATACTGAGAATTAATCAAAATAGCGGTATTGAAAATCACATGATGTTTTGACCAAAGAGATTATACTGATTTCAAACAATGATTGTGAAAATGGGTCATTTTTAATAATATATGTATCGGACCGGTCGGTGGCCGAGTTGACATCGCGTTTGGGTCCCACCCAGGAGTAGTGTGTTCAATTCCTCGGCTGGCTAAATCCTCCATCACAACACAAGCAACATTTTCAGCTTACTGTGATGGTAGTAGGAGATTTTCAAATATTGTCAGGTTATTCGTAACCCGGGAATGTTTGTCTTTCTTTTTAAAAAAAAATAAAATATTTAGCTCTCCAAAAAACTCAATACTACAACCTTTTTAATTAGATCTCATATGATTTTTGGGATTTTTTGCATAATCTGTTCACTTAGAATAAGGATGGGTTGTGTTTTACAGAATTTTAACAATTATGTAAACGAATTTCAAAGTTAACATTAATTTCTGTTATTATTTCATCATGAGCTGGTTGTTTCACAGTACTTGAATAATGACGTAACTTGAGTAGGACATTCAAAAAATTTGAATATTCACTTTGAAATTTGATGGATTATTGTTCAAATTCTGTGAAACCCATCCTTATATTTATTTGTCTAGTATGTTTATTCAGAATCAGCATTTATTTTTTACATTAATTGAGGAATATGAGACAAAAGTAAATGGGGAAAAGTAAAGGGATGCTGAAGATTTAGTCAATAAACAAACCTAATATAACGGATAATTTTCCGATTAAGAGATGTAACCGTTTTTCAATTTTTAAACATTTGTATTGCCACTGTATTGTCCGGTCGTAGGTCCTGCAAAGGGCCACGAATTATGTTATGAATATGCCCACATCTGGAGCTACTTGCCTTCTGTAATCATTCAATATAGTTAATACTCATCCATTTGCCTTATGACACCAATCACAGTGCTTACAACTCACAGTGTCATGTTTACTACACAGATTAAAACATTTCAAGGGCCTACAGACTAGTGATGGGTCGTGACTCATTTTATTAAGCCATGGTACCAATTCAATATTATATTTAAAGAGTCCACTCAATTGAATGTGGGCTCAGAGCATATAAGCAATGAGAATACTGTGCTCACCCGACACGGCTCCCCCGGTACAGCTCCCCTGCTATGGCTCCCTGTTCCCAGCGTCAGCTTATGATTGTACGACTCTTTGTACCGGTATGGCTCCCCGTTCCCAGCGTTAGCATATGATTGTAAGACTCTTTGTACTGGTACGCCGCCTCGTGCCACGAGAAAAATAAGATGCTAGGTAGTTAGTAGGTGTAGGTATATAAATATGTAAGTCCAGATGTCGGACTGTCAGACTTTGTTCACTTCTCTGAGAATTTAATAACAAGTAATACTTGGATAATTTTAATGGTGCAATTTTTTTAAATATCTCCTTAAAAAAGAGTAACCATTTAATTGAGTTATGGTACGGTTTACCGGGAGTTGTAGGATTACGGCTCATCAAAAAGATCTAGCTCAATTGTGTGGGTCATTCATGAACGACTCATCGTTACTACAGCCTACAGCCCTGTAGATACATACTAAAATAAGTGTCAGTTTATTGCTATTGATAATAAAATAAATAATAACTTTCACTACAATCTTTGGTCACTAGTTTTACAGCTGCATACTGTTTTATTGATTAGATTGTTTTATGTACAATTTCTTACTGTACATTTAAAATACACTGAATAACACAATGGTACTAAAATATATTATTGTGCCAGTAATTACCTTGTTAACACAAAATTCATCACAAAATACTAATTTCGATTGTATTTCTGTCTTTAACTATCGTTCAACAAACCCTAGAACAAAATAAAATAAAAAAACTCTAGGACTAAATAAATCCTAAAGTACCTACATAATATTTTTTTACCAGATTTATTTTATTTGATTTTATTTTTTAGTACTTAAAGTACCTACCCAAAATAGCATAAAATTTTGCTACAAGATAATTATTTGAATTCTATATTTGAAATGTGTATTTCTTAGGCCCTTTGTACACAGAAATACTTATGAGCTATGCGACTGTGATGCAACAACAAGTCGACTCTACTCTTTAAAGATGGTTTCCGTACACGGCGCAAAACAGATTACACTGAATTACACTTTCACATGCAGCCGTGGATAGGGTTGTCAGATGGTCCATATAAATTTTGTCCTTTGATTTTTTTTTGTAAAATTTGTCGAATCTTTGATAATCGTAAATCCCTTTTATTTTGGCCAGATAAAACATAGAAAATTACTGAAGGTGAACACAATGAAACACTACTGCTTTTAATAATAATCGTTATTGTTGCCTGAAATTTTATCTTTAAATTCAGTGCAACTGACATTTAAATTAAAGAAAGCACATAATTCGCTTTTTACGGTATTCACACCTAGTCGATTTCTTTCGTCAGTCCATACATTACCCATTACACTAAAAACTCCTTCTACGAAGGCATTGGATAAGGGAACACTGCACACACATTTTACCATTTTCAACAGATTTTGTGCTGATTCATCGTTGAAAAACCTACACCACATATCAATGGATTTTCCTTCCAGTTCCTCATAGAGATTTTCAGGAGGAGTTTGCTGCTTCCATGGGGACAGTGACCATATTTCAATTACTTCATCTAGCGTAGGTAATCTTCCGCATTCAATATCCAAGCAACTGAAGGTTTTGTAGGTATTGTTTTCAAAATGGTACCACTTTTCAATATAGGCCAGTGCTCTTTGGCAAACGTTAAGAGCATATTTGGTAAATTCTCTTACTTGATCATCTGACTTGCGAGGAGCGCTCCTCTCCCCCTCAAGTCTTGCTACCACCTGCCAGAATCGCTCACGGCTTTTGCTCTATAAATTTTCTCGTGAGTAAGGTATATATATCGCGTATTTTCAAAAAAACTGGACATTCTATTGTCCAGTTTTCCAAAATTTTCTAGACCGGACAGCCGTTAAAGTAAATAAATATTAATTGTAGGGCATTCGTCGCCGCCAAGGAACTACACAAGAATGATGTCAAATTGACTTTTTTTCCTATCTCGATCCACGGCTTCTCCGCTAAATCCTTTCTTACATATTCCTCTAAATTACAGATATATAAACATAAATATTTTTCCACCTCCAGAACGAATTTAACATTCAAATCATCCCCGGACAGCATTTATATCAAATGAGTAGCAGATGCGTATGCAACTAGGATAGCTTGCTACCAGTACGCCAGTAGTGTGCAACTGATGTCAAATCTGTTGTTGTCGCGAACACTAGCAAAATAGTATGGCGGATACTCGAGAATGATGCTCACAAAACTCCAGTCGCTTGCGAGTATCTCCATGTATGAATGACCTTAGGGATATTCTTGTCAAGTAAAATTGAATTTCGTGATTCCTCGAGTGTCTGCGCTTTTTAGCTAAAGTGCAATTATCAATCCTACAATATAATTATAATGTCCCGTAATTTGTCACGGGTATGCGCTAATAATAAATTACTTTGCAGTTATTTACGAAGGCGTTTGGTATGTATAATGCCGGAGTTAAATAACACTTATCTAAACTATGTGATGCGATATTTGCATTTATTTTCTTTCCTAATTATATTAATCACGCCGTTTCCCGACAGGGGCAGGTAGAGAAGAGAGACCGCCACACGACTCTGTCTCGGCACACACTCCTTACTTCTTTCTCATTCATATATCGTCTCGTACATATTCTAACTCTTGACGTGACCCGACTCAGGTATTTGATTGACTTGATCGTGTCATGTCTTCCTCGGGTGACTTTCTTCATTCATCCGCTCTACATGCCAAAACTATCTAAGCGTCTCTTTCTTACTCTTAACCATTCTGCTTACATTATCATCTCCTCATTTTTAACATGGTTATACAAAGTTTTACCACAGATGCATCTCAAACTTTTCATTTCTACAGAGTTTTGTGAAGGTCCATTTTCACCAGCATAGTCTCGGGAAGTTCTTGACAAAGCAATAGATCCTCGGCCTCTGTGGTAGAGGGGTAAGGTTCGCTACTAGCAATTCGAAGGTCACGCGTTAAAATCCCTTCATTAATAAAATTAGGATTGCTGCAAACGGAAGTGGCGCCTTCTTTTATTTTCAAAAATAACCATTGAAGTTTTCAAACTGCGGCAGAGGGTTTTTAGTCATAATTATTTCATTTAGCTCCTAATGTTAATCATTTAGCTCATAACTAATAATTCACAACAGTGTTGTTTTGTATGCAGTGTCCCATTTCATTTATTAGAAATATGACTGTGATTGTGTTACTGCTGTCATTACAGTAATAATAATAATGGTAGACTTTGATTTCATGATACATCATTTTTATAATTAGTCATTTCATAATGAATTCCCCATACAATGATAATATTAATGTTATAATTTTTCAAGAAGGGAAAATGACGCACAATGATAATATATGTTTGGTTTTGGTTTTTTCTTCATGGAGTCATTAGATTCTGATGAAATCAACCACATGAATTTGAGTGATACATAATCCTATTAAATTTGTACAATATTTTAGTTGAATGGTTTTATTGTAAAATACCAAATATCAAAGTACAGGAAAAGAAAGGAATCATTTATTTAGGCACTCATTATGAGTATTTATGTACCAGCGTTGGGAATGTGAACTGAATGACTCTGGGGAATAGTGTCACGAATGGCGCCTCTGAGATACAGGATCACATTTCGGAGTATTTAGACCTTATCCCAGCACTCGGGGCTCTGCCGGGTTAGACTTTCTATTTCCCTAAATACTTGTGGGATAAAAATTGAAACATTCTAATCATAAAACTAGGGTCCTTTGGGGGTACCTGGGGGGAGTGGAGAGGAGAGCTGAGGCCACCTTAGTGGACTCTTCCCTTTTTTCTGACCTTCAGGAATCCAAGGGGGAGTGGAGAGGAAAACTGAGGCCCCTCCCTCTACTCTTCCCTCGTGGGACCTTCAGAGAATCAAGGGGAGTGGAGAGGAGAGCTGAGGCTCGTAGACTAAGCGCTTGTTATTATTTTAATACCATGGTTATTGTTTTATATAAAATGTCTCGAATTTTTAAATCTGTAAAAACGGAAAAAAATTAAGTGTAAAGTACTATTAAAAAACTAATTACCAACATATTTATTTGTTCCCTAACAAACAATCCATGTAAGGTAATGTCATGCAAAATTATTGTTTTTTTTTTTTTGTGGAACACAGCTTCAGAGTCCCATCTGGAGCCAGTGAGACTATTGCATCCCCAATTGGGGTATGTTTTGAGGCTGAAGGTAGTGTGAAAGGAAAGAAGATGGGGAAATACCTGGCTATTCAGATCTGGTCACCAAACACGGCCAAAGTCATTTCAAGAATGGTCTTCTTACACCAGGGCGATACTGAGAGTATCTTAGTATCCGCAAATATGCTAAATATTATTTTTAATGAGTAAATTGTGAAAAAACACAAATTAATCAAAAAAAAATTAGTTGTACACACCGGGATTTGAACCAGCGACCTCCAACTTGCTAGTCAAGAGCCTTACCCCTCGACCTTCGAGGCTACTTACACCCAAAATATTGTATAAATTATGTAAAGAATTGTGATGTCTGCTTAAACTCCCACTGAAATTTCCATTAGCGACTCAAAATGCATTTCTGAGAACAGAATATTATGATTTATGTGGAGTGTTTGCTTCAAAGGCAATAAGACTAATGATAGCTGTGTGATATCAGACCAAAAAAACGCCCTTTCCTCACCGTGACAAATCAGAGTTCTTTGAACTGTAAATATGCCTGGAATTATTCCAAGTATTAAACTATTATCTCCTTCTTGGAAAAGCTTGCTTATTTGCAGTAAATGTTATATTTGTTAATGTAATGTTATTAGTTCTGACACCCATTGGTTCTGAAATAATATAAGTTGCACTGTTAAATGCAATGCCTCTAAAATAAATTATTTACTTTCTTGAAATTTCTCCGAAACGTGAGGAGAAGACATAATACATTTATTTAATGCGCCGAGATAGCATCACTTTAGTTCACAGTTCGCATACGAATAATTCCAGCAGGTCAATATAGGCTTCCCCCCAATACTCTTAACGGTGAAAGACTGGTAAGCAAAGGAAGCTGACGAACCTGGTCCCCGTGCATCGCCAACGCATGCTCGTGATGGAGACTAGCTTCCACAATGTATTATTATGTACACAATAATGCATAATATATATTGAAATATGTATCCATATAACTGATTAATAATAAAACAATGTGCCATGTTGTTGTCACCTCTTTGCTCAAAAAATATGAGTCATGAATGATAACACAAAGAGTTTCAACTGTATGTTGAATGTTTTGATGTAGGAAGCAATTAAATAATCTTAATTAATTGCACATAATGTTTATGTCTCATGCTCATTACACTATTGTTTATCATTTATTCTAAATGAAAGCACAATGCTGTTCATCTTTAACCCTCTGTTATTGAATTAATTTTCTCCTTGGATGCACCAATATTTGCATTATACCTTATCTTATCAGGAGAAATTTATTGACATGCTGGAATCACGCCATGCATATTTTATTAAAGGATTATTGGGGCAAAGATAGTTACAAAAAAACGGTTGGTGCTTTTCAAATTTAATTCCTGATTTTTTCCATAGGTTCCTTTCTGCTTGCAAATTGAAACCTGCTGCTATTTGTCTCTGAAAGACTTAGGATGGGTTGTTTGTAGAATTTGAACAATTCATCAAATTTCAACGTTCATTTTCAAGTTCTGTGAAAGATCTATTCAATTTCTGTTATCATATCATTATAGGCTAGTTGCTTGATAGAACTGAAATAATAACAGAACTTGAAAAATAACTTTGAAATTTGAAGAATTGTTCAAATTCTCCGAAACAACCGGTCCTTAATATGGTTACTGGACAGTCATCGTTAAGCTTTTTTGATATTTTATTGATACCCTTAAGCACTTACTACTTCCTGAAGTTAAGAGTATTATGGTACCCCCAATAAGGAACTCAAATAAAAAATATTATTGATTAACCTCTCAGGCCTCTGGCTTATTCTGACAGAAGGTCTAGTAAGAGTATTTCCACTTTGCGAAAAAATCGAAATACGCTTTCAAATTTTGTTATTAGAAATACATATAATGTGACCCACTTTATTTTATTTTTTGCAACTAAAGATACTGATATTCACACAAATAAAAGTACACACATTTATTAGGCAAATTAACGTATTCCAAACTTTATTGTCACCTCACTTTTTTTATGTTTCGTAAAAAAAAAAAATAATAAAAAATTCACAAAATTTAAAAAAAAATTTCAAATTGCGGTCGGAACCTTTGGTTTCATAGAGATGTGCATTTTAATTATTCTGTGGTTCAAGTCTAGATTTAAATATAAAGCATGGTGTGTTCTCTTTCTAACACCATTTAGATCATATTTCTCACCAAGACAGTAAGGGAAACACAACGATATCTATGAGACCATATTATAAGCTGTTCCCATAAACGAACAAATCAGCCTGAGGGAAAAAATATGAATTCATTTGCTCATGAAATAATATGAATTCATTTGCTCATGAAATAATAAGTTCTGTAAGATAGTTACTTACCGTCTTATTAATTAGATTCTTACACGCCCATTCAACGTTGGTGTAGTAAAGCCGGCCTTGAGAATACCATTACAACCAAACAAACGCCATTGTAATAAGTCAAGTTTTTCAGTATTCTGACCTTACGCGCTCTAATATTAACACCATGTTTTTAGTAAGGCTGCAGGTAGATATTAACTAGCTAGCTTAGCTATTTAAATTAGGTTTGCAACTGTACCATTTGTGGATATGATTTTCTAATTTTATATAATTAATAACAGATTTAAACGCTTCAGCAGGTTCTGGCAGAACTTAGACCATACCCTCACGGGTCGTTGGGCAGAGTGCAATTAAAAATTTTGCACCTTCTGTATTGACTTGCACACAGGTCGCCACAAATTATTTCAAAAGTATATACAAAGTGATTTATTTTATTATATCAAAATGACGCCACAGAGTGAATTTGCAATTATTGAAGAAGTATTCCAAAAGTATTCATGTTTCCTGAGTAACTATTTATTTCGGGATTTTTTGATTTCATACCAACCCGTGAGGGAATGGCCTTACTTTTAATCGACAAAACCGAGGTATGTTGTTACGCGTATCTCGCCAGATTTTGATCGTTTTAACGATGAAAGCGACATTTATAATTTTTTTTAAATTATAGGTACTGTTATTCATAATAAAAAAATATCCAAAAAAAATTATTGGAGTTCTTTATTAGGGGATTGCAAGATGGAAGGAGATAAGGGAGTGAAAGAGAAATGTTGTGAGCTCGAAGAAAGGGAGAACAACATTTATGATTTTTCTAATTTCTACGACCACTCTGGAACGAAATGAAAATTAAATTGTAAAATTGCATTATATGTAGATACTTTCCCATCCATAGATTTAAATACTATAATAATAATTTTTATTCCAGGACGTGGGATAGTGCAATCCCACACCTCCAATGTGGCTAGAGGAATTAAAATAGAATTTCTGCTTGTGATTGGGAGTCTCTTTTTGGGATTAGCTAATGCAAACTGGTTTGCCGTTTAATCCCACAGGGGCAAATTATTACATGTTTCAATTCTGAATTGTGGTTTTCACTCCACTCCATAATACATCCCTTCCTATGGTTGCCAAAAATATTGGGTCTAACCCTTAGAGCCTGTAAATTTTGCAATGTATTTCGGCAAACTGTCAAAATTCGGATTGCGCAGGAATCATTTTCGCATCGCATTCAATTCCTGATAAATTTTGCTGAAATTTAAAAATATTTAATTTCAATGATTTTTACAGCCCCGTTTTTGTGCAAAATCACCTCAAGGGCGCTGTAAAAATATATAATACATTTCCACAATGATCTATGTTATTACTAACTATAGACTAGTAAAAATATTGTCAATTTTTGTCTAACAGATTGCATCCACCGGTTCATCGATCACTAAGGATTGGAAGTGTCTTTCAGATTTTGTTATTATGAGTCTACATGTGCAATTAAAAATATTCTAATATAATTCTATAATATCTAATCATTGAAGAATTGACAAAAAATAATTAAGTTTCAATAGGTTAGTGGTTAGAGGCATTGTCCCGTTAAAACGGAACTCCTGAATTCCATTCGCATTTGCAACCATTATCTTTTTATCTTCTGCTTTATGTTTCGTCTACACTTTTTAATATTTTTGTTCTTATTGTATGAATTATTTGCAGTGTGTCTTCACGGACATTGCGAACAAGATGCTGTACCAGACCACCGACAACGGGATGACCATCCGCCGAACGAACTTGACCTTCAGCCCCAATGAAATATCCTACGATGAAGAAGATCCTTACACCTTCGTTGTCTTGGACAAAGTGGACCCAATGCGAAAGGTGACAAATGTTGTTAATTAACGTTTTCTAACCTAAAAGCATGTTTGATTCAGCTTTTTTTCACATTGTACAGAAAGTAATAAGCCTAGTCTCACTTGTGAAAATGATAAGATTCAGTTATAGGTAACAGTCGTAACTCTCAAATGATCGCAAGTTAAATGATTGTAGGCAAATAATAAGCAAATGATTGTAAGCCAATAATAGTGTCTGTGTCATGTTAAATTAAAAAGATTTGATTTGATTTACGTGTAGCCATTTATTTTACATTTATTTTACTAGACATTGTACAGTACACTGCATACTGAACAATGCATTTTTAATACTTGTCGTTATCATTTTAATGCTGGTTTTACAGTGTTTTTTTTTTAATGCAAATCTAAATAACAGTTAAATATACCTAGGTAATATTTGTAAACAAAATAATGCATGTACAGTATATTATATAAACAGCCTTTTATTTTTATCAATTAAAGAAAGATTCTAGTTGTTCTCTTCAGTAAGCATTGCCGTGGGCTATTCCATGCAAACTGTCAATAATCTCATGATCTTAATAAAACTCCTTCTTGTTTATGTACCTTTCTGCTCCTGAACTTAACAGTTTGATTAGAGTGATCGTCATTATCTAATTCACCATCTTTTAAAGTAAAATTTTAATTTATAAAACTTAAAATTATAATTTTTTTTTAAATTTTGTTATCTTTTACCCGGTGATTGCCCACTATTATTTATTTATTAGAAACTAGCTGTAGCTCTCCACGCGTTGCTGTGGCTCAGTCTGTCTCTGCAGATAGAGAAACAATAGCGCTTGTTGCTTTTACGTCCAACAGATGGCGCTGTTTTTAAAAAAAGTATGTTATCACATGTCACAGGTGACATCTATATAATATACACTATATTGCTGCGTGATCGATGTGGTGCTGTATCCTCTATGATTTGTAGTCGTGAGGATGCTTGATTAATGGAGGATTTGGGCAACTCATAACAGTATATAAAAACACATGTGTATTCGAATGTAACGTTGTGTCTAAATTTCAGAGCAATCAGTGAAGAACTTTGGAGATTTGAGATTTTGAACAAACGAACATTTGCATTTTCATTTGTATAGATTTAAATTAAATTAAACAGCGGTTAAACATTCAAAATCATGATCATATGCATATCACGTTATTCACATTTCATGTTTTTATTATGGTTTTGTCTGGTAATGTATTACATACATTGTACATACATTTAAGTGCACTCACGGCATAAGCAAAAACATATCTGAATGGTTTGTTGCTATCTAGCAGAAAAAATAAAGATATTCATTTTCTTTATAAAACCAAAAATGGGATATATGTAACTGAAATAGCTACAGAAACAGTCTGCTTGGCTCCTGTAAGCACAGGTCAATTGTGCCGTCTACCATGTTTCACCATACTTATATATCCTACAGCTCTGGTTATGCAACAATATTTTTTAAACGGGAAACTCCCTAGAGCTGTAATTACACCCATCTATAAAAAAAGGTGAAACTCAAACCGGCAAATACAGACCTATAAGTTTGACTAGTATCATTTGCATATGGAAAGAATAATAGTGAACAAGATTCGCTCATTCTTGATAAATCTCAATATGGATTTGTACCGAAAAGATTCACAATTACGAATTAAACGAGTGGAACAGACGGATTCCTACTGACATAATATATCTTACCTTCGATATTGTTCTGACCAATACTGTTGGCTAAAATTAAATTTCTAGGCATAAAAGGATGACTCCTGACGACTGAGAGAAAATTACAAGTTCGAATTGGCAACCAACAAATTGTCGACCGAGCGAAATGTGACCAGTGGGGTCCCTCAAGGATCATTCTGGGACCAGTTCTGTTTATTTACTGCATAACATAATATTTCTTGAAAGTAAACAAGTGCCTTTAATAAAGTTTAGCTGGGTGTTGGGCATCGTTTTCTGGTTCCACGACATGACTCCCCAGATATCTGAACCTTCTTTCTATCAAGGTGGATCCTTGGCACCATTGATTAAAGGTTGCATCTACATCCTCTTCATGTTTTCTATTGCTATTGATGCTTTCCTCTCCCAACAGCAGTTTTTGTTCTAAAGTGACAGTGTCCTGCCAATAATCATTCTGGCTCTCTCAGTGACTTTATCCATATTGATTAGTTGCCTGGCTCGTTTGTTTAATTTTACCTCATCTCATAACGGTGTTTTCAATTTGATTTAAATATTTTCCCAGCTGTATCTCACCCGCGATGGAGGCATAACCTTTAAGGCCATTGAGGAGTACGTCAAGTCTTTCTACTGGTCCTCGGGCCCTGACAACCCTCTGCAGTTCTACGTGGAGAGGGCGAAGCCTTACGGTACCAACGCCGTGCTGATGGCCCCCCGACCGGACAACTACACATTCAAGGAAATCATTGATGACGTCCAGGATTTCCAGATCAAAGGAGACTTTATGTTTGCCACGAAAAAAGCCGGACAAGTGAGTTATTTTATATTGTTTTATTTAACCCTTAGAGCATGACTTACACTACTCTTATTGCATAATAATATTTTGATGGTTGCTCATCTGTGTGAATTCAAATTAATCTTTTATTCCCCCGTAAAAAGTTTTTATTACTAATATCTTAAAATCTTCAAACAGAACTTGGATCTCTTCATTTCGTACCAACGTGGCCCCTTTGTGAAAGCCGAATTCCAAACCGAACTAGACCTGAAAGAGTACCACATCTCGGACGTGACGGGATCTCGTATCTTCATATCCGTGTCTCATGCAGACACGCTGGCCAACCTCTACGTGTCAGAGATCAACAAAGACTTCACCGAGTTCAAGTTTGTCCTGAGTCTCGAGTCAATACTATGCTATTTCCCCAATAGTACTTGGAATAAGAGCTGGCTAACGTAAGTCAAATATTTTTTCTCGTTATGTACTTAGCTGTTATTCCACAAGTGCATGGGTTTGACAAAATGCTTATTTGATCTGAATGAGTTGGAATGTATTCTCTCCATTATATTATTCTCTTATTTGTGGTGCCTAAAGTATTTCAAAAATAATAAATATTGTGTGGTGATGTTGGATATTTTTTATAATATTTTGTTTGTACATTATATAAAATTTGTGCACAATTTTCAAGTTTTTTTTCACTCGTATGAGTAACAGGTTTTTAGTTTTAATAATAATAATAGAAAATTCATATACCTCGTGAAATTTAGACATAATTAACCCCAAGGGAATTGTACTCTAATAGCCAAACCAGTAAATTTATCTTTTTATAGTTCTGTTTTTTCATGTTTTTCTTGAAATTACTCCAAAATCGTTGCCTACATAACGAGAGTGTAATGTTAAAAAACATAATCGACAAAAACTTACCAACAATCTAGGGCTTAAAGCCTAACAATGTTATCTATAAGAAACATACCAACAGACTAGGGTTTAAAGTCTAACAACGTTATCTACAAAAAACATACGAGCAACCTAGGGCTTAAAGCCTAACAATGTTATCTACAAAAAACATGCCAACAACCTAGAGCTTAAAGCCTAACAATGTTATGTATAAAAGACATGCCAACAATCTAGGGCTAACCTAAATCTACAAAAAACAAACCAATAATCTAGGGCTTAAAGCCTAACAATGTTATCTACAAAAAACATACCAATAATTCTGAGGACAAATAACATTACCTTCAAGAAGACATAATTTTCATTTTCCGATTTTATGTCCGGGTTAAATCTTCCCCATAGGAAAAACTAAACCCTTCCACACACTTTTCCACAAATGATCATCTAGTCAATCAACATTATGCAAGTGCATTATATAAGCAAAATAAATACAAAACAATACAAGAACAACACGTCAACTCACCAGAGATCAAATGGGAAAATAATTTACCGACTCCAGATATTTTTATATCAGAGGGTTCGGCTTGGTAGAACTCCTAACAGGGCCTATAAATCCTACTGATCCCTCAACATAAATATTTAAAAATTCTTTCATTACCCTCCATGTATTTAAAATGACTGATTTTTGCATTTTTATATATAAATTTTTTGATAGATCTAATACGCCTAAATTTTTAATGAGAGATCTAGGTATAATGCCAGTAGCCGAAATAACGAATGGTGATATTTTTATAGTCTGAGAATGCCAAATTATTTTTATCTCATTTCCTAAATCTGTGTATTTTCTTATTTTTTCATTAACAGATTTTTGAATATTACAGGAATTTGGAATAGCGACATCAATGATATAAGTTATTTTTTTAATTTTTCATGTAAAACTATATCGGTTCTATTATAACTAATCGTTCGGTCTGTTAGTATAGTTTTATCATAATATATTTTATAAAATTCGATTTCTAAAAATGAATTTGGTTCGTATTCATAATATGGTACTATATTACGGCAGTCAATCAAGTTATGTTTAATTACCAAACTTTGGTGAATTATTTTTAAAACTTGATTATGCCTAAATGTATACTCGGACGGTGCTAATATAGAACATCCTGATATAATATGTTCTATAGTTTCCGGAAAAGCCAAACATTTTCTACATAAATCATCAATTTGATTTGTATGATTTGCATTATAATTATTGTAGTAAACATTGTTTGACTTTAATCCCTCACATTATTGGTAGGTATGTTTTATTTTTAGATAACATAGTGTGACATTAAGAGCTAGAATTAATTGTATGTTTCTTATAGTCGACATTGTTCGACTTTATGCCCTCGATAATACATATTATAAACAATTTATCTTACAGTTAAATCAATATTAATGAAAGGCAAACACACAAACTGTGATTTTAATAGAACTTTAAATTCATTGTAAATTATTTTATGTATATCATTGATGCATAATCTTTTAAAATGAAAACATCAGTCACCGTTAAGTATTAGTTTGCACAACCCGGATTTTGTCTACATTTCTACAAATGTTTGTTTTCGATTTTATTTAGGAAAATGGTCCGCATTAAATTCCCTGCAAACAACAATGTATGTGCATCACTGTAATAATAATGTAACATTTGTATAGTTTGCATTATTAGCTTAATGGAGACCCGCTGCATGAAAGAGAATTCTTAGATTCAGATAATTAATGCTGTATTTGTTTTTGAATCAGAAGTAGACAGAATCGAGAGTGGCCTTCCGTGGTTATGGACAAAGGGTAAGCCATAGACAAATAAGCACTGGTTTGTTATTTCTAGGGGCCATGGATGTGTGTTCATTAATTGCACGCATTTTAGTTACTAATATATATTCATGTATTACGCCACCCAACACTATATCCAAATATTAATTTACTGGAAGTTTGGTGCTTTTATCAAAGTTTTACTTTAATTTACTGTAGGTATATATTATATTTATTAGGCCTAAACAAACATATTTATACAGGTGACTTTTACTGGAAGTAAAATATTGAAGAGTGTTTCAGAAAAGACATGCAAGCACATAGATTCTTTTTTTTAACATTATTTTAATATTACTACAGCCTGCGTAGTCGGGGGGCAAAGCTCTCGATTAGTAAGCCGAAGGTCTCGGGTTCGAAAACCGGCATGCAAAAGTAAATTTTTTTTGATGATTTTCCACAATTAAAAATAATTATATTATACTTCTGGCACGTTCCAAGTGGAAGACACTCTCGGTATCGCCCTGGTGTAAGATCACCATTCAGAATTGATAGGTTGCTTTAAATGGCTTTTGCCGTGTTTGATGATCAGATCTGAATAGTCTATAATACTCTCCCACCTTCCCCTACCTGATCTCCTTTCCCTTCCTCATCTCCTTCCACTCCCCACTACCTTCAGCCTAACAACATACCCCAATTTAGGGATGCCAAAGTCTCACTGGTTCCAGACCGTTGGGACTCATATGCGGTACTCACATAAAAAATATATTTTTTTAATATTTTGCATCATGTACCAGTCACCTGTATATTTGTTTGAATTACAGAAATCGTACGATGCATTATTTGCCCATTCTATCAACTTTTATGTAGTTTAATTTCTATAAACAATACGTATATTAAGTTGTGTTTCAACATATTGTGTCTGTCTTAAATTATAAATGTATGTTTTCACAGATGTATACTTGTGTTGATGTTGACATCGAGTTTGGGTCCCACCCAGGCGTAGTGTGTTCAATTCCTCCGCTGACTAAGTCCTCCATCACAACACAAGCAACATTTTCCGGTTACTGTGGTGGTACTAGGAGATTTTCAAATATTGTCAGGTTATTCGTAACCCAGGAATATTTGTCTTTCTTTTTAAAAAATAAGTTTTTTTTTACCTTTGTGATTTATCATCACCATTCCGTTTATAAGTTTTATTGTCTCTTTAATGTCATTGAAGTACAAGAAATTGTGAATATGATAATATGACTCAACATCACTCACATTAACAATACTTTCTGCTTCCTGTCAATGATGGACATTTTAGGAATATCTCTTCTTTACTCGAGCGATAGCTACCCAAATTTCTGTAGCACCACTAATGTCCTTGAGCGATAGCTACCCAAATTTGGGTAGCACCACTAATGTTCTTGAGCGATAGCTACCCAAATTTGGGTAGCACCGCTAATGTCCTTGAGCGATATCTACCCAAATTTGAGCAGCACCACTAATGTCCTTGAGCGATAACTACCCAAAATTGGGTAGGACCACTAATGCCCTTGAGCGATAGCTACTCAAATTCGAGTAGCTGTAGGCAGGTGACTTTTATGAATTTATTGTTTTTGTATAAAACATAAAAAATTGGTTAAACCGTGAAATATAGGCGGATTCATTGGCTTTAAATAATATAGAAAAAAATTCTAACAACCCAAATGAATAACTTGAGTCCACCTCAGCACAGGTCACCCTAGTGAGGAGGACTAAGAAATACAATTTACTATACATATATTTAACATCATATTATGTATCCATGATGTTGAAATAGTCACCATAATAAAAAATAAATTTAATAAAAATCATATGTAAAAACCATATTGGTATACGGATGTATGATTTTTGGAATAAGCGCAGCCGAATCTAAAACAGGAAAACACTTGTGGCTTTTTTTTTAAATACACTGTCTCTGGAGTGAATAATGCTAATGAGATTTTTAATTGCACTGAAATTTAATGTTTACGCTTAAATACTGATCCAGTGTTTTAACTTTTGCACACTTTATACAATGCACAGGAAAGACCTTTGCTTCATGGGTGGATAATTAATCAATGATCTATTTATTTTTCTTCTTGCACTCATGAAGACTCATCTATTTTTTAAAACCAATGTTTTTATTTAAATATAATTTGAGCCGCGTTCACAGTGAAGTACAAAAGCAACCCAGGGTCTTTTTCTAGTTATTGACAGTCTCTGTTGGTTAGATGCTGTGTTGCTTTTTTACTCCCTTTTGAATGCAGCTTAATTTTCTTTAAAAAGCCTCTAAATATTATTTTAACCTGTTCACATGAGAAAAAAATTGACGCTCATACTTTTAAGCATGGTGGTCATTGTTTGCCATTTTGATACTTTTAAAATGTGTATCAAAAGTCCATAAAGATTTAATTTGAATACTGAAATTCATTGAAGCCAAAATTCTGTATCTCAATTCAGACTCTAGCAACTTTAGAAGCCACTACAAGCAAAATCACTGGGCCTATTTAATTTTGCTGTTGTAAACACTCCTTTCAAATTGTATTAAAAAATCTGGTAGATGAAAATAATGCTCGTGTGAATAGGGCTTTAATTAGAAAATCTTTTTTATTTCTATGTATTGGCTTTTGCTAATTATATAATCATAAACGTAATTCAAAGTATGTATGTACGTCATTGAAATGAAGAATAAAATTGAAGTTATTTCGACGGTCATGAAGAATAATGTCCAATGTGCAAATTTGTAGTTTTGCAGTCGAGCTGTTTAAAGTATCATTTCTGCATTTTACTGTTGAGATCGACAAATCTAGTGTTGTTTGATATTTTGCATTAAACCCTATTCATTTAATTGGAGAAATATATTATCGAAAACAGCAAAAATGCTGAAACAAAACTTTAAAAGGCTCCACTGCAAAACTACAAATTTGCACTTCCGACATTGTTCTTTGGGACTGTCGATTTGAAAGTGGGTATTGCCACATGCAACAACACTTACCAAATAATCACGGATTGTGACCACTTATATAAATTAAAGTGTGTATTTTACCCCTTTTGCCATCAGTGACCAGATTTGAAAAGCCAGGTTTTATTCCTTTATCCTTCTTGCTCGAAATTCCCTAATAATAAGTGTGCCTTAGTTAGACCCACTGGTTTCGTTCAGTTGGGGCTTTTGTGTAGTGACAATATAACCAACGAAAGTTGCTAATACTTTGAACAGCACACTTAATAATATTTTCTCTTGTTAATCAATTTTATCCTCAAAATCCCCTTTTCAGATTTATAAAATGTCTTTTCATTTAAATAATGTCTGCAAACTGTTGTCTTTTAAATAACATTAATTGTCCCCTTTAATAATTATTAATACATTTCTGGCAGGTATGTTTTGGCGAAAATAAAGGTCCCGCGCGAATTTCTTTTAAATCACTATATCTTCAAAAATATTTTAATAAAAATTTCTACATAGTAACTCGGTATCCCAAACTATAAAAGTACTAAACGAAAATCGAATATTATTTTAAATGCAACTCAATTAACCTTGTAATATGTTTATTATGGTCCGCCTATCGATTCTTGCCCATACCTGCTTTCTTTAAATATGCCCGACATCTGTCGCTCGCTTGCGCATAGGAGTTGAGTGGAGCGGAACAGAGATAGAGATTCGAATCGGGTTTCACGGTCATAAAATCCCTCATTCCAGGAATTGAATTATTTCAATAACAAAATACATACGTTATCTAAATAATATACTATGCTTAAACGAAAGACACAAAGATAAATATAAAAAGAAGACTTGCATTACGATTCGATAATTATGTACATATAGTTGGGACCTTTACAAAGAGATTGGTATATAACATTGAATAATTCCATCTTTTCTGCCCTTGAAATGAGGCCGGCGCAAAAGGTAGAACTACCCTTCCCGGCCTTAAGCATCAATCGACCGAACGGGTAGAACTAACATTCCCGGCCGAAGTGTGTTAATAGAAATTAGTGATTTCACTGATAGCTTCGCTTCGCCTTGAATGTTTGACAATGCATAGTATCATAAAAATTCCTATTTTCATAAATGCATCTGCCGCTAGTAGACAGGCCTTTTATACCATTTTATTGCAAATAGAATATATAAACCTATTCCATGCTGATCTTTTTCTATTTCACTGGGTAGGTGATTTTTATGAATTATTCCTATAAATATGGGGGATAAACAGTGAAATCTAGGCAGATTCATTGGCTTTAAACCACAGTTAGCAGTTCATGTATTTCCATATTAATATTTGGAGGTATGATATTAATTAAATTGAATGGCCGAATCGAAAACTGAACACCTGGAAATATCTTTTTAGTAGTTTTTTTACATTAGCTCCACACAGGTGCCCCTGAGAAAAAAAATCCCTCAATGCCTATGTCATCTTTGGCGATGCTGTGTGAGGTTCTTTTCGGGGAGAGGAAAGGGAAGAAGTTCTGGGAAGGAAAAGGGTATTAGGGGTGGGTAGGAATCTGGGGGTCATCTACAGAAGTCAAAGGGTCTCTTGATTTGGTAGGCAAATTCATCCACCGCCAAGACCTAGACAAACCTCACCCCATGAACTAGTCACCAAACGTAGCAGGGTGGTTATTAATATTCTTTCAATAAATAATTAATTATTTTTCTTGTAGAAATGTGGCTGAGGAATCCTTTGCTGACTTGTACAAGGTGGAGGGCCTCCGGGGGATCTACATCGCCTCGAAGGTGGTGACCAAGCCGTCGGGGGTGAACATCGGCCCCGAGCACCTCATGTCCTATATCTCCTTCGACCACGGTAACACGTGGGGGCCCATCAAGCCCCCCAAGCAGGACGACGAAGGTCAGCCCATCAACTGCGTGCTCGTGGATGATTGCAGTCTGCATCTCAGCCAGAAGTTCAGCCAGCTCTACCCCGTCACGAGGTTATATTTTATATTATTATTTTCCATACATTCCGATGGCAGTATGCTACACTAGCGCTTCCTAGCGGCACGAGTTGTGAGGCTTGGTTTACTTTTATACATTTTAATGGATTTTATGCGTGATTATGCCTTGCTTTGCCAGCCAATACGAGTAAATACTGCCAATGTTTACTGGAGTTGGACATATTATAAATGTTTTAGGGTATCTGGCACCCCTTTAATCATTATATTTCCACAAGCAAAATACACAGATTTTTAGCAGTTTAAAAATTGAGATATGATTTATTTTCTGAATTTTTATATAATATGGAAATATGCTCTTTTTTAATGATAAAACCAACTTTCCTACTCTGCTTCACCCGAGATATGATAAAAAACATTTAAACAAACAATATGGGCTATTTTTTACAGTTAAATGATGTTTATTGAATATTAGAATACTAGCGCAGACCTGTGAAAAATCACAAGATATTATAATTTGTAAGATTTGTGAAGCTGAAATTATTTATAAGAATATATATTTAATGCCTTTTAAAAGAAGACCTTTGGCATGTTAGTATACTTAAAAATTATCTGACTTCTGTCAAAAATTTAGACAAAAGAAATACACATTTAAATAAGCATTATTAATTAATTAAATAATTCTGTTCTGATATGAGTTATACTTATCAGTTCCGATTATTTATTTTATTTTATTGATACATGATTTAGAGACTACATGTGGTTTTTTGTGATATTTTCACCCTCCATGGGATGACCCTGTGTTATGAAAATTAAAAGTTTTTTGAAATATTATGCATTATGCACAAATAACATTATGCACAGTAACGCAGAGACAACCGAAATTAGGATACCGCATTGCTCGTGATGGAAAATGTTATGCAAATTTTAAAATGCCAGAACTCACTATTTATTTGTCTCATAAACTCAAGACTTTTGAATAAGTGTTGAGTTTGTTTATGTGACAAATCAAATTGCATTAAGGCCAAATTGCTTATGCACTCTGTAAAATAAACATAATACGTTTCAGATCCGCCACAATAATGAGTTCCAAATCTGCACCCGGCATCATTATGGCCACCGGAGTGGTGGGCAAGTCCCTCAAGGGCCACCCGGGGATGTTCATCAGCCGCGACGCTGGCCTCACCTGGAAGCAGGTCCTCAAGGACTACTACTTCTTCAACTATGGAGACCACGGGGGCGCCCTGGTGGCCGTTAGGTACTTCAAGACCCGTGGCGAGACCAGGGAGCTGCTGTACTCAACCGACGAGGGGGAGAAGTGGCTGACACATGAGTAAGTCAACGCAATACAGTTAACCCTTCAGACTGGTTTGTTCACTTTTAGGAACGGCTCACATGGTCTCGTAGAAATCATTGCATCTCCCTTACTGTCATGGTGAGAATAACAAACTAAACTGTTAGAAAGAAAAAGAAAACACCACATTTCTTTATGGTAATAATATTTGAAAGCGTATACAGTAGAACCTCGTTAATTCGAAATCCACGGGACATCAAAAATCAAATTTCGAATTAACGAATTCCCACGTAATTCGAAATTTTATGAAAAAAAAAAAAAAAAATACGCCGAAAATCGATTTTCTCGGCCGCCTCTTCAACTCTGGGTGGAATTTTAGTTGTAAATTCGTATTAATACCAATTATTTCTTTATTTTCGCGGCCGATTACCGTAGCGGCGGGCCCTTTAAATTCAGATATTCGCAAAAATCCTACATATTTTCGCGTAAATCGAGATTTCGCTGCCGATTTCGGTCGCGGCCTACCCTTTAAATTGAGATATTCGTAAAAATACGATATATTTCCGCGTAAATCTAGATTTCGCGGTAATATTCCGTCGCGGCCGGCCCTTTATTTCAAATATCTGAATTTAAATTCGTAAAAATACGATATATTTCCGCGTAAAATGACAATTCGCGTCCAACTTCCGTCGCGGCCAACTTCCGTCGCGGCCGGCTCTTTAAATTCAGATATTCGAAATAAATTCGCAAAAATACGATATGTTTCCGTGTAAATCGAAAATGCGCGGCCGATTTCCGTCACAGCCGACCCTTTAAATTCAGATATTTGATGTAAATTCGTAAAAATATGATATATTTCCGCGTAAATCGAATTTTATCGGCAGTTTTTCGTCGCGGCAGGCCTTTGAAGTTCAGATATTTGAAGTAAATTCGTAAAAATATGTCATATTTCGGCGTGAATCGAAATTTTTCGGCCGATATCCGTCGCGCCGTATTTTTTAACTCGGATATTCGAAGTAATGTTAGTAAAAATACGATATATTTCCGCGTAAATTGAAATTTCGCGTCCGATTTCCGTCGCGGCGGGCCCTTTAAAATTCAGATATTCGAAATAGATTCGTAAAAATACGATATATTTACGCGTAAATCGAGATTTCGTGACCGATTTCCGTCGCAGCGGGCCCTTTAAAATTCAAATATTCGTAATAAATTCGTAAATATACTATACATTTACGCGTAAATCGAAATTTCGCGGCCGACCCTTTAAATTCAGATATTTGGTGTAAACTCGTAAAACTACGACATATATCCGCGTAAAACGTATTTTCTCGGCCCTTCAAACTCGGATATTCGAAATAAATTTGAAAAAGTACAACATTCAAGTGTAAATCGATTCAGATTTACAAAATAATAATACTAATTAGGACGATGTATAACCACGTAAAAATACATTTTTCGGCGTTTTACCGCCACGGCTGACTTTTAGATTCAGATTTACGAAATATTATGATTTATTTTCGCAAAAATCAAATTTTTTCGAATTACACGAACAAATTTTCGTGCGCGGACGAAAATAAATTTCGAATTACGAATTAACGAATTTCGAATTAAAAAAAATTTTGTATGAAAAAATTTTTCAGCGGAAATTTTTTTGGCGAAAATTTCGAATTACGCGTTTTTTCGAATTATCGGGGTTCGAATTAACGGGGTTCTACTGTATCATCATCTTTCAAAAACAGGTTTTAGTTTTTAGATACATTCAGAAATATTCCATTTATTTGGATTTTATTGCACTCGGACCTTCTAACAGAATATACCAAAGACCTGAGAGGTTGTAAGGCTGCCGTTGAAAAAGTTTAGGCACATCTTTTGTTAATACATAATAATTCAATCATCATATGTTTCTTTGTTTCAGTTTCCACGAGAATGATCTGAAAGTCTATGGTTTGATGACCGAACCCGGAGAGAACACAACTGTTTTCACAATGTTTGGATCCGCCAAGGGACACCATCAGTGGGTCATCATCAAAGTAGACCTCTACAACGCTTTCTCCTACAACTGCACTTGGGACGATTACAAATACTGGTCTCCTTCATCCACCGATGTTGGATCCAAAGTGCCCTGTATCCTCGGTGTCACCGACACCTATCAGAGAAGGATCCCCCATGCCAACTGTTACAATGGCAAGAACCTCGACAAACCTCTGAAGCAAGAAATCTGCCAGTGTGATCGCCAAGATTTTGAATGCGATTTTGGATTTGTCGCAACGGCGCATCCTTCCCATTGTATACGCAATAAAACCTTGACCAAGTTTGATCCCTACTCTGTCCCTGCAACCTGCAAATCTGGAGACTTTTACAACAGGACAAAGGGATACAGGAAGATTGATGGGGATATGTGCACCGATGGATTCGGCTATAATTATTTACCTGACGTCATTCCTTGCCCTATGAACGAAACTACGGAATTTCTCATCTTTGCCCAGCGTGGAAGAATCGCAAGAATCAACTTACTTGATAACAAACTAGACGTTTTCCCCATCAAAGGACTTAAAAATGTTATCGCTATCGAATTTGATGTTCGAAACAATTGTCTTTACTGGGCAGATATTGTATCCGACGTGATAGGCAGACAGTGTCTGAGCAATGGAAGCTATGTTCCTGATATCATTGTCAAAACAGATATTGCTAGCATCGAAGGAATGTCGTTGGATTGGATATCAAACGTTCTTTTCTTCGTGGATGGAATGAGGTCCAAGATAGAGGCTGTGAGGACTGATCTCAGCAGTGAAGGCAGAATGAGGCGTACAATTTTAGGACCTAGTGTATTGACCAAGCCGAGAGGAATCGCAGTTCACCCGACTGCCGGGTACTTGTTCTGGACAGACTGGGCTTCCAGCAGTCCATCTATATCTCGCTCAAACCTCGATGGTACGGACGTGCAGAGGCTCTTCACTAAACCTATTGTAGAGTGGCCTAACGGAATCACCATCGACCATATCGCCGAGAGGATCTACTGGGTGGACGCCATGGACGATTATATCGCAAGCTCCGACCTGAACGGCAAGCTGTTTAAGAAGATTTTAGCCAACGATGAGAAGGTGTCACATCCGTTTGCCGTGGCCGTATTCAAAGACACAATGTACTGGGATGACTGGAAGGCAAAGGCAATCTTCTCCGCTGATAAGGACCATGGAATTCTGATAAACACCATACAAGATCAACTGGCAGACTTGATGGATTTGAAGGTTTTCTCTCATTCTGTGCAAGTTGGAACTAATGCTTGTGCGGACAAGGGAAACACTTGCCAGGCTCTGTGCTTGGGAATGCCTCGAGGAAACTCCTCCTGCTTGTGCCCCGACGGCCTGACCATGAAGGATGGCAAATGCACCTGCCCCGGAGGCAAGATGCCCTTCAGCAACATGACCTGTCCTAAGGAATTTAACTCTTGCAGTGCTGTGAGTTACATTTCTAATAACAAAATCCTATATTATAGTACCCACACAACAAGTTCTCATGCTTAAGAAGATTTTTTCCCTCTGTTGGAAAACCTTATAAGAGAGTTTCACTGTATTAGCATTTTTTTTTTATTAGACTTTTGTTCTGCTACAGGGTCAGTTCTCCTGCAGCAATGGCATCTGCATCCCAGCGAACTGGCAGTGTGACGGAGACAATGACTGTGGCGACTCCTCGGACGAGCAGGGATGTACCACGGTTACGTGCCAGCCTCAGATGTTGCTCTGCGACACCAACAAGTGCATTCCGCATTACTACAAGTATGAAATCCACAACAAACTCCTACATTTAAAACTAACTGCATATAATTATGTGGATCCGTGACAAAATAGAACATTGAAGAAAGTGAGGAGAAAAAAAAACACAACTAACCTAACCTGTTTTTTCACTTCTCTGTTTTATCCGATTACCAAATAATTAATGTATAAATAATTCCACTAGAAAGTCTTGAACGGTGAGAACTTGAAATTTGAGCAGCTTTTTCTCTGCAATTCTAGGTTAATGCATCTCACAACATTTCATCATAAGCTATGGAGTTTTAAAATATTCCAGCAGTTACTACTTGTAATGTATATTATGTTGAAACACTATAGAATTTGCATCGTATCCATTTGCAGTTTTCAATGGATTAAATCATTATTTTCGTTTTTGAAGTTTTCCTTGCATGATTTTATTTTGGTTTCAGTTATTTATAAAGGCAGATATGTAATTCTGCATAAAGTTTTTACCACAATTATTTGCTTCATATTATGTTGGAAAACTGTAAAATTAAATATACATTCGATTTGCGCTTTTTAATGGATTAAATCGTTATTTTATATTTAAAGTTTTCCTTAAATAATTTTATTTTTGTACCAGTTCTTTATAAAGGCAGATAATTTGGCGTAAAATTTTTTCTGCAATTATATGCTTGGATTTTATTATTTTACCTCCATATGTTTTTCTTTTGCCGAGTTAATATTTGCTCCATCAAAACAATATTTCATGAAAAGCTGTTTTTTTTGACATAATATTTAACACGTAATAAAATTCTTGTACAAACGAATATTGTTGAATCAGCTGGGGTTCGATTTATATTTACATTTTATTTTGCTTGGGATTATATATGAAAAATATATCTTTTGCACGGGTGATACGTTCCATAGAATTTAACGCTTTGCCGGCTGCAGTCTGCTAGCGACTTTATCGTTCCCTTGGTATTGTCACTGTAATGAACATTTTAGGTTCTAATTTAATAAATTTCTACATTTAAATGCCAAGCTGTGTTGTGAAAATATACTATCCAACAGACTCAAGTATCGGGGTTCTTTATAGACCCAAGTACGAGGGTGGTCTGAAAAGTTTCCGACCTAACAATGAAACAAGGTTTTTTTCCTAAGTTTTTTTATTTATTTTTCTACATAGCCTCCTTGTAACTCTACACTCTTCTCCCAGCGATGCTCCCATCTCTCTAACCCATCCAAATAGTACTAGGCGTTTTTCTCTGCAAAATAATTGTTTACAAAGGTGATTGCTCCTCATTTGACGAAAATCTCTGTCCTCCGAGCGCAGTTTTTAGATTAGGAAACCAAAAGAAGTCACTTGGGGCTAGATCTGGTGAGTAAGGCAGTGAGTAAGGTCAAGCAGTTCAAACCGTAATTCGTGGATATTTGCCATGGCGACCACTGAGGTGTGAGATGGCGCGTTGTCTTGATGAAACAGGATTATCTTTTTCTACAAATGTGGCCGTTTTCCAGCAATTTCTGCCTTCAGCTTGTCAAGTAATGATGCGTAGTATGCTCCTGTTATAGTTTTTCCTTTTTGAAGATAATCAATTCAGATAACTCCATGGCTATCCCAAAAAACAGTCGCCATCACTTTCCCAGCCGAGAAATCAGTTTTTGCTTTTTTTTGAGCCGGTTCCCCCTTTGCAGTCCACTGTTTTGACTGTATTTTTGTTTCGGGCGTATAGGTGTGTATCCAAGTTTCATCTACAGTAATTAATCGGCGCCAAAACTCGGATTTATTGCGCCTAAACTGCGCCAACAGAGCGTTAGAAATGTTAATTCGAACACGTTTTTGTTCTAACGTGAGCAAAGGCGGCACCCAACACGCAGACAGCTTTCTCATGTCTACATCTTGATTTGATATGTGACAGACACATTCTTTGGACATTTTCATAACCTCTGCTATCTCTCTCATTTTAATTGCATAAAAAATGCATTTCTATCTTCCTAGACCTCTCAAAAGCTTTTGATACTATCTCCCTTGACATTCTTATTAATAAACTAAATGCCATTGGTATAAGAGGGAAAGACCTAGAATTTCTTCAAAGTTACTTAACTAATCGAACCCAAAGTGTCAAAATCGAAAACAAATTCAGCCAACCCCTCCCTATACCTACGGAGTTCCCCAAGGAAGCGTCTTAGGCCCTACTTTGTTTCTCATCTACATAAACGATCTTTGTAACCTAATGATAGATGGAAAAATTGTAAGTTTTGCTGACGATACTGTGCTACTCATTCAATCAGACACTTGCTTAAACGCATACAAAATGGCTGAGAAATCAATTAACTCTGTTAAAAAATTGCTAGATATTAACTCTCTTGCACTAAATACTTCCAAAACAAAATACATTTTTTTTTTTTTTTTTTATATTAACTCCACACAGGAGGCCCTGAAGAAAATAATTTCCCTCAGGGCCTATGTCATGTTTGGGGATGCTGTGTGGAGGGTCTTTTTGTGGAGAGGAAGGAGTGAACATGGGTCTTGAAGAGTCCCATGTTGTAGGAGGGAGGAAACACAGAGGCCGGCAGTTCGTTCCACAGCCGAGCTGTTGAACTTAAGAACGAATCGTAGAAGCGACCCGTTTTCATGTGACAAGTGTCAACTGTGTACAAATGTTGGGCACGCGTTTGGCGTGTATCCCGACTACGCACCGGTGCCGAAGGGATCAATGACGCTAGTTCCTCAGAGCATCTTCCATTGTAATACCGATAGAACAAGGACAGCATACCTACCTGACGCCTGTGCTCTAAAGATTGCAGTCCGTTTGTTAAGATTGGGGAATCTATCAAACGGACCGCCCGTTTTTGCACAGAGTCTAGGGTTTTTTCAGGTATTTAGGGGCTCCGGACCAGAGATGGCTGCCAAATTCGACAGTAGGGCGCACTTGCGATTTGTACAGGGTCAGCAGTTGTGTATTATTAAAGTATCTGCGGGCCCTGTACAGTACGTCCAGCTTCTGAGAGGCCAACTTTACTCTGGCTTCGATGGAGCCCCCGTACCTGAGCTGGTCACATATAGTTATACCAAGCATATCAATGGAAGGCCTGTTCGGAAGATTGCTTCCGTTGAAGGAGACTAGATTATCATTTGGATCCCTTTTAGACGTAATCAGACAGGATTGGGTCCTTGAAACATTAAATTCGACGAGATTATTTTTACCCCAGGAGGATATACTCTCGAGATAACCGTCCATTCTCTGCTTCAAAGCCCTCCAAGCCGTTGGAGTTTGTGTGCCCTTTGGGGGCTTGTCAAACAAAAAGCTATCATGAACTGTACTGTCATCCGCGTAACAATAAATCGGTGCACATGTCAAAAGGTCATTGATGTGCAACAAAAACAAACTCGGAGACAGAACCGATCCCTGTGGGACGCCAGCATTTATGGAGTGCGAGGAAGAGGTGAAACCGTCAGCAACCGCCTGAATCGATCTATCCCTTAAAAAGTCAGCAATCCACGCACACAGGGATGCGGGAAGTCCGTAAGAATGCAATTTGTTGACAAGTCCTCGGTGCCAGACCCGGTCAAAGGCCTTGGATATGTCTAGTGCGACCGTTTGGGTCTCACCGTGACGTTCCAGGCACTGCCCCCAAACATGCGTCACATACGCGAGAAGATCACCGCACGAGCGGTTCCGCCGGAATCCGTATTGACGGTCGTTGATAATTTTGTTCTTCTCGAGGTATGTGAGCAGTTTGTCGTTGATCACACATTCCATCACTTTGGACAGGACTGATGTGATCGCTATTGGGCGGTAGTTGGCCGGGTTGGAGCGGTCACCTTTCTTGGGAATAGGGTGAATTACCGCTTTTTTCCAACCAGAGGGCACAGTGCCACACTTCAGGGACATTTTGAAGAGCTTTGTCAAAACTGGAACTATTTCCGCAGCACACCTCTGCAATACCAGGGCAGGTATTCCATCAGGTCCCACTAGCTTTGTTAACATCGAGCCCCCGTATGACGTGGAGTACATCCCGATGCCGGATACTCAGCTTTTTCATATAGAAGCCGCAGTGAGGAACCGACGGCGGAACAGCACCTCCGTCGTCGAGGGTCGAGTTTTCCGCAAACATTTTCCCTAATTTTTTTTTTTTTTTTTTTTTTTTTATTTCCTTTATTTTTTCCCAATTTACATATTTCACAATACAAGTTTTTTAATAATATGAAAGGGAACCCACTAAGGCGCAGCCTGTGCGTGGGTAATATAATTTAATACATTAGATTTTTGTACCTAAAAATACATAACAGTAAAAATAAAATAAAAAAACAGTAAGCATGATAAAGAAAAACGGTAGGATTATAATTAAAGTTATTCTAAAAGATTGTGCAAGAGGAGCATATTAAAAATAAATCAAAGTAAAAATAAAGATTGTAAGATAATATGTATGAATTAAAAGAACACAAAATAAAATAATAATAACTATACAGAAACAAAATAGAAAAAAGTAAAAATTAAATGAATAATGCTTCAACATTTGCATTGTACAGCCACAACTTTAATTCTTTTTGGTATTGCGCTAGTTTAGTTGTTACTTGAATTTTTTTTGGTAGTAGATTAAAAGTGCGAGGTCCAATAAAGCTACTGTGAGTTTGCATTAGTTTGGTATTGGTTTGTGGGGTATAAAATACATGATTTCTTCTAAAGTTGATTTTGGGTTCATATTTTTGAAATTTATTTTGGTTTTTCATGACGTATTTCAGGCTTTGAAGTAAAAATAGTTTACGGAGATTGAATAGTTGAGATTCCTTGTACAATTGATTAGTCGAAAATGTCCTCTTTTTATTATATATAACCTTGATAATATGATTTTGTACTATTTGTAGTGGTTTTATAAATGTATCTAGTGCGCCACCCCATCCTAATATACCGTACATAATTGAGGATTGCACTAGAGAAAAATAAATCATTTTCAATTTGTCAACATTGAGTACTTCCTTAAGTCTA
Source organism: Hesperophylax magnus (assembly GCA_026573805.1). NCBI lineage: Eukaryota > Metazoa > Arthropoda > Insecta > Trichoptera > Limnephilidae > Hesperophylax > Hesperophylax magnus. Next base: position 2,284,166 of record JAIUSX010000025.1, on the reverse strand, counting down.
TAAAATATGTACGTCAGATATCTTAATTTAGAAACGGTGTTATTAATTTGTGGTTGCCAGTTTAAATTTGTGTCAATATATATACCCAAATATTTGATCTTTTCAATTTTTCCAATTTCAAAGCAAGAGGTGCATGTTACTTTATTACAGTTAGCATTATGTAGTCTAATTTTAAGGTTATTGGGAGGTTTGTTTTTACTGTTTTTATAAAAAGTTAGGTAAAATGTTTTACTATAGTTTAAGAAAATTCTATTACAAGTTAGCCATGATAAGACATATGAAATACATTTTGTTGCATTTAAAAAAGTTTCAGGCCAGGATTTTCCATTTACTATTATTGCTGTATCATCAGCGTAAGATACAATTTTACCAGGGATTACAACATTGCATAAATCATTAATATATATTAGAAACAGAATTGGGCCAAGCACAGTCCCCTGTGGTACTCCATTTTTTATCACTGTTTCTGTGCTATAAGAGTTCCCAATTTTTGTTTTTTGTAATCTGTCTTTGAGATAGTGAGTGAGAATTTTTAGTGCATCTTTTTTGAAACCTATTTGATTAATTTTCTTTATGAGTAGATTGTGATTTACAGTATCAAACGCTTTTCTTAAGTCTAAAAATATAGCTAGACTTTTTTTATTTTGATCAACAGATGTGTATAAATTTTTTGTCAGATCGAATATTGCATCTTCAGTGCTTAATTTATAGTACGAGAGCCCACGACCAAAACCATGTCTCATAGCAATACGGCAAAAACCCTATAAAATCGTTAGATTGTATGATTCTGAACCCGACTAGGTGTGTAGTAACGGTCGAAAGTGTAGCAACTGCGTGGGAGGCCATTTCTGCTGTGTCAAAAAAAAAAGACAGTCGGTATTATAGCAATACGTCTGATAGTGAAAATGTACATAGATTTTATAATTGTATTACGAAAAAGTTTGTTTTCAGACATTTTGCGCGTAGCATATAGCCTGAGCGCATTTTTGAAAATGTCAACAAATTTAGCCGACCTGTATCATAGCAATACGGATAAATTTTTTTTTCAACTTTTCGTATTGCTGCCATGATTACCAAAAACCTGTTTTCAGACACTTTAAGTGTAGCATATACTCCCAAAAACGAAAATAACGTTTCGGAGTCGCCTGGCCGACGCCTCTGTTAAATGTTTTTTTAAATTTACAGCCTTCATAGATATTCAAGAATCTCCCTTGTCTATTATATGTACTTTGACAGATGACAGATGTCATTACTTATTTCTTTTGTAAAAGTTACTCAAGTGTGCTTTAAATAAAACCAAAACTATCAAATCAATCAGTATTTAATTTCAACAGCCTCAGCGCTTGTTACGCTCCTGCCCCTTTCTTACTATTATACAGCTCACTCGCCAGCTGCTCCAAACGTATCGAAAAGTTGTCTGATAGAGAAGGTGCTACACTTAATTTGTCTGATATAAATTTTTTGCACATGTGGACAACTTATTTTATCATGTCCAACAATTTTCAGACATATTGCTATGATACCGATCGGTAAAATTTGTTAACATTTTCAAAACGGTCTCAAAATTGAATGCGTTCACATTTCCGTCTGAAAATTGTTTTGTTCGCATCAAATAACCAAAATTTACTAATAAAAAAGATTTTCAGACGTATTGCTATGAGACATTTTTTTTGTCTCATTTTTAATTTTTTTAAGTGATTTTACGGGTTTGCGCTACACCACTAACGTCTGAAAAATATGTTTCCGGTATCTCAGAACTATCATTCAACTACAGTCTGCAAATCAGACATATTGCTATGATGCAGTTCGGTAAAATTCTTTGACAATTTTGAAAATTCGGTCAGATCAAACGCTACGCGGAAAATGTCTGATATTGGTATTTTCGAGTTCAGGATAATCGTATCTATCGATTTGATGCGGTTTTGGCCGTATTGCTATGAGACAAAAATTTTGGTCGTGGGCTCTCGTACTATTACTTCTGAAGCCATATTGATTTTCGGACAGAATATTGTTTTGTTCTAGGTATTTCATAACTCTATTTTTGATACATTTTTCAAATATTTTTGAAAGGTTTGAAACTAAGGAGATAGGTCTGTAATTGTCTAATATGTGCGTGTCACCCGATTTGTGAACTGGTAATATAGTGGAGATTTTAAATTGTTCTGGGAAATACCCTTCTTTTAGGGATTTATTATAAATATGTTGCAAAGGAGTTAAAATATATTGTTTTATTTTTTTTAGTGTATTACCTGATAAATTATCAATTCCTGAAGAATTTGTTGGTTTTAGGCTGTCAATGTGTTTTTCAATTTCATTAGTTGTGATAGGTGTAAAATAATCTAATGAGTTAATTGAATTGTTTGTTGGTACCAAAAGCAGAGATGAGTCAACGGGCGCTGTATTAGCAATCTTACTGGATGATTCAAGTACTTGGTCTACGACATTTGTGAAGAAGTTGTTAAAGTTATTTGCAATGTCAGATTTGTCAGTTATAATATTGTTATTTATTTTAATCTCCTTAACCTCAGTTGATGCTATTCTTTTTTTATTCGTTATTTCGTTAATAATATTCCACGTTTTTTTGGTATCATTATTTGCATTATCAATTTGTTCACCATAGTATTTTTTTTTACAACTTCTTATTAACCTATTTAGTAAATTTCTATACAGTAAATATTTTGTTTTCATGAAGGACATTGTTCTGACATTGTTTTTTTGACAGGCTCTTTGATAATTTAGCATCTCTCTATATAGTTTATCTCTTTGTTTAATGGAGACTATTATTCCTACAGTTATCCAAGGTTTAATTTTTTTATATTTTCTCTTAGATATAACAATTTTATTTGTACTTTTTGAAATATATTCTTGGAGAGTTTTATAAAACGATTCTAATGCTGAATATGGGTTTGAAATTGATAGAATTTGATCCCAATTTTCCAAAAGAAGTAGATTATTTAATGTGAGGTAATTAATATTATTTTTTTCAACTGTTTCAGAATTTTCTTTTGAATTTGCAGTTAAGATGTTGTGTCCGTAAAATGTTGGGTAATGATCAGTAATGTTTGTTATTAGAGTTGAAGATGTTGTTTTAAAGTGTTTGTGTGATTTAACAAATATGTGATCTAGAGTCGTGGAGTTATTCAAATTTTCTCTAGTTGGTGAGTTTATGTAAGACTGATATCCAGCACACGACAAACAATCTAAGTACTCATTTATACAGTTTGTTCTTTTGTTATTTTCATTTATATTTATATTGATATCACCGGTTAATATTGCGAAGTTGAAGTTATTTCTGTTAGTCATTTTTAAAAGCGAATTAAGTTCGTTATTGAAGAGAGTTTCATTTAGTGAAGGTGATCTATAGATAGCTATTAGCAAATAATTATAATTGTTATGGTTAAATGTTAATTTAATAGCATTTGCTGTTTTAAAATCTAAAATCTAAATTATTCATAAATACCGTGACTCCATCGTGTCCAGTATGTTTGCATTTAGATGAAATGGTTATATATCCTGGCAGGTTATAGGGTATTACCTCTTTCATCTGTGTCTCTGTTAATATAATAATACTAGGAGAAAAATCTAGACTTTCGATTAGGACACAGAGTTCATCAAAGTGCTTTCTTAAACTCCGTATGTTCATATTTAGAACTGAAAAATTAACATTTTTAAAATGATTATTTAGTTCACTTGTGTTTTTACATATAAAGTTTTCATGCAAAAAATTTTCATCAGACATTTTGAACAATGGTGAAGTATTTATACATGTATTATGGTCACTTGTTTGTTTATTCGGAGGGAATGTCTTCCCTCCCATAGGTTAGCCTTTTCGGTGGCGGTGTTTGCTAGTGAGCCGTCAGGTCTGGTAAGAGGTGGCAAACTGGGTTTGCAAAAATTTCGACCTATTGAGCCCGCAAGCGACCAGAATGCTCTGCTGCCATGCGGGCAGGCAGTCAACTTTTTGCTGATCTGCAGGTCGTGTTCGAATTTTGACCTATTAATGATTCTCTTGCATTCCTTTGCCGATTTGTTGTATGCTGATCTGCTTTCGGGCGTTCGAGATGTGTTGTAGGCTCGGTAAGCCGCGTTTTTTCGTCGAACTGCTTCGGAGCATTGTCGACTGAACCACGGCTTTGAGCCCACACCAGTTTCTTTAGTAGTTGATTGTATGAAGCCATCCATCGCCGATTTGATGACTTCACCAATCTCCTGGGCACATCTTGAAGGGTCCGAAGTCCGAAAACAAACAGCTGACCACGGAAAAGCATTGAAATGGGCCCGCATACCGAACCAATCTGCTGACTTATAGTGCCACACTTTTCTCCTCAGCCTCTCATTGGTTGGTCTTAGGCTAACGGGGATTGATGTCGTCACTAGGCAGTGGTCAGATGATCCCAGAGGCGCTGTGACGTCAATCTTATAACCGTGTGGCACAGTAGTTAGGAATAGGTCTAACAGATTGGAGCGGTGAGTCTGGACATCAGGAACCCTTGTAGGCTCCTGAACCAATTGCTCTAATCCGTAGCAAATGGCAAAGGATTCCGCCTGTCGGCCAGCCGAGTTCGTTGGGCCTGAGAACTTCAACCATGGTTCGTTATGAACATTGAAGTCCCCCAGAACAACAAACTCGGCCGAAGGGTAGCGGGGCAAGAGATCATCAATAGTATCGCTCAAATGTTTGAAGAGTTCGGAAGTATCTGATTCGCTATGGTTCGGTGAGCGGTATAGACATTACGTCGAATCTGGAGTTTTCCAGACTCAATAGTCGCACACAGTTGACGTCAGCTCGACTATAGAGGCAGACTCCTCCTTTGAGTCGGAATTTGCTTGCGAGGGTAAAGCCCGGGCAGTCCAGATAGGAGGAGTCTGGCGGCTCAGCTATCTGAGTTTCGGATAGGAAAAGAAGGTTGGGACGTTGGGACAAAAGATGGTGATGGACGGAATTTAAATTTGTGTGCAGGCCGCGAATGTTTGCAAAATTTACCAACAGTTTTGGCCCGCACCGGGGACTGGACTTACTTTTAGTATGAATATCGTTGGCCAACTTAATCAACATGTTGAAATAAAAGTACATGAATGTTCTTGTACTCACAATACATTCTCTCAATGTCCTTGCCTAGATCGAACGGACCATATCAAATACCTTGGTCTTACATTTGATCAATATCTTAAGTGGAATACACATTGCCTACTTATCACGAATAAACTTAGAAAACATATTTATTTCTTCAAAAACATTAGAAACATACTAGACTCCAAATCTATGAAAATTGTTTATTACTCTCTTTGTCAATCTATCATTGAGTATGGAATAATCGCATGGGGATGTGCAACACTATCAGCTATAGATTCATTATCGAAGGCACAAAAATTAACTATAAAAGTTATTCTTAAAGTTCCCTTATAAACAAGTACTGCAGATATATTCTACAAATTCCATGTATTAGATATTCGACAAATTTACACAAAAACTATCTTAACTCATCTGTTTAAAAATAAAACACATCCATTTTATGAAAATACCCAAAATATTGTAAACACGAGGCACAAAACCAAAGAAGTCATACAAACACCTAAAACAAACACAACATTTGGTCAAAGAAATTTCAAATACATTGCGTCTAAAATATATAATAACCTACCTGAAAAAACAACAAAATCAAATAATATTAACAAATACAAAATCCTGATCAAACAAAGGATCATCGAAAAAGATCGTGCAATAATTAGTCACCTCACCCAAATATAATCCTCTATCTCATTATTGTTACCACTACCTACCAACCTGAAAATTTTTGTCAAATATTTGTAAACTAGTCTGTCTCGGCACAGGATTTCCTAGTGAGACAGGCAAAGCCAAAAATAAATATGTAAACCTTTTTAAACGTCGTCTAACACTATTTGGTGAAGTTTAGCAATGTTATCGTCAGTAGTTGCAGTTTTTGGTCGTCCCGAACGTTCATCGTCTCCCAAGCTCCTACGGCCACGTTTAAATTCAGCTGCCCAAAATTTCACTGTGGTAAATGATGGTGCAGAGTCCACATACACAGAATCTAACTCATCTTTGATTTGCGTAGGCGTATTGCCTTTCAAAAACAAAAATTTAATAACAGCTCTATACTCAATTTTTCCATTTTCGCAAAAACACACACATCGACTCCCTCAAACGACTGTCATCTAAAAACTGCGTGTCCAAAATGGCCAAAACTTTGGCGAGTAGCTGTCAAAGGATGCACAACTATATTCACTAGCTTGTATTGACGAGTACCGCCATCTTTGCATTGAGGTCGGAAACTTTTCAGACCACCCTCGTAAATGTGACTTTCAAGATTAGCAGATTCTTTAATAGTGACCGGCTTTCTAACCTTATACAAATCTCAAGTGCGCCCAATAATTGAATTTGCGAGCCACCTGGTTGATTCTGTGCAAACGAGGGCGGTCAGTCTGATTGATAACAGACCTACTGCCATCTCTAATGCACAGACGCAATGTGGGCATGCTGAGTTACAGCATTGATTACAAATTATTATAGGCATTTATTTCCTTTCCCGAAATATCCATACAAATTGAAAATAGACAGGAATTGAACCCGCACCTTCTGATTTCCGATCAGATGCTCTGGACCACTGAGCTACGTTTGCTTATTTCCAACCTGCCAAATATTGAAGTACTTGTACATATTAAATTATTTGGCAGGTTGGGAATAAGCCGACGTAGCTCAGTGGTCCAGAGCACCTGACCGGACATCAGAAGGTGCGGGCTTAATTCCCATCGGTGGCATTTATTTTTACTCGGGAGATATTTTCAATTTGTATAGATATTTTAGGCTAGTAATTAATGCTTATAATAATTTGTTATCCTTTGTGCTATGCATAAAAACCATTATAAACATTAGTTTATCATTAAAAAATAAGCATTGATCACATTGCTTGTGCGTGAAACTTGACGTACACAAGCGGAACAACCGTTCATAGTTGATGTTGGCTTCATAAGAGCGGCCCCTTTCTTCGACTCGTTTTTTTGTAAGACAGCTTGTATGTGGAATGAGCTACCGGCATCTGTTTATCCCCATATAATCCAGGCCTCTTCAAGACCCGCATTAATAAATGCCTTCCTATAGCCCCTGCTATCCGCCATACAACTCTGGTGGTGACATAGCTCCCCTGCCTTTACACTGTACAGACAGGGGCGCTCTTGAAGTGTCACATAAAAAATAAATACTAAGGAAGTACCTACCACTCCAATTGTTTTGTTTATTCAGATGCGACCATGACAAGGACTGTGTGGACGGCACCGACGAGATAGGCTGCGTCTACTACAACTGCACAGCGGAAGAGTTCAAGTGCGCCAATGACAAGTGCATCCCCAGCAAGTGGCGGTGTGACGGAGAAGACGACTGCAGAGATGGCTCCGATGAACTCAACTGCAAGGTAGTACGTAGTCTTTGTAGCCTTATTATTTCATTACCAAAGTAGAACAGGTCGCTTCTACGACTCGTTCTTGAGTTTAACAGCTCTGTGTTTCCTCCCTTCTACAACATGTTCACTACTTCCTCTACTCAAATAGACCCCCCACACAGCATCCCCAGAGACGATATTATTTGAGGGAAATTATTTTCCTCAGGACCTTCTGTGTGGAGTTAATGTAAAAAAAAAAGTTGCATACAACTCCCAGCGAGAACTCGTACAGATGTTATCGACGATCGTCCTCTTTCTTCTCACTCGTCTTGTATGTAAACATAAAAGAAGAAGATACTAAAATGATGACGTCACAAACAACCTCTCGCTGGGACTAGCGTATGTAGTCTTTTGTAGCCTTATTATTTCATTTTGTTAATATTTTGTTTATGGATTACACATCTGCCCTGATGATGGACACTGCAATGCTGTCCGAAACGTTGGCTAAAGAAGGAAGTAGCGCAACACGGCATAATACCCCAAAAACAAATCACTATAACCTAAAATTATTTTTGTATTTATAAGTTTTCATATTTCGTATTTAAGTTGCCAACTTTTAATTCTATTTCTATATTCGTGGTCCCAGATAATTAATGACAATCACAATACAAATACTTCCACCACACTAAGTGTGAGTAAACACTCCTACCTTCCTCTTATCCATCTCCTTCCCCTCCCCGCTACCTTCAGCCTCACAACATACCCCAATTGGAGATGCCATAGTCTCACTGGCTCCAGATGGTTGGGACCCTTATTCACATAACTCGTTCCCAAAAGCCCACAAATTTTATGTTAATATGTCGGCTGTAAATTGGCCCTTGCATTAACTTCTCAATACGGGAATTTTTCCACCAGGAATCGCACCCACCGACATGCAAAGCCCTGGAATTCCGCTGCCCCACTAACGGCGTCTGCATCCCCAAGTCCTGGACGTGTGACGGAGAGCACGACTGCCCCGACGCGGCCGACGAGCTCAAGTCCCTCTGCAAGGACTCCAAGTGCATGGACTGGATGTTCAAATGCCCCGGCAACGGGAAATGCCTCTACACCTCATGGGTGAGTCAATTTACTTACATTATCAATGTTGTAACCCATCGAGAATATTGACTTTCTTGATTTTTTTTGGTTTCGTACTGTTTCTCTTCGATTCCTTTTTTTTTAAATGTCACGAAAGTGCCAACTTCTTTTCCAAAGCCAGTGACGCTATTTTCTTTATTTGTTTTTTTTTTGGAAAATTATGTTTATGTAAAATAATGTGTTACCGCGGGATAAGTGGCAATAATTAATAAAATTCATTATGTAGCATAGGCTTTATTTAAAACCTATAAAGTGAGATAAACATTACCATTTTGCAGCCAAATCGACGTTTCTTACCAATTTCGTGTGTAATTCTTAGTTTAAATCTCCCGCCAATGTCACCTGCTAGTTCCAAATGCATCCTTGAGGCGGCGCCAGTAGTGGGACGCCACTAGTGACGCTATAATTTCAAGCTTCATTAGCATTTATTTTGCGAAGGTCAAACACGTTTGGTTTGTTTACAAACATCAAATACCGTAAAATAACCTGTTTTTCAGTATTTGCGCAAAATTTACATATTTTTTTCGAGGTTATTAACAGTGTGACTGTTCGAACTCCGTAAAATTGCGATTTATAGAGTTTCGTGTGTTTTTGTTTAGTGTTTTTTGTATTTTCGTGATTATGTCGGATTCCGAACGTTCCGAGAGCGGGGAAGCCGAATTTTCGAGGGCGGAAGTCATGAAGGTGATTCACACGGACACGCGGGGGAAGCGTCCGAGGGTCTACGGCGAAGGCAAAGCCAAGAGGCAGAGGGTTTGTGAATTAGCTCCCGCCGACCCGCGAATTGACGTATTAACGCAGCAGATGTCCCAGATGCAGGAAATGTTGCGTCTGCTGCTGGAAAAGCGTTCGGAGGCTCCCGTCCGTGGCGCCTCGGATGACGATGACGAGGACAGCATCTCCCTGGACACCCCTGCGTCGCTTCGGGAGGAATTGGCAGGAGATTTGGGAATGGGACTCGTCCATCCGAATAAGCCGTCTCGTGACTTGGATCTCGGGGAGTGGACAACTGACCTAAAGCAGCCGAAGATACCATCGGCCGACCCAGGGAGGGTGAAAAAAGTGGAGCTCCTTCAGCATCTGGGGACGGCCAACTGGAACAATGTCCGCTACCTCGAGATCCAGAAGTCGTATGCCGCAACCCCTCTCTTCTCAATGTTGGCATTGAACCCTGAATTGAAGCGCCTAGCTCAGGAGGAATCGGCCAGTACGTCAACGGACTCCTTCTGCGGCTCCCTGACCAATGCTCTTTCCCTGCAGGCTGATCTCCTGAAGGCCTCCTTGCAGGAGCTGGTCAACTGGAGTGCGGAACCGGGCACGAAGCTGAGCACTTCCACTCTCTTCGAGAAGGTGCAGTCTCTCTTCGCGGCGGGGTCTGAGTCCCAGAAGGTGTCCAAAGACATCATGCAGATGGTCTGCGGAAAACGGGCTAGCCACATTGAGTATCGACGAGAGGGGGCATTGCGAGGCATCAGTGACGGATACGTCCGAGATGCCTTACGGAAGATTCCGCCCACATCGGAATATCTCTTTGACCCGAACCTCCTGTCGGCCCAGCTGGATAAGTTGGGGGGAGTGAAGAAGTGCCTCGCTCCTCAGCCTAGCACGTCGCGACCAGCTCCACCCGTTAAACCTGTGACTGTGCAGAGCTCGCAGCCCTTTCGTCCTAGAGTACAGCAGGGAAGAACCATCGCGAGAAGGGAGCACCCTGAGAGTCGAGGTCCGGAACCAGCCCGTAGAGCCGCTAAAGCTTTCCCTCCCCGAGGTAGGTTCCGGCCCAAGGAAAGAGCAGGGAAGCCAGACCGTAAGAGGTTTTAACAGTGGGCCCTCTTTTCAAGGGGGTCAGTTGCGCTCATTCGCAGGTAAGTGGAGGAACCTTGGCGCCCCTACTATCATCCTTAAGATGTTAGATGGCTACCGAATTCCATTTTCATCAAAACCTCCACTAAATAATAATATTGATTTATTTAACTCCCCTTTCACCACTAAGACTTCTGTGGCAATGACAGAACAAATAGAAAAACTCAAAGCCCTTAAGGTTTTAGAGTCGGCACCTGCCACTCCCTCATTTATTTCTAACATGTTTCTGGTCCCCAAATCAGATGGCTCAAAGAGGCCGGTCTTTAACTTAAAGTATTTAAACAATTTTCTGACTGTCAGTAAATTTCGTCTGGTAAACGTTTATCGAGTTCCTACTTTTCTACAACCGAATGACTGGATGGTTAAAGTGGACCTCACACATGCTTACTTTCATGTACCTGTGAGTGAGCAGCATAGATGTTTCCTTAGACTTATCTATAGGAATGAACTCTTGCAGATGACATCCCTCCCCTTTGGCTTGGCCACCGCACCTAAGGCATTCGCAACCTTCACTAACTGGGTAGCGCAGGAACTGCGGAAGAGAGGGATGAGAATTCTAGTGTATCTGGATGATTTTTTATTAGTAAACCAATGCCTGCCTACTTTAAAACAGCAGGCTATTGAAATGGTGGAGTTTTTGCAAGGCTTGGGATGGCATATACAATTTGATAAGTCAATATTAGAACCATCACAACAAGTTCAATTTCTTGGTATCAGCTGGAATACTCTAACTAATGAAAAGTCTCTCCCTCAGAACAAGGTTTCAGCCCTATCTTATTTGTTAAAGGGTTTTATTCAGACAGGTAGGTGGTCACTAGATAAGGGGCGCAGCCTCTTGGGCTCTTTAAACTTTGCTAGTTTTGCAGTTCCAAGAGGCAGGCTCAACAGCCGGCACATACAGAAAGGGTGCTTAGGACTCAGACACTACCACCCTTGGGAGTCATCACCAATTCCGGCAGCTACCGCTCGGGAATTGAGATGGTGGGTTCGATCGCTCACCCTGACGTCACCTATACATCTGCCGCTGTTTGAGCATTACCTAACAACCGATGCCTCTGATCAGGGTTGGGGTGCCCAGCTGGACGAAAAGCTTCTCAGCGGTGTGTGGGCTGATGACCAGCTGAATCTTCACTCCAATGTAAAGGAGATGCTCGCCGTGTTGGCTGCCTTGTCTCCTCACGTGCTTGAGCTATCTGGCTCGGGTCTTCTGATCCAGTCGGATAACAGGTCTGTCGTATCTTATCTCCGCAAGGAGGGTGGTACCAGATCAACTCAACTCCTGAGCTGTACTCGACTAGTGCTAGATGTTTTGGATAAACACTGTGTCTCCATGACAGCACAATACTTACCCGGTCGTTTCAATGAAGTAGCGGACTGTCTATCTCGTCATCGTGCTATACCCGAATGGCACTTGCTACCCTCGTTCACAGAGGTAGCATTCAGGAAATGGGGACGACCCGAAATAGACCTATTTGGCTCTAGGACAGCGCATGTGGTTCAAAGGTATGTTTCTCTTGATTTTCAGGACGACGAGGCAGACTACCACAATGCTTGGAGCAGGGACTGGGACCATCAGCTGGCTTGGATCTTCCCTCCCCCGTGCCTCATGCCGAGGGTTCTTTGCCACCTGAACAGAGCAAGGGGATTATACTTGGTAGTGGCTCCTCGTTGGGAAAGGGCATTTTGGAGAGCGGATCTGAAGTGTCGGGCCTTGGGTCCACCTCTTACGATTCACAATCTAGGAGAAGCACTGATAGACACCAGGACCAACAAACCCCCTCCTCAAGTAGAGTCCTTCACTCTGGAGATTTGGCTTTGTGGGGGTGGGACAAAAACCTAACAAGATGGTCAAGTCAGCAGAAGGAACTTCTTAGATCCGGGTGGAGAAGTTCTACCCTTCGCACTTATGCTCCGGCATGGCGGAGGTGGCAGCGCTGGGCGTCAGAGAATCAGCTTGATGCCACGCGTCCCAAAGCTGAAGACTTAGCCAGGTTCCTAGCCGATCTACACATCAGAGAAAAGCTATCGCTGAGTACCATTTTAGTTCACAAGTCAGTGGTGTGTACCTTAGGCTCTCCCGAAGACAATAGAGAGCTGAGCTCCAATCCGATAGTGAAGAAGATATTAAAAGGGATATCTTTAGCTAGACTAAGGCCTTCAAAACCCCCCATTTGGGACCCGAGGGTTGTATCATCATGGCTGGAGAAGAATTTGCCTCAACATATTACTCTCTTTGAAGCATCAAGGAGAGCAGCCACCATCCTGCTTTTGGCATCAGGGCGCCGAGTCCACGATCTCACATTGCTCCATTGCACAGCTGAAAGATTGTCAGTGGACAGTGAAGGCATCTCCATTTGGCCAGTGTTTGGTGGCAAGACAGATTCGGCAGACTGGCAACAATCAGGGTGGAGACTGGCTCGCTCGGAGTCTAGGAACATAGACCCTGTCTATTGGACGGAGAAGGTCATAGAACTGTCTAAGGAACGGAGAGCGCAGGCGATACTACCTAGCCTATTTATTACAACTTGTGGGACAGTGAAAGCGGCCTCCAGGGCAGTAATTGCAGGTTGGATTAGGGCAGTCCTCAGGGATGCTGGTGTAGAGGATCCACCTGGCAGCATCCGTTCAGCAGTGGCATCTCTGAACTGGCTGCAGAAATATAAGCTGGACGATATACTGTCGCTTGGTAACTGGAGAAGTCCCAATACCTTTGCCAAGTTCTATAGAAGGGAAATTGCAGAATCGGCTGGCCGAGTCAACACCGACCCATCTGTTGCTGACCTTTTTCAACCTCTGTAACTGGTTAGCTGATTTCTGGAAATCTTGCCCCTATTTTCTTTTTAGCAAATAAATTTAAATATTATATTTGATTCACATTAGCATAATGTCACCAGGCGATAACAAACAATATCTCACTTTATAGGTTTTAAATAAAGCCTATGCTACATAATGAAAAAGTTTTACCTTACAATAAAACTTATATTATGTACTTAGCTTTATTTAAAACCTAGGCAAGGGCTGCCTGATGAGATCTAATGAAGCTTGAAATTATAGCGTCACTAGTGGCGTCCCACTACTGGCGCCGCCTCAAGGATGCATTTGGAACTAGCAGGTGACATTGGCGGGAGATTTAAACTAAGAATTACACACGAAATTGGTAAGAAACGTCGATTTGGCTGCAAAATGGTAATGTTTATCTCACTTTATAGGTTTTAAATAAAGCTAAGTACATAATATAAGTTTTATTGTAAGGTAAAACTTTTTCATTTTAAAAACTACCAACTAGTGCTCTGTAAAGGATGGGGATTTTCATATGACCGAAAGGAAGAATAATCCATTTAAAAAATATATTCAATAAAAAATTGCACCTAATTTAAACTGTCAAAAGGGGGCTCGCTTAAGTGTGGAATGTGATATTGATTGCAGCGTGGTTGAAGACAGCTTGTGGCTGTCATCTCGGCTTGAAATGCAACAAATAATCTTCTTGTCAGTTCTAGAATCGTTGTCATGTGCAGGATCGGAAGATGCTTTTTGATTACCCGTCGTCCCAGGATGAAGAATCCAAATTTTAAATTAATGATGACGAAATCGAGCGGATCCATCAGTCGCTAGTCAAAGGGAATGCCCACTGCTCTGGGATGTTAAACAAGGAATTTAGAGCTCCTTTAATTTTGAACTTTGCGGGTTTTGCGATCCGATCACAGGTGTTGCAACCGATGTGTCCCAAAAAAACCAGGGTTGGCAATCTAAGCAATGCACAAGGAGGTGCCACACACCGAAACCATAGATATAAATTAAGTAGGTTCCACACACCGTGTTACAAATCCTTTATGTAACAAATGTGTTAATATATTTATAAAAAAATTATCTATTTTTTCCAGAATAGCTACTTACATTCAGAGAAATATTTTTTTTTTTTCTGTTATAGACAATATTATTGAGTTGTATTATATTTTTCAGTTAATATAAGTGATTTTCTGTAAATAAATACGCTACTATGACATTTGACATGGAAAATTGCGACATTGCGAAAATTTTAACGCATTCGCTTCCAGGAACTTTGGTTACCATTAAAATTACGTATGATTGGTCCGCCCATTGGCACTGAACCGGTTAAACATGTTTTCAAGTGCCGAAGCGACAAGCTAGTATAATATTAAGATACATAATTTCTTTGCCAAGCGAATAAAATATATTTTAATATTCTAGTAGCATTTTTTAAAGTTCAAAATACCATAGAATCGGCAAGTGCTGACTGTGATGCTAATGTTTGTTAGCAGGGTTGAGCATAAAAATTTCTAATATGTGAAATTAAGTAACACGAGTCTTAATTATATGATTGTAACATTCTGTAGGTGTGTGACGGCGAAGACGACTGTGATGACGGCCTCATGTCCGACGAGCAAAACTGCTCCAACTCCACGGACCTCACCCCGCTGCCCGCCTTCAACTTCCCCACCACCAACCAGTGCCACAACTGGATGTACCTGTGCAACAACTCCCGCTGCATCCCCTACTGGTGGAAGTGCGACGGCGTCAACGACTGCGGTGACAACTCAGATGAGCTGGGCTGTGGAAACACCACCTTTGTCACGCCGCCCGAGGACAAGGAGAAGCGACCCAACGCAGGGAACGGCATAGATCTGCCCACCACTTGCAAGAAGAATCACTACATGTGCGCTAACGGTTGGTGATTTTTAAAAATTATAATTTATTTATTAGTCATATCAAGAGGTGGGTCAAATCCCAACACTGGAAGGAATGGAAGAAGGCACCCGGAATGAGGCAATCTAAAGTACTCTTAAATGGACCGGACCCTAACCGAACCAGGCAACTACTCGATATGGACAGAAACTCACTGAGGGAACTGGTAGGACTATTAACGGGACACTGCCATCTCAGGAGACACATGCAACTGTTGGGAGTGGAAAACACCAACATCTGTAGGAAATGAGAAGAGGAGGAAGAGACTCCAATTCACCTATGGTGCCAATGTCCCGCTCTGCTGGGAATAAGGCTCAGATACCTGGGAAGACACAGTGTGGAACCAGAAGACATCGCCACATAACCAATGACAGCCCTGGTGAACTTCATAAAAGGGACCGGGTTACTGGCAAGGGAATGAGGTAAAATGGGAGATAGTACAATGGGCCTATGGCCTAAGTGCTCGCGGGGAACGTAAGTAAACCGCCTCCGACTTTAAAAAAAAAAAAAAAAAAACTAGTAGTTCTATAAACAGTTCCTAAAAAATATGTTTCTAATTTTCTCTTATTTAATATATCAAAACTAAAATTTCCTCTGAAATCACACTCTGGTACTTAAATACCTATCTGCTTAATTGTAACATTTTTGTATTTCAAATGAAGAATTATACAATTAGTCTAAAGAAACTAAGTCAATGACAATTCAGGCAGGTACCACTATTTTTATTTTTCCGATTTGACTGCTCGTAGAAGGATCCACACTCTTGTGAATTCTGGCAGGGTAAAAAAAGCTGTATCCAACACTGCTACCATCTTGAAATGGAAAAGGAATGTACAAACAAATTTACAGAGAGACGCAATGCAAAACGGTCAAGTTAAAACACGACTTTGCTACACTCGGTCAACAAAGAATACATGTACGGCAATATAAACCACCCATGAACACCCTTTATAGTTGCCCCCTGGATCTCATAAATTGTATTAATTTCGGTTTAGGCGATTGCATACCGGCTGCGTGGGTGTGCGACGGCGCAGCAGACTGCGAGGGCGGGGAGGACGAGCTAACCTGCGAAGGCGGTCCCACTGGACACTGCAAGGAGTTCCGTTGCCGCCAGGACGGCGCCTGCATCACCTTGCGTGCCGTGTGCGACGGGAAGGTGGACTGCGCCGATGGCAGCGACGAACTCGGCTGTCAGGTCCTGGTTAGTCCGATAGATCTGCCTAGATTTACGAAAGGATTGATTTGAATCTTTTCAAAACATTCATTTGTTATCTTGTCTAAATGAAACTTATACAAAAATAAATTAATAACTTATAAAATAAATTAACAAACTATGTCATCTTTGTGGATACTGTGTGGAGGGTCTTCTTGGGAAGATGAGGGAATGAACATGTGTAGTATGGATTATCTATATGAATACATAAGTACATCAATTTCAATATATAAGCATACCTTATTGAAGTTTTTTCATCGAGTAGGGGAATATTTTGATAAAGCTATTTAAATTGACAGTATTACAGTATTTTGTCGGCTGAAAGAAAAAAATTATTTTGGCTTTTTTATTTTTATATTTTGTACCTACATACTGTGTGGATCAAATTCAACAATATGTTTATTTAGATATGTGTTTTAAACAGTCATTTCCTGCACTATTTACGAGTATAATTTCGTAAATATTGTTATATGTGTATGTAAAAGCCTTAATAGGTGTAAAATAAATAAATAAAGAAGAGTGTTTGTGGCAGGCGGCCTAACTTTATTTTTTCTACAAATCTATAGTTTTATTCTGAAATTGATGAAATTGTGCACACTTACTTTTTCTAAACAAGATGAAGGTCAAGCGACATTTCAAAAAACCACCCCTGGCAGAATTTTAATAATTCTTGATGATATTTTGCACACTTGACGATCAAAATCGAACCGTCGAATTGAAAAACGAGGAGGTGGTGTAGCAATATATGTAAAGAAAAGGACCATAGGCCTGACAATCTCAGCCCAGGTGAACAAAGCCCTGGAAAACAGTTCTAGTAATTACCCACAAATTGACGCATTATTCATTGACATGCAAATACACAATCTCAAAACTATACTAGCTGGTGTCTACTGCCCACCAAATGCATCGTACGAAAACCACCAAAAACTATTACACCAATTAAAAATAATAGCTGACGTGTCAAACGTAATAATCCTTGGAGACTTCAATTATTCCAAATTGGTATGGCCCATTACAGAAGTGCGTAATTCAAACAGCCCCGAGGCCTTATTTGAGGATATGTACTTGAACAGTAACTATTGGCAATTGGTAGATAAACCTACAAGATACAGGGACAACAATACCCCATCTCTATTGGACTTAGTCCTGTGCAATGATGAACATCTCATTACTGATATAAAATATCTAGCACCTATAGGCAAAAGTGACCATATATGTTTGTTGTCAACTCTACAAGTAAGTACCAGCCATAACAACGGATCCTCCGGCCCGAGAGGCAAGAAGCCGAGACCCAACTATCACATAGCAGATTATGATAAAATAAATGAAACCTTAAGCACTCATGATATAATGTGGTCTCTCATGGAAACCACTACAACTGAAGAAAAGTGGAACTTTTTTACGAACATGTTTGAAGAGAAGATTGTGTCAAAAATACCACTATTCAAAGGCAATAAAAACCACAATAAGAACAAACCTTGGATCGACAAACACATACTAGCATTGATTAAAGAGAAAAAGAAAGCCTGGGATGGTTATAGATTATCCAGAAAACACCTGGGGAATGTAAATGAGATTGAAAATGAGTATTACAGAGAATATAAACTGAAAAATAACTACCTTTTATCGCAACTAAGAAATACCAGAAAAAAGTTTTAGCAAAAATTGATTGACAGCGGACAGAAACCATTTTACAGTTATATAAGGAAACAGATTGCCTCGAAAGTGTCTACTCCAACCATACTATATAACTTCTCTAACGAAACAGTTACCAGCGAGATAGACATAGCGAACATCCTTGCAACACAATTTGAAAAAACCTATGTCAATGAACCAGACACCAGTATACCAACTATTAGTCAAGATGTGTATGTAGATAGTTCACTATGCGAAATAGAATTCACTCCATCAGCAGTTGAGAATATTTTGAAGGGGTTGCGAGAAGATAGCGCTACTGGCCCTGATAATATTCCTGCTATTGTTCTCAAAAAGTGTGCAGCAACTCTCAGTCATCCCATAGCTCTGGTTATGCAACAATCCTTTTTAGATGGGAAACTCCCTAAAGATTGGAAGAGAGCTATAATTACACCCATCTACAAAAAAGGTGATAAACTCAAACCAGCAAATTACAGACCTATAAGCTTGACTAGTATTATCTGCAAAACCATGGAAAGAATAATAGTGGACGAGATACGCTCATTCCTGATCAAACTTGACATAATCTCAAACAAACAGCATGGATTTGTGCCAAAAAGATCCACGATTACCAATCTCATTCTTAACATAGATTACTGGACAAACGAGTGGGACAAACGGATTCCCACTGACGTAATTTATCTCGACTTCGAGAAAGCCTTCGATACTGTTCCAACCAATAGACTGTTGGCTAAACTTAAATTCCTAGGCATAAGAGGACGACTTCTCGAATGGATCAAATCCTTCCTCACTGAGAGAAAATTACAAGTTCGAATTGGCAACCAACTGTCATCTGAGCGAAATGTGACCAGTGGTGTCCCTCAAGGATCAGTTCTCGGTCCAGTTCTGTTTATTTTGTACATCACGGACCTGCATACTATAATAAAATCAGACTCCAGCTGCTTTGCAGATGACACAAAATTCTTTGCAAACCCACACACTCATCACAACCAACTGCAAAACGATTTAAACGAAATATATCAATGGACAAATGATTGGCTTCTTAAACTCAATGTCGAAAAATGCACTGTCCTACATGTTGGAAAAACTAACCCTACACTTGCCTACAAACTTAATGGAACACCTCTAAAAGCAGTGACATTACAACAAGACTTAGGAGTTACCATATCACAGGACTTGAAATGGGAACCACATATCGCTGGAATTGTGAAAAGAGCAAATTCACTAACATATCTAATCAGGAAAACCTTCCTTGACCTAACACCGGACATGATGTTAAAAATATATAAAACATATGTGCGACCTCTCCTGGAATATGCTTTCCAAATATGGAGTCCTTACTTCACAAAGGATATAAATCTGTTAGAGAGAGTACAGAGACGTTTCACTAAAATACCAAGAGCTCTGAAAGATCTACGATACGAAGATAGACTCAAGGAATTGAGATTACCAACCTTACAAGAAAGAAGAGAAAGGGGTGACTTGATCGAGACTTTCAAAATTTTATCTGGATATTACAGTTGCCCTAGCATCCAAGAAATCTTCACTAATAATAAAAATATAAATCTCCGTGGACACTCAAAAAAAATCACCAAAACGCCTTTTGCATCTAATCCTAGAAAACACTTCCTTGCAAATAGAGTAGTGGATGCTTGGAACAAACTCCCACAACATGTCATCGATGCAACAAATATAAATCATTTCAAAGCCCTATTGGATTCACATTTGGAGAGAAGAAAGGACTTAGTTCAAACATAAAACACTCAATTGCTGTCAAACTAGTTGTGAAACCGGATATGAGCGCATCAGCAGAATGCTGCCTGCTCATTACATAATAATAATAATAATAATAATAAAAATAAGAGGAAAGTTTCAGTATACACATAATGATAATGCATACTAATTTGTAGAAAAACAAGACGTCTGAGAAGACCAACATCAACAACAATGGGATCTGCGCCAATACGGAGTTTGCGTGCGACCACGGCAAGTGCATCTCTATGTCCCTCCGCTGCAACCATATCCAGGACTGTTACGACGGCACAGACGAGGCCAACTGCACGCAGCTTGATACTGAAGCCAACATGTGTCAGGTACTTGCCAATGCATTTCTGTTAGTTAAAAATAAACATATACTTTTACTATTAGAAATAAACATAATTTTGCAAAAATTTACATTTATAATGCAAACATAAAAAAGTTTCAAAAATGGTTCACATTAGGTTTTTTCTTCTAAACACTGAACTAAAATAACTGATCTTAGAAATTATTTGAAATTCAAAAACACATTTTGATATAGCGCCTTCATTGGACCTACCTTGGGGCCAACGTGTGAACACTGTTGCCAATATTGGCCGGTTAAAACCGGTCATTTCGTTTAGGCGGCAAATAGAAAATGGCACATTTTAAATCATTGCACAAAATTTATTCGTCAACATAAAAATAAAATAAATCTACCTTCATCATCGTAATTTTTTTCCTCATTTTATCGAGAATAAAAAAAACAATGAAAACCCTATACTGCATTGGCCATTTTATATTCTTTTTTTAATGCGAATACCGCACAAGAGTCCCATCCAATGGCGGCTCATGACTTTTGAGTGTGACTAGAGTGCTAAGTTTGAAAAATTCGACATTATTGATGTTTTTATTTAGTCCAAAACAATTTTATTTTTTTTTTTCAAAATTTTTTTTTTTTATGAAGATTTTCAGTAAATTCCAGTTTTTTCAGCTACAGCAACACCAATAATGCCAATTTTTTTAATATTAGAATACAAGGAGATATGCTGTCAAGTATTTTTACTATGGAACCGTATTTCGCTGATTTTGCTAACCAATACTTCTACACTCCTTCGTTTACGCTAAAGTGTTCGCCCTTTCCAAACACAAGCATGAAACGTCTCAATTTTTTTGGCACTATTGCAGAACATATTCCCGTGCCTACACGTCCCGACAGCTTGCACTATTAGCAATACTTACAAAGGATAGTGATTGCAAGACACAAATCGGTATAAAAATCGATATTTCAATCAAATCATTCAGGTTTACCTTTCATTTGATAAAAGTTCTTTTTCTCAGAACAGATAAAAAGAAATAAGTGTGATCTGGACTCCATATATAGATAGTCTGTTAATTATTAATTAATAGACTATCGATATTTCAGGCAATAATCAACATGACTGCCTCCGCTAAATGTGTATTGCGAACTGGAGATGGGGTCAACGTGTGAATCCTGATAGCGGATTGGTGCCAAGATCCTTTTAGGTGTGCATGAAAACCAACAATAATCGGGTTGACCGGTCAATGTTGGCGGCCAACACATGCAATGGCAAAGTCGCTATGTACACTGGCCAGCACATTAACCAAGGTGTACACGAGCTATTACACAAATGTACTATAAAAAATACTGCCACCTCACTTTTGTGGTAAAGTTTCATAAATTTTTCTCAAATGACGGTCGGAACCTTTGGTTTCATAGAGGTGCACATTTTATTTCTTCTGTGGTTAACTTCTAGATTTTAATGTAAACTGTAGTGTTTTCTCTTTCTTACACGGTTTAGTTTAGATTATATTTCTGATGTTTTAATATATTTTGAAAATACTGTGAAGCTAGCCAGAGCCAACAAAGAAATGCAAGTATTTACATACTAACAGTGAGAAGAACTGTAGCATTGGGTTGATAATATTTCAGGTATGTAGTAATCTGCTATTGTTTAGGTGAACTCTCTAAACGTGGACAGCTCAGCCATCAACTCCACCACCATAACCCTGTACTGGCGGGTGACCCCGTCCAGCGTGGTCCGCCTGCAGTATTTGCCCTCGATGGCGGAGACGACTGGCCCAAAGGCCAACGTGTGGAGAAACGCCAGCTCCTGGATCGAGGAGCAGGTCTACATGTTCACCAACCTGAAGCCATACACCGAATACAACATGACAGTGTATGTGCGCACAGTCAAGACCGCCGAAAAGGATGGCTACCCGCCCAATCAACATCTGGTGGCAAGAACTGGTGAAGGAGGTTAGTAAATATATTATTATCTTCTATCAGTAACAGACCGGGTCCTTTTTTTTAATTGACGAGTATTCGGTAGATTCCAATTTCAACTTTTTGTATGGAAAAAAATCAAAAGTAGCCCGTTGCCAGTTTTTTTTCTTATACAAGAAAAATTTCTTTACAGCTAAATTAACTAAAGAAGTATCGTCACAAGGTTTTCAATTCTGCTGGATTTCAGAAATAACTGATCCCACAGATTTTCAGGATTTGGTAAATTTTCTGGAATTTGTGGGATTAAGCGATTGAAAAAAAAAAACTGATTTTTGTACCAAAAGTATAGTGTTTTAATTTGCACACAAAATTGCAAAATGATGACGTCTGCCCTACCATTTTTATTGCTGTCTCGAGCTATTAGAAGAAAGAAGTTAAAAAACTATTAATGAGATCAATAGATTTAACTACTGGAGATGAAGATATTTTAGTGCAGATAAACAGAGCTCAAAAGATGTAAGGCAGTGGTCAATATTTTATATTAAAAGAGGAACTCAACTTGATGCTGTGAAGAGAGCATAGAGCTGCATTTCAAGCTCGGAAATTTCAAGACCTATGATCTATTTTGAAGAAATAGATGCTCCTTTTTAAGAATGCGGGTTCCCACAGGATTTTTAAAGTCTATCCTGCAATCCCGCGGTTTTGATAAAGGTGCGGGATTTCCAAATCCTAGTCATGATATTGTTAGTTATTGACTTATTATATTTTTTCGTAATAGATTTCACTATTACTGTATGCAATAAAATATAAATTATTGCAATGTGATTGTTGTCTTTCTCCAGAAAAAAAACCTATAAACAGAAAAATGACTCTGAATAAGAAAAATGAAATGTGAAAATTCAAGAATGAAGAGGAATTTTTAGGTGGAATCTATTTTCAGCTTTGCAAAAGATAAAAAAGACACCATGCATTGCTAGATTGTTCAATAAAATATAACTTTGCTTTACTGTTGTCAGGCGATCTCAAGTGCTGATGATTTATTTCAGTTCCGTCCCCCGCCCTGCGCCTGATAGCCCGCCAGCAGGCCGGGCGCCGCGTCCAGCTGGAGTGGGATGCGCCAGTGCAGCCCAACGGCCGCATCCGCACCTATCAGGTGATGGTGTCGCCGCCACTGCCGCCCGCCTCGGTCAGCGTGCCCCCCACCGAAACCAAGACCCTGCTGTCTCTGGGGCATTTCCGGCCCGGCACCAACTACACCTTCTGGGTAAGTCAACTAACATCCTACCTATTGTTCCCAATACAATGTATTGGGAACAATTGGTAGGATATTTCAATGGAAGATGCTCCAAAGAACTAGCATCATCGATTCCTTCGGCACTGGTGCCTAACACGTCAATCACGCGCCCAACATTTGTAGATGGTTGACATTTGTCACCTGAGAATGGGGCTGTTTCTACGACTCATTCTTGAGATCAACAGCTCGGCTGTGGAAAGATTTTTCAGTCTCTGTGATTTTCAACAACATGGGTCTCTTCAAGTCCCTGTTCACTCTTTCTTCTCCTCGAAAATACCCTACATACAGCATCCTGAAGGATGACATGCCCTGACGGAAATTATTTGTGTGAAGTTAATGTATATAATTTTTAAAAAATTTAAGTTAATTTTATATAAACATAACTAGCGATGATTTGTGTATTTCCAGATCCTGGAGTACTTCTAGAAGGAAATTTTTTAACAACGGGCACCTTTTATCAATAACCTCTCAATATGATTGTAGCTACTTCTGCGGCTAACAGCGCAATAATTGATTGACTTGAATTTTGGGATCAATGAAGTATATCATTTTCTTCCTCCCCAGGTCGTAGCCAAGAATGCTGTCTACCAATCTAACTCAGAAGCCGTGACGCTCATGTTCGACGCCATGGGGGATATTGACGAGCTGCAGCACCTGAAGGTGATCAGAATGTCCCCCAACTCCTTCCAGGTGGCTTGGGATCAGATCCGAGGAGTGGACGGCTACTATCTGAAGCAAAAGCTGCCCATGCCCTACCCAGAGCCCGAACCCATCAAGACACAAGATTGCAACCTGACATGTCAGTACATTTTGATAATATCTTTATCATTATACACTCGGTGAAAAGGGGATACAGTGAAAGTCTCCAAGACTGGAAATTGTACCAAGCTTACTGTCGGTCGACTGACGACAGCACTGACAAGTTTGAAAGACGATCCTTGTTATTCATTTCATTCGTTCACCTACATATTACCGCAAGCGACCGACGTAAGCGTGACACTATGTACAGCCTTAAGGTTTTCCAAGGGACGGGGGAAAAATTTATGTGGGATAAATTTTGCCATTTTTTAATTTCTGTCTTCAAGGTACTAAAAAAATATTTTTATAATTATGTAAATACTTTTTATGCGGGTTTTTATCTTAGTCTGTTACCTCTGAGTAAACTGTCAATGAGGGCTACTCGTAGAGTAGCATATATTTACCATTTCACTACTGCTGAGATTATTTGATTTTTACCACCAAAGTTACCAAACTGTTTACTGAGGGTTGGTGAAATACCCTCTTCATAAGCGAATTGAATGCTGCTAATTGAATGGCAAACAGCAAATCCTCTCAATTTTGCCAACATTTTATGTGGACCATTAATTCTATATCTGTCTTACATTGCACTGTTATTTTTGTTTATCTTTTGCAGTGTCCAACCTAAGTCCCGGTGTAATCTACACCATCGAGGTGCAGGCCTTCAAGGACGATCTGATGGGACGGCCCGCCACTGTCTTCATGTCCACGCTGGGCACCCGCCTGCCCGCGGTGCCCGGTGTCCAGGCTGCGCTCACCAACAACACCTCGGTCCTGCTCAGTTGGACCAGGCCGCTGGACAAGCTGCCCGACCTGCAGTACGCCGTGCACTATGGACTCACCATGGAACAGATGTTCAAGGGTGAGGTTTATTCTCTTATTTTAATTCTCACTTTGCCCGGGGGTGCAGGTCTCGCTCACCAACAACTCTTCCGTCCTGCTTAATTGGACAAGTCCTGAAATCCTCTCTGGAACCTTTGAATGATGAAATTTATGCATCATTTGTGTAAAGTGTCCTGCCTATGGCCCTTTTTTGTCATATTATATTTATTTGTTTAGTTTGCCACTGACTTGTGAAATGTTAACCTTTAGAACGCTATCCTTTTTAATATCTATCCCACCGTGCGGCACATTTTGACAATATGGGTGCTTTTATAATTCCTACAGCAACGGCACAAACAAAATGAAACGTACATTCTTTATCACTATAAAGCTGCAGCCAAAGATATTAGAAGAACGAGATGTGCTATGAGCAGTTCATGAATACCTGCCTTGGTATTGCAGAGGTGTGCTGCGGAAATAGTTCCAGTTTTGACAAAGCTCTTCAAAATGTCCCTGAAGTGTGGCACTGTGCCCTCTGGTTGGAAAAAAGCGGTAATTCACCCTATTCCCAAGAAAGGTGACCGCTCCAACCCGGCCAACTACCGCCCCATAGCGATCACATCAGTTCTGTCCAAAGTGATGGAACGTGTGATCAACGACAAACTGCTCACATACCTCGAGAAGAACAAAATTATCAACGACCGTCAATACGGATTCCGGCGGAACCGCTCGTGCGGTGATCTTCTCGCGTATGTGACGCATGTTTGGGGGCGGTGCCTGGAACGTCACGGTGAGACCCAAACGGTCGCACTAGACATATCCAAGGCCTTTGACCGGGTCTGGCACCGAGGACTTGTCAACAAATTGCATTCTTACGGACTTCCCGCATCCCTGTGTACGTGGATTGCTGACTTTTTAAGGGATAGGTCGATTCAGGCGGTTGCTGACGGTTTCACCTCTTCCTCGCACTCCATAAATGCTGGCGTCCCACAGGGATCGGTTCTGTCTCCGACTTTGTTTTTGTTGCACATCAATGACCTTTTGACATGTGCACCGATTCATTGTTACGCGGATGACAGTACAGTTCATGATAGCTTTTTGTTTGACAAGCCCCCAAAGGGCACACAAACTCCAACGGCTCGGAGGGCTTTGAAGCAGAGAATGGACGGTTATCTCGAGAGTATTTCCTCCTGGGGTAAAAATAATCTCGTCGAATTTAATGTTTCAAAGACCCAATCCTGTCTGATTACGTCTAAAAGGGATCCAAATGATAATCTAGTCTCCTTCAACGGAAGCAATCTTCCGAACAGGCCTTCCATTGATATGCTTGGTGTAACTATAAGTGACCAGCTCAGGTACGGGGGCTCCATCGAAGCCAGAGTAAAGTTGGCCTCTCAGAAGCTGGGCGTACTGTACAGGGCCCGCAGATACTTTAATAGTACACAACTGCTCACCCTGTACAAATCGCAAGTGCGCCCTACTGTCGAATTTGGCAGCCATCTCTGGTCTGGAGCCCCAAAATACCTGAAAAAAACCCTTGACTCTGTGCAGAAACGGGCGGTCCGTTTGATAGATTCCCCAATCTTAACAAACGGACTGCAATCTTTAGAGCACAGACGTCGGGTAGGTATGCTGTCCTTGTTCTATCGGTATTACAATGGAAGATGCTCTGAGGAACTAGCGTCATTGATCCCTTCGGCGCCGGTGCGTAGTCGGGATACACGCCAAACGCGCGCCCCACATTTGTACACAGTTGACACTTGTCACATGAGAACGGGTCGCTTCTACGATTCGTTCTTAAGTTCAACAGCTCGGCTGTGGAACGAACTGCCGGCCTCTGTGTTTCCTCCCTCCTACAACATGGGACTCTTCAAGACCCATGTTCACTCCTTCCTCTCCACAAAAAGACCCTCCACACAGCATCCCCAAAGATGACATAGGCCCTGAGGGAAATTATTTTCTTCAGGGCCTCCTGTGTGGAGTAAATATAAAAAAAAAAAAAAAAAATACTGTGTGGAATTGTTTTGCCGAGTGTCACCGGTTTTGTTCACCAATACTACTGCACACCTTCGCTTACGCTAAGGTATCTGCACTAATACATAGAACAGATTTCTGTGCGTACACGTCCCGATACCGTTCAAAGTACCCTAATCAGGTAGTACTCCGCCTACGGTCCGGCGGCCAACATAGCATATCTCGTTCTTCTAATATCTTTGGCTGCAGCTCTTTCTTACATATTAAATAATAGTAGGTAGTAGAAAGTGAGAGAAAAATGTGTATGTATGCCTGCTTCCCCCAAGGAAAAAATGAAATTATTACCATACATCTCCCTCACATGTATTAAAGAAATTAAACGTTGTTGCTGTTACCATGTCGTAGCCGTACGAATTATAAACGCGCTCAATGTATGTGTTTTGCATATTGTCCATCTTTTCTCTAAACTGGAGTTAAAACTTTATTACTTCCCTTTAGTATCTTCCCTGAAGACCTCCAACACCTCGATGCTTATTGAGAACCTGCAGGCGTGTGACTCGTACCTGTTTAGTGTGGGGCTGGTGCAGCCTGCTCTCGGTCCCCTCAGCCAGGACCCCGTGTCGCTGATCACCGAATACAGCAGAACGTAAGTACAGTATATACTCTATAATCCATTCAATTTTGAATCCCTTTGAACCCAGGCTATGTTGAGGGTACGTATTTTGTTTTAGATATCCAATGTAGATTAACCATTCTTAATCGGTTTCTAATTGCTGAGGGCCGTGACCCTAATTGTCTTGAGGTGGCTAATTTTCATGGTGGATTGGGTTCCTCCTTTCCTAGCGGTTCTGTGCCACTTCGAGAGCCAAGGACAGACGTACCGGATGCCACTGATACTTGGTCACTCCAGCGCATTGGTGACCTTCCTCTGCCAATACTTTGCCAGTGACTAAGAGTTTATTAATGAAATATGAACGACATTATTATTTGTTTGTTGCGTACTCGGTCTGTAGTTAACTTTAGTCTCTACGGCCTTTAGTGTGTATAGAGCTAAAAACCCGATTGGCGAAATCACCGAACTAAAACACCCGTGTGAACATTTTTGTCAAAATCAGTGCATTGCAATAAAAGTCTTCTTTATGAATGGAGTTTAAACAAATAAAATATTGCATTTTTTCCCACATTTTTCTAATGCTGAGAAGTATTTTGCGATGAATGGATCCTTTAAGTACATATGTATAACAGTTCAGAGGCATCAGAGCTAGATTTTAGGTAGGTTTTTTAAAAAAAAAATTGTACGTTAGTTTTGTAACGTCTGGTTTACAACATTTTTGTAAGAATAAATAACGTGACTGCGCGAACTCAAGGTGCTAACAATGTCCTTGCCATACATTTTAATTGCATGGAGATGAGACTTTATCCTAGACCTTTGTGTCTTCTTGCACAATATGTTCACTAATATCTTATATGATTTTCTGTCGCAGAGCTCCTGTAAAGAACCTGCAAGTGAACAGAAGCCCAGAGGATCCCAGCATCATGATCATCACCTGGGACTCCAGCTGCAACACCATGTCAGAAATCAGCGAGTATATTGTAAGTCACCAGGCTTTTTAATATCATATTCTTCATATTGACAATGCCTATCTAAATTCTTCTACTTCTTCATAAGACTTTTGGCAGTTAGTTTTGGAATGCCACCCTCGAATGTCTCCAGTTTTGCCCATTCCTAATCACTCTCAATCCATCAGCATGGTAACTAAAATTATTGACACATATGTTTTTGTTTGTTTCCAGATCACGGTTGGAGACATGGCACTCAACAAGACCTCAACCATCAAACTGACCCCTACCAAGAATGCTTCAATGTCTCACACCTTCAAAAATATGCAGTACGGAGGCAAATACAATGTGACAGTCTTGGTTAGTTATTTTGGGCATATAAAATAGCATTTCTTGAGAATAATAAACCAGTTACAGTAGAACCCCGTTAATTCGAAAAAACGCGTAATTTGAAATTTTCGCCAAAAAAATATTAACAGAAAATTTTTTTCATACAAAATGGTTTTTTTTTTTTTTTTTTTTTTTTTTTTTTTTTTTTTTTTTTTTTTTTTTTTTTTTTTTTTGTCCGGACACGAAAATTTGTTTGTGTAATTTGAAAAACTTCGATTTTTGCAAAATTAAAACATAAAGTTTCGTAAATCTGAATCTAAAAGACAGCCATAACGGTAAAATTCCGAAAAGTGTATTTTTACGTGGTTATACATCGCCCTAATTAGTATTATTATTTTTTAAATCGGAATCGATTTATACTGGAATGTCGTATTTTTTCGAATTTATTCCGAATATCCGAGTTTGAATGGCCGAGAAAATTCGTTTTACGCCGTAGTTTTATGAATTTACACCAAATATCTGAATATTGAAAGGGTCGGCTGCGACGGAATTCGAACGCTAAATTTCAATTTACGTGGAAATACGAAAATATTTTAACGAATATACTTCAAATATCTGAATTTAAAAGGCTGGCCGCGACGGAAAGCTGCCGAGAAAATTCGATTTACGGGGAAAAATATCATATTTTTACGAATTTATTATAAATATCTAAATTTAAAGAGTCCGCCGCGACGGAAATCGGCCGCGAAATTTCGATTTACGTGTAAATATATTGTATTTTTACTAAATTTACTTTGAATATCTTAGTTAAAAGATCCAGCGCTACGGAAATCGGCTGCAAAATTTCTATTCACGCGGAAATTTGACATATTTTTACGAAACTTCAAATATCTAAATTTAAAGGATTGGCCGCTACCGAAATCCGGTTTACGCATAAATGTATTGTATTTTTCGAATATCTGAGTTTGAATGACCGGCCGCGACGTTAATCGGCCGCGAAAATTTGATTTACGCGGAAATGTGTGTTATTTTTATGAATTTGCTTAGAATAACTGAACTTGAAGAGCTGATCGCGACAGAAATCGGCTGCAAAAATTTAAACGGGAATAATTGGTATTAATACGAGTTTACTCCAAAGATACCACCCGATTTGAAGAGGCGGCCGAGGAACTCATTTTTCGCCGTTTTTTTTTTTTTTTTAATTCGAAATTTGATTTTTGATGTCCGCTGGATTTCAAATTAACGAGGTTCTACTGTAGTTAGATGTAGCCGTGTATCACAGAGTTCACAGTGTTTTTTTTTTCCACTATAAGCTACGGAAATTTGAAATATCCATTCAGCTATTTAAAATAAGACAAGACACCATATTTTTCAAAATACAAACATATTTGAGAGTGTTCCCGAAAGGCAGTACCAACGTCTATTATGCATAATTTAAAATTGCCTGAACCAAGACCTGAAAACTGAATTATCAATTCAATTTATTGAATAAATCATTGAATTGATTTTTCAAATTGAATAAATCATTGAATTGATTCATCACTCAAATTGACTCTGCCTATGTCTTTGTCTAATGCAGACTATTATCAAATTAATTAATTTGCATAATAATTCCTTCATTGCAAGGAACCCTGATTTATAAATTATGCCTTCTAGCGCAACGTTCCTGGAGCTGTGCCTGCATCAGCCATAATCCAGGGACCAGGACTTCCCCCACCGCACCAGGTGCAGTGGAGACAGGAGCCCAACGGATCCTTTGTCCTGGACTGGGCCAGCCGCCCACTGCCCAACACCCTGTCCTCTAGCAAGATACCGCAGTGAGTACAAATAATTAGTTATTATATTTTATCTATACATAGTGCAGAGCAGGGCTCGGCAAACCTCTTTTGAATATGTACTTATAAAACATAGATTTCAAGAAGAAGAAACGCACACGTTTTTGTTTACATTTAGGGTGAACCATACTAAACTGTTATTTTTAACATCCTTAATATTAAGAACGTGGAAAAAACTTGTACTTTTGGACGGCTGATTCAAAACATTGAAGACAGACTAAAGTTTGTCACAAAACCATTATGTTTTTTCAAAACATATCAGAAATCATTGTATATTAAAACAAAAAGAATATTATTAAAGTAAAGAGGTTCAAGTTTAATATTTCAATTCATTTTTGCAACCGAATGACTCAGTTTCCTTTAAAAAAATGTTTTTTTAGGACAGTTTCGTTTTTATTCCTTACATTTGGACACTTTCTGTTTTGTTTCACAAAGAGTTGAACACTGCGTTGTATAAATGACAATTATCAGTTGTAATGTCGGCTGTTTTCGTAAAGTGTGTAATAATGTATGTTTTTCTAAAGTTTGTAAATGTAAAATCCATTATTAGCTCTCGAGCGAGATTAAAATAGGCAGCGGGTCATATTAGTAGTTTTCCGAACCCTGGCGTAGAGCTTATAATATGTGTATTTATATTAGGCATCTTAGGAATGTTTGTATAATAATAATAATATGACTCACCCTAATTCTGAAGATGGTTTACTATAGGTATACAGTAGAACTGGCTTAATACGCAAACACAGGATAACAAATCTCAAATTAACAATTTCCAGCGTAATTTGACATTTTAAGAAAAATAAAAAATCGCTGAAAATCGAGTTCCTCGGCCGCCCCGTCAATTCGGGTAGGTTCTTCGGAGTAAATTCGTAATAAATCGGAACTCGAACGGCGGAAATCGAAATTTCACAGTCAATTTCCATCGCATATTGAAACTAAGTGTGTGCAGTCGGCATTTGGCATATTTGTCATTATCATGTTATTTGCTATCGTGTTTTTAATGTTGCAACACGTCTGGAATTTTTCAATTATATGGGAATTTTTCTTGGTAAAATGAAAACATCGATTTTTGGAAAATACCATTATTTTTGATTTAGGTGTTTTTCCTCAAAACTAATGAATAAATTGGTTAAAATATGTATATAAAACGTATTGTCTATTAAATGAAATATCTTATTATAAAATTATTTGACTTTTAATGTGTATAGTATATATTGTTACTACAGTCAAATGAAATGTTTAACAGCCCATATCTCAGTACTCACGTTTTCACATAACGCTTTTTATAACACAGTGAAGAGATGTGGCCCATCCAAGTAGAGATTCGTTGTTGCTTGGCGTGTCTGTCGTTAGTGACGCTATTTGTTAGTAACTTATTGGGTGTTTCTTCTGTGGCCAGGGGTTGTTAAGATCTATTAAATATACATATTACACCATCTCTTATTTCAGTGTAAATTTAACAAATCTATATTTCCCTTTTCAGATACCACTTTGCTGTGACTGTAACGGAGGGCGAGAACAATACCTCGGTGGAGCATGTGTTCCCTGCTGCATCGTCCCCCTTCGACATCCCCGGCCTGAAGCCCGGCAACATGTACACGCTGCGAGTGCGCATGGTCACCAACTCTGGCTACATGGGGCCACAGAGTGAGGCCAGGACGCTGGTTGTTCCGCAAGGTGAGAAACTGTTACTAGGCTTGCACTACGAAGTATTCACTGAAAGAATACTGCTAGACAACTAGAACTTTGCAGGCGGCCAAAAGTGAATCTAACAAACAAACCTTTTTTGTATCTGCAGGTTAACTGTGTCAATCAGTAAACTACATTTTTGCAATATTTTACTGGCATAACTCGACATGTTACATAGCTCAGTTCTGGCACAAGCACTTTGAGAAAGGTTTTATCGATGATGTCAACAGCGTGTCATCATTCCCAAGAACGACTGCAGACCGCCTATGAATAAACAGTTTACGTCGACTAGATACGCTTAATTTAGTCAATGTGAACTGTTGTTTGTTGACAATCTACAGTCATGCTCGAGAATGATTTCAAGTTACTGACCTTTATCTACGTGTTTATGCTAGGGGACCATGTTAGAGGAAGAAAAAAACATTTAAATATATATATTTTTTTATAGACATGTGGATAAAGACCGAGCAGTCAAGCATGTCCCTCCTGGTGGGAATCCCACTTGGAATCGTCGCCATCGGAGCGTGTGCTGCCTTTGCTGTGTTGGCGTTCAAGCACCGCCGCCTGTCCTCCTCGTTTGCCCGCTTTGCCAACCCGAGATACGACTCCCGCTCTGGCGCCGCCACTCTGGGAAATGCTTCCGACATTATGGGTGAGATATTTCTTTGCATCAACGGTCAGCACTCAAAAATACACACTTTGTAGTGTGCAATGGCAAGAAATGCTAAGAACGATATACAGTAGAACCCCGTTAATTCGAACCCCGATAATTCGAAAAAACGCTTAATTCGAAATTTTCGCCAAAAAAATTTCTGCAGAAAAATTTTTTCATACAAAAATTTTTTTAATTCGAAATTTGTTAATTCGTAATTCGAAATTTATTTTTGTCCGCGCACGAAAATTTGTTCGTGTAATTCGAAAAAATTTGATTTTTGCGAAAATAAATCATAATATTTCGTAAATCTGAATCTAAAAGTCAGCCGTGGCAGTAAAACGCCGAAAAATGTATTTTTACGTGGTTATACATCGTCCTCTAATAAGTATTATTATTTTGTAAATCTGAATCGATTTACACTGGAATGTCGTACTTTTTCAAATTTATTTCGAATATCTGAGTTTGAAGGGCCGAGAAAATACTTTTTACGCGGATATATGTCGTAGTTTTACGAGTTTACACCAAATATCTGAATTTAAAGGGTCGGCCGCGACGAAACTCGGCCGCGAAATTTCGATTTACGCGTAAATGTATCGTATATTTACGAATTTATTTCGAATATTTGAATTTAAATGGCCCGCTGCGACGGAAATCGGTCGCGAAATCTCGATTTACGCGTAGATATATTGTATTTTTACGAATTTATTTCGAATATCTGAATTTTAAAGGGCCCGTCGCGACGGAAATCGGACGCGAAATTTCAATTTACACGGAAATATATCGTATTTTTGCGAATTTATTTCGAATATCTGAATTTAAAGAGCCGGCCGCGACGGAATACGGCCGCGAATTCTCGTTTTACGCGGAAATATATCGTATTTTTACGAATTTAAATTTAGATATTTGAAATAAAGGGCCGGCCGCGACGGAAAATTACCGCGAAATCTCGATTTACGCGGAAATATATCGTATTTTTACGAATATCTCAATTTAAAGGGTAGGCCGCGACCGAAATCGGCAGCGAAATCTCGATTTACGCGTAAATATATAGCATTTTTACGAATTTATTGCGAATATCTGAATTTAAAGGGCCTGCCGCTACGGTAATCGGCCGCGAAAATAAAGAAATAATTGGTATTAATACGAATTTACAACTAAAATACCACCCGGATTTGAAGAGGCGGCCGAGAAAATCGATTTTCGGCGTTTTTTTTTTTTCATAAAATTTCGAATTACGTGGGAATTCGTTAATTCGAAATTTGATTTTTGATGTCCCGTGGATTTCGAATTAACGAGGTTCTACTGTATTTATATATACAGATAGTTGTAAAATTTATGTGTACAAAAATAATATCCACGCTAAATCTAATGATTTTTTCATGATCGTATATAAATGCTGATTTTTTTTCAGATGAAGACGAAGCTCCACCAATCCGAGGATTCTCCGACGATGAGCCGCTGGTGATAGCGTAAACCTGAACCAGCGATTCCTCGTGAAAAGTGACATTTGGGTATCAATGTATTATAGTAAAATGTGAAAGACTTATATGGTTGTTATCGAGCACTGAATTTCTATTCCACAACTAGTCTTAAATCCTAGTGTTGCCGCCGTGAATAATATTACCTACGTCTAGGGAGGCTTTTGTTTTGTGTTGAATAAATGTTATTTTTTGTAGATTTTTAAAGATGTATGTTGATAAGTGATGTAGTCTCAATAACTTGCAGTCAATAATAATTTTTTTATAACATTACAAGGAGCCAATTCAGTCGCTATTTTTGATGCAGAAATCCTAGAATTTGAAAACATATTAAAATAACATTCTTTAACAAACAGAAATTGCCAATGAAATAATAATATGTTTTCTTGGACTTGGATAAATTTACTTTGACTTACTATAAATTCAAGTCCAAGTTAACATGACAAGTAATGTCATTTTCAGCATCTTTTTCAATTTTCTGACAAAATTGGCCATTTTTGATTTTGCGCATCGAAATTGCATCTGAATGAACTCCCAACTAGCAGAGTCCTGGTTTGGAATTTCAAAATGGATAACTGTAAATTGAAACACTATGACGTATTTAAATAATGTTTATTTATGTAAGTTATTTTTATTTATTCACATGTTTGTTAATCTTTTTTGACCAAGCATTATTTTAACATCAGCTATCTAAAGTTATGTAAACAACTGGTTAAACAAACCGTTTCCTAATAATTTATTAGATGTAATATAGCATGAACTTTAATGTTAAGTTGTAAAATATTGTCTGATTTTAATATGATTTTTAGATTGCCTTCAAGTGAGAGCGCCTAAAAAATGAAAGGCGTCGTCCCACTGAGTCGGTATCGGTAAGCATATAACCGAATGTAAACCAAAGACCGAATGGTTGTGCCACTAACCGAAGTTCACTTTTCTGCGCAGTGTCTTTTCGGCTTATGTTGATTGCTTACCGATATCGACCCAGTGGGCCAACGGGTTTAGATACATTTATTTGCACTCTTTTTAAATTATTAAATTCACATTCAAAAGACATTTAAACGAAAACAAGTCATTTTTTTACTCACTTTGTATATTGATAATTATATTTATTATGCACCTCAGTGACAAGGACAAAGATTGTATCTGTACCAATGATTATTGTAATTTTCAAGTATAAAAAAAAAACAATAAAGGTAATTCGATTAACATCTTAAATCAAGGGTTCCCAACCTTTTTGAGTTTGGGAGCTACTTTTTGCATTCATTTTCACGATGATCGACTTCTAACATCAATTTTGGATCGAGTGTTTGAGAACCCTTGTCTTAAATGTATTTTTTGACTTGAAATTGTTTCTTCCTTACAATAATTTATTTAGTATATTTCATTGCTAAATCCAGAGTTTATTGTATTCCAACTTGGTTATTATTTTTAGTGTGTTAAAGATGGGGTATATTAATTTTAGTTGACTGGAAATTTATAGTATCTCACAAGCATTGTCTGACTAAACTTCATTTCCAAGACACGGGCCATTTTCTAAATTTATAGTATCTCACAAGCATTGTCTGACTAAACTTCATTGCCAAGACACGGGCCATTTTCTAAATTTATAGTATCTCACAAGCATTGTCTGACTAAACTTCATTTCCAAGACACGGGCCATTTTCTAAATTTATAGTATCTCACAAGCATTGTCTGACTAAACTTCATTTCCAAGACACGGGCCATTTTCTAAATTTATAGTATCTCACAAGCATTGTCTGACTAAACTTCATTTCCAAGACACGGGCCATTTTCTAAATTTATAGTATCTCACAAGCATTGTCTGACTAAACTTCATTTCCAAGACACGGGCCATTTTCTAAATTTATAGTATCTCACAAGCATTGTCTGACTAAACTTCATTGCCAAGACACGGGCCATTTTCTAAATTTATAGTATCTCACAAGCATTGTCTGACTAAACTTCATTTCCAAGACACGGGCCATTTTCTAAATTTATAGTATCTCACAAGCATTGTCTGACTAAACTTCATTTCCAAGACACGGGCCATTTTCTAAATTTATAGTATCTCACAAGCATTGTCTGACTAAACTTCATTTCCAAGACACGGGCCATTTTCTAAATTTATAGTATCTCACAAGCATTGTCTGACTAAACTTCATTTCCAAGACACGGGCCATTTTCTAAATTTATAGTATCTCACAAGCATTGTCTGACTAAACTTCATTTCCAAGACACGGGCCATTTTCTAAATTTATAGTATCTCACAAGCATTGTCTGACTAAACTTCATTTCCAAGACACGGGCCATTTTCTAAATTTATAGTATCTCACAAGCATTGTCTGACTAAACTTCATTTCCAAGACACGGGCCATTTTCTAAATTTTGTTTCTTTGGCAGGATTCCTGTGTTTATATTTTTAGTATTTAGGTTTTTAAATATTCCTCAGCACCACTTCTTACCTCTTAGCCAATGAAGAAGAGGGGACAAAGAGCCAATGGCACTTGTGAGTAGGTACTTACTTCACAATTATTTCATATTACGGCGAGTAAATGGGTTCGTCTCCCGAATTGCTTACGACTCCCTCTACTTCTAATTTAAGCTCATACCAAAAGAGTGCAATTTTTATTACATACTATTGTTTATATAACTAAGGCTTAATGTTTGTAGAATAATCACCTACGTAATACTGTTTTTTTAAACACTCTGAAAAAGTGAGTTACTGAAAAGATGTTATCTTTAAGTTTACGCAATGCAAAAAGACAATATAAAAACCTGGATGAATTTTTGTGATTTGTTTCCTGCCATTCTTGTCTTTCGAGTAATCTCGTAACAGTATTACATAGTTGTTTAATTCTTGACATAATTATGTATTTAAAGTGATAAATCTTATTTAATAAACACTTTTCTGATGCATAAAACTATTTTTTTAGTTTCTCTTTTCAACAAAATGAAACCTTTATGAAATTAAATTTGTTCCCGTGTAGACACACCTCTATTTATTTTTTACTAGCATTGTCCCTGGCATTGCATTGAAATCAGACATAGACAGTTCTTATTTTGAAGGGCAATAAGATTTGTATAAAAATCAAATCTACATCGCCCGCCCGGTTTCCGCCGGTCACACGGCACATATAGATTTACAATACAACATAACACATAGATTTACAATAAGAAAAAAATTGTCCTTTTTTTACATTAACCCCACACTATGTCATCTTTGGAGATGCTGTGTGGAAGGTCATTTTAAGGAAAGGAAGTTCTGAGAAGTAAAGAGGTATGAGGGGTGTGTAAGAATCTAGGGATCAGTTTACCCAGGAGTGTCGGACAAATGGTCTATCCCTCCCGCTGCGCCGCAAATACAAAGGGTCTGCCCAAACCAGCCTCTCCCATCCGGCACGACATGCAGTCGGTGGGCAGGGGCATCCTGAACACACCTCACCTTATGAACCCGAGCACCCCTGCTAAATCACGACTTGGGGTGACCTACGACAGAGGTATTGGTTATCCAATATAGGGTTCCCGGGGCAGCGCTACCCAAACCCACCTCCCAAATTGTATAGTCCTTACTTGGTACTGGGTACCGGAGGTGGCACATGACTGAAATTGTCAGCCTTGCATTTCTACTAGCGGGTGCTTATAATGAAGAATATAATGATTATCAAAATCTTAAATCTCCAATAGTTCTTCACCCAATGAAACATTGACATTCGAATATGCTAGTTTTTATATACATGTTACATGTGACAGGTAAAAAAAAATATTTTTGAACAGCGCCATCTGTTGTACTTAAAAGCAACACGCAATATTGATCCTCTATCTGCATAGTCAGACTAAGCCACAGCAACGCGTGGCGGGGTACAGCTAGTAATGAATAAAAAAACTTTTAAATGTGCTTAGTGTGTAATGCAGGTCTATCCAAATTAGGTAATGAATTAATTGGTGACCGGATAAATCATCACAATGATAATTCATCACATCTTTAAAAAGTTATATAAAGTCATGGAAAGTGATGAAACAAAAACTTTATTAACTGGGTTAAGTAGGTTAGGTTAGGTTTAATTTTTTTTTTTTCATCATTTCTAATGACTTTATATCACTTTTTAAAGGTGTGTTGAATTGTCACTGTGTTGAGTTATCATGGAACCGAATTAATTAATTGATTACTTCAATTCATTCTCTTCACTAACTTACATTTTGTAAAAATGTAATAATGCACCGTCAACATTAGCAAAATCTTCTCCAGAGTAAAGTACATGCAATTAGTTTTTTTAAATAGCTGAAAATCTCACAAAACTGTTCAAATTCACCGCACATGCTACTGCACCACGTCAGACTAATTTGTTTGCTTTTGGGAACAGCTCATATGGTCTCATTGAACAAAAAAACATTGTTTCTCCCTTACTGTCATTGTTAGAAAGATGATCTGAACAATATTAGAAAGAGAAAACACCACTCTTTATATTCAAATATAAAAGTCAACTATAGGAGAATTTAAGGGTACACCTCTATGAAACCAAAGGTTCCGACCAAAATTTGAGGAAACTTTGTGAATTTTTTATTCATTATTATTATTATGAGTCGACAAAAAAGTGAGGTGACCATAATGTATACATTAGTAGACCCCATAATGCTTCGCTATTACTAGTGCCATTCATTACTGTATACCATAATGTATCTAATTCCGGTGCAGAGATACTGCATTAAGTATTCCTCGGGTGTCCCCGACTCCTTCTACCATTCAAAACTCTCTCTAAACACTCCTGGCACTAATAAGAACACAATTTTCAGAGATATCGGTAACTACCTTTTGAGTTTTGCGAGCACAAACATACACAGGATGAATTTTTATACATGATACTACATGATTTTAGATGTAAAAAAGATAAATAACTTTTTTCGAAATTCCAATGTTAGTAGTTTTTAGGTTAAAAAGTTGAATTGTTTGTGTGGGAAAATAAATATTCTTCTATGGAATTTCGAAACAAGTTTTTTTATTTATTTTCCAAGAATTTTAAAAGCAATACAGTTGTATACAACGCAATTATTACGTTTTACGGTGAGTTATTTTGTATCTTACGATTTATACTTCTCTTCCATTAAAAGCTATTTAGTAAATATAATACAGCGCGCTTTAGGTGATTTTTCACGAAAACAGCGCTATATAAATTAGCCAAATATTATTATTTATTAATTAATGTCCTTTTTCGGGGCTTTTACATATGAATATTAAGAAATGTACATTATTTATTGTACATAACTGAATTGCTTCATTCAATATTTTATATTTGTTTAAAGATAAATTGAAGATGTCTACTGACTTGGTATAATTGTTTCCCTCCATTAGTATTCTGGGCAAAGAGGAATATATAGGGTAGTTAGTCCCAGAATTTCTGCACTGAAATAAATCCTGACTTCTTTTTTTTTTTTTTAAGTTTCTTTATTCATTGAAATTATTTGTTACATGCATTTAGGATTTTTCGATCACCATGCTAGGCACTAGTTCTAGTATTACATTGTGGAATCTGGAAGCTTATCAATTTTAGCAATACCGTACTATCAACTAAATCATTTATAATTTTATATAAAAATACCGAGTCAGTGAAAATTCTTCTGTCTGACAATTTGAGCATATTCATTAACAGAGTGTTGTAATTATAATTATTTGCTTGTGGATTGGGAGAAGACTATACATTTTGAAAGAACTTTCAGTTTAGTAATATATTATGGTACAAGCATAATTTTGCTCATAGACATTTAGTGAATTCGAATTAAGGATTCTTTCAAATGTATATTATATAGTTATGGTTACATTACAATCAATCAATTATGAAATTAAAAGACAAACATGTATTTAGAAAGAAAAAAAATATATCGTGAAGGATAAATGGAATATTACAGGATTGTTTTTTACAATTCTCAGGTGAGAGCAGTTTTTTTGTTAATGATTTCTCTAAAATATTTTTTATGGAGTTCAAAATATATATTTTATCATTCATGCTTCTGATTTCATCTGGTGATGTTTATTAAAGAAACATTTTCCTTGGTGAGTACAACGGTGTTGGGCAAAAAAAGTATCATTTATACTTCTGATTTCATCTGGTGATTTATTAAAGAAACATTTTCCTTGGTGAGTACAATGGTGTTGGGCAAAAGAAGTATCATTTATACTTCTGATTTCATCTGGTGATTTATTAAAGAAATATTTTCCTTGGTGAGTACAATGGTGTTGGGCAAAAGAAGTATTTAGTTTAGGGCATTCAGATAATATATTTGAGTCTGGTATGATTTTCAGTTATGAATGAGTATTTTTCTTTTATAATTTGAATAATTGAATTTTTAAAATGTAGCAACATTGAATTCTTCGAATACGCGTTCAGTGGGGAAGACTGGAAGTTTTTTTAGTATAATTTTTATTATGAGTTTTTGAACAATTTCTATGGGGATTAGAATAGTTTTGTAAGCTGCTAATAAACTGATAATAGCATATTGTAGAACAGACTGTAATATGTATATTGAGAATAGATTTTTTGTTGATGAGAAATTTCTAATTCGTAAGAATATATAGATTAATTTCTTAATTATATTTATTGTATGGCACATGAGAACTTTCCACTTTAGGTTTTTATCAAAGAATATTCCTAGATGTGTTAATTTGTGTAATTTTATCCGCTGTTTTCAGAATTGAACATTTTGTTCGACAGTGATTGGGATTGTATTGTGTCATTTTGTTTGAGAATTGGAGTATATTGTTATTATTAATTTCGAATGGAATTACATATGTTTTATCACTATTTAACGACAGGAGGCTATCGTCAAACCATATTTTTACATTATTGATATCGTCTGCGGTTTTTAATTTTTTTTTTTTCCATGTTTTATATTTTACTATAAGGACTGTGTCATCAGAATAGGAGATAATTTGTCTATATAACAGCTGAACAAATATGTCATTTAGATACAAAATTAATAATATTGGTCCTAGTACGGTGCCTTGTGAAATACCAAAATTTGATCTTTCTTGGTGTTTTGTCAATGATTTCAAAAAAATTGTGGACGCTTTATCAAATTACTTTATATCCATTGGACAGCTTTATCGTTGATGTTAATAGATTTTAGTTTTTTTTAAACTTTAAGTGAGAGAAACTATTCAATACCTTTCATAGGTCTATGAATATTACTGAGCATTTATTGCCTTCATCAAGTGCTGAGTATATAAGTGATGTTACATTTGCATTTAAACTTTAAGTGAGAGAAACTATTCAATACCTTTCATAGGTCTATGAATATTACTGAGCATTTATTGCCTTCATCAAGTGCTGAGTATATAAGTGATGTTACATTTGCATTTAAACTTTAAGTGAGAGAAACTATTCAATACCTTTCATAGGTCTATGAATATTACTGAGCATTTATTGCCTTCATCAAGTGCTGAGTATATAAGTGATGTTACATTTGCATTTAAACTTTAAGTGAGAGAAACTATTCAATACCTTTCATAGGTCTATGAATATTACTGAGCATTTATTGCCTTCATCAAGTGCTGAGTATATAAGTGATGTTACATTTGCATTTAAACTTTAAGTGAGAGAAACTATTCAATACCTTTCATAGGTCTATGAATATTACTGAGCATTTATTGCCTTCATCAAGTGCTGAGTATATAAGTGATGTTACATTTGCATTTAAACTTTAAGTGAGAGAAACTATTCAATACCTTTCATAGGTCTATGAATATTACTGAGCATTTATTGCCTTCATCAAGTGCTGAGTATATAAGTGATGTTACATTTGCATTTAAACTTTAAGTGAGAGAAACTATTCAATACCTTTCATAGGTCTATGAATATTACTGAGCATTTATTGCCTTCATCAAGTGCTGAGTATATAAGTGATGTTACATTTGCATTTAAACTTTAAGTGAGAGAAACTATTCAATACCTTTCATAGGTCTATGAATATTACTGAGCATTTATTGCCTTCATCAAGTGCTGAGTATATAAGTGATGTTACATTTGCATTTAAACTTTAAGTGAGAGAAACTATTCAATACCTTTCATAGGTCTATGAATATTACTGAGCATTTATTGCCTTCATCAAGTGCTGAGTATATAAGTGATGTTACATTTGCATTTAAACTTTAAGTGAGAGAAACTATTCAATACCTTTCATAGGTCTATGAATATTACTGAGCATTTATTGCCTTCATCAAGTGCTGAGTATATAAGTGATGTTACATTTGCATTTAAACTTTAAGTGAGAGAAACTATTCAATACCTTTCATAGGTCTATGAATATTACTGAGCATTTATTGCCTTCATCAAGTGCTGAGTATATAAGTGATGTTACATTTGCATTTAAACTTTAAGTGAGAGAAACTATTCAATACCTTTCATAGGTCTATGAATATTACTGAGCATTTATTGCCTTCATCAAGTGCTGAGTATATAAGTGATGTTACATTTGCATTTAAACTTTAAGTGAGAGAAACTATTCAATACCTTTCATAGGTCTATGAATATTCCTGAGCATTTATTGCCTTCATCAAGTGCTGAGTATATAAGTGATGTTACATTTGCGACTTGTGTGTTTTTTTATGAGGCAGAATTGATTGCAGTGTAATATTTTATTGTCCTCAAAAAATCTACAACCCATTTTGTCGATAATTTGAGACATTTTGTGGGTTTTAAAGATAGGTGATATTATAGATTTTTTATAATTTGCTGGAAAAATGCCTTTGGTCTGACTGAGATTCATAAGGTGGGAAAGTGGTGTTAGTACATTTTCATTGTTAGTTGTTGAGTATTTTTACTGATGTGTTGTCAAACACCTGGAGAAGAACCGCCTTTCGTATTAAGTTGTTCCTTAAGTTGTATTTCGGATTCAGTAGTTTTTATTTTAGTGTATTTCGGTTTTGTTTATTACTGGTTGCAGGTTTTGGCTTGTGTAAAGGTTTAGAGGTTTTTTCATCGGCGTTATTTCCTACTAAATATTATTTCTCTAAAGAACTAAGAATTTTAAATGTTTGCTGTTATAGGGACTTTTGGTACATCTTCAATATTATTTTTATCTTTTACTTTTTTTTCCGACTTTATGTCCGGCTAAATCTTCCCCACAGGAAAAACAACACCATAAAAAAAAAAATAAAGTTTGCCTTTCCTACTAAGCAAATATATTGAAATATAAAATAAAAAAATATATGAATTAAAATTCTATTTTGGTTGGAACACAAATTTTCTTGTTTTAGAATTTTTTTTAAAATTATATTTACATAGGGTATTGGGAAAGAATTTTTTTTTTATTAATTACTAAAAAGTTTTTTTATTAATTATTCAAAGTTGTCTCTAAAATTGTGAAAAATTGAATTCTTTAATGGCCGACATTTAATAATTAAAAACACAAAAAAATACTAAAAAGCACTAGATAGCTACAATACAAAAATAATTATTCAGTTTATGGAGTATTTTGGCCTCAAATTCAAGTTTAAGTTTTGTATGAAGAAGGCCGCACTGCCGTTCCTCTTAATTCGACATTGTTGAAATGAAAAAATTGAATACCATGTTTCTGTTTTCAATTTTCCTGTAACATGACAATATTTGTGATTTTTTTGGTCATTGCAATATTTATTTTGTTATCATATAACAAAATAAATATGATTTAACAGGAAGGTTTTTGCCCATGAATTTCTCGAGTATTTATAGTTTATACATAATTTAAAATCTAATTCTGCAATACAATATATGTATTAATTTTTATAAATATTTTCAGAATTGTCGTTAATATTAATATCGTAATCGCAAACTATGAAAAAGGTTTTATTTTTAAATGTTAATAAAATGTGTTTCAATTGGTTTATAAACAATGAAATATTAAATTCATGGTTTCTGTAAATGGAAATTATGTGATAAACATATTTATTTCATTTAATTTAAAATTAAACAATAACTTTGTAAACATCACTTATAGGTAAATACTTAATGCCGACCGGGTTTCGCTACAACACGTAGCCTCATCAGGGCAGTATAATACTAACAATCTAAAAATTTTAAAATTAACATGTGTGGATTTCACAGTAAGTGGACAGTCTGAGCTACAGTGGAAGAGGTAGGGATATGTGGGAGATTGAGGGGCGAGTGTTCTTTGTCAATAGGGAACAATCTGAGTATAGGGCTTTTATTTAGGTTTATTTGGTTGTTGATGACTTTGCTATTAACGTTTTTGGCTTTCCTTAACTCTAGCGCTTCTAAGTTATCTAACCTAAGACCTATTCCGTTTTTATGTAATAGACTGACGCCAGTATTTTTGTCGAACG
This sequence comes from Hesperophylax magnus, assembly GCA_026573805.1. Classification (NCBI taxonomy): domain Eukaryota; kingdom Metazoa; phylum Arthropoda; class Insecta; order Trichoptera; family Limnephilidae; genus Hesperophylax; species Hesperophylax magnus. The sequence goes on along the minus strand of JAIUSX010000025.1, from coordinate 2,239,470 downwards.
TATGGTTGGTTTCTATGAGGTGGTTTGCAAATTCGGAGAACCCATTGCTGGATAAACATCTTAGGTGTTCTTTGACTCGTGTTTTGATATTACGCGCTGTTTTGCCTATATAAAACGCGGGACAGTCACTACATTGCAGTGAGTAAATACCTGAGTGATTTAACGGATGTTCTTTGTCCTTAACTAAAAGCCCTATACAGTAGAACCCCGTTAATTCGAACCCCGATAATTCGAAAAAACGCGTAATTTTCGCCAAAAAATTTTCCGCAGAAAAATTTTTTCATACAAAATTTTTTTTAATTCGAAATTCGTTAATTCGTAATTCGAAATTTATTTTTGTCCGCGCACGAAAATTTGTTCGTGTAATTCGAAAAAATTTGATTTTTGCGAAAATAAATCATAATATTTCGTAAATCTGAATCTAAAAGTCAGCCGTGGCGGTAAAGCGCCGAAAAATGTATTTTTACGTGGTTATACATCGTCCTAATTAGTATTATTATTTTGTAAATCTGAATCGATTTACACTGGAATGTGTAAATGTAAACTTTTTGAAATTTATTTCGAATATCCGAGTTTGAAGGGCCGAGAAAATACGTTTTACGCGGATATATGTCGTAGTTTTACGAGTTTACACCAAATATCTGAAGGGTCGGCCGCGACGAAACACGGCCGCGATATTTCGATTTACGCGTAAATGTATCGTATATTTACGAATTTATTTCGAATATTTGAATTTAAATGGCCCGCTGCGACGGAAATCGGCCGCGAAATCTCGATTTACGCGTAATTATATCGTATTTTTAAGAATTTATTTCGAATATCTGAATTTTAAAGGGCCCGCCGCAACGGAAATCGGACGCGAAATTTCAATTTACGCGTTTCATATCGTATTTTTACTAACTTTACTTCGAATATCTGAGTTAAAAAATACGGCGCGACGGAAATCGGCCGAAAAATTTCGATTCACGCCTAAATATGACATATTTTTACAAACTTACTTCAAATATCTGAACTTAAAAGGCCGGCCGCGACGAAAAAATGCCGATAAAATTCGATTTACGCGGATTAATTTAAAGGGTCGGCCGCGACGGAAATCGGCTACGCATTATCGATTTACACGGAAATATATCGTATTTTTGCGAATTTATTTCGAATATCTGCATTTAAAGAGCCGGCCGCGACGGAATACGGCCGCAAATTCTCGTTTAACGCGGAAATTTAAATTCAGATATTTGAAATAAAAGGCCGGCCGCGACGGAAAATTAACGCGAAATCTCGATTTACGCGGAAATATGTGGTATTTTTACGAATATCTCAATTTAAAGGGTAGGCCGCGACCGAAATCGGCAGCGAAATCTCGATTTACGCGTAAATATATAGCATTTTTACGAATTTATTGCGAATATCTGAATTTAAAGGGCCCGCCGCTACGGTAATCGGCCGCGAAAACAAAGAAATAATTGGTATTAATACGAATTTACAACTAAAATACCACCCGGATTTGAAGAGGCGGCTGAGAAAATCGATTTTCGTCGTATTTTTTTTTTTTTTTTTCATAAAATTTCGAATTACGTGGGAATTCGTTAATTCGAAATTTGATTTTTGATGTCCCGTGGATTTCGAATTAACGAGGTTCTACTGTACTCAGATTGTTCCCTATTGACAAAGAACACTCGCCCCTCAATCTCCCACATATCCCTACCTCTTCCACTGTAGCTCAGACTGTCCACTTACTGTGAAATCCACACATGTTAATTTTAAAATTTTTAGATTGTTAGTATTATACTGCCCTGATGAGGCTACGTGTTGTAGCGAAACCCGGTCGGCATTAAGTATTTACCTATAAGTGATGTTTACAAAGTTATTGTTTAATTTTAAATTATAATGTCACATCACAAAGTAACCGCTTCATATGAAGAAATATTTATTTCAATTTGAATGCAGTTTGTCAGAGATAATGGGTGTTCTTTGGTGTGAATGAATACTGCGATCCTACTATTCTTATTTGGTGTCAATGAATACTGCGATCCTGTTCTTATTTGGTGTGAATGAATATGTACTGCAATCCTACTATGCTTATTTGGTGTGAATGCATACTGCGATCCTACTATTCTTATTTGGTGTCAATGAATACTGCGATCCTATTCTTATTTGGTGTGAATCCATACTGCGATCCTACTATTCTTATTTGGAGTCAATGAATACTTCGATCCTATTCTTATTTGGTGTGAATCCATACTGCGATCCTACTATTCTTATTTGGTGTCAATGAATACTACGATCCTATTCTTATTTGGTGTGAATGAATACTGCGATCCTACTATTCTTATTTGGTGTCAATGAATACTGCGATCCTGTTCTTATTTGGTGTGAATGAATATGTACTGCAATCCTACTATGCTTATTTGGTGTGAATGCATACTGCGATCCTACTATTCTTATTTGGTGTCAATGAATACTGCGATCCTATTCTTATTTGGTGTGAATCCATACTGCGATCCTACTATTCTTATTTGGTGTCAATGAATACTTCGATCCTATTCTTATTTGGTGTGAATCCATACTGCGATCCTACTATTCTTATTTGGTGTCAATGAATACTACGATCCTATTCTTATTTGGTGTGAATGAATACTGCAATCCTACTATGTATTCTTATTTGGTGTGAATGCATACTGCGATCCTACTATTCTTATTTGGTGTCTATGAATACTGCGATCCTATTCTTATTTGGTGTGAATGAATACTGCGATCCTATTCTTATTTGGTGTGAATGAATACTGCAATCCTACTATTCTTATTTGGTGTGAATGAATACTGCAATCCTACTATATATTCTTATTTGGTGTGAATGCATACTGCGATCCTACTATTCTTATTTGGTGTCTATGAATACTGCGATCCTATTCTTATTTGGTGTGAATGAATACTGCGATCCTATTCTTATTTGGTGTGAATGAATACTGCAATCCTACTATTCTTATTTGGTGTGAATGAATACTGCGATCCTACTATTCTTATTTGGTGTCTATGAATACTGCGATCCTATTCTTATTTGGTGTGAATGAATACTGCGATCCTACTATTCTTATTTGGTGTCTATGAATACTGCGATCCTATTCTTATTTGGTGTGAATGAATACTGCAATCCTACTATTCTTATTTGGTGTGAATGCATACTGCGATCCTACTATTCTTATTTGGTGTCAATGAATACTGCGATCCTATTCTTATTTGGTGTGAATGAATACTGCAATCCTACTATTCTTATTTGGTGTGAATGCATACTGCGATCCTACTATTCTTATTTGGTGTCTATGAATACTGCGATCCTATTCTTATTTGGTGTGAATGAATACTGCGATCCTATTCTTATTTGGTGTGAATGAATACTGCAATCCTACTATTCTTATTTGGTGTGAATGCATACTGCGATCCTACTATTCTTATTTGGTGTCTATGAATACTGCGATCCTATTCTTATTTGGTGTGAATGAATACTGCGATCCTATTCTTATTTGGTGTGAATGAATACTGCAATCCTACTATTCTTATTTGGTGTGAATGAATACTGCAACCCTACTATTCTTATTTGGTGTGAATGAATACTGCGATCCTACTATTCTTATTTGGTGTCTATGAATACTGCGATCCTATTCTTATTTGGTGTGAATGAATACTGCAATCCTACTATTCTTATTTGGTGTGAATGCATACTGCGATCCTACTATTCTTATTTGGTGTCAATGAATACTGCGATCCTATTCTTATTTGGTGTGAATGAATACTGCAATCCTACTATTCTTATTTGGTGCGAATGAATACTGCGATCCTACTATTCTTATTTGGTGCGAATGAATACTGCGATCTTACTATTCTTATTTGGTATGAATGAATACTGCGATCCTACTATTCTTATTTGGTATGAATGAAAACTGCGATCCTATGTTTGGTAAAACTATGTATGATCATGTGAGAAATGTGGAGATCCGTAAAGAGTACAAGACTGATGTAAGCATAATGAGTAAAATTAAGAAAAGGATGCTTAGATGGTTTGGGCATGTAGAGCGAATGAGCGAAGAAAGGAGTGTAAGGTGAATATATGATGAGAATGCAAATGGTAGCAGAAGTCGGGGACGCCCAAGGAAGACATGGCACAATCAAGTGAATCAGATACTCGAGTCGGGCCACGTCAAGAGTCAGAATAATAGAAGAGTAAGTATGAATGTGAATGAGGCAAGAAGTGTATGCCAAGGCTGAGTTGTTTGGCGGTCCGTCCTTACTGCCTACCCCTGCGAAAAACTGAGTGATGGTTAGTTAGTTAAATCCATTTTTATCTTCCATATTATTTTTCCACACCTTCTATCCATTTATCTTTTTTACTTCTACCATCATATAGAATCACCTCCCGAAGTTAGCGCGCTTTACCCACGGCACCCTGTATGCACAACGGGCTTGTGAGGTCTTGTACTAGAAGATAGCACAAGTGACCTGGCGGGAATGATGCTGAGTGAGTATATTGATGAGTGGGGCACAGACGTGAAGACTAGTGGCAATGCACATACCAATGAACCACAACCGTCCTATGGTGGTACCCTGTGCTAAGGTCACATTGTACATGGTGTCTATAAGTATGTATAAATTAAGTAAAGTTATTTTGAGATTTAAATGTAAATAGGCATTTTCGCCAAAGTTTGTACATTGCGTTTTTAGTCATGTTTCACGATTTTGATTGGTTTTTTCATAGTTACGTATTGTAGAATATTGGAAAGTTATATATTTTTAACATGAAAATATATTCATTTACTTTATTTAGTCAGTTAAAAACAACTGTGGAACCTATATTTTTGATGAATTATTTACATATACATTCAATTAAAAAGTCAGAATAAGTATATATATAATTTTGCATATGTACTAATTTTGTGATATCTTAAGCTTGCACAATATATTTTTTGAAAATATACAGTTTTTACATAAATTTGTGCAAAAAATCAAATTTAACCGTTTTAGTGCTAAAACGTCTTATTGTACAATAAATGTAAATTGCTACATTTTTAAGTTAATTAAGAGTGCACTTTCCCTATCAGAATTTGAGAATTGCCTCTACGGCAACTTTTAAACCTTTGTAAGATTGCCTATAGGGTCTCTGTCGTCACTTCAAGAAAAATAATATTATGTCCTGAATTCGAGACATCTATTAACACGACTCCAAACTAAATCTACTTTTACAAATGTGAAATAATATCAACACGTGTCAGCTGCCAACAGCAGAGCTCTGCTGGCACAATACAAAGGAAGTCAAACTGTGGGGTATTTCAGAATCCATAAATTATTTATTTTTTTAATTTTATAATAATATGTAATTTGTAAAAAAATATGATTTTATAAAATCAATATATATAAGTTTATCTATACAGGGTGTCCGGGGGTAAAGTTCAAAAACTTCAGGAGGTTTCAAGGAGGAGAAATTTCATTTTTTTTTCCTTAAAAAAACATTTTTTCATAGACCAATATACTTTTTTCTGTACAATCAATTAATTTTTTTTATCCGAAAACTAGCTTAAAACGTTAAAATTTCAAAAAATCGTCTTTTTTAATTGTACTATCATGTAGAATCACCTTCCTTGCACATTTAACCCCCGGACATATTGTATAAAAAATATATATGTATTATCTACTTTTGTACATTTATATAAATTATATAGATGTATACGTTTTTTATACTTATCATATTTTGTATTATGAAGATAATTTATACATTTTTAAGCTTTTTTATCAGGGTGTGGGCCATTAGTGTCTCAAGGATTTAAATATAAATCAGAAGACAGTTTTGTAATGATTTATTTATTCATTTAAACAATTCAATAATTATGAGAGTAATATAACATGTATGAATCATAAAATTACATTCCAACATATATTTTTAATGATGTACCTACTCTCACAAAAAAGCTTCTGTATTTTTGTTTGGAGGGTGCTTTATTTATTCACAAAGGTAAGAAATTTTTGTAACTACTATTTTTAATAGTTTAAGTTCATGTGAACTTACAATTTAATTTTGAACTTTATTGGTTATAACATACGATATACTTTTAAATACTCTAAATCTTGTTTGTTTAAATTGTCAAATGTAATTTAATCACAAACATAATACAATGAAGAATTGGTGGTTCTGAGATATACCAATAAATACGGTGAAAGAACCTTAAACTATGTTGTACCCAAAAAATACAATAAACTAAAAACAATCAAAAATAATACCATTTGTATTGCAAGTCAAATATAATAAAAGGAAATTACTATAAGATACAGATATTTATATTGATGCCCTATTGAAGCACTTGTATTTGTAATTAGAATTGACATTGTTAGGAAAAGGAATATCATTATATGTTTGTAATACTTCATATACCTACCTATATAATATATGAAACTATTGATGTGACCATTCATTTGTACTTGTTTAGTGTATAAGTTTTTTACTGCTGTTTACATATTTATATTTATACTATTCTGTTAATTTAACCAATTGATCTAGTTGGTAATTTATCATCATCTTTATTTATACATATACCTTCTTTGAAAATTTACCAATTGCATAAAATGTTGTCACTACGTACCTGCTGACAATCTTCATAAGTAGTGTAGCATGTTTAAATATTAATAAATAAAAATAAAACTCGTCAGGTATAATAAATAATAGACGTCAGCGACAACAGGTACATAATCGGGTTCATTCAACGTGAAATTGGGTGTGATGAATGAAAGTGGGTTATATGAAAAGAGACAACCTGGTAACAACGTTTGACGCTGGTGCCATATGATGAAGACCGTAATACAATACAAACATTAAAAAACTATAACAGTTATACTGGCACTCAAATCAATGTTATTGTTTTCATAGATCGATATCCATTTTAAGGCAGCTTTTGATTTTCTAGGTTGGATACAAATGACACGGTCGGAATAAGGAGAATAAAGATGCACCATCGACACCTTCTTTTTTTATCAACCAACTGCAATCCATATCGGACCATTCTCCATTTAGACGCGGATTTGGAAAAGTTATTGTCAAATCTGAGCCCAGATCTGACCTTAAGTCCAAAATAAAATTTGAATGTAAAATGTGGCGACAAATTTATAGTCAACACATGCGACCAAAAGCCTAAAAATACCATGGACATCAATGTAGCAGCAGCATCGGGGATGACTGAAGGAATTGGGCTTGCTCAACTGTCTGAGTTTTTGACGGCTGTCGACTTATCCCTGGTGTACCAAAAACATTATAATAAAGCAAATATATGTCAAGAGAGTGAAAGAAATGTGCATTACTCGCAGTGGAAGTCACAGTGGAGCGAGAGCGTCAATCTGCTATTGAAGAAGGTTTTCTGCAGGATGGAGTGGCGGTGATCGCGAAGTGATCATACATATAGATTAAATTATACAGCCCTATTATGTGCAGCAGCAATTATTGACAGAAAATTTGGAGAATTTTTAAACCTACAAGTAAATATTGTTGCATTTGTGCAACTGAGAACCAATGTGCTTTGCCTAAAGACCACGGATGGTACAAAAATTAATGAACTTGATCAAAACTTCCGTTGAATCGTATGATTTGATACATGCAACTTATATTGGTTGGCGACAGTAGTACTTATAAGTTAATCCAAAAGAAACCACATCCGAAGTAAATCATCGAAAAAGTGTCGCAATTATTTACTTCCAAAGAATGTGCACCAAATTATCCGCTCCAAAAGATTATTCGCTGATGTGAACGACCAAGTATCCTTTACATCAGCTAAAGATGATAACCACACAAAGGATACTGTTCATCAGAAAAGTGATTTGTCACCTATTCGATCGCATAAACAAGATACTGAGAACATGTCAAACAGAGTCAATACACTGTATGTAGATTTACACTTCAGCAACAGTTACAATGAAGTGTTCAATCAACAATTCAAAAGCTATTATTGTCAGAGTTATAAAGTACTGCACTTCAAGTGACCTTTTAAATAACAGTAATGGGCTCAAATGATTTTATTATTACCTCCGTGCTTTAACATCTTTACAAGACTCGGGCAAAACATTCTGTAGCGGAGTATAGATTTCACATCTGAAAAATAATTAAAGAGTTTATTGAAAATAGAACACCTAGGTACGGTTAGTCAAAAAACGTACAATAAAGTCAATTCTGGGTAGAAATTGTACAGTTGACATTCAGGACAGGTTCACTCCCTCCTCCTCAGAAAATACCCTCTATACAGCATTCTCAAAGATGACACAGGCTCTGAGAGAAATTATTTTCTTCAGGGCCTCCTTCCGACATAAAAAAATAACATCACTGAACTAAATTAAATTCCCCACAGTTTCAGAACTTTCAATAGCTTCTTTCGCTCGCATGTTTATTATTTTTCTGGATTCCACGTTCGAGTATTGTTATTTGAAACAGATGGCCCATATATTATTATTATTATTACATATTATATTATATTTCGGACATCGTTGCAGTGTGAATCATTAGAGCAGATGTAAAGTGACGTGTGTATTTGTGTACGTAGAAAGTTAATTCACAAATAGGTAAATCACGATCGTGTAGGTATTCCTCAACAAGAAAACTAAATTAATAAAAATTTACCCCGTAATTTCTAATGCATTGGAATTAGTTTTATTTCCCAAGGTACCTATTCTGAAAAAAAATAATAACTTTTTACTACACAATACATAAATAAAAATATGAATTATTAATTTTTATAGTAAATTATCGTTTATAATAAATATAAGCGTATAAATCAAAAATTGTATTTTTTTCTTCTCACCTATTAGATAGGATATAATTTTATGAGATATCATTTTTTCTTTGAAATACGGGATATCTTTCGTGTAGTTCCCATCTTTGAAAAAACAATATTTATTAACTCATAAACTTTACACGCGTAAAAATTATCTTTATAGATTCAAATATTTGCACGTAATCGCACGTCTGTAGATCAGAGAACGTTGAACAACACGTCTGCCCCCAAAGCCCTCGAGTTGGCGAATGAACTTTTCAAAGAAAGATAGATTAATCTTCAAGTCGGAGCGAGCGCGCTATAATAAATATGATTTAAAAGCAATAGGCGTAAGTGACAGTTGTGAAAATGTTTAATAAATCACGGCGTATTTCAAAAATAGCAAAAATCACTTTTGGGGTCTATTGAGTAGCATTAAAAGAAGCATTGTGATTTTTTTCATTTTTTTCATTTCTTGTAAAATAACAGAAATAAACGTGTTAATAATATTTTTCGGAGCATACTTTGCGATTTATTTCTATCGAGGGAATTTCAAATAATTACCGTTTCGGATTTTGGAACAAATAGATACTATCTTAAAGAATAACATATATTTTTTTAAGAGCTTAAAAACTTCAAACTTTTAAGGAAAATATGTCGGAAATTGGATGAAATTCGAATAGTGGGCCCTTAAAGTAGGGCATTAAATAACAATTCAATAACTTGGACAAATATCAATAAATTTTAATCATTCTTTTAGCAATTAAACAGTTAAAGAATGATATTTTATGTTTCTAATAAAAACACTACACAATTACAACAAAAAATTTATTTAAGAAGTAACGTAGTGAAAACTAAATTGAAATAGGCTGTTGGTTTTCAGAAGAAGGAGCGCGTCTGGTCAAGGAATTTAAAAAAAATTGTCAGATGTTTTTCTAAAAACTTTTGTCAAACAAAGGTCTCATCGTCCATAGTGTCGCTGTCATTCGATACATCGTCCGCAGTAGAACTAACATTGGATATAGTGAAAAATATCGATTCACTTTAGGGTGTATTTATTTCAACAGGATAAACAATAAATATAGTTATCAAGACATGCGCCAACGGTAATACGCGGCACTCAATGTAACACTCGCTCTCCCGAGGACTGACAAACGTGCTTTAAAGCATGCAGCACTGTAGCCCCGCATCACAATTTTCGTGATTAATTTTGCAGCGTGGTAGCATTGAATAGCACTCGACGGTTAACATTTCTGGTAAAGAATCCGTTAGTTCCATAGTATTCTGAGCAATGAAGAGTATATGTTATGGTAGTTAGTCCCAGAATTTCTGCACTGAAATACAATCCCGACTTTTAGCAATCTGTTATTGGTGGGAACTGCAAAAGTAGCAGAATGGTAAAATATAATAACATGTACAAATTGAACATATAGTCGGTAATCATCAAAAAAAGATAAATGAGGGCTGGATGGTGTTTAAATCCATCAATGAAATGGCCCCACCCTACATCTCTGAACTATGCTTCCCGGAAAACACTGGTCTGAGGCAGTCAACTCTTAGATCAGCAACATCAGCAGCTGTAGGCAGACTGATAGAACTTATGCGCAAGCCAAATACTAAGTTTGGTGGTCGCGCTTTCGGAGTATCTGGGCCGAAGGCTTGGAATAAACTCCCTCCGGAACTAAAATCCATAACAAGTCCAACAGAATTCAGGTCTAAACTAAAAACTTACCTAATATATCAATCCTAAGAGAAAGTGCAGTTATATTCAATTTTTCAATTAAGTCCTAAATCCTGTATCTAAATTTCGCCAATAAACAATTAGATAATGTTAATTAAGTGTTAATCTCAAGTGACCTACCAGGTAAGTATTGTACTGTATATTTTCTCCATAAATAGTTAAGTAATAACATAGATCACTGTAGAAATGTATTATAAGTTTGTACAGCGCCCTTGAGGTGTTTTTGCACAAAAACGGCGCTATACAAGTCATCCAAGTATTATTATTATTATTTTATTTATTATAATCAAATAAAACACTGCAATATAAAATCGTAACCTTTATTTCAAAGGAAAATTAAAAACTAAAGTGCATTCAATACGAACAATAAAAATAAAATATTCGTATTTATAACGCCCGTAAAGCTTTTACAAACATTCAATAAATCAAACAAATATAAGGTCTAAGGAGTAGGTACATACAAAATAATAGTAGGCACTTCAAATTACAGAAACACGTCTCTGCAGGACAGAGATGTTTTGAAAAGGTATTTTTATTTCTAAGGAAAATTAAAAACAATAGTTCTTTCAATATGAGCAATAATTTTTTTTTAAATATTTATTTGTACCCAGCTGTACCCCGCCACGCGTCAGTCTGTCTGCGCAGATAGAGAAACAATAGCGCGCGTTGCTTTTACGTCCAATAGATAGCGCTGTTTTTAAAAAAAATTATGTTTTTATCTCTCACAGGTGACATCTACATAATATGGGTATATAAAAACACGTGCGTATTTGATTGCATTGTTGTGTCAAAATAATAAAGCAATCGGTGAAGAAGTTAGGGAGATTTAAGATTTTTAACAAACGAACATTAGCAATTTTATTTATATAGAAGAAGCCCGTAGGACTTTTATAAACATAATACAGGTTGCACAATGAGCGATGGAAATTTCATTAAAAAAATCATACCTCTGAATATGAAAATGGAAACGTATAAACTGCTTACTGTGGTTTAAAGCAAACGAATTCACCTATATTTCATCGTTTATCCCATATTTGTAGTTATAATTGAGCTGTTTGCGGGAATTTAGAAATAAATTCGCTCAAGGCCAAGAGCGATGAGACCTAAATAGACTGGATCATTTTGGTGCATATAGTATGTATGATTTACTACTGGAAATTTACTCTACGCGCTTTTAAATTAGCGAACTGTGAAATTAAATCATCATATTCTAAATCACAACACAAATGACGTTCAATAGAAATTGCAGCTAAACCAACCAACCTATCTTCTGGCGTTGTGCTGTGCAAATAATTTTTTATTAGATTTAATTTGGAAAAACTGCACTCGCCCGCAGCTACCGAAACTGGTAAAGTTAGAAGGATTCGCAGAGCAGTTACGCAATTATTAAATATGCACTCGTAGGTATTCTTAAAAATGAAATTTAAAACTTCAAGAGCAGAGCTGTTAAAAGGAACTAATCCTGACAAATTTTTTAATTCATTACATAAATCCGGCCCGTTTATATCTCCACTATTTTTGTGTCGTAATGCTTTATCTAATGAATTACAATTTTCCAACAAATTGATTTCCTGCATTGATGCGATAGCACTAATATCGTAAAGAAATCCGAAAATAATGTTGTGTTCCTTCATTAAACTAAATCTATCTTTAACGGATATGATTGCTGCATCTAATATGTGATCAAAAAATTCTATTCTAAACATATCTCTTGGATTTTGAACTGGGTCATCCTCGTTAAACTCTTTTTTTATCCGCCGCGAACGTAATGTGGTGCTTGCTGGAAATTCTGCTTTAATTTCTAAGTTAATAGCTATTTCTTTTGCGTCGGTCACAACTGCAGAAAAGCCTCTATCAGATCGGTATTTCACTAAAAAATCTAATATTTCATTTAAAATATTTATAGCACTACTAAAATTTAATTCCGGATTTTGTAAAATTTGACTTACTATATTAATGTGATGCAATACGTCGTGCCACGTAATTAAAGAGCAGACGAATTTGAAATCTAAAATCTCATTGCCTAAGGATTGAGCTAAATTGTTGGTTACCGCATCCCCATGACTACTTAATTCTACCAAGGCTTCATAAACATCTAATAAATAGAACCTTAGTGGAATAATGGCATCTATTCTACTTTCCCAGCGAGTGTCGTCATTAAGTGGTTCGAAAGATAAACTTGGAACATTTCTTTTTAAAACTTCCCACCGTTGTGTAGAACTACAAAAAAAAACATATAAATTTTGAACCGTATCAAAAAAGGAGAGGGCATCTGAACAACTTTTAGCAGCATCAATTACAACTGAATTTAATGATTGGGATGCACAAGGAACAAGGAACGCTCTGGGCTCAATACATTTAATCGTAGTTTGCATACCACAATTCTTTGCATGTATACTGGATCTATTATCGTATCCTTGTCCACGTAAATTTTCAACCGATAATCCTAAACTTTTTATCTCCTTTAAAACAACCATCCTTAAACTTTCACCAGTTGAAATATGAATGAAGCCTAAAAAGTGTTCCCTGACTTCAAATACTGAATTACTTTTATGTACGAATCGAACAACTAGACTTAATTGTTCATCGTGGCTATCCGGAGTGCAATATACTATAATCGAATAATAGCGAGAATCTTTGACCATAGAAATTATTTTCATTTTAATCATATTGGATATTAAAGTAATTAGCTCAGTGTGAATTTGGCTTGTGTTCAAATTGCTAGTTTCTCCATCTTCAAACTTTCTTAGATGTTCTTTCATAACCGGATCAAATTTCGCGAAATTCTCAATTAACTTTAAAAAATTTCCATTATTTGGTTCATATAGTTGGTCAGTAGAACCTCTGAATGGTAAATTTTGCCAAGCTAAAAATTGAACAACGCCTACTAAACGTTCTAGAACACTTTTCCAATGTCGAACCTCCTGGGAAATTAACCGTGGATTTTGACAATCTAATTTTTCTGCGCCGGATTTAAGTGTAGTTTCTAAAGTACGCCACGATTTAAATGATTCTATATGTTTAAATGTTCGCTCGTGACATTTTAAATCCCTGCTTAAATGAGACCAATCAGAAACGCCATCTGAACTAAAAAAATTATCGCTACTACCAAATAGTTTACAACAAAAACAAAACACTGCGTTTTTTTTTTTGGAATACACGAGCCAATTTCTGTTAATCAAATCACCATTTTCCTTTCTTTTGAAATAGAACTTTTTAGAAAATTGTCGCTTCTTTGTTACCGGAAATGTAAATAAATCATCTTTAATTTGGATTGGTCCAATACCTACAATAATTTTACGAATATGATCATTCAATTGGGGCGGCCATTTTGCTGGATCTTTAAAATCTAAGGTATTATCTGGCTCAGATTCGGTGCTTGCAGTAACTGTGACTGCTAGTTCTTCCTCTTCTAATACCTCTGATTTAAGTAATGGTAATGACACAATATCATTTTGTAGCAAGTGATTGGTGTCAACAAATTCTATAGACAGTGTGTTAGAACATTTATCCATAGCTTCCTTTTTTAAAGCTTCCTCTCTAATCTTTCGTCGCTTTACATACTCCCACCCACACGGTTTTTTACGTTTTTCCGACATTAAGTAAATTGGTATATTAATTCAATTTGCAGAGTAATAATATTATAGTTTGGTGTGTTGAAAAACTAAAAATGGAACAAATTTAAAACACACATAATGTCATGATGATTGCAATTGATTTGTAGAGATGGTCAATATCCCTATCTCCTAAGTCACTGGTGCCGCTGATATTATTTTTTAGAAGAACTTTTTTTTTAATGTTCGACTGTCTTAGCTCCGTTACTGGTTCACAAATAAATCTCTCAGCACAGGTGACTTTCCAGAAACACTCAAGTCAGCTGTAGTTACACCAATATTTAAAAAGTCAAAAATAGTGCCAATAATTTAGTAATTATCGACCAGTTTCAAATCTTCCTTTCATATTCATGAGATTCCTGCTGCACAAAAAACCAGTCACTTAAATTCAATTGTTCACAAGTCGTCAATCCGCGTAGAGAAGGTTTCACTCAATAAAACCGGATATCTAGCCATCAGACTACTCTTGCCATAAATTTGGGTAAGTTAGCACTTATCTCACTCCTAGATGAGTGCAGCGTTTGACAAGATTGGTCACGACTTCCTCGTTAAGATATTAGAAAGAATATTTGGTTAGAATTTCGACATCAAAAATTGGCTGGCAATATCCTATCCAATTACATAAGCCGTGAATGTTGGAAATTAACTGTCTAATTTCGCAACACATTCTTCATAGGCACCACCAGCGATCCGTTCACCGTTCACTTCTCTTTACAAAGCGGTCGTCATTTTTGGTTTCTTGTCTTACTGCTACGCTGACGACCAGCAAGTTTATTTTTTACTGCATTCCAAATGAAATCAACAATCTCAAAAGTCGCGTAGCTGAATGCCTACAAGCATTAACTGTTTGGATGACTTCAGCTTGCTTCAGCTCATAAATATACCACTCTAACAAACCGAGGCTGAATTGGGCCGAATCAAACTTCAAAACAAACCATTATAAATAAACCACCCGCCATCTTCCATAAATAAACCACTTCTATCCATAGATTGCCATAGATATACTTGGATATACTACCATAGTTATACCCATAAATAAACAACTCTCGTTATACCACTCAATATACTACCATAAATAAACCTAACTATACATCTTCAAATCATAGATCTATCCGATATTTATTTTATTTATTTATTTATTTAGGAAAACCAACAGATTTTTACAACTTTTGATATGTCCCTAGGTATATACGTGACTTGAATTCACAGAAAGGCCAAAGCAAACACGTGTGCCCGCATCTATGTCTGTAATTTCACACGCAGATGGAGGCGGCAGTTCTAATATTATTAGACCTAAATATTTACTCAATAGCGTGGCCGGAAATCGCAATAAAAAAATAGAAAGCTAACTTGGGAATACACCCATTAGTCGGCAGATTTATCTCTAGACCCTCATTAAGTAGTAATTCTGAAATGGGTGTATCGTTAAGAAAGCGACCCGGCAGTAAAAACCTCGCCCAAGGCTAGGCCATTGTAATTGTTTTGAAGGTCTTTTGTACAAATTTTAACATCTTTTAAAATGATAGTAACTCTAGCGGTGAGAATGTCGATGCCAGCGCCACGGACTCAAACAACGTACCGAAGTGGTGTAAATCGGAACCACTATAGTTCAGCACCCCACCACAGGCGCTACGGTCGCCAGATCGCGCGGGTGAATACAGCTGATTGAGAATGCTCAACAGTCACGCTCTCGCCCCCCCTTGGGGCGGTCGCCCAGGCGCTTCCTACCAGGAAGCTGCCCACCCAACAGTCACGCTCTCGCCCCCCCTTGGGGCGGTCGCCCAGGCGCTTCCTACCAGGAAGCTGCCCTCTCAACAGTCACGCTCTCGCCTCTCAACAGTTATCATCTCGCCTCCCATTGGGGCGGCCGCCGAGGCGCCTCCGCCCAGGAGGCTGCCCTCTCGGCGGTCACGATCTCGCTAGTTCTCAACAGATTCCGCAACCAAGAGTCACGCTCTCGCCCCCCCTTGGGGCGGTCACCCAGGCGCTTCCTACCAGGAAGCTGCCTTCTCGACAGTTCACAATTCCGCACTCGACAGTCATCATCTTGGGAGTCACGCTCTCGCCCCCCCTTGGGGCGGTCGCCCAGGCGCTTCCTACCAGGAAGCTGCCCACCCAACAGTCACGCTCTCGCCCCCCCCTTGGGGCGGTCGCCGAGGAAGCTGCCCTCTCGGCAGTTCTCATCTCGCCTCAACAGCTGAAAACAGATTCCGCAACCAACAGTCACGCAGTCATCATCTCGGAAGTCATCATCTTGCCCTCCCCCTTGGAGCGGCTCCGAGGCAGCTTCCGACCAGGGAACTGTCCTAGCAGAAGTTACCGTCTCGCCTCCGCCGAGAAACTTCCTGCTCTCCCCCTTTGGAGCGGCACCGAGGCTCTTCCGACCAGGGAGCTGCCCTAGCAGAAGTTACCGTCTCGCCTCCGCCGAGAAACTTCCTGCTCTCCCCCTTGGAGCGGTGCTGAGGATATCCCAACGAGGAAGCTGCCCTCTCAGGAGTCGCTGCCTGATGACTCCGCCCTTCGGAACCAGCCCAAGTTGCCGCTTTTTGTGTATCAGTGATAAGTGCGAACGTGGAGATCCGCGGTACCATATAAGAACTATAATCTACGACTAGTATTAACCTAGATTAAGACTCACCCTTCTTTATACATGTTTTTTAAATAAATTTTTAATAGTGTTTACAACTAAGTAAATTCCCTTTTTACTCGTTCCTCCTTTTATTTTATATGAATAGTATTAATTATTAACTTCCCTTAAGTAGAGTGATAACAATTTCATATACCAGTACCATAGATACCACTATTAATTATCACTCATCAGGGTTGCCAATGTTATATTCCAAAATACCTAATATGATGTTCAAATTCCCCACAAGTTCCTATATCTCCAAAGTTCTATTTAATAACCATTCACTTTTTATTGTTTAATCAGGCATTAAAAATTGAATTTTCTTTTAAAATTTGCGGCGAAACAAGACGAAGTTATAGTTCTCACAGCTATTGTAATAATTATTTTTCAATATGGTTGGATAATCAAGAAATGCTCAGATATCCCGCACTTTCTCCACAAAAGGTTCTCCCCGCAATTCGGGGAATTCCACACAAACTGGCAACGCTGCCACTCAGGCACTAGAAATAAATCAGAAATCTAGAAAGAAAAATGTTAGTAATATGACTGGCTAGAACACTTCTGTGGGGTGAAATTGAAATGCCATTATATAATTTAAAAAAAACTTTATCTATGCAAAAGAAATGTCAAATAGACAAAAATGTTTTATTTACGGTTATTTAGGGATGCATTTTAAATTTATTTAAATATCAGCAAAGCACAAATAAAATGGATACAGATATCCAGTCAAAATGTAGGGGATGCTTGGAAAATACTGTCGATATGGTTTCATTGTTCGAAAGCGACGATTCAACAATGTTGTGTGAAAAAATGATGCGCTGTGCTACCATTCACATAACTAAAGACGATGGTGGGCCTACACAAATGTGTACAGTATGTTTGGAAGAATTATTTAACGCTATTAAATTTAGGGAAAAATGTGAACTTAATGATAAAAAGATTAGGTCAATGCTTCAGCAACTACACGAAAAGTCTAACGTTACCGATGATGCCGATAAGCTTTTCACCAAAACTGATAGTTCTGAAGAATCTCAGAGGTCACAAGAAAGGTTTAATATTAAAGAAGAAGTTAGTAATGATTATGATAATGGCTATGACTTTTTTGACAGCGCTCTGGGTCTTAAAAATGAATTCCTCGATGGTTTAAAAATTGAATTTGACAGCGAAGAAAAGCACCACTTAGTTACTTCGGTTCGTAATTCAAAAAAACCTAAAAATATATCTGATTGCGAGGATGTTCTTCTAATGAAGAGAAAGCGGAGAAAAAAGAAACTGAGGAAAAGGGAACATAGAGAGAATGTGAAAGAAGATGTTATTGTCCCAAAGAAACGAGGAAGGAAGCCTAAATTATTTGAGTACACACAAGACGAGGATATTATGAAAGTTTTACAAAATAATGAACTGCAATGCGTCGTATGTTTGAAATTGTTTCCAGATATTAAAACATTTAGGAGTCATGCTAAAATTCACTCAAAAACCCGAGACCACACTTGTGACCAGTGCGGGAAACAGTTCAAATATAAAGATAATTTAAAGGTTTGTACTCGTGTTAACATCTTATAACTATGACCAAACCAAATAATATAGGTAATCTTTTAGGATTGCCGGTATTTCTTATATTATCTTACCCTCTTACTTATCCTTTTGCATATAATGTGACGCGTAAGGTCCGAACAGTGAAAGACTTATTACCACAGCGTTTGTATGGTTAAAATGGCCTTAAACCAGGCTTAAGGCCGACCTTACAATGCCAATGTTGAACCGGCATATAAGAATCTATTTAGTATGGCAGTTAATATTCTACCTATTATTATTATTGATAATAAAACAAAATAAATAAGTATGCCATCTTCTTAACGATTTTTATCAAATCACTAAAGTAGGCAATCGCTGTTTATATTGTAGGAATCACTATGGACAAGTGGGCAATCTCTGTTTATATTATGGGAATCACTATGGACAAGTGGGCAATCTCTGTTTATATATTGTGGGAATCACTATGGACAAGTGGGTAATCTCTGTTTATATTGTGGGAATCACTATGGACAAGTGGTCAATCTCTGTTTATATTTGTGGGAATCACTATGGAGAAGTGGGAAATTGCTGTTTTTATTGCAGGAATCACTTTGAACAAGTGGGCAATCGCTGTTTTTAGTGTAGGAATCACTATGGACAAGTGGGAAATTGCTGTTTTTTTGGGAATCACTATGGACGAGTGGGCAATCTCTGTGTATATTGTGGGAATCACTAAGGACAAGTGGGCAATCGCTGTTTTTACTGTGAGAATCATTATGGACAAGTCGTCGTTTTTATTTTGAGAATCACTATGGACAGTTGGTACATGTAGCTATATGTTTTGTTAATTTAAAAAAAAGAGTCTTTTAGTTATAGTGTATTATAATCGATGGAAAGATTTTATAGGTAATTAACTAAATATTATGCAACAATTAATTGTTTTGTAATATGTTGGGTAGGACCAAACCTGCACGCATTCAAAGTGAAAATTTCGGGCAATCTTTACCGATTTTACTCCTATTAAATATGTACAAAATTGTGTTTGTAGGTCCACGCCATGACCCACACGGGCGAGAAACCGTGGAAGTGCGACTTGTGCGACAAGAGCTTCAGCAAGAAGGACAACCTCGCCATTCATAAGAAGCGCCACCTGAAGGAACGTAACTACAGCTGCGAACAGTGCGGTTCTTCCTACTACACCAGCTATGAGCTCAAGACGCACATGCGCGTCCACACGGGCGAGAAGCCGCATGTTTGTACGCTCTGCGGGAAGAGATTCACCGCCAAGAATAACCTGTACATTCATCAGAGGAGTCACACAGGTTTTTTTCAAAGTCGAAGCCAATGAAACTATTACATCATCAGTGGGGTGTTTTCACAAACTAGGGATTCGGCTCATTTTGATCATTTTACTTTTTTAATTCTTATCGTCATACTAAAAATGTGTTATTTTAATATTTCAAATGATTTTAAAATCCATCTAACTATTTTTTGACAATTAAAAAAACACATCAAATACCCTATTGTTTCGTATTCCAGGTGAAAAACCCCATGTATGCACGGTGTGCGGCAAGCAGTTCACGTCCAAGAACATCCTGTCTATCCACTCACGCATCCACACGGGCGAGAAGCCCTACATCTGTTCCGTCTGTGGGAAGAGATTCACGGCCAACAAGCTCGCCGTGCACATGCGCACGCACACGGGGGAGAAGCCGCACGTCTGCCCGCAGTGTGGTTAGTAACATTATAATTATACGCTGCAATCCTTTTATTCTACACTGGGATTAGCTTTGTGACTCTTCTGTGTGGAGGAAGCCTTTATAAGGCCGTCCAGACGCAATCAATAATATTTCAAATATTTTAGTTTTACGAAGGCTATCTTGGTGTGCCGGTGCAAATTTTTTGCCATCCGCCAGCAAAACAAGTTTATATAAATTCTACCAGATAGTATGATAATCTACCAAAAGTAGTTTCCTCGGAATAGCTCTGAGAAATAATTTTTTGATTGTGCCTAGTCACTACGGCAGCCCACAAAAAGTTAAGTGTGTGCTTCGGTATTGGAGATACTGGAGGATTGGGTATAATACACAATTAACACCTAATACACAATTGACACCCAATACACAATTGATGACCGATGTGTATGAGTATCAATTTTTGCTCTGGGCCAAAAGGTTATGGGTTTAAAACCCTGAAAAAAAAATACAGATTTATTAAAAATATAGGTTTTTCTCCTTAGACTTTAAAAAAACCTTTAACCCCTTACTAATAAATGTGTTTTAAATTTTCACAACTGATAAAAAAAAATTTCCACACATTTACCCTTCAGACATTTAAATATTTTTACCTACGTGTCCCAACGACGCGACGTGATGATGAAATATTTTCCATAATTTTTCATGGAATTTCGGGATGCTTCCGAGGTATTTTAAATGTGCTATATATTTCTTATTTTTAAAGCTGTCCTAAAAACAAATATCAATTTAGAAATGAGATAAAATTATCGTTCAGAAGCCTAAATTTGAAATAAAAGTTAATATTTCTAAATACTTAATAAAATTTTAGTATCACATATGAAAATATTAAGAAATAGACATTTTATGCGAAACATCCATAATTTTGAAAGAATACATATTTATAAAACATTCCTTTTGTGTAGGGAATTAATAAGAAAACTATTACTTCACTTTTTATGCCCTTTATTGGAGCTTACTTGGCCACATTTTGGCCATTGGCAAAACCCACGA
This sequence comes from Hesperophylax magnus, assembly GCA_026573805.1. Lineage (NCBI taxonomy): Eukaryota > Metazoa > Arthropoda > Insecta > Trichoptera > Limnephilidae > Hesperophylax > Hesperophylax magnus. The sequence continues at coordinate 2,218,450 of JAIUSX010000025.1, read as the reverse complement.
GAAAGAGACGAGCTAACAGTTTTACACAGCAAATGGTTTCCCAGTTTTTCAATAGATTTCTCGCATCTTTATAAAGCGCATTAATATAAAAAAATATTCAGTTGCAAAACATTTGCCTTTTTGGCATTGCATTATAAATTCCCGTCATATTACTAAAATTATGATGTTTATGGCTAGTCCTTCAGAGGTTTGAAGTCTTAATGGTTGTTCAGAGACTAGTGGAATATGGTGTTTATGGCTAGTCCTTCAGAGGTTTGAAGTTTTAATGGTTGTTCAGAGACTAGTGGAATGTGATGTTTATAGCTAGTCCTTCAGAGGTTTGAAGTTTTAATGGTTGTTCAGAGACTAGTGGAATGTGATGTTTATGGCTAGTCCTTCAGAGGTTTGAAGTTTTAATGGTTGTGTAAAATTTAAAACGCTTACGTATTAGTATGGCCCTTATGTACGTATTGTAAATATTTTAGGCAAACAGTTCTCGGCAACAAATGTGCTGGTGATACACATGAGACGCCACACGGGTGAGAAGCCGTACGAATGTAAACTGTGCGGCCAGACATACGGACACACCCAGTCACTCAACAAACATATGAGGAAGCAGCATAAAATGGTCACCAATGGAATGCAGGTATATAATAACATAATAATGTACATAATATTGCAATTTTACCGCATGAGCGCATTGATTGCTGGCTACATGTGTGATTCCTCAATCAATCGCCACTGCGTTTTTCTCTTCTGATTTGCATCTTTCTCTCTTAATTCATTTTTGTTACCCTCTGTCTGTCTGTTACTAATAAACTAAAAGAGCTTATTAGCATAGAAAATAGTCCCTGAGGAAAACTATTTTCTTCAGGGCCTAATGTGGAGCTAATGTAAAAAAAAAAGCTTTAGGACGGGTTGTTTCATAGAAATTCAAATGGCCATTCAGCGCCATTTTGTTTTAAGATAGTCCCCGTTTCAGCTTTTGAACTAATTGTGATCAGCAGAAGAGGGCAACTATCATGTTGTCAGGAGTGTAATAAACTGATAGAAAGCTGAAACGCACCTAGAATCGGCGTTTAATGGGGACCTTTCAAATGTAAAAAAAACAAAATGGTGATGAATTGCCATTTGATGACTTTGTGACACATGAATTTGTGCAAAACAACTGAGCCAGTGTGATTCGCAGTGAAAAGGTAAAAACAAAATGGTGATGAATTGCCATTTTATGACTTTATCACACATGAATTTCTGCGAAACAACTGAGCCAGTGTGATTCGCAGTGAAAAGGTAAAAACAAAATGGTGATGAATTGCCATTTTATGACTTTATCACACATGAATTTCTGCGAAACAACTGAGCCAGTGTGATTCGCAGTGAAAAGGTAAAAACAAAATGGTGATGAATTGCCATTTTATGACTTTATCACACATGAATTTCTGCGAAACAATTGAGCCAGTGTGATTTGCAAAGAATTTGCAATATAAAGAGTCAATAGATTCATTCATTTGATTCATTGTTGGATATAATCTAATTATAGCTACAGATGCAGCAAATCAACGAAGCCCACAGAGCTCTGCTGGATGAGAAGATGGATCCTTTGATCGGAGTCAGAGAACACAATACCTCGTTGTCACCGAGAGCTTCCTCACCTCCATGTCCTCAAATGGCCATCACCGTGGACTCTACTCATGTTAGTTGTTAACTTTTGTAACTAGTCTGTAACAATTATCTTTATATATAAACAGTGGTATTCCAGCAATTTTGTTGGACCATAACACTCCTTTAAAAAATATGCTTAAATTGTCGGACAAAAGGATTTTCACTAACTCTGTATTTCTATATAAAATTCTAATTGATGCATTTGATAGTCCAGAATTGCTTTCATTGCTAAGCTTTCAGATTCCATTACATAATACTAGAAATCGGGATTTATTTCAGTGCAGAAATTTTGGGACTAACTACCATTCCTCACTACCGAGAATACTAATGGAGGGAAATAATTATGCCGAGTCAGCGGACATCTTCAATTTTTTTTTGTTTTATGGGTATACCACACAAGAGTCCCAACTGCCCCCCACAGTCCGGAGCCAGCGGGACTATGGCTGATATACAATTACAATTGATATGATTTACAATTTTGAAAATGACACTTGAATTCAAAGCAAATCTGAGTTTTAGAGTTTATTAACCGGTGTTACTGACACACATCCGAAATTAGTATTTTTAATATTAATTTTATTTAAATAATGTGAGTACCGCACAAGAGACCCAACTGCTCCCAACCGTCTGATGTCAGTTAGACTGTGGGGCATCCCCAATCAGGGTATGTTGTGAGGCTGAAAATAGTGGCGAGGGGAAGAGGAAAGTGGGGAAGCTGGCCATTTCAATCTAGTCACAAATTGCTGCTAAAACCATTTCAAGCGACCTTTCAATCTGAATGGTGATCTTGCATCAGGACGATAGGTCGTAAAAACGAGTATAGACCAGTATATTCATGTCATATCAGGACGATAGGTCGTAAAAACAAGTATAGACCAGTATATTCATGTCATATCAGGACGATAGGTCGTAAAAACGAGTATAGACCAGTATATTCATGTCATATCAGGACGATAGGTCGTAAAAACGAGTATAGACCAGTATATTCATGTCATATCAGGACGATAGGTCGTAAAAACGAGTATAGACCAGTATATTCATGTCATATCAGGACGATAGGTCGTAAAAACGAGTATAGACCAGTATATTCATGTCATATCTTGCATTACTGAAGAGAAATTAAATTTTCCAGAATGGCTCTTCTGTTATCTTCTGCAGGCTGTTTAGAATAAAAAATGTACTTGGAAGCACTTCAGCATACTTTTTTCTTTATTGTCAATAAGCAATAATCTCGTAATGCGAAAAAGCATCGCCCAAATGCAGTAAAAAGAATTTTTAAGCCATAAACATTTTTTTACTATTTCCATAAAAACAAAAAAAACCTTCCGTAATATTAAATGCTGGTGTTTTGTGCATGTGTATGAAAGGTTTCCAGCAATATTTTAATTAAATAAACCCTTGGAGAGATGAAAATGTAAACTTTATTTATTTTTTTGAAAGATACGGCTTTCTGGTATCAAATGACCTGACAAAATTTGTCAAACTCCTACTACCATCATTACAAGTGGAAAATGTAGTTTGTGCAGTGGTGGAGGACTTGGCCAACAGAGGAATTGAACCCACAATAACTGGGTGGGTAACTGACTCATTTGTCAACTCAACTGTTGACCGGTTAATTATTATTGTTCTTTTTTTTCCTAAAGAATTACATATTATACTTTAAAATATTTTTTCTATTTTTCAGCCAAACCACATCTCTTCCTTGGACGAACACGCTTCCCTCACGCATGATATAATATTAAAAATGACGTAGATTTGAAAAAAGTTTGATTTTTTAAATTGTATTTTGTTGCAAAATGTGATTTGTACTAATAATACTCTTTTTGTTTTTGTGTTGTATTGAGACTAAAATCTGGACTGTTTTCATTTATCTTATTTAATGTAAATAACTTAAGTAGGAGGTATTGACGACTGAAAGAAACTCATTTGTATCAGTATTATAAATAATTATTTGCCAAAGATATTCTTGTTTTAACATGTTTGACCCCTTTTTTGTTGTTTGTTTTTGGGGTGTTATGCTGTGTTGCGCTAACTCCTTCTTTAGCCGACGTTTTGGACATCGTTGCAGTGTCCATCATCAGGGCAGATCCGGTAGATCCGAAGATGTGTTATTGTTGGTTTTCGAGTTTGTGCTTATTTACTTGGAAGCGATACCGTGCCGCCAGCTTCAATCCTCTACGAGCGTGTAGGTATTACAGTACAAGGGAACTGCAATTTAAGTGAAAGCACAGTATTTACGTTAGCCTGGGGCCCGTCCCACGGCAACACGGCATAACACCCCAAAAACAAACAACAAAAATGCTTTTGGCCGTGAAAATCTAAAAACTTACCTGTTTGACCCCTATTTATCTCCTCAGGCGTCTGCCATATTTTTACATTTTAGTAAAATCCATGATTGAGTATTTTCGCTTTACAATAAAATCCATGAATGTATTCGAAAACTGCTTTTGAAATGTGATAAAATAGGCTTTCGTATTTTATTATTATAAAATATTTTTTTTTTTAACAAAAACATAAAAATTAAAATTAAAATGGCTCACCTCACGTTTTTCATAACTAAAGTTACTGATAATGAAAAAAAATATAAAAACACACGCTTTTTATTAGACAGATGTATTACAAACGTTAGTGTCACTTAATTTTTTTGTTGTTTAAAAAATAAAAATTGTCATATGAAGTTTCATAATTTTTTTTCAGATAGCGTTCGGAATTTTTGGTTTGCTTTAGTTTCATAAAGGTGTACATTTTATTTCATCTGTGGTTAACTTCTAGATTTGAATATAAAGCGTGGTGTTTTCTTTTTCTAACACCATTTAGATTAGATTTCTCACCGTGACAGTAAGGAAGATACAGCGATTTCTTTGAGACCATATGAGTTGTTCCCAAAAGAGAACAATTTAGCCTGAAGGATTAAGCTTATTCCAGAAAAGTTTCAGAACAAGATATTCCAAAAGAACTTGCAGGCAAAGAAAATGCATATCTTTTTGTGGTATAATATACGCAGAAGGAATAATAAAAATTAATTTACTAAAAAGTTGCGTGTTTGTTAAGTTGTATATATTTATTAAATACATTTACAATGGTTTAACTGAGTGAGCTAAGTTTTATTAAATCTGGTATCGTGGCCTGTTTCTTGAAGGGATGGTTGGTTTTGAGATGTCTGGTGAGGTCACAGCCTCTGAAGAAACCTCTTCCACATTGTGGGCAAACGTGCGGAGTTTGGTTCTTGTGATGTTTCAATACATGGAATTCCAACATGCTCGGGGCTGGAAATTTTCTGGGACAATCTTCTACGAGGCAAGGGTATTTTTCTGCATTTTCGTGCTTGGTCATGTGGATGTTAAGACTACCCTTTTGCATGAAACATCTGCTGCAGATGTGACACTGGAATGGGGTCTCCCCAGTGTGTTTCCTCGTGTGGTTTTCCAAGTTTGAGAATCGCTTGTTGCAGATGGAACATATTCCCGATCTATCCGAGTGTACTTTCCCCATGTGGAGCTTCAGATTGCCTTTGGTAGTGAAAGCCATGGCACACTGGTCGCAGATGTGTGGTTTAAGGTGCTGGTGGAGGAATTCATGCTTGATGAGGGCGTCCTTAGATTTTACGCACTTTCCACAAATGTTACAAGAGAATTTGCGTTCGTCCGTGTGAACGAGCATGTGTTTCTTGAGTGTAGTTCGGCCGGCGAAGGTCTTATTGCAGATGTGGCAAGAGAAGGGCTTCTCTCCGGTGTGTGTGCGTGTGTGACGGATTAAAGTAGATTGTTGCGAGAAGGATCGGGGGCAATAAGTGCAGTGGTAAGGCATCTCCCCCGTGTGGCGTCGCATGTGGACAACCATATCTTTTTTGCGATAGAACTGTCTGCCGCATGCGTCACACGTAAAGGTTCTGCCGATGTCGGAGTGGAACCTTCTGCAGTGACCCTTGAGAGTGCCCTTGTCGCGGAAGCGCTTGGGGCAGTCGGGACATTGGAAGGGCCTCTCCCCGGTGTGGGTCCTGGTGTGGGCGATCATTGCAGCCCGAGACTTGACTACCAAGCCACAGATTGCACACTGTACTATTCCAATACTATTTACATTTCTCCTTAATTTCTTTTCCATCTTAGATTTCTTCTTCTTTTTTGAACTGTCTTTATATTTTTTAAGTTTATAAATCGATATAAATGAATCATCATCACTTTCGCTTTTAAATTGACTCAGAGGCAAAAGGTCCATGTTATCTTCTGACGGCGACATGTCGTCATATTTTGGTTCTTTTTTAATACTGAATTCTAGTTCTGTTAACCCAATGTGTTCCTTATCTTCTTCCTTTGTTATATTTTCTTCCAATACCTTCCTAAGTCTTTCATCAGATTCTCTACATTTCATAACAAACTCATAGGCTTGTGACAACTCCTCAATACAGGGTCCGCATATTGCAATAGGCAAGCCATCGTTTTCTGACACTTGAATGCTGGCACATTTCATCAATTTTAACCCATATTCTGGAGAATTGCTCGAATTAAAGAGTGGGAACATACCAGCACAGTTTTGTAAACAAACTCTACAGCTATTTGCCATGTTGTCAATTATAGAAGACGTTTCGGATAATTGGGTTGGCATTAGGATTGGTATCTTATTACATTAAAGGTTGTGAACACTATCAATTGTTTTTTTGTTATATATTAAACCGCAATTGCGGTAATTATTTACCGCAATTGCAATTGTCCAACGATATTGATAATCGTACATTATTATGTATGCAAAGAACCTCATCTGGGCACTACTGGAAGGTTGAATCTGATTTACAATTAACAAATCTTCTAAACATTGAATGCATAACTTCATCAGTCCTTAGAAAACAAATACATATATTTTTTTTAAATTCTGACAAGGCAGTAATTATTTAATTATGGCAAAAACAACGATCGACGCAATTCCCGAACTGTCAATGTCAAACAATAGGCATTTTTATTTACTTCGTTCGAATTATTCTATTTCCATGGTCTATAGTCTCTATGTTTGTCTCTGGATTTTATTTGCTTTCTGAGAGTGGGTTTATTTATGCTTTCTGGTTTCTGGGCTTCTGTATCTTTTCACCTGTGTTCAGTGTTGTTTACTTTTTTCTTAATTGGCATTGAATGGGTGGTTTATTTATGACACAATTGACAGCAATTTGACAGTTCAATATATTGGCTTTTCGGAAGCTTGAAACTGAACTCCATGATGGTAGACTACATCCGTTCTACTTGTCGAATATGTTTAATGGAAGGCAACCAAAAGGTTTCCATATTCGAGAGCCAGGACAACACCAAATACAGTGACCTGATGAAAGAGTACACAGGAGTGGAATTGCTTCAAAATGGTAATCTCCCTACTAGCATTTGCGCAGTTTGTTCGTCTGAACTTAAAGTTTTAATGAAATTCGTTTCCAAATTTAGAACGACTAGTGAAAAACTCAAGGATGCCATACATTTGAATGTCCCATTTAAAAAGATTTTATCAGGTTTTGTTAAAGAAGAGGACGATGAGGAGGATGATAATCTTCCACTGAGCAGCATTGTAAGTGCCGCTACTATAAAGATAGAAACGCAGTATTCTGATGTAGATGACGCTTCGGATATATATTTTGAAAACAACCAGAGTGATGAAGAGCAACCCAAAGACCTCGAGAAGAAGCCTGTAAAGTTAGAGAAAAAGTCTGAAAAGAAACCGGAAAAGAATTCTGAAAAGAAATCAAAATTAAAATATACCGTCGCAAAATGTGGAGAGTATGGTTTGAAGAAAAACATGATTCAGTGTTTAACTTGTGGTCTTCTTGTTCAGAACAGATCCGCTTTCACCGTCCACTACCGGAAGCACACGGGAGAGAAACCGTGCGTGTGCCTGCAGTGTGGCAAGTGCTTCACCCAGATGGGCTCCCTCAACGATCACGTCAAGAGGCACCACCTGAGAGACGGATATGAAATCAGCGGGCCGCTAGCTGAAACCGTTAAAAAAATGCGAGTCAAGGGGAGGTTTAGCGAGTACCGTTTTACTTGCGATGCTTGCGGAAAGAGGTTCTGGAAGAAAGGTGCGTTGACGATTCACATCCGCGTCCACACGGGAGAGAAGCCGTACCAGTGCACACACTGTCCCAAGCGCTTCGCACAGTACTCGGAGCACCGCCAGCACACACGCATTCACACCGGGGAGCGCCCGTACTCCTGCCACATCTGCGGCAAGACCTTCGTAGCCCATACCCCGCTGAGGCGACATCTCACCGTTCATTCCGATGAGAGGAAGTACAAGTGCAAGATGTGCGATACGTCTGTTAAATCCAGTGACTCTCTTAAGAAACACATCCTAGTCACGCACACAACCGAGAAGTGCAACGTGTGTGAACTATGTGGTGCGGCATTTGCTATGAAATACAATCTCAAGGCTCACATGCGAGCACGTCACTCGGAGCGGTCGGGGACATGCGAAGTCTGCAAAAAGCCATTCTCAAATTTGCAAAAACACATAAGAACCCACTGCCCTAACAAGCCATTTGCTTGCAACCTTTGCACCAAGCGCTTCTTCAGTCAGAAGGGTATCTCAGCACACATGGAAAAGCATCAAAATGAAACTGCTTTGTTTGGGTGCTCCTTTGAAAATTGTAATTCAGCTTTTTCAAAGCAATGTAAATTAGACTTTCATATTTTAAAATATCACACAAACCATACTCCCCACGTATGCCAGTTTTGCTCAAAAGGGTTTTACCGTTTGGCAGATTTAAGAAAACACATAAAATCATCTCATGACCTCCAACCCCAACCTCCTCTCGTTTCACTAGATCAAGTTTCTGTACCTATTCAATTAATTGAAACCCAAGGATGAATAATATTATTTTCTATTTGTCTTATCAGATTATTTTCTAGATGTAAAAAATTTATTTGTTGATATAGGAAGTAAATAATGGAATGTGTAAAATTTTTATCATTTTATTGAAATTTAAACAATTTTTTAACATAAGTATTGAGATTTTATATACAATATTTTAAAATGTTTTATATCAATTTTATTAATCCAAGGAATAAACATATGTTTAATGTAATTACAAGATATTTAAGTGAACAATAATTTTAAATCATAACACAAGAATCCCTGTGAATTAAATTAATAGTCTTTGATACTTTTATACACTTTATTTCAATTATTATTATTTATTATCAACTGCTCTGTATTTTTTATTTGTGTATAATATTTATCGTGTTATACATATTTACTTGTACTCAGGATTGGTCCTATTTTCATGTTATGTATACATATTTGTAATAATTAGAATAAAATAACTTTGTTTTTACATATTTTCTTGTATTCAGGATTGGTCCTGCAAAATATTATTGACTTTTAATTTATGAATTTTATTGTTCTGAATTTTTTTCACCAATAAATCAACAATTTTCACATTTTTATTTTTTTACATTAACTCCACACAGGAGGCCCTGAAGAAAATAATTTCCCTCAGGGCCTGTGTCATCCTTGGAAATGCTGTGAGGGGGTTTTTTGAGGAGAGGAAGAAGTGTAGTTCCTTGGATCATTTTTCGTTGATTTACCAGTCGAACTCCCCACCTGAAGCCTGTGCTTTAAAGATTGCAGTCCTTTAGTTAAGATAGAGGAAAAGATGAAGTTCTTTCAAAATGAATTTTAGGGCTCCAGACTAAAGGTGGCTACCAAATTCAACAGTGGGGCGCACTTGCGATTTGTACAGGGTCAGTAGTTGTGTACTATCTGTGGCCCTGTACAGTATCCCCAGCTTCTGAGAGGCTAACTTGACTCTGAGTTCGATGGACCCCTGTGCCTGAGCTGGTCAGAGTTAAACCAAGCATATCAATAGAAGTCATGATATCAAAAAGATTGCTTCTGTTGAAGGAAACTATATTATAATTTAGATCCCCTTTAGATGTGAGCAGATATGATTGGGCCTTTGAAACATTAAATTCGTCGAGGTTATTTTTACATTCAGAACCACTTTCGAGGTAAAATTTTACATTGATTATATTTTTCTTCTAAATCTTCCTGTAATTAAAGTTACATTTTTTTCTCAATTAAAGATAAGTTTGAAGGTTAGGAAATACGCATAAATTATTAAAATAACCCAAACTCACATTAAAAACCAATTTTGTGCATGTTTACTTAAACAATTGTCTCCTTAAGAAATTTAAGTTCAAATCAAGTATTGTTTTTTTTTAACAGCATTTTAACGCAGTGGGATTCGAAAAATTTACCCAATATCATTTTTAACGATTTTTCATTTTTTTTTTACCCATCACATGAATTTGGTTATATAACCTGAGTTTCATAATTTTACAATAATCTTTTCGGAGTATCCATAGCGATTACAACCTTTGCGTCGGAATATATCTACGAAACAACACGTATTGCCTGGATTCACATTATTTTCCGAACAATATTAATATCAATGTTTTATAATATATAAATAAATTGTTGTTCAGAAAAAAATGACGTTAGCTCTAACTTTGTACGGAGTCATAACAACTGTTATGTTACCTTGAAAAAGGTTGGTGTTCGCTGCTCTCAACGAAAAATGGAACATTTCATTTTAAAATCTATGACTTAGTTGTTGTCAATATAATCAAATATAATGTTTGACAGTTAGAATAATAAATAAATTTTTATATTTAATCATAAGGATGAGTGAGAATATACTAACTTGTCGAATATGTTTAGCGGAAAGCAATAAAAGCTCTTCAATTTTCGACCGCAATGATTCTTCGAAATATAGTGATTTGATACATGAATACTTGGGATTAGAAGTTGTAAAAAATGATAACCTTCCTACTGGAATATGTGTAGAGTGCTCATCAGAATTAACGATAGCTGTTAAATTTATATCTAAATATCGAATATCAAACGAAAAATTGAAAGATGCTTTAGTTTTAAACGTCCCCTTTTATAGACTTTTATCAAATTATATCAAAAAAGAAGACGACGAAGAAAATTTGCCACTGAGCATTGTGAGTGCCTCTATTAAAATTGAGAAAGGTGAACCTTCCGATTTGGAGAACTCTTCAGATAATGTGTTTTACACCGACAACAACAGTGACCAAGAGAAATTCAAACCAGAAGCAAAAGCACATTTTACTATTCTTAAATCCAAGGAGCATGGATTGAAAAAAGATATGGTGCAATGCTTAACTTGCGGGCTCCTAGTTCAAAATAAATCTGCATTTATCATCCACAACAGAAAACACACGGGGGAGAAGCCGTGCCAGTGCCCACACTGTGAGAAGAGCTTCACGCAGATGGGGACCCTCACCGACCACATCAAAAGACATCATTTAAAAGATGTGCGGTTTATCCACGCCGAAGCCTTAACGGAACGCATCAGAAAAAAACATCTCAAAGATGAATTTGGGTTTGAGAAACGATACGTCTGTGATACATGTGGCAAACAGTTTCTGAAAAAGAATTATTTAACAGTACATACGCGAGTTCATACAATGGAGAAACCTTACCAGTGTTCATACTGTCCCAAAAGCTTCAGACGGTGTATAGACTTTATCCAACATAAGAGAATACACACCGGAGAGAGACCGTACTCGTGCCATGTTTGTGGAAAGACGTTTGTAGCACACACACCACTCAAACGCCATCTCACGGTTCATTCCGACGAAAGAAAATACAAGTGCAGCATCTGTAACACAGCCGTAAAATCCAGCGATTCTTTGAAAAAGCATATTCTCGTCATGCACTCCTCAGAAAAGCGAAACGTCTGCACCGTTTGCGGGTCTGCCTTCGCCATGAAGTACAACTTGAAGGCGCACATGAGAGCCCGGCATTCTGAACGTTCGGGATTTTGCGAATTATGCAAAAAATCATTTTCTAATCTGCCAAAGCATACGGCTACTCATTTGGTGGAGAAGCCCTTTGGTTGCCATATGTGCAGTAAACGGTTCTTTCGGGAGAAAGGATTGTCCGCACATATGGTGAAGCATGAAAATGAAAATGCCACATTTCCGTGCTCCTTTGAGGACTGTAACTCTGCCTTTTCTAAACAGTGCAAGTTGGACTTCCACATCTTGAAGTACCACTCCGATCACACCCCGCATGTCTGCCAGTATTGCTCCAAAGGGTTCTACCGCCTCCCCGACTTGAGGAGACATTTGAAATCCAACCATGATAGATTAACCGAACCCGTCATTCTCGATACCTTTCCGTGCTGATCAAATTATTGTAAATGAATTTGTAAATTTTATTGTAAAAATTAATTTTAATACAAGTTGAAGAGTAAGAGTTGTTTCAATCACAAAGATTGATTGTATATTAGTACTAAAACTATCAATAATATTGAAATCATTTTCTAGACAGACGAGAAGGTCTGAAAGGTTTTTTGCCTTTTTAACAAAAGATAATATATTACTTTCTTCATCCAACTATCTTATATCTTTATAAAAACAAATGTAAATGTTTGTTTGTTCAAAATCTTAAATCAATGATAGTTCTTCACCTTTTGCTTTGAAATTTTGACACAACGTTGCATTCGAATATGTGTGTTTTTATATACCTATATTATATAGACAGCTGAAAACGTGGTTTTTTTAAAACAGCGCCATCTGTTCGACGTAAAAGCAAAAGGCGCTATGGTTTCTCTATCTGTACAGACAGACTGAGCCACAGCGACGTGTGGCGGGGTACAGCTAGTTAATGTATTTATTTTATTATTATAATCTGCTTCATAATAGTATTGTTTATTTAAAAAAAACCATTATGTCATTGAATAGTTGACATTAATTTTATCGTTTTGACACAGCCATAGTATAAATTACACCATAAGAAATGCCATGAGGGTGTGTTTAGTGATTCAAAAGTCTGGCCAATGGGGCCTTAAATTTCCAACACAAAACTGTGTTTAATCATGATTATGAAATTCAGATGGGATGACGATATATAATGTCAGGCAAAGTGAGACAGATTGCATGCTAAATCATTTAGAACCAAAATTTACACGTTAAAAGTCACTGCCGACATTTGTTTCCATTTGATTTGTATGGAAGGCACTTCTAGTGTTCTTATTTATTCTATGGTCAAAGCTAAATAAATGGTGACCGCTTATAAATTTAATATTCCACTTTTTGAATAGATCAAAAATTAAAAAAAGGAGTCATGTTTATGTTTTTCAGTCACTTAACTTGATTGTTGACACCAAATTTTCGCCCTGTGCTAGCTGATTCTATTCTCGTAATAACTTGTTTTTTGTAAAATTATGTTTTCATAAATTGTACTGTCTTACCAGGTAATGTTTTTATATATTTATAAAAATAGTATACAGGGTATCCGGGGGTAAAGTGCACTTCAGAGGCGATGATGGCAGAAGTAAAAAAGATAAATAAATTTTTTAGAAACTTCATTTTTTTCCCCATACAAAAATATTTTTCCACATAAGAATATTTATTTTTCCATACAAACAATTCAACTTTTTTACTTGAAGCCTACCTTAAAATGTTGGAATTTCGAAAAAAGTTATTTATCTTTTTTACTCCTACCATCATGTAGAATCACCTCCCGTAGTTAGTGCGCTTTACCCCCGAACACCTTGTTTAATCTCCATAAAAGTTTCCCCAGAATAGCTACATAGCATTCAGCATTCCGAGAAAAGATTTTTGAAAACATCTTTAAAGATATGTTAAGGCAGATAATCTTGTATTCATGGTTTGTTAGTATGGAATTTTTTTATTGAGAATTAATCGTAGGGACTGAGAATTCAGCAGCATTCAAACATCTTGGTGTATTAGAATGGAAAAATAATAATAAACAACCATGCTTTAGAAACTTTTTTTATTTGTACTAAATACTAACTTATAACAGTGCAGTAAAAAATCTCATACAAAAATTTCTATAAACAATGTCATTAAAAAGATCAGTGCATCATGCTAAAACTTTAAACATTCACAAAAGTTCTTCTTTACAGATTATTCTAGAGTTCTAGAGGCATCTTGTGATTAATATTATTATTATTGCACTTTTATCAAAAAAGAAATAAATAGTACAGAAATAAATCTGTATCGTACAAAATTGTTACTTGAATTTAAATAATATTATTTGTCATTGTTTGCAGCTTTAAAAATGGTAAAATTTCAGTGTTTGAAATATTGAAAACTGTATAGATTTATTTAGAATATTATTTCTTTTAGTTTGTGTCTATGATTAGATTAATTAATAATTGTCTATGGACGGATAGTTTATGGCTGTTTTATTGGATTTTGGCGGGAATCAGGAGGCAAGCGATGTCGATGTTGTCCTCATTCTGCAACTCCCACTTGACGTCCACATTGACCTTGGGGTAGGCCTTGAGAACGGGCATGATGGCGCTATAGCTGTACTTCTCCTTCTGGTTCAGGGGGCAGGTGAGGCCGGTGCCCTCGCAGGCGTTGGGATTGGAGAGGGGGAAGGGGACGGGCATTCCCATCATCACTCCGTGCACTACGGTGTTCACCTTCGTGAGGGGGACATCTGTTGCAAACAAAATGATATAGAGAAATTAACTTTTATTGAATGTAAACGGCAATATTTAAGTGTAAGTAAAATAAACAAGTGGCGACCTCTATTAATAGCGGTGTAAATGTGTTCTCTTTAAAAAATAATTTTACAGGATGGACTAAGGAAATTACAGGTAAGTAGAATGAATGGCGAACTCTATAGCAGTGAAATTTTTTGATTATTAATTCAGATTTTGTGCGGCGGATATCTGGCATAGATTTTGTTATAGGGCTTTGAATATTTTTGTGTGAAAAATTGATTTTAAAGTGAATACCTTGAGCAAAACCACGATTGGTGGGAAGAAGATAACTATTAGGTGTGTGATTTTTTTTTTTTTTTTTTTTAATTAGTTGTAAAATTTTACATCTTATACCTAATATATTATTTTCTAGGACTACTATAATATTATTTACTACTTACATACTAAAATTTGGACTTCACAACATTGAGGCATAATCGACGAAAATTGCAAGACTTTTAGCTTCCTTAACAATTACCGGGAGTTCATTGAAATTTTAAAACCTTTATAATAAATATTGTTTTGTGTTCCCGATAAATGTGTTTTAGGAAGCCTAAAATCGTTGCAGTTTCTCGTAGGATATAAATGAACTGTACTATTAATTCTAACATTCTTTGACATATAGTCAGGTAACATTTTATTTTTTAACTTATAAATAAACACTAAGGTATAAACTAATTGTTGCCACACACTTAAAAGATTGAGTTGACGTTGCATGGTTTTTATCCTTGTGTACCTGCTACAACACAGTATCGACCTCATGCCTCTGTTCTGGATTATTTCCATTCTCTTCATTTGGGTTTTGTTACAGAAAGATTACACTTGTACAATAATTCAGATGGGATGCTACAGTGGTATTGTAGACCAATATCCTTGATTTAATGTCCAATTTTCCCTTTATTCTACTTAAGAAATGAACCTTTTTCGCAATTTTTTTATTTAAAATTTCAAAGTTAGTGTTAAATTTTAACTTGTTATCGATTATGATTCCCAAGTATTTAATTTCTTTTACTTCTTCAATATTTTGATTGTCTATATTTAGGACAATGTATGTTTAGTTTTTTCCCTAATACCATGAATTAATTTTAGTTACATTTAATTTCAATTTATTTATGTTTAACCACTTAGATAATAATAATAATAATTGGATAATTTGTAGAGCGCCGTTTTTGTGAAAAATCACCTCAAGGGCGCTGTACAATTTATTTCCTAGGATCTACATTTGTTATTTAGAAAGATACCAAAACATACTTAAGATAATTCATAAGTTCATTTTGTATTTTTGACAATGCATCTTCAATATTATCTGCTATAATATATAAAAGTGTGTCATCTGCAAAAAGTTTGATGGAACAGTACTTCACTATATCATTATGTCTTATATATACTTCACTATATCATTAATATATAAAATAAATAGGAGCGGTCCCAAAGCAGACCCTTGAGGAACTCCAATGTTGATTTCTTGTTCTTCAGAGATAGCATCTCCAATTTCGGTTCTTTGTTTTCTATTTTTTGAATAGTCCGAGATAGTATGTTTCTAATTTTTTCTTATTTAATAAATCAAAACAAAAATTTCCTCTGGAATCATAAGATTTGTAAGTAGGTACTTAAATACCTACCGAATTAATTATAAACCTTATATTTTCTGTAACATTTTGAATTTCAAATAATAAGGAATAATACAATTTGTCCAAAGAAACATCACTATCTCGATGAAAATTCTCTTTTCAAACTGTCTTTAGTCAGGTAGGTACCATAATATTGAAAAAACTGCTAATAAGAGAGTCCAAATAAACACAATTTCACATTTGAAAATAATCTTCACTGAATCATTAAAGCAGCCACTATCTTGAAACAGAACTAACAACAAAATTACAGATGGACGAAAAACAAAACGGTTGAGTTAAAACAGGACTTTGCTAGATTATTACATCCAATATAATTACAAATATATTATGGTGGTGACTTACTCGGGATGATGTCCATAGAGATGGTGACATTAGTGTTCCTCTTCAGGATGCATTCTTCTTGAGATCCATCACACCCGGACACCTGCACATTCTCCACTGTTGCGAGCTTGGAGCCTGCACAAAAAAAAAACATCATGATCTCATTACAAAACGCTGGCTATTTGTTTCCTTTTTTAGAACCAATGACATTACAACACAAAATCATCTAAGCTCAGAACCACTTTTAAATTAATTTAAGCTTAGACAATTATTACAAAAGTCATCTAGGCTTTTGCTCTGAACTCAGAATAAACATTAGGCTCTGCCACACGTACACCTTTGAGCGGCGGTACAACGCGGCGCTCTAGGCTGCCGCGCAAAAAAATCTCACAGTGGACTGCGCTGTAATCCGTCACCTTACATTCGAACTTTACTTTTCTGGGCGGCGGCCTGGAGAGGCGCGTTGTACTGCCGCGGCCGCTCCGAAGTATACGTGTGACAGAATTTAATGTCAAGTTAGGCGGGTAACCCAGATGAAAAAAGTAATTCCTCGGGAAAGTAATGTTTGTAAAACTTTAAACACAATCATTTTGAATTTGTGTTCTGCGGCATGTCAAAATGACTCCGCAGACAATTCGTACCTTGTATAAAGTACAGCTTGACCCATCATAAATATATACCGAGTAAAAAGATTCCGCGAGACTTAAGATGTGGTCTGGAGAGGGACTTCAGAGTCCCGGTGAAGCTGGGAAACCCTCATCCACTTGAGAATTAGGTATCCATCCACTCGAGGGATTTTTGTGATATTATAGCAAGTGCGCAAAAACGTTTTAGAGCGATCGCTTGCCATAATGTGCCAAATTTATATAACCTAAAAATATGGGATAGACGGTGAAATCTAGGTGGATTCTTTGGCTTTATCCCAGTAAGCAGTTTCATATGTTTCAGTATTAATATTTTGAGGAATGGTACCTATTCATTAAATAATATGGTAAATGGATCTTCGAGAATGCGACGTTTACATATTGCTCAATAAAATTTAGCCTTCAGGCGCATTCCCACAGTTCGTATTTTCAAAGTTAATGCAGTTTCCCACATTTGCAGATTCGACCCTACAATAAAACAATTCTTTGGCCTGGTATTTTTATAAACATATTGTCTTGTTTGTATCATTTATGATTTAAGAATTCATTTTATTTCACGCAGCGGCAGCTTTCAAATAGGGCTGTTCGCTTTATATTTTATGATCACCCTAGTTAAACCATTATGCCTAAAAATATTTGCCAATACCTTTCCCACCCCTGTCCCATAGTAATAAAAGCCCCAAATAAAGTTTCATCTCCCTTAAAATAATTCCTTTAAAATATTTGTATTGTTTAAATCACGCCTGTATCATTAAGAATAGTTAAGTGCATTTTATTTTATGTTAAGAATGTTGTTTGCCAACGAGCGGGTGGAACATCTTTATTTTGGTAAAATGTCCTTCAGAATTTAGTTTAAATACAGATACCTTCCAGAAAAAGGACAGTATTATAGTGTTGCTAGAACGGGTAGGAGACGTACCTACGCAGGGGCGAGTATTGATATAACTGGTAGGTACATGCGTACCTAGGCAGTCAGTCGTGAGATAATTACTAGGTTTATGTGTACCTAGAGAAAACTGAAGAATAAAGGAAACTAGACCTTTATTTCTTTCAGTTTAAGTTTGAGCAGAGGAAAATAAGATCCTCTGCAATTATATTGTGATTTAATAAATTTATATGTCAAGAAGAAAAAGTGTTTTCCTGAATTCCATCTGACGGCGTGTTCTCGTACCACGATAGCAGAAACATATGGTCCTTCGAGCCGGATCGGGAACAGCAGCATCATGGAAGCGGGACAACACTCAAAGACGTCATCTGTCTGCGGCAGCAAGGCGGGAACCAGCAGCAGCTGGATGGAGGCTCAAATAAAAGCTTCAGCAACCAGGGTGCACATCACGAGACAAAAGGCCCGCCTACTTACGGAGATGGCTGAAGCAAAGATGGCCGCGGAAGCAAAGGCTTCCGAAGCAAAGATGGCTGCAGCAATGTCAGTCTTGGAAGCAGAGGAGCAACATGCTGCGCTCGTTTTAGAAGCTGCATCAAGGACTTCGCAACGGACTCTCGAGGATAGAGTCAATGACTGGGTGGACCAGTCACATCACAGTTCATCATCAGAACTTGGAAATCACGATGAACAGCCTCTTCGAGATCAAATGGAGCAGCAACAGGAACTGCTCCATGATGGGCGGTTATCACTACAACCGCCCAAAAGAACTGCACAGCAACAGCCCTTGGCAGGGCAGACTCTCCCGTCGCAAATGGAGCCTCGGGTAGAGCAGGCTCATCCGCTGCAATTGGAACCGCGGTTGGAGCAGCACAAGGGTGGGCGGTACGCATTACTCCCACCAAACGGATCATCAGAGCAGCAGCCCTTGGCAGGGCAGACTCTCCCATCGCAATTGGAGCCTCGGACAGAGCAGGCTCTTCCGCTGCACTTGGGACAGCGGTTGGAGCAGCAGCAGCAGGGCGGGCGGTACGAGCTACTCCCACCCAGAGGAACATCGCATCAGCAGCCCTTGGTAGGGCAATCTCTTCAGCTGCAGTCGACGCAGCATCAGCAGCCAAGCAGTAGCTGCTGGGAGCTGCCTACATCAGAGCAGCCATTCAACTTAGCAGAGCAACGCGACGGGCAACAGTGGCCAGAGTCGCAGGGCCGATTCCAGGGACCAACACCTGCTATAACTGAAGACCGTCTCGCGGAATCAATTGGTAAGGCAATGTCTTTATATAATACCAGGCCCAAAGTTAATGATCTTCCCACATTTAACGGCAATCCAATTGAATGGATTGCATTCAAATCAATATACCATCATACCACAGACTTCTTAAAAGTATCTGACAGCGAAAATTTATATAGATTACAAAAAGCGTTAAAAGGAGAGGCGCGTGACGCGGTTTCTTCCCTTCTATTATCTCCTTGCAATGTCAAGGAAATAATAAATACGTTAGAAAATATTTTTGGCAACACGGATCACATCATACAAAAAACTATTGGTGAGATCCGAAATTTAAGTAAATTAGATGAGAATACCAGTTCAGACGCCATAATTCGATTTTCTTGTAAAGTAAAAAAAATAATTTCTATGTTAAAATCATTTAAAAATATCGGACATTTGCACAATCCAGATTTGTTATCGACATTAATCGGTAAACTACCTAGTACACTACGAACGTTGTGGCTTGCAGACAAAGATAGGCGGAACACAACACAGCCAATACTCTGCTATTTATCACTTTGGCTGGAAGAAATTGTAATTAATTCACGTGACTCAGGAATAAGTTTTAATTCTAAAATCAGTAATGAAACTAAATTCGCTTCCAATAACCATTTCAAGCAGTATAGTAATAATTATCATCCACGGCAAGCTAATCAACATCAAAATAAACAAAATTTTAATAGGCCTTATGCATCCAAAAATAATCATTTCGAACGTTCGTACGATACGTCAAAAAAATTCCTTTATCACACCACTAATAATGGAAAACCACCGTGCTGTGTTTGCAAAGGAGAACACCAGATTTGGCAATGTGAGAAATTTAAAAATGTCCCAATAACGCAAAGATGGGAAATTGCTAAATATAATAATGTTTGTTATAAGTGCTTAGGGTACGGACATTCCCGTTTTAATTGTAAAGTAAATTTAAAATCACCAAACAAAAAATTTCATGATTTATTGGTTAGTCACAATCGGGTGGAAACCGATGAAGTTGTCACAAACACGTGGGAAAGTAATCAAGTACTTTTAAAAATTATTCCGATTACGGTATACGGGCCACTCGGAAGCCGAGATATTCATGCGCTATTAGACGATGGGTCAACCGTCACATTGTTAGACCAAGAAGTAGCCAAACAAATCGGTTTGTCTGGACCAGTTAGTGACCTCTCATTGCATGGAGTCAATGAAATGAGCTCCAACAACGCGGATTCTATGTCGATAAATGTAACAATAAAAGGTAAAAACGAAGTAGAATCGTACATAGCTAGTGCTCGAACCGTTCGGGATTTAAAGATACCAGCTCAAATGGCGCTATCTAATTCTTACATTTCGAGTAATAAACACTTAAAGAACGCTCCTCACTTTGAAAGGAATGTAAAACCCCAATTGGGCAAAACAACTGGGAATTAATTATTTCCAGAAAAATAGTTCAGGGAGATAAAAATAAGGTATCATTATCTTACACAAAGCTTGGTTGGGTCGCGCTCGGCCATATTTCAAAGAAAACGGAAAATAGTGTAGGATTAAATTTTCATGTTCGGGAAAACGAAAATAGCGAATTGCATGAAATTATCAAAGAGAGTTTTAAGATAGACGAGATGGGAGTAGTGAGCCCGAAAATATGCAAAGATGATAAACGTGCATATTCCCTGTTAGAAAGTACCACAAAACGCGCTAGTCAGGGGTGTCATTGGGAGACGGGTTTGCTGTGGAAGGAAGAAGAAAGATATTTTCCTGATAGTCTTCAGGTTGCGGAAAATAGATTAAAAACTTTAGAACAGAGAATGGATAAAGACCCTGAATTTGCGGAAGCCTACTGCAACAAAATACAACATTATTTAGAGAAAGGATATGCAAAAAAAATCAATTTCAGTGGTAGGTATCCGGATAGCTCGGATAAATTTTATTTACCACATTTTGCTGTTTACAACCCAAATAAGCCAGGAAAGCTTCGGGTTGTATTTGATGCGGCGGCAAAATCAAAGGGAATTTCTTTGAATGAAAGGCTTTTAACCGGGCCCGATCTATATAATTCTCTGCTAGGAATGCTTTTTAAATTTAGGCAAAATAAAATTGCATTCACCGCCGATATCCAAGAAATGTTTTTACAAATTAAAATTATTGATGAAGATACACCGTTTCAGTTGTTTTTATGGAGAGGAAAAGATCGTAAGGTAGCCCCGTCTGTATACGCTATGAATTCAATGATTTTTGGCGCAAAATCATCACCTTGTTCGGCGCAATTCGTAAATATAAAAACGCGGATCAATTTTTATCTCAGTTTCCCCAGGCCGTCGAAGCAATAAAAACAAAACATTACATGGACGACTATTTAGATAGTGTAAATTTAGTAGAAAGTGCGAAGAAATTAATACAAGATATTACATACATACATGCTCAAGGCGGGTTTAATATCACCGGCTGGGCAAGTAACGCGCCAGAGGCGCTAGAAAACATTCCCGTAGCCCACAGGTCGAAGAATGTTGTTTGTTTCGAACAAGGTGAGGAAAACATACAGAGAACATTAGGTTTGCAATGGGATCCAAATTCAGACACATTGTCATTCGATCTAAGCTTCAAAAAAATTCCCGGGGATATTATTTCTGGGAAGCAAAGACCCACGAAAAGGCAGATGTTGAAAGTCATTATGACAATATTCGATCCGCCCGGGTTTTTAGCACCCCTGACAGTTCGGTCTAAAATACTACTGCAAAATGTATGGAGGTCGGGTACCGACTGGGATAATAAATTGAATGATCGTAATTTTAATGAATGGCTTCAGTGGTTGGAAGCCTTAAGGTCAATAAGTCAAGTTAAAATTCCTAGGTATTACGAGATTTTATGCGATGGTGAAAACGCCGTAGACAGACAACTTCATATTTTTTGTGATGCGAGCGAAAAGGCAATGTGTTGTGTAGCTTATAGTCGTGTTCAAAATGCTAATGGTCAGGTCTTCGTAAATTTTATTGCTAGCAAAACCCGCGTAGCCCCAATCAAGCCGATGTCAATTCCGCGCTTAGAATTGCAAGCAGCCCTTTTAGGTAGTAGATTATATAAATGTATAATCGGTGAACACACGCTCACCTTTAACTCGAAACATTTTTGGACAGATTCAAAAACCGTAATGTGCTGGTTAAAATCTGATTCAAGAAATTTTAAGCCTTTTGTTGTGCATAGGCTAGGTGAGTTGGATGAAACAGTTGGTTCAGAATGCTGGCGGTGGCTTCCAACTAAAGATAATATAGCAGATGAGGCTACCAGAGATACTAGGATGACAGATTTAGGATTAGAGGGGCGATGGTTTTCTGGTCCCGAATTCCTAAAATCACCTCCAGAAGTATGGCCGCAAGAGAATTTGGCTAAACAGTGTGATAGCATAAACAAAGAACTATTAGAGTTAAAACCATCGGCTATCTTACTCACCACATCGGCGGCATGTTTCATAGACTTAAATAAATTCTCCAAATATTCAAGATTATTAAGAGCTACAGCGTACGTTTTTAAATTCATCAACAAATGTAGAGGCAAACAAGCAGAAAATAATTCTCTTACTGCTGATGACTTAACTTCAGCAGAACATTTTCTTATAAAAGAGTCTCAGAAAAGAACGTTTCATAGAGAAATTATAATTTTATCCAAAAACGAAAGATTGCCAAAAGATAGTAGATTAAGACAATTGAGTGCGTATTTAGATGTAAATGGAATAATACGCATACAGGGTAGAATTGCGGCAATTGAAGACGTACAATTAAGTACCTACAGTCTTCCCGATAATTCTCGACAATAAAGATAAGTTAGCTCAATTATTAATTACACAGTTTCACGAGATGTCTAGCCACGGTGGAGTTGAACACGTCTTAAATGCAATAAGACAAAAGTATTGGATACTTAATGCGCGTCAGTCTATTAGAAAAATTAAATATATATGTCAAACTTGCAAAAATAAGAGAGCCCAACCACAGGCACCTCTAATGGGATGTTTACCTATGGAAAGGTTACAACATCATATACGACCTTTTACACACACAGGCATGGATTACTTTGGTCCCATGAAAGTAACAATAGGGCGCAGAAATGAAAAACGGTACGGTGTTTTGTTTACATGTTTATCAACAAGAGCCGTGCATATTGAAATCGCGGATTCCCTGACTACGGATTCCGCCATACTAGCAATCAGACGTTTTATTGCTAGGCGCGGTTACCCGCTAACTATTTGGAGTGATAATGGAACAAACCTTAGAGGTGCTGATAAGGTATTATCAGAATCATTATCATCTCTAAACCAGGACAAATTAAATAACGAAATGTCGGTAAGGAAAATAAATTGGAAATTTAATCCGCCAGGATCTCCTCACCACGGAGGCTCCTGGGAAAGTCTAATAAAATCAATTAAAACTACGTTTTACGCCATATTACGCGAGCAAGCACCACGCCCGGAAACTTTGCACACATTGCTGTTAGAAGCAGAAAATATAGTTAATAGTAGACCACTCACACACGTTTCTCTCGATAGCAAGGATTTTGAAAGTCTAACACCAAATCATTTCCTGTTAGGTTATAAATATGACACCCCAATCGTAGGGGTCTTTAATCACGGCGATTTATGCCTAAAAAAGCAATGGCGTATTGCACAATTTTTTGCCGACCAATTTTGGTCACGATGGGTAAAAGAATATTTACCTACACTGGTAAAACGTTCTAAATGGCATAACGTGATACCACCTATAAAGGTAGGCGATGTAGTTATCCTATGTGACAACACGTTGCCCCGGAATACCTGGCCAAAGGGTATGGTAGTAAAAGTATACCCCGGAGCCGATGGACAAGTTCGCGTTGTAGATATTCAAACAAATCACGGTACGTTTCGCAGACCGGCTACTAAAGTAGCAGTATTGAAGATACAACCATCGCATTCTTTTTATCCGCTAGGTGAAATGAATTCACGGGGGGAGGTGAATGCGAAATTACCTACTACAACCATTTAGTCATAAGATATACATTTTTTACGGGACTTCTAGTTTTAATACATTACCTACTACACAATTTTTAGTCATAAGATATACATTTTTTACGGAATTTCTAGTTTTAAAACATTACCTACTACCTAATTTTTAGTCATAAGATTTACATATTTCACGAAATTTCTAGTTTTAAGAGTAGCATAAATATTTGTATGTTAGAAATTTTAATAAATTTAACTGGTAATTTTCGTAGACAAGCAGTAGGTACCTAATAAAGATAACAGTCGCATTCTTTGCCTATTTTGTGAAGTATCTTCACGGGAGGAGGTATGGATCTTCGAGAATGCGACGTTTACATATTGCTCAATAAAATTTAGCCTTCAGGCGCATTCCCACAGTTCGTATTTTCAAAGTTAATGCAGTTTCCCACATTTGCAGATTCGACCCTACAATAAAACAATTCTTTGGCCTGGTATTTTTATAAACATATTGTCTTGTTTGTATCATTTATGATTTAAGAATTCATTTTATTTCACGCAGCGGCAGCTTTCAAATAGGGCTGTTCGCTTTATATTTTATGATCACCCTAGTTAAACCATTATGCCTAAAAATATTTGCCAATACCTTTCCCACCCCTGTCCCATAGTAATAAAAGCCCCAAATAAAGTTTCATCTCCCTTAAAATAATTCCTTTAAAATATTTGTATTGTTTAAATCACGCCTGTATCATTAAGAATAGTTAAGTGCATTTTATTTTATGTTAAGAATGTTGTTTGCCAACGAGCGGGTGGAACATCTTTATTTTGGTAAAATGTCCTTCAGAATTTAGTTTAAATACAGATACCTCCCAGAAAAAGGACAGTATTATAGTGTTGCTAGAACGGGTAGGAGACGTACCTACGCAGGGGCGAGTATTGATATAACTGGTAGGTACATGCGTACCTAGGCAGTCAGTCGTGAGATAATTACTAGGTTTATGTGTACCTAGAGAAAACTGAAGAATAAAGGAAACTAGACCTTTATTTCTTTCAGTTTAAGTTTGAGCAGAGGAAAATAAGATCCTCTGCAATTATATTGTGATTTAATAAATTTATATGTCAAGAAGAAAAAGTGTTTTCCTGAATTCCATCTGACGGCGTGTTCTCGTACCACGATAGCAGAAACAGTAAATGTATAATATATATTATGACACCAATCGCTCGATTATGTTTATTACTCGCGCCCCCAAGACAAATCCTCGGTGAGCCACTGAGTAAATACTCCATGGGAAACGTTAATCTATTATATTGCGTCGTAATTAGATACTATCTGTTGATGTAGGAGAGTACCCAACAGTTATTATTATTTGATGGACATTTTGCAATGTAAACAGATGGACAATAGATAATAGAAACTTTGGATTATAGTGGTTTTTAATGAGAGTAGCTTACCTATTTATTTATTTACGTATAATTGAGTTTTACATTTGCAAAATAATTGTGCAATATTATTATTTGTAAACTCCAATCATCAAATACAAACCAAAACAGCGTAGGAAGGAACTAATGAATGCACAATGTTGTGGGTTATAATTATAAGTGCAGGATTTGTAAGTATTTGTAAAATGTTTGTGTCAGGATCATTACCTTTCAAAAACAAATATGGATGGTCAATTTTCATTTTCAACTTTTGAACACCAAGAGCGAAATGTCACAAGAAACCGAGCATACGATGCAGAAAAGTAGTATAGTAAACGGGGATTCAAATGAAACATAAAAATAAACCCGGGGAGTATGTATAATTTAGCATGTGATAGTACATGGGATTCCAATATAAAATGTAACATAAAAATAGAACACGAGTGCACATTACCCTAAATAAATTAACTCTGTTTCTGGTTCCAGAGTACACACACTCTGGGACCTAATAAATAAATAACTTTTATGAACAAAATATTTTCATAAAAATGACCGTTGTATTTCAGATATGTCTTGGACAGCAATACAATTTGTTTAAACCACTATTTAAATAGTGATAACTAAAGTTATTTACTTATTTTCGTTTAATGAATATGAAGCCACAAAATCAATTTGCAATTATTGAAGAAATAATTCATTATTATTGCAAAATGCTGTTAAATACATTTATCACGCCACCTAAAATAAATTGGAGCATCGCGCTTTGCGATAACATATTCATTTTAGAATTATGTGATATTACAAGGCATCTCGAAATTTCGCGTTATTTTTCGGCGAAATTCGAGTTATTTTTTTGAA
This sequence comes from Hesperophylax magnus, assembly GCA_026573805.1. Classification (NCBI taxonomy): domain Eukaryota; kingdom Metazoa; phylum Arthropoda; class Insecta; order Trichoptera; family Limnephilidae; genus Hesperophylax; species Hesperophylax magnus. Next base: position 2,192,318 of record JAIUSX010000025.1, on the reverse strand, counting down.
GAATTTTTAGGAAAGTGATATTAATTTTCGGTCGTTATGTAAACTTTTACAAGCCTGTCAAAAGAATGGTAAGAAAAAATTAGAATTCGTAATATTAAATTAGTAAATAATCGCGCTATCCCAGAGAGAGGTGGTACGTATACGATCTTCTACGATCATCCTCTTCGTTCTCACCATCTTAAATCTTCAATCCTTCAAACAGTCTTGTACGAAAACGAAAACTAAAGAATGTACTAGAACGATGACATCAAATACGCCCTCTCTGTGACTACTCTACTTATAGTTTATCGCCCTGACGAGAGAACACCCTTAAATGGCTGTAGCTATGTTTAGTGAGCAACTTTGAGAAGCCAGGTAGGTAGGTACTATGTCCCTCCCAATCCCCTCAATCTTCACGACATTTAAATTAGGGTTCTTGCGCGATATTAGTTTTTATTAAATGCCTGTGATTTTCAAAGCATTCGAAGTCACATTGTTGGTTACAAACAACATACAACTAACGTGGTTTATTTGATTTGACTTGATTGTATTCTTTGTTACATAAACTCCTACGCCCGACACTGTTACCATTTGTTGGAACCTACTGTGTACTTGTCTATTTGTATACACGAGTGTCCCCTGTATTGTAGTATGTATTGTACTACAGAACATATGTAATAGATTATAAATGATCGAATGTCGCAGTCAGTCGAGCACGTCCAATAACCTCCATGGAACAGGAACATTGTTGTTGATAAATTATCTCTGTACCAATTTAAAAATAATCAATTTAAAATATCACGAATGACTTTATCAGAAAATGACATTTTCAGAAACTAACTAACAATCACGGCGTTTCCCCGCAGGGGTAGGCAGAGAGGATGGACCGCCAAACACCTCGGTCTTGGCATACTCTTCTTGCTTCATTCAAATTCATACATACTCTTCAATTATTCTGACTTGATCGTGCCATGTCTTCCTCGGGCGTCTCCGACTTCTGTTACAATTCGCATTCGCATCATATATTCTCCTTACACTCCTTTCTTCGCTCATTCGCTCCACATGCCCAAACCATCTAAGCGTCCCTTTCTTGATCTTACTCATTACGCTTACATCAGTCTTGCACTCTTTGCGGATCTCCATATTTCTCACACGATCATACATGGTTTTACCACACATGCGCCTCAGGGATCTCATTTCTACAGCATTCAGTCTACTTTTATCCTTTCTCTGCTAGTTTCATGCCTCACTTCCATATATCAAAGTAGGTACCAACACTCCGTTGTGGACCTAACTTCGCTTCCTTGGACAATTTTTAGTTAGCGCCAACTGCGTTCAGTCCTCCATTAATGGAGTTACATGCATTTACCCTTCTTTCAATATCTCTGTCAGCCTTCCCATCTCTCTAGAACATACTTCCTAAATACACAAACTCATCCACCTGCTCCAAGTATTCCTCATTCACATCTACGAGTATATTACAGTACAGTTTTTTTTTCTTTATTCATAAAATATATTTGAATACAGTTTTTTACATGGTTTTCGACTACCACACTAGACACATGTCCGTATTATGGTAGTCGAAATTTGTGTATAATTATATAAATGTAATACATGTTCATTTGTTAATACAGGGTTTTCCAATAAGAGGTGTTATTTTGAACGGCCCGCTATTTCGGTAGATGTTACTTTTAAAGCTGTCATTTTTTGACATTTGACAAGTAGAAACTACGCCATTAATAAAAATGGAACGATGCACGCTTCAACAACGCATTGAAATTATTAAAATTCGCTTGAGTGAATCATATGCAAATCATCTTGAGTGATGAGCCCCATTTCCACCTCGGTGGCTTCGTCAACAAGCAAAATTGTTCGCGAAACCTCAAGAATTATTGTTGAAAAGCCTCTCTATCCTCAACGTGTGACTGTTTGGTGCGGTTTATGGTCCGGCAGAGTCATTGGACCTTACTTTTTAGAAAATGAGACTGGAGCATCAGTTACGGTGAATGGATCGCTATCGAGAGATGATTAATGATTTTTTATGGCTGAAATCGGATGGTATTGATCTGGACAACGTTAACTTTCAACAAGACGGCGCTACGTGCCACACAAGCAACGAAACCATTGATCTCTAACGATTGAATATCAAAATAACACCTCTTATTGGAAAACCCTGTACTATATTTTTTGGAACTTAAAAACTTAAAGAGTTCAAGAGAAACTCGTAATAAATAGGAAGAAATTAGGAATGCGGGGCTTGTGGCATTTAAAGAAAAATTATAATATTTTTCGTATCTATAAAATGTTAAATAGCAGAACGAGAGTGTTTTTTTATAATTTTCGTAGATTTGCGATTTTTTCTATCTAGGGAATTTTGAATAATTACTTTTTATACTCAGCATCTAAATAAATAGCGAGCAAGGAAAGTGTGTTTTAGAATGCGCGGGGGTTTCAAAATGGCGATGAAATTGGAAAACACTCTTCTATTTTGTGACTCCCAGACTAACCAGATAGCTAAATGAAATGTATAATATTTTCAGCACTCTGTTAATTCTATCTATTAATTGTCGCCAAGCAAATAAAAAATGATATAAAATTGGGATCGTTACATTTCCATTTTAATATAATAATAAATTGATTGTGCAAGCTAGTAGTATGGTATCTACTTACCCGACAAACTAACCACTGAATCCTGAGCTGATTAGAAATAATAAAAAAATGTAGTTGGAGTTTTGGTCTACGATGACTTCATTTTTTTAAACATAATAAGTAGGTATTTGATAGTTTGAGTTAGGGCGGAGGTTAGGTGAATACTCGGTTAACTAGTGACGACAAGTGAAAGATTTTAAAAAAATCATAAAAACAAAATAAATAATTCACAGGAGACCAAAATAACATTTACAGTTTTTACTCTAGAAAAAGGTCAGGAATTACTGGTTAAATTTTGTCGGGTGTACGTCCTTATACCGCACGGGCATCTAATAAAATATTATAAAAATAGCAATTATTCTTATTTTATTGAAGAAAAAAATAATACTAATAAATCTAAACGAAACATGAAACAGAACAAGACATAAAAAGTAAAAGTGTGACAGTCTGAATCGGATATCTTCAAAGTAAAGCTTTAAAGTGCGTCGCTTGAATTCTTACTGCGAGCAAGTGGTAGGTACCTGACATTGTTTCATTTAAAATACCTAATGGGAACGGCACTATTTTACAATAAAACTGACAAAATGTTCAAAATATGTGATAACTGATAACAGTGATAACAAATGATTGATATACTGACTTGAAATGAGTACCTACAACAAATACCCAAGTATTTGGAATACATTATTACCCACCCATGTACAACATATAACAGGCATACTATAAATAATAATTAATCTGCCTTCTAAATAAAAAGTAAAATCAAAAATCGATTACTTTGGATTTTTGAGGAAAAGAATAAAACATTTTCCCCCTTTTTGATAAAAAACCGGCTTCTAACAATATACAAGATTATAGACCATTATTATTTATCTAATATTTTAAAGAATGTTTTGGCTAAATTTGCACTAATTATCAAAAGAGGCTCAATTATGCAAAAATGATCAAAAGAGGTTCAAATATGCAACAATGATCAAAAGAGGCTCATATATGCGCTAATGATTGAAATAGGCCCAAATATGCACTAATGATCGAAAGGGTTCAAATATGCACCAATCATCAAAAGAGGCTCAAATATGCACCAATGATCAAAAGAGGCTCATATATGCGCTAATGATTGAAATAGGCCCAAATATGCACTAATGATCGAAAGGGCTCAAATATGCACCAATCATCAAAAGAGGCTCAAATATGCACCAATGATCAAAAGAGGCTCATATATGCACTAATGATCAAAAAGGATCAAATATACACTAATGATCAAAACGGCTCAAATATGCACTAACGATCAAAAAGGATCAAATATGCACTAAAGATGAAAAATATTCATGTTAATTTTAAATTTCAAAAATAATTTCATATTGCGGTCCGGTGAGTGGCCGAGTTGGCATCGCGTCTGGGTCTCACCCAAGGCGTTGTGAGTTCAATTTCTCGCCTGGCTAAGTCCTCCATCACGACCCATGAGATTTCCAATATTGTCAGGTTATTCGTAACCCGTCTTTTTTTTAAACTAAAAATGTAAATTAATGCGTCTAATGTCCCTCTTATTAAATATGTATTATGAAGTTGTCCATAAAGTGGTTGTTGAAGATAATTCGCCTTTCGTCACAATGTAATCAATTTCAGTAGTTTTAGTTACAGTTCAGTGATTGGGGCAACGCGTCAGCATTTAATAATTAATGTCACCGATTGGTTATCAAACCAAAAGCTGACTGGTAAAAAGTAATTAAATGTGAATTTGCAATCATTCATTGTTTGATATTCACAATGGATGTTGTTTCAGTAATAAACAATAATGACAATATTTTGTTATTATTTTGGTTTTCGATACCAGGAGGGTCAAAGTTATATTATTTAATTTATATTTTTGTTCCCATGATAACCATTTATAATCTACCAACTTTTTGTCATATTTTGACAAAACTGTGAGTTGATCATCAATTTAATCACATAAGAATATGAATTAAGACATCTCAATTAAATATGAAACATAATAAAAACACATAAATTTGTTTTTGACCACTATAGTTTTATTTTCACTCTACCGGTTTCGGAAGATCCCTTCCTTCGTCAGGAGAATATTTAAAACTGATCTACTACACAAAATATTGACATATAAATACAAAAATGTTAAGTGTTTGAGGGAGATGTGGACAAAGTGGAAGGGGTAATTACGGGAATTCCAGGAAGAACAGAGCGGTTAACTGGAAATATGTCAAGAATAGGACTATAAGACAGATTAATTTGGTTATTTATTATACTGGAGTTATTATTGAGGGATTTTTTTTTTTGAAATCAGAAAATATCTCAATAATAACTCCAGTATAATAAATAACCAAATTAATCTGTCTTATAGTCCTATTCTTAACATATTTCCAGTTAACCGCTCTGTTCTTCCTGGAATTCCCGTAATTACCCCTTCCACTTTGTCCACATCTCCCTCAAACACTTAACATTTTTGTATTTATATGTCAATATTTTGTGTAGTAGATCAGTTTTAAATATTCTCCTGCCGAAGGAAGGGATCTTCCCTAACCGGTAGAGTGAAAATAAAACTATAGTGGTCAAAAACAAATTTATGTGTTTTTATTATAAATTATGATGAGCCACAAAGTGAATGCTTTTTACAATTACGAAATATGAAACAAATAAGGTTGTTGAAAGGTTGCTATCTTTTTTGTATGGTTGTAAAGTTCTACCCGAATATATTAGCTACCTAGACTATATTTAACTAAAAACATGTTTCCAGCTACAACAACATCAATAATCTCGTATTTTTCAGTCTTACCACTGTAGCTCATAAAAAGTCTAGTACCGTCCTGTGGTGTACGAATATGTTGGTACACTCTGCGACTTTTTGGTACACCCTACGACTTGTTGGTATACCCTACGACTTGTTGGTACACCCTACGACTTGTTGGTATACCCTACGACTTGTTGGTACACCCTACGACTTGTTGATATACCCTACGACTTGTTGGTACACCCTACGACTTGTTGGTACACCCTACGACTAGTTGGTACACCCAATGACTTGTTGGTATACGCTACGACTTGTTGGTAAACCCTAAGACTTGTTGGTACACCCTACGACTTGTTGGTATACGCTACGACTAGTTGGTACACCCTACGACTTGTTGGTACACCCTACAACTACTTGGTATACCCTATGACCTGTTGGTATACGCTACGACTTGTTGGTAAAAACTACAACTTGATGGTATACGCTACGACTTGTGGTACACCCTACGACCAACGTTCCCTATAATATTTTAATTGTGTATTTTAAAAGACATGCAACAATATTTTTATTTAAATTTTTTTATCATAAATCGTAATAAGAATAAGTGACGCGTATTAAAATGTTCCAAAGGTCAGTTTCGATGACGATTAACTTGAATAATATGTTTTTCTTGTCATATCGAATGATACACTTTTTTAAATGTCACGTTATTATCGTCTCTAATAAATTGATCTCCTCTCTCGTAAATAGGTCTCTCGATGACTTAGTCAACATAAATTGTAAATATACAAAAAATATTATTGTAGAAAGCAATCACTTTGTGGTTTGACATATTTAATAAAATAAAATACTTTTTTGTTTTAAAACCACGATATTTATTAATTTAAGAACCGACCGGTTTCGCTTTACTTAAGCATCATCAGGGTACAAATTAATACTCATTATTAATGTAATACATGTATTAATTTGTACCCTGATGATGCTTAAGTAAAGCGAAACCGGTCGGTTCTTAAATTAATAAATATCGTGGTTTTAAAACAAAAAAGTATTTTAATATTTTTTTACTTCAGATGCGGCAAATGATTTTTAATGAATGAAATATGACAAAAAGCTATGATTAATTTTTTACAATTAAACTGTTGTATTAAACACAATAATCTTCAAATTTCTCAACATATTAAAAAAATGAACATTAGCTTTTGAAACATTTAAAAAAATAAACCTATTTGAGAAAAATAACTCTGAAAGTTAAACTAACTACTCTGAATTCTTAAATTCATAAACAAATATATAAATCATTTGAATAAATTATCGCCATTAATTAATTGATTAGAGGGTTTTAATCTATTCGTAATTATTTCAATTAGCAAACGCATTCACTTAAATGGTATAATCATTTCCATTATGAATCATACGATTCTTGAGATTTATGCAGTACAAAGTTAAACGTGTTTGTAAAATAAACATTATATTTAAAGATCAATAAGTTAAAGCGTTTATAATATAAAAATAACATTTAAAGATCAATAAGTTAAACGTGTTTGTAATATAAAAATTACATTTTAAGATAAATAATTTTCAAAAACTCTACATTATTGTATAACGGCAAATTATATTCATGGCTAAAATTAAGTTGAAAGACAAATATCGAGTTAGCCCGAGTGAATTAGATTAATAAATATACAGAAAAATGTGTCGGCATTACTGTGAATATAGTGGGGTAGGTACCAAGTTATATAGCCACATTGTACAGCGTAACTATTGGTTTTAGTTTGTTACACAATAGATTCATATGTCTGTGCACAATAGTGAATAAAACTTGACCCCCGATCAATTCTACCTACCAAAGTAAATATACTTTTACGATATATCAGGGGTCGGGGAACTTTTAATTCGGTTAAAATGTACCAATATTTCAGATATATAAAACTTTTATTACAATAAATTTGAATCTGACTTTTAGCAGGTAGGTATTTATATTTTTACAATAATTGAAAAAAGAATTGTGAGTTTTGGCAAATGTGGCGAGGTACATACGTACCTCAGTGGGGGTTACAATTTCGTATTTTTCAATCTTAGCACCATATAACAATGAAAAATAAGACATGTGGGATGGTCGTTTTTTGTGATCTATGGGCTGGCAAATTGTGCCTTAAATTTCCAAGACAAAATTGCGTTCTATCATCATAATGAAATTCTAATTGGGTGGCGTTATACGATGCCAGGGAAGTATAAAAGAGACAGAGGTATAAATATTGGTTTCCATTCAAATCTACAGTTTGCATTATTTAGTTGGTGCTTAGAACTCTAGTACACAACAGTCACGAGCCACCACTGAATTAACTATCTATCGGTGCTATCTACGTTACTTATTTTAATGTAATGATGTCGATGGATATTTAGTTGGTGCTTAGAACTCTAGTACACAACAGTCACGAGCCACCACTGAATTAACTATCTATCGGTGCTATCTACGTTACTTATTTTAATGTAATGATGTCGATGGATATTTAGTTGGTGCTTAGAACTCTAGTACACAACAGTCACGAGCCACCACTGAATTAACTATCTATCAGTGCTATCTACGTTACTTATTTTAATGTAATGATGTCGATGGATATTTAGTTGGTGCTTAGAACTCTAGTACACAACAGTCACGAGCCACCACTGAATTAACTATCTATCGGTGCTATCTACGTTACTTATTTTAATGTAATGATGTCGATGGATATTTAGTTGGTGCTTAGAACTCTAGTACACAACAGTCACGAGCCACCACTGAATTAACTATCTATCGGTGCTATCTACGTTACTTATTTTAATGTAATGATGTCGATGGATATTTAGTTGGTGCTTAGAACTCTAGTACACAACAGTCACGAGCCACCACTGAATTAACTATCTATCGGTGCTATCTACGTTACTTATTTTAATGTAATGATGTCGATGGATATTTAGTTGGTGCTTAGAACTCTAGTACACAACAGTCACGAGCCACCACTGAATTAACTATCTATCGGTGCTATCTACGTTACTTATTTTAATGTAATGATGTCGATGGATATTTAGTTGGTGCTTAGAACTCTAGTACACAACAGTCACGAGCCACCACTGAATTAACTATCTATCAGTGCTATCTACGTTACTTATTTTAATGTAATGATGTCGATGGATATTTAGTTGGTGCTTAGAACTCTAGTACACAACAGTCACGAGCCACCACTGAATTAACTATCTATCGGTGCTATCTACGTTACTTATTTTAATGTAATGATGTCGATGGATATTTAGTTGGTGCTTAGAACTCTAGTACACAACAGTCACGAGCCACCACTGAATTAACTATCTATCAGTGCTATCTACGTTACTTATTTTAATGTAATGATGTCGATGGATATTTAGTTGGTGCTTAGAACTCTAGTACACAACAGTCACGAGCCACCACTGAATTAACTATCTATCGGTGCTATCTACGTTACTTATTTTAATGTAATGATGTCGATGGATATTTAGTTGGTGCTTAGAACTCTAGTACACAACAGTCACGAGCCACCACTGAATTAACTATCTATCGGTGCTATCTACGTTACTTATTTTAATGTAATGATGTCGATGGATATTTAGTTGGTGCTTAGAACTCTAGTACACAACAGTCACGAGCCACCACTGAATTAACTATCTATCAGTGCTATCTACGTTACTTATTTTAATGTAATGATGTCGATGGATATTTAGTTGGTGCTTAGAACTCTAGTACACAACAGTCACGAGCCACCACTGAATTAACTATCTATCGGTGCTATCTACGTTACTTATTTTAATGTAATGATGTCGATGGATATTTAGTTGGTGCTTAGAACTCTAGTACACAACAGTCACGAGCCACCACTGAATTAACTATCTATCGGTGCTATCTACGTTACTTATTTTAATGTAATGATGTCGATGGATATTTAGTTGGTGCTTAGAACTCTAGTACACAACAGTCACGAGCCACCACTGAATTAACTATCTATCGGTGCTATCTACGTTACTTATTTTAATGTAATGATGTCGATGGATATTTAGTTGGTGCTTAGAACTCTAGTACACAACAGTCACGAGCCACCACTGAATTAACTATCTATCGGTGCTATCTACGTTACTTATTTTAATGTAATGATGTCGATGGATATTTAGTTGGTGCTTAGAACTCTAGTACACAACAGTCACGAGCCACCACTGAATTAACTATCTATCAGTGCTATCTACGTTACTTATTTTAATGTAATGATGTCGATGGATATTTAGTTGGTGCTTAGAACTCTAGTACACAACAGTCACGAGCCACCACTGAATTAACTATCTATCGGTGCTATCTACGTTACTTATTTTAATGTAATGATGTCGATGGATATTTAGTTGGTGCTTAGAACTCTAGTACACAACAGTCACGAGCCACCACTGAATTAACTATCTATCGGTGCTATCTACGTTACTTATTTTAATGTAATGATGTCGATGGATATTTAGTTGGTGCTTAGAACTCTAGTACACAACAGTCACGAGCCACCACTGAATTAACTATCTATCGGTGCTATCTACGTTACTTATTTTAATGTAATGATGTCGATGGATATTTAGTTGGTGCTTAGAACTCTAGTACACAACAGTCACGAGCCACCACTGAATTAACTATCTATCGGTGCTATCTACGTTACTTATTTTAATGTAATGATGTCGATGGATATTTAGTTGGTGCTTAGAACTCTAGTACACAACAGTCACGAGCCACCACTGAATTAACTATCTATCAGTGCTATCTACGTTACTTATTTTAATGTAATGATGTCGATGGATATTTAGTTGGTGCTTAGAACTCTAGTACACAACAGTCACGAGCCACCACTGAATTAACTATCTATCGGTGCTATCTACGTTACTTATTTTAATGTAATGATGTCGATGGATATTTAGTTGGTGCTTAGAACTCTAGTACACAACAGTCACGAGCCACCACTGAATTAACTATCTATCGGTGCTATCTACGTTACTTATTTTAATGTAATGATGTCGATGGATATTTAGTTGGTGCTTAGAACTCTAGTACACAACAGTCACGAGCCACCACTGAATTAACTATCTATCGGTGCTATCTACGTTACTTATTTTAATGTAATGATGTCGATGGATATTTAGTTGGTGCTTAGAACTCTAGTACACAACAGTCACGAGCCACCACTGAATTAACTATCTATCGGTGCTATCTACGTTACTTATTTTAATGTAATGATGTCGATGGATATTTAGTTGGTGCTTAGAACTCTAGTACACAACAGTCACGAGCCACCACTGAATTAACTATCTATCGGTGCTATCTACGTTACTTATTTTAATGTAATGATGTCGATGGATATTTAGTTGGTGCTTAGAACTCTAGTACACAACAGTCACGAGCCACCACTGAATTAACTATCTATCAGTGCTATCTACGTTACTTATTTTAATGTAATGATGTCGATGGATATTTAGTTGGTGCTTAGAACTCTAGTACACAACAGTCACGAGCCACCACTGAATTAACTATCTATCGGTGCTATCTACGTTACTTATTTTAATGTAATGATGTCGATGGATATTTAGTTGGTGCTTAGAACTCTAGTACACAACAGTCACGAGCCACCACTGAATTAACTATCTATCAGTGCTATCTACGTTACTTATTTTAATGTAATGATGTCGATGGATATTTTGATACAATTTTAAACTTTTTATTATTTATTGTAATGTCAATGGATATACTGTAACAATTTTTGTTGACCGTTACCGGTTTTAGCATATTATAGCCATCTTTAGACTGGTTTGGCAAAGTCGGTAAAAAACAAAATAAGTGGATTTTTTTTTCAATACATCTTTAAAATGGAAACAATCAAAAAAATAAATATTTTAATGAAACAAGAAAGTTCACAAAAGTCATGAGCGCTTGGCTAGGAATAGGTAAAATATATTACCACTTGCGCAGACCCGTGGAAAATCACGGGATAGCTGAATCTTTGAAAAATCTGTTCCAATTTTGAAAATGACAAATAAAATAATTTTCTGTTGGGTAGGTACTTTATCGCTTGTCTGAATTCTTCAAACAGTTCCAATTTTTAAAATGACTCGTAAATTCAAAGCAAATCCGAGTTCTAGAGTTCATCGAACCAGAGTTACGCAGGTTAACCTTCGTAATATTTTTGATAACTGAAACTAATAATTTAAGAACTGCGGTAGATTTATTTTCGTTAATTTGAGACTTTAGAAAAATGCTGACAATATTAATTCAATTAATGAGGGTAAAAAGAATACTTTTCGTGATAAATTAAAAAGCACTTGGACATAAGTTTCGTGGGTAGAGGGAACTAGACCGATTCTAGATTCTTGTTAGAACATTCCGAGAATCCGATAAGTTATTGGAATGAAGGGGTGAGCAAAATTATGCACCCCAATGGCAGATAGCTCCGAGCAGACAGATAGCCGAACCAATGGCAGATAGCTCGCAGCAGACAGATAGACGTATCAATGGCAGATAGCTCAGAGTAGACAGATAGCCAAACCGATGGCAGGTAGCTCGGAACAGACAGAGAGCGGTCCCGAGTGTCCGGATGTCCCGAGTTCGGATACCGGTAGAACTTGAAATATTTAGAGATCTTGAAACATCCCCCTTAATTGACCTTTATAATCGTGGTGTAAATTCGGAAATTGCGGCGATAATGTCGGAATAGTGAAAAACTAAACTTGTTAAAATACGATGAAGCATGCCCAACCGATAAGACGGCATGTGTGTCGGGGAAACTCGTGGTTATATCAAACACAATTAGAGGAAGGTCCCGAGTTCGAATCCCGGTTGCGGCAAGAACATTTTTTTCATGTGTTTCTCATATTATATAAAAATAAGTTAATTATTATTGATATATCTTGAACTTGTTTTGTGAAAAGAAAAACCTGTAACAGTTATTCCTACTACCATAATCGAAAACGGAACATATTGTTTATGCAATGATGGGGGAGTAAGCTAACAAAAAATCGAACTGCAACGGCGACGCCTGAGTGTGAATATCTCGAACAAATCAGCCAATAGCCAGTCGTATCGTATCAAATTTGAATTATTAACACGATAAAAGCTGTAGTTAAGTTAGTATAGTTTAATAAAAAAACTTACCGCAGTCGCTGTAGACTTCAGCGGCGACGAATCCGACACAGAGCACAAGGACGGCGAAAGAAATTATAGACTGCATGTTGCTTGCTTGAATTGTTATGTCTGCGTACGTTCCTTACCAAATAACGACTGACTTATCGCGCCACAGTTTTTCGCAGCTAATGAACGGAAATCACTAATAAACGGGTATATATCTCGGCGAGACCGACGCGTACGTTCACGTGCGTCTTTATTAATATTAATGCGGACAGGATGCCAGCTGCCAGATCTGAGTCACACGACGGCAAATGCCCGACTGTGAGGCATCGGCATGGAGCACGGACACGGACAAAAGTCCACCGCACGTCACTTATCGCCGATAAACAAAGAAACCGACTCTTCCGATTTCAAACAAATGTGCATACCTATACCGTAATTGGTGGCAGTCGATATTGCCCACTGCCATAATGCGGCATACATGAGCGAATGTGATCAGTGACTACATGATGTGATTCAGTACCTGTGAAGTCCACATACGAGTACCTACAGCGTGTAGGTAATCGACAAACATTAACCTGCGATTCCTAAGCTAATTTCTATTAAAAGAGGTTGATACCATTTTCATTTGTTTACTTTTAAAAAGGCAGGTAAGTACCTAATTATTCAGTACTCATCCACACTCCTAATACGCCTCGGTTATTGAAACAACACTCTGTTTTGCTAAGCACTACGAAGTAGTCCAAAATCATGTGCTTTTGATTTGATAATTTGATGGCTTAGAAATATTTCAGATGCTTTAATTAAATACTGCGAAGAGAACACATCTTGGCCTTTGAAATAATCGACCATTTTTTTGATAGTCATTTTATAAGCACAGAAAAAATTATCAGGCCGGTAAAAACTGCTTATCTCCTACTTCGAATCCTTTTTCGGCTATGGTTTCATTGTAATTATGTTTAAATTTAACGTAAAACGCTTAAATATTTGGGCCTGAACTTCACAAAATAAAATAAAACACCCCTTTTGGCGATGTTTTTGAAATAATTATATTTATATATCGTCATTTTTGTGCAAAATCACCTCAAGGGCGTTGTACAAATATATAATACATTTCTACAATGATCTATGTTATTACTAACTATATAATATCCATTACCATACTTACCTGGTAGGTCACTTAGATTAACACTTAATAAACATTAACTAATTGTTTATTAGCGAAATTTAGATACAGGATTTAGGACATAATTGGAAAATTGGATATAATTAGACTTTCTCTCAGGAATGGTATATTTAATTTAAGGGTGTGACAGTTTCAAAAAGGTAAGTTTTTATTTTATTTTAATAGAAAAAAAGGACCCCAGTCAAAACGGCATTTGCATGTTTAGCTTAAAATAAGCTTAGGAATCGCTGATTAGAGGTTGTCGGTTACACCATGTATATTATGTTAGGTTAGGTTAGGTTACATCATGTATATTATGTTAGGTATATTGATGTGGTAATTACGCAGTTGCGGTAACAACTCATCCTAATAGAAGTTTTCCAGTTGTTAAGGCTATTTATTCCGTGCCCCGGTAATTGTCCACTTTGTTAATTCCCGAGAAGTCAATTGGATCAATATCGGCTATTTTTTTATTATTTTTAAACATTTTTTAAAAGATAGAAAAAATCTTCGGTATATTTTTAACATTAGCTCGACATAGGAGGCCCTGAGAAAAATAATAACCCTCCCTTCGGGATGCTGTGTGGAGGGTCCTTTTTCTTAAGCCTAACACCATGAACCCGGGCACCCCTGCTAAGTCACCAAACGTAGTGAATCACTTGGGATGATCTTTGAAATTTATGTATAACCAAACAATATTAACTCCCATAACGAAAAAGTTAAATCGTAACTTGTGCAGTGATGGAATAAGACCCAGCTAGGTGTTTGAGCACGCGTCATATTTGCCGTTGATAAATCGACGGCTGTTCTAACACCTGAGACTTGCAGAGAATTGAACTTTCGACGCGACGCGCGACGCCTGGGTGTGAATCCGACGCTCGTGTGCGAACCCAACATCTTTCTGCGAACCCGACGCGACGCCTGGTGTGAATCCGACGTGGTGTCATTATACCTGTCAGTACAAATCGTGAAAATTTAGTAACTACTTGTTAAATATGCACGGGGAAAAATGAATATTACAAATTTATTAAGAATCTCTTCGAATTATTGGTAATCCGATTAAAAACGGGATTGCAGGCCCTTAACAAATGAATTATTAGGTTTCCTGTTGAACTTATTTAAATACGAATATGTTATCACATAAAATAAAAAGGCTAATATTTTCGCATTTCGCCATTATATATTATCAAGGCAAGGAATTTACTAAAAGCTTATCAAGAAACATCCTGCCAGCCATCCCGTGTTTGACTGAATTAACAATAATTTATTAAGAGATTCTTAATAAATTTGTAATACTCATTTTTCTCCTTGCGTATATATAAACATAGCTGATCAAATATACCTATTCACGGTGTCCGGAAACTATTGGTACAAGCGGAAATGGTGAATGTGCAAGAAATTTGGAGTCGATTTGGTGAAATTACTTTTTTTATTATTTATATTTCTTGCTAGAGCAATCCCGATGAGTTACAAGACTCATTATAGAACGAGAGGAAATTATAATACATAGGTGGGAGTTAATAGGTACAATTTTACATTGGTGTTTGACATTGAAATTATTATTTCACATACAAAACAATACAAAAATAGAAAAGGGAGGTTAAGGCGATGCCATACGTAGTAATTCAAAATCATGTGTTTTTGGTTTGAAAATTTGGTCGCCTAGAAATGTTTCAGATGCTTTAATTAAATACTGCGAGTAGAACACATCTTGACCTTTGAAATAATCGAGTATTTTTTATATAAGTCTTTTTATAAGCCCAGAAAAAAATAATGTAAGGGATTATGAAAACTGCTTCAAAGTTCAAAATCTCCTACTTACGAACTCATTTTCGGTTATGATTTTATTGTATAATGTGGCAAATTAAGTTATTTATAAAATGATAGGAAAAAAAATAATATTTATGCCTGAACATCCACAAAATATAATGAAACGCACTTTTTGGCCATTTTTTTTTTTTGCATAAATCAAAACTGTCGGATGGTGTTAAGCGGGAATTTAAACCTTATCGACATCTACGTAAGGGTTGTTATTGATAGCGGCTCAATTTAAAATATTACACGACGTAGTGCATCGCCTTAAGTAGAAAAAACAAAAAAGGAATCAGATAGGGATATCCCATAAGCACAAAGCCAAGGTAGGAATGTACTTACCCGCTAATACATTGGTAAATATAATTTATGCTCGATTACAAATATAGGGGTTAGGAAAGGAGAGAGAAAGAAACAGTACAAAATATACCACGACAAGAATTACCTATTTTCGTTTTTGTATGCTTAAAAAAATATTCTTTTAAAGCCTTACTTTGATTTTTTTGAATATGCTGGCTGTTTTTACACATGTTTCGTAGAGAGTTATAGAGTGTGTAGGCAATATAGTTAATAAATTTTATCCATCATATTTTGTAGTGTGTGTTAGAGGAATGCGTATTTTATTGTTATTCCGAGTATTGTGATTGTGGATTGATGTTAGTGTGGGTTGATTGTTCGGTAATTTGTAGGATGGAGGTCGTGATTTCATGTTTGGAAGGACTGTGATAGGAAGGATACTGGAAATCGACTATATGTCCTTGACATGTGTGTCCCATGGAAAACCAAGAACATTTCCGAGAGCTCGGATTTGGACCACCTGTAGGTCAGCTATCAGTTTATTTGAGGCAAAGCCCCAGATACAGCAGAGATAGGACAGTTGTGAATGTACCATGGCATGATACATTTAAGTTAGTAAATGAATTTTATGATTATAGCTTTCATTTTTGAGTATACTTTTTTTAGAACGGAGACGGTTTACACGTAGTTCCCGTGAGCACTTAGGCCATAGGCTCATTGTGCTATCTCCCATTTTACCTCAATCCTTTAACAACAACCCAGTCTCTTTAATAATGTTCACCAGGGTTGTTATTGGGTATGTGGCTATGTCTTCTGGTTCTACTGTATGTCTCCCCAGGTATCTGAGCCTAGTTCCCACCAGAGCAGGACATTGGCACCAAAGGTGAATTGGAGTCTCTTCATCAGGCAGTGTCCCGTTAGTAGTCCTACCAGTTCCCTCAGCGAGTTTCTGTCCATATTGAGTAGTTTCTTGTTTCGTCTAGGGTATGGTCCTTTTATGAGTAGGTACTTTGGATTGTCTCATTCCAGGTGCCCTCTCCCATTCTTTGCAGAGCTGGGATTTCATTTTCGAGTAAATCCAGTCCGAAGTTGGAATTTTTCCAGTTGGATCGACCCGGTTCCAAAAGTTTTTTCAACCCTTTAATTAAAAAATATTAAAAAGTCGAGATGCCTAGATGGAAAAAAAAGTTTTCTTATCAATTTCTTACTTGTACCACTAGTTTCCGGACACCTTGTATATACATTTTTAAATGTTTAAAAAAATAAATTATATAGTATATGTGTATACACTGAAAGAGAGTCCCATATTCCTGTAGCCAGTGGGACTATGGCATTCACATTTTTGGGAATATTGAAGAGATATGAATTGGTGGTAGAAAGGAGAAAGGCCAGCAAAACATTTGGTTGGGAAATACCTAGCTATTCAGATTTAGTTACTAAAGATGGCTTAGGTCACTTCAAGTTAAGTTTTGATTCTGAATAATGCTTTGTCGTGCCCAAACAATACATTCCAGTCTAGAAATTGTCGCTGCAACTACATTTCAATTACATCATTTATTTCCCCTTTAAATCTAGTTACTAACTATGTACAATGTACATACACACTAATTTACATAATGCACAATCAATAATTACAATATGGCATTATGGTACGCGCTTAAATGTCCATTTTGTCTTGTTAATTTAATCTTTACTTGTTATTTATTGAAATTATTCCTTAGAATGTTATATGGCTGCATTTGGTATATTAATTTTCCATACGTTTTTATTTTAGAATTTAATTAATATATAATGCCAAATGAAAAAAATATTAACTAACTAACCATCACGCCGTTTCCCCGCAGGGGTAGGTAGAGAGGACGGACCGCCAAACAACTCTGTCTTGGCACACACCCCTCGCCTCATCCACATCATGGCCCGAATCAAGTATCTGATTCACTTGATCGTGCCATGTCTTTCTCCGACGCGTCCCGACTTCTTCTAACATTCCCCTTCGCTCTACATATCATCTGAGCGTCCCTTTCTTAATCTCACACATTTACCACACGATCATTCATGGTTTTACCACACATACATCTCATTTCCACAACAGTCAGTCTGCTTTCGTCCTTCCTCTGCCAGTTCCATGCCTCACTGCCATACATCAGGGTAGGTACCAGCACTCCATTTTGGACTGCTAGCTTCACTTAAACTTTTAAAATTAGTTGTATATGTACATATTTTTTTATTATTATTGAGTAAATTATTATATTTCTACATTAAGGCGATGTCATCAAAATCATGTGTTTTTGGTTTGAAAATTTGGTCGCCTAGAAATGTTTCAGATGCTTTAATTAAATACTGCGAGTAGAATACATCTTGGCCTTTAAAATAATCGATTATTTTTTAGACAAGTCTTTTTATAAGCCCAGAAAAAAATAATGTATAAGGCCTATGAAAACTGCTTTAAAGTTCAAAATCTCTTACTTACGAACCCATTTTCGATTATGATTTTATTGTATAATGTGGCAAATTAAGTTATTTATAAAATTAGGAATAAAAAAATTAAAAATTTATGCCTGAACATCCACAAAATAAAAGAAAAAGCACTTTTTGGCCATATTTTTTTGTTGCATAAATCAAAACAGGCGGATGCTGCTACGCGGGAATTTAAACCTTATCCCATGTACGTAAGGGTTGTTATTGATAGCGGCTCAATTTAAAATATTACACTTAAAATATTGTCTTAACATGTATTTCGTTATTTGATATATCCGGTCTTCTTAGATTAGAAACAAAAATACAAAATACTTTATGATTATCATTACAAATTTAATGTTGAAATTTAATCACTTCAGTAGTTGAAATTTTAGATCTGCGAAGTAACGCAAAATCATATGTTTTTGGTATGAAAATTTGATGTCTTAGAAATATTATAGATGCATAATAATATTAAAGAAGAAATTATAAAAAAGTTGAAGAAATTAAATATCTGGGCGTCATTATAGACTCAAAGCTGAAATTTTCAAATAATGCAGACTATACGATTAGAAAAATTGCTAAAAAAATCATTCCTAGGCAAAATATGAAATAAATTAGATAAAGAAACATGTCAGAAAATATATAATATAATTATGTCAACATGTTTTAATTACTGTTCAAGTATTCTTTTTTCCCTGCCACGAAGAGAAAATAATGAAATGCAAACACTGCAAAATAAAGCAATTCGAATAATATACACACGGATAAGACATATTAAATGAGGTAAATTTTATGACGATGAAACAAACTATATATTTGAATGTAATTATTTTTTTATACATTAAATTAAAAAAGGGATGGTGTCTAAGGAACTTAGGAAAATCAAGGAAATGCAAGGAAAATCAGATTGCCAACAAGAAAAAAAAACAAGCACCCATAAATCTCTCATCTACAAGGCCGTCCAACTGTATAAAAAAATCCCGAAGGAAGATGCTGAGATTCAGAAGATTTAAGTTTAAAGAGGAATTGAGAAAACATATTTTCTTTAAATATTGATGTTTTTTGTGACATATAATATGTACTTACGTTTAAATATTTAAAGATCCATTGTTTGCCAATTTCTGTATTTTTTTTATATGTTTCTAAAACTATTGGCACACACGACGACGTGAGCTAACATAAGATTAATACATACATTAATTGGTCTACGAAACAATTGAGCTTTTTTGAAGTCTTTTTATAAGCCCAAAAAATAAAGTATCAGGTCTATACAAATAGCTAAAGTGAAAATCTCCTACTTATGAATATTTTATGGTTGGTTTAATTGTATAATGTGGCAAATTAAGTTCTTTTTAAAACATTCAAATATTTGTGCGTTAATGTTTTTTTTAGTACATCAAAACAGGCGGCTGGTGTAAGCGGGAATTTCAACCTTATCGCCATCTACACAAGGAGTGTTAGTTTCACGACGTGGATAGGTACCTACAAATTCAAAATCATTTAAAAAATTATTCCTCTAAAAATGCCGTAAGGCCAGAGACTTTTACACTTTGTAGTGGTACGCCACTACTTGATTCGAACGTCATTTTAGAAGTTTCGATTTTCTTCCAAACAAGCTTATTGGATGTTCTTTTATTTTTTAATTTTTGTTTGGCAATATCTACATAGCAACCAAAATGTTCGAGAAACTTCTTCACCTTATAAAAGCGACAGCATGAAGGAACTCGTCAGGCTCGTTAGTCAGTCAGTCATCAGTCGTTCAACAATTTACAAGACTTCGCGAGTGACAACCCGCGCCCCTCCTCTGCGCGCGGGGCGATAACACCCGGCTTTGCACGGTTCAATCATGGACTCCATCAGGATCAACACAGCGCCCTGGCCAGCGCTACACCGGATCATAGCGCCCTGGTTCCAGCACATCTGACCAGCGCTACATCCACGCATCTAGACCACGCGGCATCCTCGCCGGTCTATGCCTTTTTCCGCACAACCGCCGACCAGGTCCACCGCACTTTTTCGGCTTCCCTGTCAGTACTGGAGCACCCGGAAGACCCACGCTCTTCACCAGTACCCGATACGTCAACGAGTCCGGTCACCATCAGCGGCGTCGACTCACTGACCCGCGCTGGACCAGCATTTCACCGCCTGCATCCGGACTCTTCATCATCGGTCCTCAAGTCATCTCTTAAACGGCAACCTGACTCAAATAAAACACTGTGACCTTCGCCACATCTTTCATTTCGTGCTTCCTCACCAGATCCCCAAAACTTAAATCATATTATGTATAAATTAAACGATAAAAGAAACGTAAATAATTGAAATCATGTATATTTATATTTTTATAAAAAAAATTGCGTTAGGAGAAGGATAACCCAAGAGTACATAAGACAAGCATAGTAATCGAAAAACTTTATTTTCCATAAATTTATATTCTCTGCATTCATCAATAAAAACTGAGCGTATGTGAATGATAAAACTACCTACTAGGTGAATAAAGAATAAATTTAAACAAATTAGTGGTTAAAAACAAAGTTTTAAAAAACACCCTTGACGGAAAATTTGTCGACGCATTTAATACCGCCCATATGACCAACATTTTTGGCTGGGCATCCATGAACCTAAAAGGCACTGGACAGAGAATTGATGCGATTTTGTATGAATGATATTGAAGAAATTGATAATATTGATATTGTTTGCGGAAACAGGGAAATATGTCATTAAAAAAATTAATGAGTTTTGATATTTTTCATACATCTTCCCCCTCATCCCGCGGCTTAAAATTGTTCTCTACTAGCTCCGTCGGGTATCCAGGACTTTTTAGGTTCATGTGGACATCTATGCCAATAGACAATAGATAGGTATTTTAAATATCCATGAAAAATGAACATAAAAATAATGCTGGGTAGGTACCTACTGTTAACTGTGAATAGAGTGCATATATTATTTTACACCCTGGAATTCCTAAACCAATACTGTAACGCGACGATTCAAACAAGTGTTGATAGAACATTCCTGAAAACATATGTCTTAAAGCAGTAATTTGATTGGCGGAAGCGGTCAGTAGCAAAATCAAACACATTTATTTTATTATCGAGGGGATTATAATGCAGA
This sequence comes from Hesperophylax magnus, assembly GCA_026573805.1. Lineage (NCBI taxonomy): Eukaryota > Metazoa > Arthropoda > Insecta > Trichoptera > Limnephilidae > Hesperophylax > Hesperophylax magnus. Next base: position 2,170,949 of record JAIUSX010000025.1, on the reverse strand, counting down.
TGATATTGTCAGAGTTCTCGTTCAGCAGCTCCCATTTGACGTCGACTTTGACCTTGGGGTACGCCTTTAGGACCCGCATGACGGCGAAGTAGTGGTGCTCCGCCTTGGCCTTCAGGGGGCAGGTCAGGCCGGAAGATTTGCAGGCGTCGGGGTTTAAGATGATGTGAGGGATGGCCATGTTCTCCAAGATCCCGTGCACGACGGTATACACTTTGGAAATGGCGTTCTCTGAAAGCCATTAAATTCAATGAATTTCAAGTTCCATTAGGCAATCCACCTTTCTCTTCACATCTCCTTTCCCTCCCATTATTTCCAGCCTCACAGCATACCCCAACTGAGGATACCATAGTCTAGTTAGTATTAGGTAACAGTTTAACCCCCGAAGCCTTGGAAGGATATTACTAGCAACAAACTTCAAATTCCATTAGGAGGAGAAGGACAGATCTAACCGGGGCGTTCGTACATTATACAAGTATATTAGTATATTTTATATAATGCGGAGGTATGTAATTTTTTCAACGTTTGAAAGGGAAATAATTATTTTTCTCAGTTTGTTTCAAATACTTATGCTTGTATGATTTCAGAGATGAAATCCAAAAAAAAAAATCGAAATGCGTATTTTTTAGTTGACATTTGACGGCAAAGTGACAGTTTTCTCACTAATTATACACAAAAGGACATTCCTTAAAATAAAAATCATCTTTTTTTCGAATCAAAATATTTGGATATGTTGACATTTCCATGTTTGATAATAAAATGTAATTATTTAGAAATATCAATGTTTAATTCAAATATAAACATCTCAAAGACAATTTTATCTAATTTCTAAAATAGCATTTCTTTCTAAGACAACTTTAAATGTAAGAAATATACAGCACATATAAAATACCTAGGAATCATTCAGAAATTCCTTGATATTTCACCGTGTCGTTGGAACTTGTAGGTAAAAATCTTTTGAAGCCTGAAGGGTTAAAACAAAAATAAATCTGTAACAAGATACCTGTTATTGTCAAATCGAGCCGTTTACTATGATCGTTCTTTTAGTGCAAACGGGATTTAAAAACAAAATTATTTAAAAAATCTTACCATTCATAAATTTTAACTTCTTTTCAATATTTTATAATAAGCCATATTCTAAAACTTCCGGTAATTCTTTGGTTTCGGTTGTCTCCTTATTGTACCTTTTTAAAATGTCTGCTCAGAAGATTCTTATTTCTGAGCACAAACTGCCTCCTGTTTTATATTATGTTTTAATATTCGTGATTTGTCCTGTCCTGCTGTTATTGTTATTCTAAGTTTTGTCATCACTTTGTATAAACAGTGTATTTAGTGTTATAATATTAGATCAGTACTGGGTAAGGCTCACTGTAGGAATAATTTTAAGAACCACTAATACTGAATTACCATTTTTTAAGTTTGTTATACGAGTAGTTAAGCGAACTTGAAGTGAAATGACACTAAACTGCGCTATGTAAATGCCATGTTATTATTATTATTATTATTACAACGCAGAACATATAGTTACAAAAACTGAGCTATCGCCCGCCACACAGAGTAGGTAGCGGCCGAATCGATCCGCACACAAAATTACTACAAAAAATGTGAATTTGAAACAATTTTTTTTTGTAGGGATTTTGTTCGTTACGCAAATGTACACGTGACAGTCCGATTCGAGCCGCGGTCAACAGTGGTTGTGTGTACCTATTGCTCAGTGCCGTTCGCCCGTTCCTGTGCCGCATTCAGATAAGAGATTATTGTTACATTTTATTTAATTTTGTTTATCGTATACCTATTTGTTTGCATTCCTGCTTACGGCTAATCCGTTTTTGTTTGTACAGTCAATGAAATAGACTGCGTATTATTTTTTCAGTTTGATTTTTTAAAGTTTTTTTTATATAATGGAGGAAGATGAAGATAGGCCTCCCGACCCAGTGTCAATATTGGATTTTTCTGATTCGGAATCTAATACGAGCCAGGTTTCTATTGCGCTCCCATCTCGTAAACGACGACCATCGCTTAGCCTTCACATTCCATCGAAAGTTAAATCTATACCGCCGATTCAACAAACCTCGACCTCTAACGACCTTAACACTAATAGTAACATCCAGCCAAGTACTTTAACTAGCGATAATGCAAAAATTACTGACTTACTTTATCCTGCTTCAGCTTCCGGTCCATTTATCGTTAGTGTTCAGAGAACTGAACAGGGAAAACCTATTCATCCTTTGGATTTTGGAAAATTCGTATTTGACTCAAAAAATAATAACCTTGGTATTGTTAACGGTTCAATTAAACCGGAAGGGCGATATAAATTATCTATCGAGTTTAACACTGCCGCTTCCGCAAATGGATTTGTAAAAAAAATTGACTCGCTCTCAAATCATAAATATAAATCGTTCATCCCTACATTTAACCTTTCGAGAATGGGTCTTGTGCGAGGAATTCCCGCGGATATCCCAGAGGCTGAAATTGTTGATGCTTTGAATAATTCTCACGGAACCCCAAAAGTATTAAAAGCACGTCGACTGAACTACAAGGATTCTACTGATGGAAACACGATCTGGAAACCTTCCCAGTCTGTTGTTGTTACATTTGAGGGACAATCCCTACCGTCTCGTGTGTTAATTTATTATACCTCGCTTCCCGTCGAAGTTTATAAATTTCCAACAATTCAATGTTTCAATTGCTGCCGGTTCGGACATTCGAAATCCGTATGCCGCTCCCCCCCACGTTGTTACTATTGCGGAGAAGGTCACCCATTTGATCAATGTCTGAAATCTTCCAATGATCCCATTTGCATTAACTGTTCGGGTGCACATACCGCGGTCAGTCTAGCCTGTCCGGAATTAACAAGACAGAAGAACATAAAACATAAAATGGCTACCGACAATATTTCGTACTTCCAGGCCTCAAAGTTAATCTCTCCTGCGAAAAAATCATTCGCAGAGATGACATCTTCCTCAGCTCCTTTCCAAACAACCACCTTTTTAAATTCAACGTCATCTTCTCACAAAGAAACCATTCTCAAGCCAGTCAAACCTAACCCAAAATATACACCTTACCTTGATAAAAAACAATTGAATAATATTTTGGCCAGCCCGAATGGGAATGCCAAATCCCAGACGCCCAATGGGTGTGCCATTAATGGTAATACTTCCCCTCCTGCTCTCCCCGAAATAATGAATAATAATACTTTTATACAAACTTTAATTACCCTTTTAATTTCTATCCTTACAAACAACAATACTGTACCGTCCAACGCTGCCGATTACATTAAATCTTTATTATCTTGCCTCCCCAATGGCTTCGAAACTGAATAAAATTCTTCAGTGGAACAGTAGAAGCCTCTTCGCTAACAAATCTGACCTAATTCAATTACTCGATGAACACGACGTTTCAGTAGCCGCCATTTCTGAAACGTGGTTAAAACCCTCCTTTCACTTAAGAATTCCAGGTTATTATTGTCTCAGACACGACAGACCGGATGGTAAAGGCGGCACGGCTCTGATAATCCATAATTCTATCCCGTTTAAATAAATTAATATTCATACTCCCTCCGACGATATCCAGATAATAGCAGCTGTCTTATCTGATATCACAATATTGTCAATATATATTCCTCCCTCTACGACTTTTATTGAAAATGAATGGGCACCAATCTTAACCCAGATTTGTTCCCCTTATATGATCCTTGGAGATTTTAATGCACATTCCCCTTCTTGGGGTAGCGAAATAACAAATCGTTCTGGCCGCAATCTTTTAGATTTTATTGATACCCATAACCCATGTTTTTTAAATGACGGATCTCCAACCAGATTCACCCCCCCTCATCAACGGAAAACTGCTGTTGATATATCTCTTTGTTCGTATTCGTTAGCATCTAAATGCTCTTGGGACATCCTAAACGATCCCCTCTCTAGTGATCATTTCCCAATTATAATCCGCTTCCACCATCAATTCAACACTTATTCCCCCCCAGTTAAAAATAATCTCAAATTTAGAACGAAAGATGCGAATTGGAGCACTTTCTCTTCTGAACTAGATAACCTTATTAATTTAACAAAATCGTCCCCGGGAGACATCAAAATGCAATGTGAGACGTTTCCTTCTATGGTTATAAATGCAGCAGAAAAATCCATCCCGAAACGCAATGCGAACATTAAAATAAAACACTCTACTCCGTGGTGGGACGAGGAATGCACTCGCTCCGTCAACTCTCGAAAAAAAGCAATTTCCTCTTTTCGTAAGAGTATGTCACTAGAAAATTTTTTTAGCAGTTAAAAAAGCCCAGGCAGAAACCAAACGAATTTTGAAAAATAAGAAGCGCGCTGGATGGCGGAAGTTCTGTGAGAACCTGTCTCCGGAAACTCCCCAGTCTTCAGTTTGGTCTTCTAGTCTTAAAAAAATTCGGATCATCGTATTCTCCGCCGAGAATCAAACATATATCAGAAGAAATTCTTATAGGATTTGCGGATAAAATAGCCCACCCCATCAGTTGCCGGATATGAAGAAATGCCTTCTATTAAGCCGTATCCATCTCACTGTAACTGGCTAGATGCTCCTTTCTCCATTGATGAGATGAAACGAGTGATAAGAGCCCTTTCTGACTCTGCTCCGGGTCCCGATGGAATATTTTATAGTTTTATTAAATCATTTTCTGATATGGCGGTTGAATATTTCTTATCTCTTATTAATAATATGTTTGAAACAGGACTAATTCCGGATGATTGGAAAACTCAAAAAATCATTCCCATTTTAAAACCTGGAAAAAATCCATCTGAAATTTCGTCTTATCGGCCTATTGCTCTTTCATCATGTTTGATGAAAGTAGCGGAGCGTTTGATAAAAAACAGACTAGAGTGGTTTGTTGAATGTCAGGATATTATCTCACCAAATCAGTATGGTTTTCGGAAAAAGAAATCTACAATGGATAATTTAAGTTTGTTCACAACTGATATCCGAGTTTCTCAATCCCTAAATTCTTATACATTGGCCACATTCCTTGACCTTTCATCAGCTTACGATGATGTTTTACTGAATGTTTTGAAAGAAAAGCTAATTAAAAAACAAATCCCCCCGAAATTAGTCCAATTTATTATTAATTTGCTCACAGATAGGTCTATTATTATTGAGTCTTCCTCTAAATGCCTAAGGCGCAAACTATGGAGAGGTTTACCCCAGGGTTCTGTTATCAGTCCTCTGTTGTTTAATATTTATATAAGCGACCTAGACTCAGTAATTCCTTTTTCTATCAAGCGACTTTACTTTGCGGATGATATCCTTATATATTTGATACATAAAAATATCATTCTTGCAGCTAAGGAAATGAATTTGGCTTTACAATATATTAAAAGCTGGTTGTCAATAAATGGGATGAATCTGGCGGCATCTAAAACAAGGGTCGTAGCTTTCACGCGCAAAAGAAAAATTCCTCACTTCTCAATCTCTTTTGATAATGTGCCTCTACAAACCGCTACTCAAATCAAATTCCTTGGTCTTCTTTTATAACCATAAATTATCCTGGTTTCCACACATTCAGATAATTTCTACAAAGTGTGAAAAGGGACTTAATATGATGCGAGCAGTTTCCAGAGTATGGTGGGGATCTCATCCTACCACTCTTAAATTAATGTATAATTCCCTAGTTCGGAGCCACTTGGATTATGGCACATTCCTTTTTGACCCCCTCCCTAAATATTTAGATAAGAAAATGGAAAGAATTAAATCAAAAGCCCTCAGAATGATTATTGGAGCTATGAAGTCTTCTCCAATTAATGCGCTTCAGGTGGAATGTGGGGAGCCTCCATTATATTTCAGAAGGCAGTTCCTTGCCAATAAATATATTTTCAAGGCTTTATCGTTATCACATCATCCTATTAAATAAAGTCTTAATCGGTTAAGTGTTAATTTGAATTCTAACAAAAGATTGAGAGAAAAAAAATGTTTTCCTCTCCTAATTAAAAGTTTTCATCTCTATAATTCTCTGTCATCTTCCCTCCAATATCTTCAAGAAGTTCCCAATCTCCCTATATACAATATTCCATTTAAGGCAATCACTTTTATGCCGAACACAATAACATCAGACTTTCGGAAGAATATTTTATCTTCCCCAAATAAATTTCAAAATGTGGATGACTGTTTTAAAAGCATTGTGGCTTCAAAATTCCCTGGATTTTCCATCCTTTACACAGATGGTTCCAAATTTGAAAATAAAAATTGTGGAGCATCGATATATAGTCCAGAATTCAACATCAATCTCACTTATAAATTACCGAAAGAAGTTTCCATATTTACAGCTGAATGCTTTGCAATTGAACAAGCGCTAAATCAAAATCAGGTTCTCAACATTCATCGAGCCTTACTATGTACTGATTCGCTAAGTGCTCTAACTAAAATTATGTCAAATATTCTATGTTATCCGGAAGACAATACTATATGTAAAATAAAAAATCTTCTCAATTCTCTAAGTGAATCTGGGTTTGAGACGATATTGGCCTGGGTCCCTGCCCATTTGGGTATCGAGGGTAATGAGATGGCCGATTCTCTCGCCAAATCTGGTTCAGATTCCGGAACTATCCCACTAAATGTTAGAATTCCTATCTCCGATGTCTTCCCGATTCTTAAATCCAACATGACTCGTGCCTGGGAAGAAAATTGGGCAGTCTCCAAAATAAGAACTGGATCTTTCTATGCTGGAATTCAAAACCATATCCCTGCTAAGCCATGGTTTCATGGTAAAAAACTTTCAAAACGATTCATTTCATGTATTTCGAGAATGAGAATTGGTCACTGTTCAATTGCATCTCACTTGGCTAGAATTAGAGTTTTGGGTGATCCGGTCTGCCAGTGCGGTGTGGAAGAGGAAACCCTCGACCACGTTTTCTTTAACTGTAAAAACCATTAATCTTTCAAGAACATATACCGCCGGCTTATTAAAATCACACACCAGTCCCCCCTTAACATTTCATACCTTTTATCTCTTAACAATTCTCGTGTTCATACAGCTTTATGTAAGTTTATTAACCTGAATGAATTCAACATTTAATTTGTTTTAGTGATCTAAATGAGTCCAATATTTAATTTTTTTTATTATTTTCCCAATAGATTAACCGAATTTTTTTATCCATTTTAACTGTTACCGGCACAAAGCACTCTTTTCAGGGTGAAATGCCTAAAACCAAAAAATAAAATAAAATGTACACGTAGCTAATAAACAAACAAACATTGCTCGTTTATTAGGTAAGTACGTGCGATCAATTGAAGAAATTAATTTAGAAAAAAATTAATTAGAAACAGAATCGCCGAATTTGAATAATTCATCAAATTTCAAAGTTGATTTTCAAGTTCTGTGAAGGATCTATTCAGGTTCTGCTGTTGTATCATTATTGGCCAGTTATTTCACAAAACTGAAATGATGAAAGAACTTGAATAGAACCTTCACAGAACTTTAAAATCACTTTGAAAATTGATGAATTGTTCAAATTCTGTGAAACAACCCGTCCGTAGACATCTATGTTAAAATAGGCATTCGTATTTTAATGAGCAATTTTTTTTTTAATTTCGACATTTTAACTTTAAAACAATACTGATTAAGAGAGAGGTAAATAGATGAAGTATCGTCACGAGACGTCAGGCATTTACCGAGCGCCCGAGCACTTTCAAAATATCCCGAACGGATAACTCGTCTGGTATTTACGAATGTGCGTCCCGATCGGGACTGTTCGGGTTGTTAAGGAATGATTCTGTGACTTACTGGTTTTAAAGTCTATGGTGATGGTCACATTGGTGTTCCTCTTCAGCGTGCACTCTCCCCGGCTCCCATCACAATCGCTGACCTTCACATTCTCTATAGTTGCGAGGTTGTGGGTACCTGGATTATAAAACAATTTTATGATTAGATAATATGATAAGTTCGAAGTTCTTCTTGAGCCAACGGCTTGGAATGTCTTGCCACTGCACTTCCAGTATTGAAAAATATCGTTTATGTTGTCACTCAGCTTCAACAGATCAGTAGCGATTCTTTCGAATTTTCTGCCCTTTCAACAATATTGTCATTTATTTAATTTTTTACTACATTGGATATCAATATACCTAATACTATCGTTTGCTACTAGATTGACTTACTACCAGTGACTGTTCTGTGGAGTACTACACCACAGAAGTGACGCAAATTAGCAGGGGGTGAGAGGTTCACACTAAACTTCATGTTGGCCGCTGGACTCACCAAAATCTGTGTTTACACTGGCAGCAGTCACAGAAGTGACGAAGATCACAAGGATAGCAGCCTGAGCTAGGTCTCACAAAACTTCATGATGGCCTCCACTTACTTGTAAGTCTCATGAAGAATGAACTTACCACAATCCGTGTAGACACCGGCAGCAGTCACAGAAGTGATGCAGACGAGTAGGGTGGCAGCCAGAGATAGGTGACACTTCATGTTGGCTCGAAAGGTCATATTTTGTGCTCTACCAAATAACGACTGAAAATTTTCTCCTTGATTTTTCGAACCAAGCTAATGGACAGACGTATAATAGTTTTAGGAAATAGACAGTTAACTGATAAAAATCAAATAAATGTTTCGTTTTCGCTGTGACTTCACTTCACTTTGTACATAGATACCTACCTTCTAGCTAAATAGTGTTATTATTGAATCACAGGGTGCAAACAGATTTACTGATACAGAGTTAGGTGAACTTAGGCTGGGTTGTTTCAAGAAATTAGAACAATTCATCAAATTTCAAAGATAAAATACAAGTTCTGTTAAAGACCTTTTCAAGTTTTATTATTTAGTACTGTAAAACAACAGGTCTATGATAAAATAATAACCGAACTAGAATAGAACTTTCACAGAACTTGAATTTTTACTTTGAATTTTTATTATAATATTGAAATGTTTTATTTACATTGGGAGTCGAAAAAGTTCCCCATTTTTAGTCCAGCCTTAAAAAAGTGCTGAGGGTATTGGTCGCCACCTTATTTCCTAGTTCCTCTTGAGCGATTTGAGCGAGTATTTTGACAAAATTAAAAAAAAAAATAATGCCAAAATGCAATATTTTGAAATGTAGAGTAGCTTATAAAATTATTCAGTCATCCTGTACGTTTTTATTAATTACATTATAATACCAAGGTTATAATACAAATAGTATAATATAATAATTGCATTTTGAATGTGAATTACCTAAAAACATATTGAATTGACAAAAACGTAATGTTAAACTGTTTTAAATTGTTAACCCTAATAGTAGGTAAAGTATTAATACGTAACTAGCAGTTAGAAACCGCTCCGTGGGTTTTTTCTGCTAGGCCCTGCGGGCGGCACTTAGTTGGGCTTCGCCCATTTTAAATGATACAAACAACAGTTACATTTAATAGATAGATATTAGGTCATTCACAGAGAGAGGGTGAGTATATATTGTTAAAACACGAAACAGGAAGGATTTAATGAATAATAACATGCTAAATTTACGCATAATAAGAATGACAGTTGTTTGAATAAATGAAATTTTACGTATTTGTGATGGATTATTTCAAATGAAACACTTTTATTGACTACATGTCTACAACTGATATTAACTGTTATCGTACCTAATATAATTAGCTCTTAGGAGACTTGCAGTGCTTAAATATGTGTTACAACCGTCAATGTCTATAAGTTGAATCAATATCGTATAGTTTGTCACAATTAAAGATAGTTATAACAAAGTTGACTGAAATAATAGATTATTACATTTTGATTAATTGTACCCGTGTTTATGAATAAAAGGAGGGTAATTGTGCGATGAAATTAGCAGTCGGTTTAATTAAAATGTGTTAATTTTACTCCAACTGGTGGTAATTCTTTACCTACAACTGTTACTGTATCTAATAAAGTTTAAAGTTAGATTATATATACACCTTCATCAGGAGAGTAAAAATCTATATATAAATTTATTACAGTACAGCGCCCCTGAGGTGATATCTCACAAAAGCGGCGCTATGCAAATTGTCCAATAAATAAATATAATGCTTACATTTTATTGTGTATACACCGAAGTCAAAAATTAAATATAGATTGCAATTGGAAAGAAGAAGTGGAAGGAGGGGGGAGGGGTAAGAGTAGGCTGGGTTTATAAGAATTAGGAATTACAATATCGTTAGACGGGAAAGACCAGTTAGGTGGAAAAATATTTAAAAGAGAGTTTATAAAATAAATCTTGTTACTTTTATCTACTTTTGTATTAACATGTTTCCTAATTTCTAAAATTTCAAAATTATTTATTTGCGATGCTTTATATCGTGTGTGAAGTATTTAAAGACTTGAATAAAACAAATAGCATATAACCATAAAACAATATATTCATAAGACAAATAGCATCTGATAGTATTATTACGCGATCGTCTGGACGATGTAGGCCCTCTGATTGGTCAAATTCAAATTGACTGTTTCATGTAAATTCCGCTAACTTGAAAATTAAGACCCGATTTCATACTAAAATAGGATCACCAGATTTCTTCAAAAGCATCGTTTCTGCTCGTATAATTTTTGGATAATTTCGAAGAAAATATGTTTTAGAAAGTTCATAATCCATTGGATTAATTACATTACAATGAAAATTATCCACAGTTACGTGATTATGTTTGACGTTTATAAAAAATCACGCGTTCCTTCAATATGGCCGATACGCACGGCTATAGATGGCCGACAGAGGGCACCTCTGGCGGTATAAAAACGAACCAAATGACTGGCGCGAATATTTAAATATGCAGCTTTAAAAATTATACGAGCAGAAACGATGCTTTTGAAGAAATCTGGTGATCCTATTTTAGTATGAAATCGGGTCTTAATTTTCAAGTTAGCGGATTTACACGAAATAGTCAATTTGAATTTGACCAATCAAAGGGCCTACATCGTCCAGACGATCGCGTTATAATACTATCAGATTTCATAGATTATTTCACGATTTTCAGGGTTCATTATTTACACTCAGTGCTTCTTAACCACAGAATAAAGAAGATGACATTAGAAGTCTTGAATTCTATGCAAATTTGAATGGAAACAAATGTTACATTTTTTATCCCATCCGCCAAGCGTTTCGTCTCACTTAAACTCGTCTGACATCCTAGATCTTCAACCTATTGAATTTCGTTAACAAAGTTTTGTATTGGAAATTTATGCCTCTATTAGGCAAATATTTGGATCACGAAACATGCCCACAAGGGACTTCTATTGTTCTTATTTATTCTATTTTTATTTATTTATTTATTAATCTTAAGTTAGCTCACATCTTCGTGTGTGCTAATAGTTTTATAAACATATAAACATGTACATTGTTTGGCAAACATAATCTTTCTTTAAATATTTCAATAAAGTCACAAAAAAAATTAATAATTGAGATAGACATATTTTCTTAATTCATTTTTGAACTTATTAATATTTTCTATCACAGCAATTTCCTTCGGGATTTTGTTATAGAGTTGAACGGCCTGGTACATCAGAGATTTTTGGGTGCTTGTTTTTTTTCTTGTTGGCAATCTAATTTGCTTAGAATTTCTCGTCCCGTGTCCGTGTATCTCGTTATTGTAATTTATTTTTCTTTTCAGTTCCTTAGACATCATCCCTAAATTAATTTTATGTACAAAAATAAGTACATTCAATACACAGTTTGCTTCACCGTCAAAATATTCAGCTCCTTTAACATGTCTCTTATCCGTGTGTATATGTTGCGCTTAAGTATTATTCGCATTGCTTTATTTTGCAGTATTTGCATTTTTTTCATTTTCTCTTTATTGCAGAGAAAAAGAATACTTGAACAGTAATTAAAGTGTGGTGATATAATTGTATTGTATATTATCTGGCATGTTTCTTTATTTACTTTGTTTCTGATTCTACCAAGAAATGATATTTTTTTGCAATTTTTTTAATTGTATAGTCTGCATTTTTTGAGAAGTTCAATTTTGAGTCTATAATAACACCTAGATATTTAATTTCTTCCACTTTTTTTATGATTTCTCCATTTATAGAAACCTTTGGTTCCTCATGCGTATTTGTTCTGCCTATATGCATGTATTTTGTCTTATTTACATTTAGTTTCAATTTATTTAGTTTGAGCCATTTTGACAATTTTTCTAAGTCACTATTTATCTTTTTGATTGCTTTCTCATAATTATCTTCTGCAATATAAATTAGTGCGTCGTCTGCAAACAGTCTTATTTTGCAATGTTTTAATATTTTTACCATATCATTTATGTAGAGTATAAACAATATCGGACCCAATACAGATCCTTGCGGTACACCCAGCTTATTTTCAATCGGATTTGATATATTGTTTCTTATCTTTGTTGTTTGTTGTCTGTTGCTTAAGTAGTTTTTAAACCATTCCAGTTCTTTCCCTTTTATTCCATATATTTTTAAATTTTTTTAATAACTCTTTTTCTATCTATTGTTTCAAAAGCTCTCTGAAAATCTAAAAACACCGCAACAATATGCAAGTTTTTATCTATATATCTTCCTTCCAATCATCAATTATTAAATTTAACGCTGTTTCACATGAATTATTGTTCCTAAATCCAGATTGTTCGTCACAAAGGATGCTATTATTTTCCAAGTATTCTTCAAGTTGAGATTTAATTATGTATTCCATCACTTGCTCATATTTTGCTAACATATTTACAGGTCGAAAGTCTTCACATTTTTTTGTGTTCGAAATCTTTGGAATCGGTATCACCATAGACGTTTTCCATGATTCAGGAAACTTCCCTGTTTCTAACGATTCGTTTATTAAACTAAGAAACTCTTCTCCTATTACAGGTAATGCGTGTTCTAATATTTGAATAGTGATCCCATCTTGGCTGGGCTTTGATTTGATTTTGGACAGTATTCTTTGGAGTTTCTGGCCGTCTATTTTCTTAAACTTTAATTCGCAAGTTTTTTCTTCAAAATTGAAAATTTCTTCTTCATCTATGATTGGGATATTTTTGTTAATTTCTTCTATACTTGTCACAAAATATTTATTAAACTTATCAGCCATGTTGTTTTCGCCAGCCAATTCGGTTGGGAATATGATATCTTTTTCCACATCTTCACATTTATTTTTCATCATTGACTTAAGTGTTTTCCACATTTTCGTTGGATCTCCCCTTTCCCGTTGAATTTTGTTGATGAAATGTTCATTTTTTGTATCCTTTATAAGTTTTGAGTACTTGTTTCGAATTGTTTTAAATCTATTCCAATGTTCGTTATCCTTTGTAATTTTTGCTATTTTATAAGAAGTATCTCGTTCATATTGCATTTGTCTTAGTTTTTTGGAATATCATTGATTATTGGTTTTAATTACTATACGTTGTTCAGGCATTATTTTATTTATTGCATCAGTCATATTGGTTATTATAGTTTCACCTTTTTTGTGAAAATCTAAGTTATTTACATCTTTCCAATCTTGAATCAATAATTCTTGAATCATTTTACTCTTATCGTATCTTTTCAGGTTTCTTCTTTTAATAACTTTTTCGATATTTTTGATGTTTTTATTTTTTGCCATCACTATATTAATGATGCAATGATCTGTTATTTTAGGTGTATCTAATATTTTTACATTTAGTTCATAATCATTTGATAAAACAAGATCTATGAGTGTACAGGTTGATTGTGTTATCCTAGTGTATTCTTTGACCAACTGTTTCATTCCTGTAATGTTGATGATGCTTTTCATTTTCTTTGTATAAAAATCTGTTTCGCATTTCATGTTTATATTAAAGTCTCCAATAATTATATTGAGATCAGTTTCTTTTAAAAAATTTGAACACCAGTTTTCAAAATAATTTATAAAGTCACTTTTATTCACTATGTTCTCAACAAGGTGATAAAAATTGTGTTTTAAATTATAGACCAATTTGCATACTGTCTACCATCCCGAAAATGTTTGAAAGTATTGTCTTAGATAAAATTGCTGTTAAGTTTAGGCATATTATTACTCCAGAACAGCATGGTTTTGTGACCGGTCGGTCTACTACAACCAATCTTCTATTGTATGAACACTATATCTGTGAAGCTTTCACGTCTCGTGCACAAGTAGATTCAATATATACTGGCTTTTCAAAAGCCTTTGATAAAGTAAATATTAATATCCTTCTCGCGAAACTGCAAGCCCTTGGTATACATGGATCATTCCTAAAATGGTTGAATAGTTACCTCTGTAACCGCGAACTGATGGTAAAATTAAAAAATAAAGTCTCATATAAATTTAAAGTAACATCGGGAGTTCCTCAAGGGTCTCATCTGGGCCCACTTCTCTTCGTATTGTTTATAAATGATCTATCTTTATGCTTCGAAAATGTCAAATTCATTATATTTGCAGATGACCTAAAGCTTTTTAAGATTATAAAATGTTTAAATGATGCACTTATCCTTCAGCATAATATAGATAGACTTGCTAGCTGGTGTGAAATAAAAAAATTATTCCTAAACGTAAAAAAGTGTTTCCATATGTGTTTTTACCGTTCACGGACTCCAATAACCATATCGTATTCAATTAACAATAATGAAATTGCATTAGTACCATTTATCAAAGACCTTGGTGTTATTTTTGACAGAAAACAATTTCCAATAAGACCATGCAAATTCTAGGTTTTGTAATGCGTAACACAAGTAGTTTTCAAAACATTGAGTCAATTAAATTACTCTACTGCTCTCTTGTGAGATCGCACCTAGAATATGCATCTCCTGTATGGTCTCCGATTTATACCTGTAACTTACACCGCTTGGAGAAAGTACAAAGAAAATTTCTTCGATACGTTCAATTCAAATTGAGACAGCCTGTAATTGATATCTGCTACAATACTTTAATGTCTGGTCTAAATCTACCACTTCTTTCTACCCGGCGAACTATTAATGACATTCTTATACTTTTTAAATTACTGAACAATCTCATAGACTGCCCTCAAATGTTAAGTGTTATAAATTTTCGTGTCCCTGTTAAATCAACTCGACTCCACCACCTTTTCCACAGTGACAATCATAGCACTAACTATTTGTATCATTCACCGTTGGCGCGTTTTCACCGCACTGCCAACACGTATACAGACCTTTTTGATATTTTCAAAACCTCACCGTCTTGCATCAAGGCAAAAATACTTGGTTGTGAATGTAACTGATATGTTTGTGAAATGTTAAATGTCTGTTTATACTGCATCATACTGACATGTTCTTCTTTATGTGTAACATATGTATGGTGTTCTTATACATATACATTCCACATATATACATATATGTGAAATGTATATGTATAGTCATATATACATTCCACATATATACATATATGTGAAATGTATATGTATAGCATCTATATAAACTGCTTGCTTCAGATGTCTTATAGTGTTGGCTAACGGATGTATTATTTTAATAAAAAATGTTACTTTTAATTGTCAAGTCTCTGACAGCCCTGAATTGTTGAAGCTACTTTGCCATAGTGCCATAGCCAAGTGAAGATAAATTTGACTGTAACAATAAACTCACTACTATTTGCGCTGTTATAATATTTAGCTAGATTATATCTGTTGGCAAGTCACCTTTTCTGTATATTTTATCCTGTTTAAATGAAGTACTTTCTATTATTGTAGCATTCTATGCCTTAAGAAAATTTCAGCTGTATCACATTCAATGTCGTTTTGTATACATATTGTTGTGTTCTTAAATGTAATACTAATATTCGCTTATGTACCACTGTGTACTTATAATCTATGTATCACATTATTGTAAAAGCCTTTTATGGCGTTTAATAAAAAAAAAAAACTTTTCAAAAGCACATACTACTTACCTTTTTCGTCCCATTATTCTCGTGCCGAGTAGCAATAGGTACCTATGCGTGTACTAGGTAGCGATGGGTCGTACGGGCTCCCCCGTTACGACTCCCTCAAAATATAATATGACAAAATAAGATAAATACCAGAACATGATGGTTCTATACTCACTTTTGGGATTCGTAATAGGTGTTTTCCGAAATAAATTCTTGAACTTGAGGTTTATGCTAGCACTTGTAAACGGCGTATTATTTGCACGAGTGTTCGCTCTGTACTGAGCGGTGTCACAGGTAGAAGGGTATGGTCAAGGGTTTCTACCTGCTATATAATAATGCTACAACTATCGAAGTACCTCGAAACAAATGAAGCGACATCGTATTATTGAATTTATTTTTTTTGTTTATTGTATCAACTTCTGGTATTTGGCCCCAGTGTGCGGCGTCTACAATCCAATATCTGTCGGTACGTTCTTTCATACGCTCACGCTGGGAGCTGGAGCCGCTAGCGGGGGAGCGGTAGCGAGGGAGTCGTAACGGGGGAGCCCGTACGACCCATCGCTACCTAGTACACGCATAGGTACCTATTGCTACTCGGCACGAGAATAATGGGACGAAAAAGGTAAGTAGTATGTGCTTTTGAAAAGTTTTTTTTTTTTATTAAACGCCATAAAAGGCTTTTACAATAATGTGATACATAGATTATAAGTACACAGTGGTACATAAGCGAATATTAGTATTACATTTAAGAACACAACAATATGTATACAAAACGACATTGAATGTGATACAGCTGAAATTTTCTTAAGGCATAGAATGCTACAATAATAGAAAGTACTTCATTTAAACAGGATAAAATATACAGAAAAGGTGACTTGCCAACAGATATAATCTAGCTAAATATTATAACAGCGCAAATAGTAGTGAGTTTATTGTTACAGTCAAATTTATCTTCACTTGGCTATGGCACTATGGCAAAGTAGCTTCAACAATTCAGGGCTGTCAGAGACTTGACAATTAAAAGTAACATTTTTTATTAAAATAATACATCCGTTAGCCAACACTATAAGACATCTGAAGCAAGCAGTTTATATAGATGCTATACATATACATTTCACATATATGTATATATGTGGAATGTATATATGACTATACATATACATTTCACATATATGTATATATGTGGAATGTATATGTATAAGAACACCATACATATGTTACACATAAAGAAGAACATGTCAGTATGATGCAGTATAAACAGACATTTAACATTTCACAAACATATCAGTTACATTCACAACCAAGTATTTTTGCCTTGATGCAAGACGGTGAGGTTTTGAAAATATCAAAAAGGTCTGTATACGTGTTGGCAGTGCGGTGAAAACGCGCCAACGGTGAATGATACAAATAGTTAGTGCTATGATTGTCACTGTGGAAAAGGTGGTGGAGTCGAGTTGATTTAACAGGGACACGAAAATTTATAACACTTAACATTTGAGGGCAGTCTATGAGATTGTTCAGTAATTTAAAAAGTATAAGAATGTCATTAATAGTTCGCCGGGTAGAAAGAAGTGGTAGATTTAGACCAGACATTAAAGTATTGTAGCAGATATCAATTACAGGCTGTCTCAATTTGAATTGAACGTATCGAAGAAATTTTCTTTGTACTTTCTCCAAGCGGTGTAAGTTACAGGTATAAATCGGAGACCATACAGGAGATGCATATTCTAGGTGCGATCTCACAAGAGAGCAGTAGAGTAATTTAATTGACTCAATGTTTTGAAAACTACTTGTGTTACGCATTACAAAACCTAGAATTTGCATGGTCTTATTGGAAATTGTTTTCTGTCAAAAATAACACCAAGGTCTTTGATAAATGGTACTAATGCAATTTCATTATTGTTAATTGAATACGATATGGTTATTGGAGTCCGTGAACGGTAAAAACACATATGGAAACACTTTTTTACGTTTAGGAATAATTTTTTTATTTCACACCAGCTAGCAAGTCTATCTATATTATGCTGAAGGATAAGTGCATCATTTAAACATTTTATAATCTTAAAAAGCTTTAGGTCATCTGCAAATATAATGAATTTGACATTTTCGAAGCATAAAGATAGATCATTTATAAACAATACGAAGAGAAGTGGGCCCAGATGAGACCCTTGAGGAACTCCCGATGTTACTTTAAATTTATATGAGACTTTATTTTTTAATTTTACCATCAGTTCGCGGTTACAGAGGTAACTATTCAACCATTTTAGGAATGATCCATGTATACCAAGGGCTTGCAGTTTCGCGAGAAGGATATTAATATTTACTTTATCAAAGGCTTTTGAAAAGCCAGTATATATTGAATCTACTTGTGCACGAGACGTGAAAGCTTCACAGATATAGTGTTCATACAATAGAAGATTGGTTGTAGTAGACCGACCGGTCACAAAACCATGCTGTTCTGGAGTAATAATATGCCTAAACTTAACAGCAATTTTATCTAAGACAATACTTTCAAACATTTTCGGGATGGTAGACAGTATGCAAATTGGTCTATAATTTAAAACACAATTTTTATCACCTTGTTGAGAACATAGTGAATAAAAGTGACTTTATAAATTATTTTGAAAACTGGTGTTCAAATTTTTTAAAAGAAACTGATCTCAATATAATTATTGGAGACTTTAATATAAACATGAAATGCGAAACAGATTTTTATACAAAGAAAATGAAAAGCATCATCAACATTACAGGAATGAAACAGTTGGTCAAAGAATACACTAGGATAACACAATCAACCTGTACACTCATAGATCTTGTTTTATCAAATGATTATGAACTAAATGTAAAAATATTAGATACACCTAAAATAACAGATCATTGCATCATTAATATAGTGATGGCAAAAAATAAAAACATCAAAAATATCGAAAAAGTTATTAAAAGAAGAAACCTGAAAAGATACGATAAGAGTAAAATGATTCAAGAATTATTGATTCAAGATTGGAAAGATGTAAATAACTTAGATTTTCACAAAAAAGGTGAAACTATAATAACCAATATGACTGATGCAATAAATAAAATAATGCCTGAACAACGTATAGTAATTAAAACCAATAATCAATGATATTCCAAAAAACTAAGACAAATGCAATATGAACGAGATACTTCTTATAAAATAGCAAAAATTACAAAGGATAACGAACATTGGAATAGATTTAAAACAATTCGAAACAAGTACTCAAAACTTATAAAGGATACAAAAAATGAACATTTCATCAACAAAATTCAACGGGAAAGGGGAGATCCAACGAAAATGTGGAAAACACTTAAGTCAATGATGAAAAATAAATGTGAAGATGTGGAAAAAGATATCATATTCCCAACCGAATTGGCTGGCGAAAACAACATGGCTGATAAGTTTAATAAATATTTTGTGACAAGTATAGAAGAAATTAACAAAAATATCCCAATCATAGATGAAGAAGAAATTTTCAATTTTGAAGAAAAAACTTGCGAATTAAAGTTTAAGAAAATAGACGGCCAGAAACTCCAAAGAATACTGTCCAAAATCAAATCAAAGCCCAGCCAAGATGGGATCACTATTCAAATATTAGAACACGCATTACCTGTAATAGGAGAAGAGTTTCTTAGTTTAATAAACGAATCGTTAGAAACAGGGAAGTTTCCTGAATCATGGAAAACGTCTATGGTGATACCGATTCCAAAGATTTCGAACACAAAAAAATGTGAAGACTTTCGACCTGTAAATATGTTACCAAAATATGAGCAAGTGATGGAATACATAATTAAATCTCAACTTGAAGAATACTTGGAAAATAATAGCATCCTTTGTGACGAACAATCTGGATTTAGGAACAATAATTCATGTGAAACAGCGTTAAATTTAATAATTGATGATTGGAAGGAAGATATATAGATAAAAACTTGCATATTGTTGCGGTGTTTTTAGATTTTCAGAGAGCTTTTGAAACAATAGATAGAAAAAGAGTTATTAAAAAATTTTAAAAATATATGGAATAAAAGGGAAAGAACTGGAATGGTTTAAAAACTACTTAAGCAACAGACAACAAACAACAAAGATAAGAAACAATATATCAAATCCGATTGAAAATAAGCTGGGTGTACCGCAAAGATCTGTATTGGGTCCGATATTGTTTATACTCTACATAAATGATATGGTAAAAATATTAAAACATTGCAAAATAAGACTGTTTGCAGACGACGCACTAATTTATATTGCAGAAGATAATTATGAGAAAGCAATCAAAAAGATAAATAGTGACTTAGAAAAATTGTCAAAATGGCTCAAACTAAATAAATTGAAACTAAATGTAAATAAGACAAAATACATGCATATAGGCAGAACAAATACGCATGAGGAACCAAAGGTTTCTATAAATGGAGAAATCATAAAAAAAGTGGAAGAAATTAAATATCTAGGTGTTATTATAGACTCAAAATTGAACTTCTCAAAAAATGCAGACTATACAATTAAAAAAATTGCAAAAAAATATCATTTCTTGGTAGAATCAGAAACAAAGTAAATAAAGAAACATGCCAGATAATATACAATACAATTATATCACCACACTTTAATTACTGTTCAAGTATTCTTTTTCTCTGCAATAAAGAGAAAATGAAAAAAATGCAAATACTGCAAAATAAAGCAATGCGAATAATACTTAAGCGCAACATATACACACGGATAAGAGACATGTTAAAGGAGCTGAATATTTTGACGGTGAAGCAAACTGTGTATTGAATGTACTTATTTTTGTACATAAAATTAATTTAGGGATGATGTCTAAGGAACTGAAAAGAAAAATAAATTACAATAACGAGATACACGGACACGGGACGAGAAATTCTAAGCAAATTAGATTGCCAACAAGAAAAAAAACAAGCACCCAAAAATCTCTGATGTACCAGGCCGTTCAACTCTATAACAAAATCCCGAAGGAAATTGCTGTGATAGAAAATATTAATAAGTTCAAAAATGAATTAAGAAAATATGTCTATCTCAATTATTAATTTTTTTTGTGACTTTATTGAAATATTTAAAGAAAGATTATGTTTGCCAAACAATGTACATGTTTATATGTTTATAAAACTATTAGCACACACGAAGATGTGAGCTAACTTAAGATTAATAAATAAATAAATAAAAATAGAATAAATAAGAACAATAGAAGTCCCTTGTGGGCATGTTTCGTGATCCAAATATTTGCCTAATAGAGGCATAAATTTCCAATACAAAACTTTGTTAACGAAATTCAATAGGTTGAAGATCTAGGATGTCAGACGAGTTTAAGTGAGACGAAACGCTTGGCGGATGGGATAAAAAATGTAACATTTGTTTCCATTCAAATTTGCATAGAATTCAAGACTTCTAATGTCATCTTCTTTATTCTGTGGTTAAGAAGCACTGAGTGTAAATAATGAACCCTGAAAATCGTGAAATAATCTATGAAATCTGATAGTATTATAACGCGATCGTCTGGACGATGTAGGCCCTTTGATTGGTCAAATTCAAATTGACTATTTCGTGTAAATCCTCTAACTTGAAAATTAAGACCCGATTTCATACTAAAATAGGATCACCAGATTTCTTCAAAAGCATCGTTTCTGCTCGTATAATTTTTAAAGCTGCATATTTATCCGTCTTATAAAATTGTACAGGCCGCAAATAAGGAATGTTACCCAGTGACTGCAAAAATCAATGTTAGTGATACTTCAGTTCATGTTGATTTGCAGACAATGCTTAATCTTACCATTAAGCGTTTGGTCTTCGCTCAGGGCGATGTAATACGTACACTCAATTCTAAGGAATTATAAAATATGTTTTCAATTTGTTGTTTTTGTCATCAGATCTTCTGATAACGAGCAAAAGGAAGCAGCCAAAAAAAAGTTGACCACACTCCCCAAAGAAGCGGTAGAACTGCTAATGGCTCCACCATTACAGCCGACAGGTGAAAGTTATTCAAGTACTCAGGATGATGATGATGATAGTGACGATTACGATTATGATGATGATCGTGATGATGGTAGTGTTGATGATGGTGATGATGATAGTGATTTTGACTCAAACAAGTCGGATAAAGAGAATTGATTTTTTATTGTTATTTATTTATTAAAATCGTGTATATATAATATGTACATAATAAAGTTTACATATATTATGTATTCAAATTTTTTGTTTATTTATAACCTTCCTTTCCACATTCAAATTTTCTCTTAAAAACGTCCCTGTGAATAAAGGGCGTTTTTCATCACTCTTGCCCCAGTGTGCGCCGTTCACGTCTCTGAGTTTTCAATAACAAATAATAATATGGACTGCTTTACTGAAACGTTTTGAGAAATTAGTACTAGATATCATTGTAAAACCCAGCGACTGCGGAAGTGGGGGGCAGAGGGGGCCAAATGCCCCCCTAAAATCAAATGGGGGGGGGGGCGCGCCCCCTCCAATTTTACTACCTGTGAAAAGAAGGATTATCTGTGCTGGTAAGATTATCTGTATCCTTCACAGTGCTTTTTTTCATAAATGAAAAAAGTGTTTGATTGTATTCAAGAAAAATTGTCAAGAGATAGCATTAGAGCTTTGATTATTTAAATAATCAAAGCATTCGAGGACTTTTTATATTGAGGCGGAAGAAGACGCAATAGTGTAGACATGTGTTGTGTTGTGATCTCATGAAAATGTAAACTTATATCTAATTCCATTACTCTTGTAAAAGACGTTTCAAATGCAATCCTGGAGTCATCCAAACGGAAGAACATATTCTCTAACATTGTCCTGGAGCCATGCACTGAAGATGATAATTCTCCCCTAAAACCGAATCGGCTAATCGCATTATGCCCTACAAGATGGTGCGTCCGAGCAAAATCAATGAGGCGCTTTGTACAAAACTATGTTCGAGTTCAGGAGACCCTTGTGGTAATGCTAGATGACGACAAGTCATGTAATATTACTGATGAGCGCAGGGCGAAACTTTGCGGCTATCAAGGGAAAACGGGCGAAGTTACCACCCTGCTTGCACTAAATATTGCCCTTGCCATTTGTGAGCCGGCGAAGCAGCTGGCTAAGGCCCTGCAGAGTGTTGATTATACTGCTACCGGGGCGCAACAATCTGCGCGGTCATTGTGGAATGTGTACAACTCGATGGGTGAACACACGATTTCAATCGCATATGGACAGATACGGAAAAGGCTAATACCGATCAAAATATAAATATGGAACTCACTATGCCTACTATGCCCCGTGCTCGAGCCCCTCCAAAACGCTTCAGTGGCAGAGCTCCAGCTGTGCGGTTGTCGCCTAGGGAAAGTCTCCGCCAAAAATTTATATCAGTGTTAGACTGGTCTAAAAACGATTTGGAAAGAAGGTTTGAACAGCCTGGAATGAATCGCCTCGCCCAGCTCGAATCTGTTCTACTTAACCGTTCAAAGGAATTATCAGCAAGCGACATCCAGGACGAATTAGGCGTTCACGCAACTGATTTTGATATTGACTCACTAGCACTGCAAATGAAGATAGCTAAGAAAGCAATACCTCACGTGAAGACTGTCCGAGAGTACGCAAGAGAACTGGCTAATCTACCTAAAGTTTCAAGAGCAATGATTAATGAAGTAGAAAAGTTAGTAGTCTTGCTCCTCACCGTGCCAGCTACGTCTACGTCGTGTGAAAGGTCTCTGAGTGCCCTCCGACGCATCGGAACATTCCTCCGACTACCAATGAAGCAGAGAAGACTTACTTATCTAGCAATACTGCATGTGCATAAGGCGGAAACATTTAGTTTAGATTTAAATGAAATTCTTAGGGAATTTGCTTCAAAGACGGCTGAGAGACGCAACGTGTTTGGTATCGTTCAATGAATGCAATAAAGCAATATTTAAAAAAAAAGTTTTTTATTCACTGAACCTGTTATTTGTTTGACCTAGTCATCTCCGTTTTGTCTTATTTATAACTAGTTGATTGACTGGAGAGGAGACTGAAGGAAGAGGATAACTAAACAAGTTTGCCCCCCCTGTCATAGAGTACTTCCGAGGGTCCCTGGACTAAAACCTATCAAAAATATTATTGTTCCTAACCAACCTGGCTGCATAAGAGGTCGCACTACCTTAAGTAATTTAATGATTTATGAAATATTTATCTGAATCTCTTGGTCTCAAACAATACGTGTTATACCCGTCGATATGTGCCAAAATGCGGCCGAAAACTTCAGGGATCGTCTTCATCAATGTATCGCTGCTGGGGGCCATCATCTTTCTGATGTCATCTTCCAGACTTGATGTATACAACGGCACGATGTACCGATTCAAATAAAATAATGAAGGATTTCCGGGGGTAAAGTGCACTAACTTCGGGATGTGATCTACATGATGGTAAAAGTAAATTTTTTTTTTTCAAAATGTCAGCTCCATTGTTTATTCCAAGAGAAAAATATTTTTCCATGGAAGAATATTAATTTTTCCTTAACCTTCTTAATTTATTTACCTGGAATTTAGAAAAAGTTTTATTATATTTATTTACTTGAAAATGTTCACTTGTATGTATACACATATAATATTATACTTTGATTTACTTTACCATTTCAAGTACTATTATTTAAATTCGATATTAATTACGGCGTTGGTATTTTGTCATTACTTATTCGTTTTTTTTTTCTAAAGATACAACAGACATTATTTTTCTTCTTTTTTAAACATTTGTTTTATAATACATATCAGTATATTATACATATTTATTTACCTAACGAGTAAATTATTTTTCTGTTTTCAGTCTTACTGGTTTGCAATAAACATGAATAATTACATGCATATACTAATATACATACTTACTTTATATTTGATACTTTGTTTTATTTACAATATTTAAGTCAGTTAATCTGTCGATCCTGTATATATATTTATTAATTATTTAGTTGAAAGGGAAGTGCGTTTTTACTATGTCACATTTCTACATTCAATTAAACAAAGTGTGATTTCGTATATAATTTTGGTTGTGTAAGATTAATTTAGTGGTGTCTTAAATAGCTTGCATAATATATTTTTTGAAAATATAAATACAGTTTTACCTACCCTTGGACCTCCATTGAACAATTGATGACCACTTTTTTAATATTAAAAAGCTATTTAAATATTTTTTATACGCGAGGGAAGTACCGGAGCTTTAATCTTTATTATTATTATTCAATCTTTAGTATTAATTAAGTGATACATTGAAGAATCCACATTTTTACCCTCCATTAGTATTCAATAAGGAGGCAATAAGGACTTCGCAAGGAAGATGAATTTCATCATTACATTACGCCCATGAACCGCAATCCACTTAACTTTAAAGCTTTGATAGCGTAGGTGAGGTTTTCGTCAGGGAATATTTCAGGATGAAAATTGTGCATGCATGAAATCATCTGCTGAAAATAATATATTGCCACCAAAAAGCAAGAAACTTCATTATTTTAAAAAATCGGCTATCTCCTACAAAATTTTAACAATTAATTTTTCCTTGATACTCATTTATGGTATATTTACACTTTTTTCAAGCAATGCAAAAAGTTTATCACGACTTTTCTATGGATAAATGATAAAATCTCCACTTAAAAAACTACCTCTTCCAATACCCTCCATCACCCCACTCTCAAAGTAATGATAATGAGCCAATAGAATTATTTTAACATTGACTTAAAAAAAAAAAAAAATTGTTTGGAGTCGTGAATATGTTAACAATCGAGTTGGTAACGCTATTATTCGTTCTTTTATTTGTTCTTCACAATCGAGTTTGAAAGTTGACTAAAAACAAGGAAAAACAACACAAGGAACTCGATTTTTAAACTTTTTAATTTTTTTTTGTTCATCTTTGAATTAATAATTTTATTTTAATTTGGCATCCATTGATGGGCCATATTGATATACAAATGTCAGAAATAAAAAAAATCGCCTTTCCATGTTATTATTTCCTTGGAGGAAGGTATTATCTTCCTTGCAAAATGTAAAAAAATAAATACAGTAAATTAAACATAAAATTGTTTTTGACTCTTACATCTAATCATGATAAAATAATATGTCATGTTATCTAATAATGTTTTAATATAAAAACTCCTTCCTGAAAGTTCCCACTTATTTTTTAATACCGTTTGGTTAAAAAGTAAAAAAAAGACATGCTGAATGCTCAGATTGTTTAAACTTAAAATCATAAATAAACCACTCTCCATTTTGGTGTTGCTATTTAAAACTTTTTAAATTATCGCAGTGCCATCAATTTTTGTCTCACATTATGTCAACTTTCGATTGATGAATAGCATCATTGTGTTATTACTATACTCAAGGGAATTTAATATTAATACTATTCATGTAAAAGAAAAGGAGGAACGAGTAAAAAAAAAAAGTTACTTAGTTACAAACACTCTTAAAATTTAATTAAAAAAATGTATAAAGAAGGGTTAGTCTTAATCTAGGCTTAATAATAGTCTTAAATTATAATTCTTATCGGGAACCGCGGATCTCCACGTTCGCACTTATCACCGATACACAAGCGGCAACTTGGGTTGGATCCGAAGGGCGGAATTAGTTCAGCCTGGGCCAAGGCTCCAAAGGGCGGAGTCGGCAGGCAGCGACTCCTGAGGGGGCAGCTTCCTGGTCGGAAGATCCTCGGCGACCGCTCCAAGGGGGGAGGCAGGAAGTTTCTCGGCGGAGGCGAGACGGTAACTCCTTAGAGGGCAGCTTCCTGGTCGGAAGAGCCTCGGCGCCGCTTCAAGGGGGAGAGCAGGAAGTTTCTCGGCGGAGGCGAGACGGTAACTCCTGCGAGGGCAGGTTCCTGGTCGGAAGAGCCTCGGCGCCCGCTCCAAGGGGGAGGGCAAGATGATGACTGTCAAGTGCGGAATGGGAACTGTCGAGTGCTGACTGGGAACTGCCGAGAGGGCAGCTTCCTGGGCGGAAGCGCCTCGGCGACCGCCTCACGGGGCGGCGAGATGATCACTCTCTGACTGGGGACTGTTAACTGTTGGTTGCGGAATCTGTCTTCAGCTGCGGAATCCGGCGACCGTAGCACGCCTGTTGTGGGGTGCTGGAACTAAAGTGGTTCCGATTTACACCACTTCGGTACGTTGTCTGAGTCCGTGGCACTGGCATCGCCATTCTCACCGCTAGATTTATTATTATTTTAAAATATGTGAAAATTACATTTGTACAAAAGACCTTCTAACAATTACAATATAGTCTAGCCTTTGGCGAAGGTTTTTACTGCTGGGTCGCTGGCTTAAGGCGATGCACTACGTCATGTAATATTTTAAATTGAGCCGCTATCAATAACAACCCTTACGTAGATGGCGATAAGGTTTAAATTCCCGCTTAACACTATCTGCCTGTTTAGATTTATGCAAGAAAAAAACACGGCCAAAAAGTGCCTTTTATTTTATTTTGTGGATGTTCAGGCATAAATATTTAATTTTCTTTCTATCATTTTATAAATAACTTAATTTGCCACGTTATACAATAAAATCATAACCGAAAATGGGTTCGTAAGTAAGAGATTTTGAACTTTAAAGCAGTTTTCATAGGCCTTATACATTATTTTTTTCTAGGCTTATAAAAAGACCTATCTAAAAAATACTCGATAATTACAAAGGCCAAGATGTATTCTACTCGCAGTATTTAATTAAAGCATCTGAAACATTTCAAGGCGACCAAATTTTCAAACCAAAAACACATGATTTTGCATTACTACGTATGGCATCGCCTTAACAATACACCCATTTCAGATTGACGACTTTATGGGTGTATTTCTAAGTTGGCTTTCTAAATTTTTATTGCGGTTGCCGGCCAGGCTATTCACTAAATATTTAAGGTCTAATAATATTCGAACTCCCTCCTCAATCTGCGTGTAAAATCACAGAGACATATGCGGGCGCACGTGTTCAATTTGGTGTTCTGTGAATTCAAATCACATAGATGGATTGCAACAATAACATTTGGCTGTCATCAGTTGTTTTGTTTTGCTCTATCTAAAATTATTTTTTTACCATTCTTTCTTGTTTTCTGGCAAAAAAAAGTGTAGTGTGTTGTGCCTTGAGGTTTCTTCTCCCTCCTGATCTTCCAGGAGTCACTTTTCGCTGCTGATTTCCAGATATTTATAAACTTTTTTTACTTCTGTCATTTTCCATACTATTATTGTAGTTGTTTACTGTTGTGAATTATGGAGGAAGATTTCCCTCCTGGACTCCCTACAAAGCCCCCAGATCCCTCTCCAGACCCCCCAGACGGGGAAAATGTAGAAATTTCTGACAGTGATTCTGTCATTTTGACTTCTACCAAAAAAAGGAAATTTACTCCTTCTTCCCCAATAAAACTTGATTCGCCTTCGACTTCACATCCCCACCAGCACTTTCTCAACTTCCTCCAACAAACTTTTATTCTCTTCATTCCCGTGGTCCATTCATTGTATACGCCCAAAAAACTGAGCAAGGAAAAACCATCCACCCTCTTGAATTTGGCAAATTCCTATCAAATACCAAGAATCTTTCAATCAAGCCTGGAGGTGTAAAAGCCGAGGGTCGCTTCCGAATCTCCGTTGAATTCCTCTCAGGGTCAGCTGCTAACAGTTTCATCAAAAATATCTACATTTCATCAAATTCAAAGTTCAAGGCATATATCCCTACTTTCAATGTCACTCGCATGGGCCTGGTCAGAGGTATCTCGACTGATCTGTCCATCGAAGAAATTCTGTCTTCACTTTCAACCCCCCAACACATTGGCAATCCCATAAAAGCCAGGAGGCTAAATTACAAGGACTCCTCTGAGGGTATAATTTCCTGGAAGCCCTCCCAATCTGTCGTTATCACCTTTGAAGGTCAATCTCTTCCCTCCCATATATATTTATTCTTCAACTCATTACCAGTTGAAATGTATACTTATCCCACCACTCAATGTTTCAATTGCTGCCGTTTTGGCCATACCAAAGCTTCATGCAGATCTCAACCCAGATGTTTTAAATGTGGAGAAAACCACGCAGCTGACCAATGTCCTTCTTCCTCCTCACCCAAATGTTTTAACTGTTCAGGCTCACATACAGCTATCAACACTTCTTGCCCAGAACAATCTCGCCAAAAAAATATTAAAATTTCTATGGCCTCTCAGAACTTGTCTTTTCTGCAGGCTTCTAAACTATTCCCACCTGTCAAAAAATCATTTGCTGAGGCTTTATCCAGCAACTCCTCATCCAACCCTCTACCCTCCTCTACAACAACTTCTTCTCGTTCAACTAAATTCACATACAAAAACGCTATCTCTAAACCGGCTCCTGGATTCGATCAGCAACAACACAACTCACTGCTTTTAAATCCCAATGGTTCATCTCTTTCAAATGCCACAAATAGGTGTGCAAATAATTATAATCCGTCCTCAATGAACTCTCTAAAACTTTCTGAAAAACTCTCCCAAGACAATTCTTCATTTATCCAAACTCTTATTATGCTTTTAATTGACCTTATTTCTTCTCAAACTAATCTACCGTCCAACGCTGCTACTATTATTTCAACATTAAAATCATTTATTCAAAATGACTCTTCAAGATGTCAGAATACTTCAGTGGAATAGCCGAAGTGCTATTTCTAACAAATCTGATCTCCTTAACCTATTAAATTCCAACTTTATTTCTTTGGCTGCTATCTCGGAGACTTGGTTTACTCCCTCCACCCACTTTAATGTGGGAGGGTATTCCTGTCTCCGCGACGACCGCCCGGAAGGTTCGGGCGGTGGTGCTGCCCTTTTTATTAAAAAATCCATATCATTTTCCCCAATAAATAATATCAAACCCCCCAATGCTGACTTCCAAATGGTTGCAGCTAAAATAAAGGACAAATCCTTTGTTTCAGTCTATCTTCCCCCAACAGCCCACTTCAATAAACAAACTTGGTTGCAAATTGTAAGTCAACTAAGCCCTCCTTTCTTTATATTAGGCGATTTTAATGCCCATTCCCCCGTCTGGGGTTCTGCTTTCTCCGACCGAGATGGTCGAAGCGTGATGGATTTCCTAGATCAATCCAACCTTTTCCTTTTGAATGACGGATCTCCTACTAGGATCTCACGCCCCAGCACAAACCCCAGTGCAGTGGATCTCTCGATATGTTCTACTAGTCTGGCTTCTCTCTCCTCGTGGGTGGTGTCCCCGACCCTTGCTCCAGTGATCATTTCCCGATCACCATTACTTATCAAACTTCTTTCCAATCGGACAAGTCTCATATTTCGACAAAGATTAAAACGAAACACACCAAATGGGATGAATTTAACTCTCATATGGACAAGTTCCTACTAAATTTACCCGCCACCGATATATTTTCCGTCAAAGATGACTATAATAACTTCAAATCAATGCTCATAACAGCAATAAATAAATCAAATCCTCCCCCTAAAACTAAATCTCTCAAAAAACTCCCTCCAACTCCCTGGTGGGATGAGGAATGTTCCAAAGTAGTAAGAATTCGGAAAGCTAAATCTCTTTCCTATCGTTACAATATGACTATGGAGAACTATCTTAAATACAAAAACGCTGAATCCAATGCCAAAAGGGTATTGAGGTCAAAAAAGAGATCCGGGTGGTACAACTTCTGCAGTTCAGTATCTCCGAACACTCCAATTTCGGAAGTTTGGTCTATGATTCGAAGATTTCGATCCTCCTTCAGTACACCATCTCCTCGAGCGTCTCATTCTAAATGGATAGATGAATTCTTGGACAAAATTGCCCCCCCTTCTGTACCTAACTTAGATGAAATAACGCCCATCTATAATAATCCTATGTCTAATCATTGGCTAGACTCTCCATTCACCTTAATTGAGCTAAAAAATTGTTTATCAACAGTCAAGGACTCATCTCCAGGCAGAGATGGTATACCTTACAGCATAATCAAAAATAGTAATGAGAATGTTCTAAACCACTTCTTAAGCATCTTAAATAAAATCTTCCTGACTGGTATAATGCCTGATGGTTGGAGTTGTCAAATAATCATCCCTATTTTAAAAACAAACAAATCACCAAATTCTGGATCCAACTACAGGCCAATCGCTCTTTCATCCACCCTCTTTATGAAAAATTAATTAAAAACCGATTAGAATTTTTTGTCGAGAGTAAACAGCTTCTCTCTCCATCTCAATTTGGATTTAGGAAAAAAAAATCCACTCAAGATAACCTTGCCATCATCAGCACTGATATTAATTTATCAATTTCTAAACAGGAAGTTTATCTTGCCGTCTTTATAGATATAGAAGGCGCCTTTGACAATGTTTCCATCCCAATCCTGAAAAAAAAACTTCTAGGCCTTGGCCTTCCCCCCATGTTTGTCCAATCTATTATTAATCTATTTCTAGATAGAAAAATTTTCATTGAACTTCCAGATATTTCTCCTCAAAGTAGGTCTATTTGGAAGGGTTTACCACAAGGCGATGTATTGTCCCCCTTACTGTATAATATATACACTTATGATATGCATGTCACTATTCCCCCACAAGTAAAAGTTATTGAGTTCGCAGATGACATAGCTTTCTTCTTATCATCCAAATTCATCCCTCTCGCCGTCAAATATCTTAACGAAGCCATGAATGCCATTTGCTCATGGCTCACGTTAAATGGTTTTGAACTTTCAATCCAAAAGACTCAGTGTGTCACCTTCTCAAATCGCCATAAAAACCCCCCCGTTTAAATTTTATTTAAAAATTCTCCAATCCCCAACGCTTCTGAAGTAAAATTTTTGGGAGTAACATTTGATAGGAAACTTAAATGGTCTTCCCATATTAATAATTTAGTTACTAAATGCGAAAAAAATTTAAATATCATCAGATCATTATCTGGCGTTTGGTGGGGAGCTCACCCTACTTGCATCAAGTTGCTTTACAACGCACTTATTCGAAGCCATCTCGACTATGCCTGCCCACTTTTTAGTACTGCCTCAAAAAATGTACTTGATAAATTAGACAAAATTCAATCTAAATCTTTGCGAATTATAACTGGAGCGATGCAATCGTCACCCATCAATTCCCTTCAAGTAGAATGTTCTGATCCTCCTCTTTATATAAGGCGTCAACTATTTGCTGACAAATTTGTTCTTAAATGTTTAAATTCTAAATGTCATCAGGTTGTCCCCAGCGTCTCGTTGTTCATTGACTCATTCATCTACAATCAGAGCTTCAACTAAACCTCTTCCTGACATCTGTAAAAATTTTAAGTCTCTCTCAGAGCTTCA
Organism: Hesperophylax magnus; assembly: GCA_026573805.1. Classification (NCBI taxonomy): domain Eukaryota; kingdom Metazoa; phylum Arthropoda; class Insecta; order Trichoptera; family Limnephilidae; genus Hesperophylax; species Hesperophylax magnus. The sequence continues at coordinate 2,138,929 of JAIUSX010000025.1, read as the reverse complement.
CATCATCCAAAATGATCTACTTCCCTTATACAAATTAAAATATAGTCACGTCACCCTATCCCCAACAATATTAGAAGGGATCGGAATCCTTAAAAGTCATTCCAATCTCCCGGCCCGAACTGTCAATAATATGTTCAATAACATTATTTCATCTAAATGGCCCAACTTTTCTCTTTTATTTACTGATGGATCCAAATCTCCCGACTCTCCTAACTGTGGTATAGGTATTAACGTTTACCACAATAATTCTAATGACAGAATATTTCATTCAATTTCAAATCAATTTTCAATATTTTCAGCCGAGTACATTGCAATAATAGAATCTCTCAAATATATAATCAAAAATAATTTTGAACATTCCCTCGTTCTCTCTGACTCTCTCAGTTCCCTCCAAAAACTTAAATCCAGTCCTCTTCTTCATCCAGATGATCACTTTGTATGCCTTATTCGAGAGATGATAGCCTCCATTCAAAGCTCTGGTAAAACTGTAACTCTGATTTGGATTCCTGGACATGTTGGTGTCATGGGTAATGATATTGCGGATGCCTTGGCAAAACAAGGAGCGTCCAACCCTGTTGTTACTCTCGTAAACCACATTCCCCTATCTGACATTTTTTCCATCATCAAAGATAGATCCCGCAATGTTTGGTCGGAGTATTGGCACATTGCTAGTCAATCCAAGGGAGCCTGCTATGCCTCAATACAAAGGACTATCCCATCTAAACCGTGGTTTCAGCAATTCCCTCATTTTTCCAAAAAAGAAATTTCTTCACTCATTCGAATGAGGATCGGACATTGTTCCGTTCCTTCCCATCTTTTTAAAATTCACATCCTTGACTCCCCAGATTGTACATTCTGTGGTCTAGAAGTGGGAACTTTAGATCACATATTTTTTGGTTGTCCCTCTCTAAACAAATATCCTCTCTTCTATCAAGCCTTATCTAAAATTGCCTCCCCTCCATTCAACATCTCATCTCTTCTAAGTCTGAACTCGACTCCGATTTTCATTATAATTTTGAAATTTGCCTATTTAAATAAAATTAATATTTAAATTCACCTTTCATTTCTCAATAATTTTAAATGATGGCCAAGAACACCCTTGAAGGGTGAAAGCCAGAAATAAAGGAAAAAAAAATAATTCACGTAGATACCTAGGGACATATCAATTGAACAAATAAACGTAATACTTATAAATAATATTTACTTATTTCAAGTTTTTCTGTTTAATTTATTTGTAAAACTTTGAACCTTTATAATATATGTTATAATGTTAAGAAAATAAAATACATTCATAATAAATTTTAAATAATGTGTTATTAGTGTTTGTAGTAATGCAAAAATACAATTTTGGCCAGTACCTAAATATTGAACGAAAATCTTTTAAATATATTTTTCGACTGGTATCATTATCTTTGACGTGACAGCGAGTATTTGTACGTGGCCAGCTACTTGTGAAAATTTACTCTCGTTGCGGATTGTTCGTATTACAGGTATTGTAAACGTTGCGCTCATTTATTGCGTTGTGTTTCTTGGCTGTTCGTCAAATAAGTGTTTTATAGAAGTTCTCTTCACTAAAACTAAACCCTTTTCCCACTTTATAGCCTTTACAATGGATCAGATCGTAAAGTTTTTGGAACCTGCCCGTCAATTCGGCAAAAACTCAATTAGATTGGTGAAGCGTTGTACCAAACCCGACAGAAAAGGTAATTTATTTCCCTATTTTTATTGTATTTGTCTAACATGTTCATTATATTAAATTATTGAATCCCCAAATTGTCCTTTTATTAAATATATTTTAAGGATTCAGTCATAATTTTGTACAAATTCAGTGTAAATAATTTGAGAATATAATTTAAGTAGACTGTCTTGTCTCTAGATTGGACTTATTCTAACCTTCATCGGCTTTTTCTTGTATAATCGGTGAATGTATATTATAAATGATAACAACATTTACAAAAACGTATTAATTAGAAAGATTGTCCGACATTCTTCAGTGTTCCCAATTACCTGATTTGCAGTCTTGTCCTGTGTAAAAAAATACAGTTACTCGGTGACCCTTATTGAATTTTTCAAGGCAAATATTACACTAAATTAGTTTGCTCCATTTCAAAATTTGACGGTCCACCATATGTCGTTTCTAGAAAGTATATTTTTCTCCTCTGTTTTATCAGATCTATTGATATTTAGGCTAATTCAAACCTTCTAAACATAAATAGTTTTGCTAGTCATATTCTTGATAGTTTCGAAAAACTGTTTTTTATAAATGCAATTCTCCCGATATATAGTTTAATTTTTTTTGCTGTAAAACATTTACTTTATCTAAAATTCAATCTTATTGCAGTATTCGAAATTATTGTAATTATTTACCTAACTGCCACACTTTTAGGCACAGATTATGAAATTACACTTTGTTACAACAATTACTAGAAGAAAAGGGTGAAATGCAGATCACGCCAAACTCTGGGAATTGAATAAAAATGCACTTTCTAGATGAGAAAAGTGTGTAGAAATTCATTAAAAAAAGAATTAAGGCGCGGAAGAATAAATTGAGGGAGATACAGCCGATCAAAGTTTAATAAATTGCACTTCGCGATCTGAGGGTAAAATTCGGTTTATGGGAGTATAACCGAAATTGAACTTGATTTAGACTAATTTAGGGCTGGGGAATCCGAATCTGAAAGAATTAGGTGGGGGTCGGTACTATTAACTGAGTTATAGGGTTTTGAAACTTCGTACGCGATACATAGAAACAATGTTTTATTTATCAATTATGACTTAAGAAAATCAAATTAACAACTATTTACTTTTGAAACTTCAGTAGTGCCAACCAAAAAAAGAAAAGTGTTGCCATATAATAATAATATTTTTTTACAAAATAGGTTAGGTTTTTAGTTTGGGTTAGAGTAGGCAGAAGAACATGGGAAAAAGGTATTAGAATTAAATCACAAACCAGTCTATACAAACCTAGCGTAGCCCACAAACTACTTGAAAACTGGGATATAACTCTAAAGGGGACGCGAGCAGGCGTTATTAAAGGGGCAATTTTGTGTAACAGGAAATAACATGGAAAAAAGGTATTAGTATTAAATCACAAACCGTCTATACAAACCTAGCGTAGCCCACAAACTACTTGAAAACTGGGATAAAACTCTAAAGGGGACGCGAGTGGGCGTTATTAAAGGGTCATTTTTTTGTTATAGAAAATCGCAGTTAGGTTAGGTTATATATATACATAAATTAAGTATTTACAAGATTTTAAATAATAAACTACCAATCTGGCAAATGATATTTAATTTTCAGAATTTTCCATGCATTGATATTATTATATGGCAACACTTTTTATTTTTTGGATGGCACTACTGAAATTTCAAAAGTATTAAAAGTTTTTAATTTGATTTTCAGGACAAAATATGGCGGCGGACTGTCCGAATATGGTGATAATATCAGATCGCGAAGTGCAATTTATTAAACTTTGATCGGCTGTATCTCCCTCAATTTATTCTTCCGCGCCTTAATTCTTTTTTTAATGAATTTCTACACACTTTTCTCATCTAGAAAGTGCATTTTTATTCAATTTTCAGAGTTTGGCGTGATCTGCATTCCTCCCGAAGAAAAAACTATTTACACTAACAAAATACGTTATTTTTTCGTAGTTTGGGTTAATGAAATAATTTATACATATTTTGATTGAAACTAAACTTTCGAAATTGTCAATCCATACTGAAAAAAGTGCAAAATGGCAGCAAAGTGATAATTTTATGAAGTAATGTTGAACTGAGAAAATGGAATTATAATGCATCATTTTCCATCTCTCCCGACGTAGATAGTTGTTTCTTTTCATAATTAAGTTGAAACGAAGTGTAATTTACCAAAATTATTGTAGGTATGTTAGGTAATAGAAGATATTATGCTTTAATAATAATGACGAGGCTTGGGTAAATTTTGAATCATTTGTAGGTTATGTTGCCCACTGACTAGAACTAATAATATAGTATGTAATTTGAATTTAAATATAGCTTACTGAGTGATATTTGTAAATTGCCACACATACCGAAAAGTAAACAAATATGAGATATTTCATGAATTGATGCAATATCGGCATAATTTGCTTTTAGAAATTTATTAACTTTAGAAAGAACAATCAACTAGGTATATTATCCTATTAAACCTGTCAGATTTCCATAACTTCTTTGATTACATGCTTCTTTCGGAGGTTGGCATTCATCAAGATAATATCTGCAGATCTATGAATAATAGTTCTTTGTTCAAAATCTTAAATCTCCAAAAGTTCTTCGCCGATTGCTTTGAAATTTTGACACAACGTTGCATTTGAATACGCGGGTGTTTTTACATATCTATATTATATAGATGTCACTTGTGAGAGGTAAATGTTTTTTTAAACATCGCCATCTGTTGGAAGTAAAAGGAATGCTTGCTATTGTTTCTCTATCTGCACAGACGGGCTAGCCACAGCAATGCGTAGCGGAGTACAGTTAGTGTTAACAGGACAGGCAATTTTTACCACTGCTGATGGAACAATTATTTAGCACAACATTAAAACATAACATAAACACGTTACTAGCTTTTTTATTTCGTTATGTTTTTTTAACTCCAACACTTATTTAGAGCATTTATGGATGTACATAAATATATTTAGGCTCTTTACTACTGATAAAATACTGGTTTTGTATGCACCGCTTCTGTTCAATATCGGATTTTGCAACCATTCCATGGCAAAGGAGCCTTTAAAAAAAATTAAAACTGATAAAGCATTCAATAAAATCAAATCCAACTGTGACTTTTCTATATACATACTGAAAATCTGGTGTTGTAACTGAAATAGCAAAAACTCACTAGCGGTAAACTCTGGCCATGAAAATCTGTTTGTGTCGTAACTGAAGTAGCAAAAACTCGCTAGCGGTAAACTCTGGCATCATGAAAATCGCACAGTTTTTACTGTCTGTTTTTTTTGTTTACTAAGCCCATTGCATTGCGTGGAAACAGTTCTACTAATGTTAAAAATATATTCATTCATAGTTGTTTTTTTTGCTTAGCTTTTCCCAAAAGATTCTTTTTAAGTGAATTTTTTATGATTTCAGAATTCCAGAAGATTGCTATTGCTACAGCCATCGGCTTCTGCATCATGGGTTTCATCGGCTTTTTCGTCAAGCTGATTCACATTCCCATCAACAACATCATTGTCGGCTCATAGGACTTCCTCACTCTTCAACCCCGATTCCGCTTCATATCTATCTTTAAGTTAAGATCTAAGTTATTATGTTAAAGAGAAATGATTAAAGATACATTTTCTATTTAATTTATTGTTTTTATTTACTGTGGCAGAGTTGGAAAAGTACTTATTCAGACTTATATGGATAGATCATATTGTAATATAAATGACCTCCTTGGTAGAGCAGTCAGATAATTGGCTCGGAACTCAGGTTGTACGTTTGAAATCCGACGTTGGCAAACTAGAATAAATTTAATTTACATGGGTCATTCCACATATTATTTCGTTAACATGATATATAATATATTAATTTACACCTTGTTCGAGGGGTACTAAGTCGATCAGTGGCTTACATTGATCTGTGACAAAAGGAAGGCTGGGTAACCGTTGCTTTGATTGTAATCAAATGATCGTAAGCAAAAAGATTGTGTGCAAAAGTTCGCAATTATCATTTGATCGTAAATGATGAAGACAATAACTCCAATTTTCTTTTATTGAAATTGCATTATTTTATCAACATATATTATCTAGATCAGAGGTTCCCAAAGTGGTCTATATCGACCCCCAGGGGTTGATATCAGCTTGCTGGGGGTCTATGAAAGCGAGAAAAAAATTTGGGGTCCACGAGTTTCTAATGGGGGTACATAAGAGCGGACCTCCATTTACCTCAAGTCAACATTTAGGAGTTCCGTAAATGACACAATAGACCTAACACAAATATAATAGACTGAGAAATGACTTATTTGATATTTGTATTTTTATTTTATTTCTTAAAGTTGTTAATTGATGTATATAAATAGAGTCTACGTTCCTTTTCTCGTCAGAATTAATATATTCAAGCAAAACATTGCACATTGGAAGCTGCGAATTTTCCTAGTTCCCCAACTTGTTTTTGAAAAACTTCCAGGGTAATAATGACGTTCAACAATTAAATGCACTTCACGCAGACTTCAAAACTCAGTTTGAGGACATTTTGACTATGGAAATGAAACGTTGAAGAATCGGATATCATGTGACAAGAAGAACTGACCGGAATAAGCACTGACAAAGAACTTAAGGGGCAGTTCTGTAGGGCCAGCTACAGAAAGAAATTCCCGTTGCTTATCTTGCTTCATTTTCATTTGGTGTAATACCTCACAAGGGCGCCCCTGTCTGCACAGTGTAAAGACAGAGGAACTATATCGCCACCCGGTTGTTGGACAGGCAAGGGAAGGGATTTTTTTACGAAAAAAATAAATGATGGGACGTTAATAGTTTTAGGAAAATATTCGGCAGGCAGGGGAACTACGGAAATTTTTTTTTGGCAATTGGTCTATGAGGCATAAAAGTTTGGGAACCTCTGATCGAGATTATTATTTGCCAATGATCATTTTGCTTACGATAATTTGATTACAATCACTTGACCTATAACCGGTAGGCTGTTTGTAGTTATTTAAGTTCGGGTAAGAATTTATTGTGCAATGAATATTTGAAATTGGCCATTATCCTATCATCTTTCGCTTATTGTTGTGGCTAACCGAGTAAATGAGAAGACAAGTTAAATAGTTACCTATTTGTAAGTACATAATATGATTTTTATACTACATTGTATTACATATTACTTTATTAATTGATGGTTTATTTTTCTTAGGGTAGGCACAACGAATCTAAGTGTTGCTTGAAATGACTAGCGTGTGTTCACAAATTTGAACGAGAGATGGAAAGGTGGACAGAGATATTGAAAGAAGGGTAAATGCAGGTAACTCCATCAATGGAGGACTGAACGCAGTTGGCGCTAACAAAAAATAGTCTTGCAGTCCACAATGGAGTGCTGATATCCACCCTGATGTATGGCAGTGAGGCATGGAATTGGCAGAGGAAGGATGCGATCCATTGCAAACAAACACGATGATATTGTGGATCTGATATGTGGCAAAGTTATTTACATTCTGGCGCTACCGGAGACTTTGCACGAAAATGCAGTCTTCCAGTCAATCGAAACCCTTCGGTCAAGCGGGTTCTTGATATACGAAGCTACCCATTAAAACTGATACAACCAATATTAATTTTACAAATCACGGATTCTCCCGCTACGGGGGAGTTGCAACTGTAGCGCAAAATGGTATTCGCTTAGACCAGGGGTTCTCAATGTGGGGTTCGCGGAAAGATTTATGCAATGGCGGTTGGTTGGCTGACAAGCGCGCTCGCAGGGGGGTATAACTCCGACCCTATTTTGTGACATTCCTAATATTTATGGTTTGTGACATCAATGTAATGACTACCAATAGAAATCCTTCAAATTCTATAGTAAAACTGTTGAGAACTGAGTGGTATATAGTGGGATATCTATGGTGTTTAAAACGTCAAATGGCATTTAATCCTAACCTAAGTCATTTCGTGAGGATATTTTTGTTCGGTGGCGATAATTTTGTTCGAATAACAGTTTTAAAAATGAATCAATAATGTTCCATTAATTCTAGTCGTTGATTCAATATTTACACCTATACAATATATTTATAAAAGACAAAAAAATATAAACATTATAAGGAATTACAAAATGTTATTAAATGTTACCGATATGATCACTAAAAGTTTAGACAGTGGAGAAAAAACTTTGGCAATCTTCATAGACTTACAAAAGGCTTTTGACACAATAGATCACAAAATACTTTTTTCAAAACTTTCAAAAATTGGTATGTCATGTACAACACTAAACTTACTAAAAAGCTATATGACGGAGCGTACACAGAGCGTCCAAATTAATAAGAGAAAAAGCAAACCTCTCCTAATCAACCATGGAGTACCACAAGGAAGCGTACTAGGTCCGATATTATTTTTAATATACATTAATGATATCTGTAACCTAGAAACAAGAGGAAAAATCATTAGTTTTGCTGATGACACAGTAATTTTATTTAAAGAAAAAGATTGGATAAATACCTACAAAGAAGCTGAACACGGACTTGGTCTCCTGCAAAACTGGCTTAAAAGAAACTCCCTGACGCTTAATGTCAATAAAACAAAATATCTGACATTTTCTAAAACAGCCAGAGGGCAGCCGTCAGAGGACCTTAATCTCAAATTACATTCATGCCAAGGAATTTATCAAAAAAATCAAGGCTTATCATGCCTCTGTCCCACTATAGCACACTCCAAAAGCATCAAATATCTTGGAATTGAAATTGATGATAATCTCCGTTGGAACTCGCATATAGATGTAATTACAAAAAAACTAACCAGATACATATACTTCTTTAGAAACATTCGCAATATCCTCAATATAAACAATATTAAAAAAGTATACTATGCTTTGTGTCAATCACAAATAGAGTACGGAATAACTGGATGGGGGTCTGCCTTGAGCACTCACACAGAGCGGCTCAATATAGCACAAAAAGGAGTATTAAAGACTATACTGAAAGTTCCGCTTAGAACTCCGACAGAAGAAATATTCAAAAACTTCAATGTTTACAATGTACAGAAACTATATTCAAAAAATATTTTATTTAAACTGAAAAAAAACATATCCGAATACTCCACTGCCTAACATAAATACACAACCAGGGCAAAAAGCGAAAATATCCTGATTACTCCCAGTTTGAACACATCCTTTGGACAGAGAAATAATAAATTCCATGCTATAAAATTGTTCAATGCTCTACCAAATGAAACCAAAAAAATAAACGAAATGAGTATATTTAAAACAAAAGTCAAAACATGGCTTAGAGATCAAAGTAATAATCAACTTACAAACATTATGAAGACAATGTAAAGACAATTCAAAACTAAATACAAAAATTTAAGAAAAACTACAGGCCGCCTCAGAACAGGAAACCCTAGTGAGGAGGACTGTGAAAAAAATACAAAAAATATACTTATATTATACTTTAAACCTACATAATGTACAAATTTTGCTATTGATATTAATAAAAAAAAAAAAAAAATCTAAAATCTAATATAAAATATCTTGGTATGGAAAGACCATATTAATCTCACTGTTGAAAGAATAAGAAAACTTATCTATATTTTCTATAATATTTTATTTCTTTTTATTTAGGAAGCAAACAGTTGTACAGTAAAAAATTATAACAATAAACATTCATATGTTCTAGACCAATTAAGTTCCATTAAATTAAATGTAGATTTAGTATTTTTTACCTACACAACATATTAAATGGCAAAAAATAAACATAATAAAGAAATACATAAAATTAAAAACAAAAAGAAAAAATACAACTTTTCGCATAGCTATACTATTCACTACGGGTGATAATAATGTACTTTTCACAACAAAAAAATTGAATAAAATAAAAGTATTTTATTTCTTCATACTTTTAATTTATTAATTTATTAAGCTGAATTTTATATGATATTAAGTTATGGTTGAAAATGTCTACATCTCGTAAGGCATTGTGAGTTTCACAGATACGTACTATTACAGAGTTTTGCGCGTATTTGGATTTACAATGTGGTATTCTAAATAAATCGTTCGATCTGGTGTTTTGCTTGGGGCAACGAAATGCAATCCTTTCTAACAGATATGATGAATCAACTAGGCAGTTCACGATTTTGTGCAAGAATAATGCATCAGAGATTTTTCTACGTTTATATAAAGTGACAGGGACAAATCGATGGTCACTAAAACGATACGATAGGTGTTTCATAAATTTGTTCTGAATATTTTCAATGCGATCAATATATGTTTGATATTGAGGATTCCAAATTACTGAGGCGAATTCTAGTTGTGACCGTACATATGACATATATAACAGAATTAGGGTGTGTGCTACCGTAAAAGGCTTTGTAATTCGAATAATGAAACCCAATTGCTTATAAGCTTTTTTTAGAATATTTTCAATATGATCCCTAAATAACATTCTAGAATCTAGTATTACTCCAAGATCTCTTATTGTTTCTACTCGTTGTAGAGGTACATGGTTTAGTTTGTAAGTATAATAAATTGAATGTTTTTTTCGTGTAAAAGTAATAACATTACATTTATCTATGTTTAGATATAGTTGATTGTTTTTGCAATATTCCTCAATTTTACCAAGGTCTTCTTGTAATTGGTCGCAATCATCTATGGAGCTAATACATTTATATAATTTCATGTCATCAGCGTAAAATAGGAAACAAGAATTACTAATAACACGATTCATGTCGAAATATACGAAATATTTTAAATAAGAAAACTATCAAAATTGTCTATTATGCATTAATTCAGTCCATATTGCAGTACGGGATTATCGGGTGGGGAGGGGCTTTTAAGGCTTCTTTACAGCCCATAATTACAATTCAAAGAATAATTATAAAAATCATCCCTCGGAAACCATATGACTCCCCTACTTTAGAGATATTTCGGGAATTTAATGTACCATCTATCACAGAATTGTATAAGAGAATCACCTTATATCAAATTAATAAAGATTATTTTATTTATAAAATTCACCCCTCAGATAGCATAAGCAATAGATTCAAAACTAATGGCTTAATAGCCATTCCTATGCTTAGAACGACCACGGCTCAGCACCACTATTCGTATTTAGGTGTGAGATGGTATAATATATTATTGTCCAAAAATAAAATTAGTGTAACCGAAACTGTGAATTATGAACAATTCAAAAAGTTAATTAAGTCCCTAAAATTGGATAATGATATATTGTACCCCTAATTTTCTTACACTTACTCAATCTGTAAAAAATATATATATTAATTTAATTGTCTTTAAAAAAACTATTTTTCTAATTTGTTTACCTGATATATTGTACCCTTAATTTCCTCACGCTTACTTAATCCGTAAAAAGATATATTATTTTAATTATCTTTAAAAACACACTTTTCTAATTTGTGTACCTATGTTAATATTATGTTTGTATTTAGATCAAAAGTTTTTGATTATTGTTTAAAAAATCATTAGAAATAAAGGTAAATACTCCTCCCATAAACACGAGCTCCTGGAGCTCAACTTATGGAGTAGTAGAATAATAACGAAAAAATTATACATATAAGTCTGCATATTGTTATCATTTATAATGTTAAATAATTTACAAGTAATAAATAAAAAAAAATTAAAGACAGTTAGTAGTAATACAGTTTTCGCATGATTATAATAAAAACAATAAAATAAACTAAGATGATAAGATTATTTTACAAAATAAAAAAATTAAGTTATCAGTTTAGTAAGTTGCATTTTATATGTTTTCAAGTTACAGTTGAAAATGTCTACATCTCGTAAGGCATTGTGAGTTTTACAGATACGAGAGTATACATTCTAAATAAGTCATTCTTAACGTTTACCACAATAATTCTAATGACAGAATATTTCATTCAATTTTCATTATTTTCAGCCGAGTGCATCGCAATGATAGAATCTCTCAAATATATAATCAAAAATAATTTTGAACATTCCCTCTGACTCTCTCAGTTGCCTCCAAAAACTTAAATCCATTCCTCTTCTTCATCCTGATGATCACTTTGTATGCCTTATTCGAGTGATGATAGCCTCCATTCAAAGCTCTGGAAAAACTGTAACGCAGATTAATGTTGAGTGATTACAAATAAGGCTTTTAACTAATGATTCAAAATTATACATATTTTATAACCGAGTGGGTATTTACACAATACCTATAAATACACTGTAACTTTGTTATTGATTTAATGTTTTTATGTATCCCCAATGAAGGTTCAGGGTGAAGCAAAACCGGTTGGTTTTATACATTAAAAATATATACAATATAGTGGTATTAAGAACAAAGTTATTTTAGTTTATTTATTATAATTATGTATATCCACAAAGTGATTGCTAAATATGAAATCATTGGTTCCGTCGCCCCGGGAACCATTCATTGAATAACTACCCCAAGTGGTTTGCTAAATTTGTTTGGTGACTACGCAGGGGTGGCCGGGTTCATGGGGTGTGGTTTGTCCAGGTCTTGGCCGGATGGGAGTGATGAATTCATCCATTCGTAATAAATCTCATCACGGACCAGAATAAAACAAGTGTGGTAGATGGTAGCCAAGTTTATTGATTGCATTTCCTACAAATTAGTTTAACAATCTCCCCCTCATCGTCCATAATAATTTAGAATAATCTTATTTCACATACACAAGGCAAAATTATTACGCTGAAAGAATATAATAATAAAAATTTTTAGTTGGAGAAAATTACCGCTACATAATAAAAATCCATCACTATGCCTTCATTTTTGTAATTCCAAATATTGTAGAAAATCTTCCACGTGCAAAAAAATTTTCTAACTGTTTTCATAAAAATGTAAAAGCAACTTTGCGTTGGGTACATGAAATGAGCTCCGCGTGTTATTTTCCTTATTAAATAAATAACATTAGGTATAGCCACATTCTTTCTGTGAAGATGGCTGTTCGCGGTCACGTTCAAACTTGTCAAATGAAAGTATTCAATCAACACCCAAAAGCTCTGCGCGGGACACAGGTTATATATTATACTACTCAAGTCTTAGTCTTAGACACGGTTGCCAAACATTACATCTGAACTCTCATCCACCACAAATGCAATACCATAAAGGGTTTTTCTTCATAAGAATAAATCATTTTGTTACTTCAAACCATTGAAAAAACGAGTGTAATTTAAGTACAAATCATGTATTGGAAATCGAGGAAGAAAATTATACATTTATGTTATAACCTGTATCCTCGACACACTTATTTTTATCCTAACTTATTCTAGGCATTGTAAACATAAAATCAATAAGTCACCATACAATTTAGAGACAAAATACTCTTGACGCTTCATATCAAATTTGGTTTCACTCAACATTATAATACCTCCAGTAGTATAACACTTGTCTCGGGACTTCCAGTACAACCCAAAGGAAATTCTCAATTGGCTCCAATCAAAGGAAACCCTCTTATAAACTACATTAATGATAATAAATCAGGACAGATAGATATAGAATACAAAAGATGCCATTGACAATACTGATACCACCCCCATGGTCCACTTTACATTGACAGCCAACTTCAAAACTGTATTTATAATGACTTCAAAAGTGTAAAAGATTGGTAGTATAATATTGCATAACTAATAACTCAACATTAAGTGTTTTACTTTAAGAATATTGAGCAATTTCGTTAATTTATTCAAAGACTCCCAAGAATATTACAAAAGTGTAACAAAAAGACATTTTACTTTGGAAATACGTGAAATATTTATTAAAACTGTCTGTACTGTAATGTGGGGACAATTTACCCTGACTGCAGTATAGGGGTTAATATAAAATAGTAAATTCACTCCCAATATTCATCCCCTTATTATCATCATTTCTTTTTTTGTCAGTGGCAAATGTGAAGGACATGACGATTACTTGTTTTTAATTGAAAAAAAAAATGTCACCGGAGAAATGCCATATATATTTTTGACTCCAAATATGTTCGGGAATAGTTGGTGAAAGTTTGTTGGGTAAGTCCTGATGCAATGAGCATTGAGCACTGTGTATAAAAATATTAACTGCCAGGAAACGTCAGGAATAGTTTTTAGTAGTATGCGAGATATGATTTGAAATTCATGGGGTCTAATCCCATCTTTGAATTCCCTTGAAACAAATGAATTTGACGAAAGTACAACAATTTCTTTTTAATTACATTCACATTGATTTGTTGCAGTTCAATGGTGAATGTATTCTATACCAATCGTAATAAACGTTTTGTAGAGCGTGATATTCATCAAACCACATAAGGAATTCCGTTATATTTCTTACGGAAAACTAATATTTCATTACAAACAGGATTCAGTTTTGGCTGAAAATAAATAGCAGTAAATTAAGACATTAGTTTCTAGCAGATTTTTGTCACAGTTAGAATAAAAAATTTCTCAAACATTTTACAGAAAAAATATTATTCAGTGCAAGTAATAAGTTTGTAAACACAACAAAAATAAATCATAATATCATTTAAATACACACAATCATTGCAGTTAACCCCTAGGGGCCGAACCCCTGCATTTGCAGTGTTGAAGAATCGTGCCCATGCACGGTACAAAGCTCTGCAATTGCAGTGTCGTCCTTGTATATTCATTTGGATTCTACCAGTTAGTTAGAGTATTGTCTAAGGGTCCGGGCCCTATGGGTTAAAGAAAACATCCAGTATAAAGTTGCGCACAACTGCCGTTTCACATTTTCTCTAATAAAGTATTTACGAACCAACATTCATGATAAAGATCAATTGTTTTTAAACATTTAAAGAATCAATTGATTTTGCTAATACTGGATTAATAGAAAATTTTGCAGCAGAGAAAATGAGAAATGGCGCTTGTTTTGAAAATTAACACACATTAACCAATTAACTCAAGGAAATGCATCAACCACTATAAATTAAAAATCATATTTATCATAATATATGTTCTTATCTTGCACGGTTGCAGGTTAGGTTACTGTCTAGAAGAAAGCCAGTAGTAAATTCACATTAGTATCATGATAAAAAGTATACTTCAGTGCAGTGTGAACAAGCCATGTTATACATAAACAGCCTTACTAATTGAAACATAAAATACTTCATGAAAAGATATATACGTTGCACATTCAGCCAAAGACGTTTGTTTATATGTCGTATAAACTTGAAATTATAATAATTTCTTATTTTTAATGATGATAAAATAATGATTATAAGACATGCTTTTAATATTTTTTTTAACAAATTATTAATAATTTCTCATTGAATTTTAGAATTTTTCCAAGGTTTTTTCAACGTTCATTTTGAAGATGTCGTAAAAACAAATACCATTTTAGAAACTAGATAAAGTTACATTTGAGATTTAAAAAATACTTTATTATTTAAATATTCTAATTTCGAACTTGAAGAGTTAAAAAAATAAACATGTAGGTATATTCTTACCCCAAACGTTGAAAAATTGTATAAAATACGAATTTTTAAATTTTATCCTATTAATATAATTCCTTTTATTTGGTGACTCTGCAAGAAAATTGTCACTTCACTTTTTATCCCGTTTATACAATAAAAAAATTATAATTCCCAGAGAACAAAAAAAAATGACATTTTGGATTCTTCATTTGTGCAATATAAATATTGATTTCTTATTTAATGATTTGATTGATTGATTTTTATTTAATTTTACGTTATAAAAAAATAAGACTTGTGAAATAATTAAACTTTTCAAGATGGGAACCTCATGCGTCAGTCTGTCAAAATGAACATTGCCAGTTGTTCTTTAGCAGCCAGCTAAAGGCATTTTTTTATTAGTAATATTTCGAAACATTTTATTGGTAAGGCTGATTATGATTGCATCAAATTCCCCATTAAATAAAATCTAATGTATAATGTACGAACGTGGGGGATTGGATATACTGAACTTGGTCTCACTGCACTGCTACCCGCACAGGTACATAAGTAAAATTACACAATAAAATTAACAACACTATCGTAAGTGTCAATTTATGTAATTGAAGTGAAACATTGAGAAAAGTAAGCATCAGGTAAGTATGGTACTGTATACTATCTCCATATATAGTAAAGTTAGTACATAATAACATAGATATTGTAGAAATGTATTATATATTTGTACAGCGCCCTCGAGGTGGTTTTGCAACAAAAACAACGCTATACAAACCATCTATGAAAAGGAAATACAAGTTGAAATTACCACTTACCACATCTCAAATAAACCACTCTTATTTCTGTAGAGGCTATAGAATACATGAATGAGAAATGCGCATAATTTGTTAAAAATTATTATAATTTCTTCAAAATTTACACCGAAAATTATAAATTATGCTACTGCGAATCGATCGTTAAATCAGTCTGAGATCACAGATGACCATTCTAATTTCTAATGCGTAGTAAGTTTGAATGAGTGGAAATGCCACAAAGTTTAAAGTAACAAATATGAAATAACGTGGGCTGGCTGCGTTGGCCAGTAAAATATACTTGAACCTACGTTTACTAGGTTTTATTTTATTGCTTCCCAATCAATACTCCAATGGAGTCAATTTTAGTACAGCAAAGCAGTAGTTTAAACACTATTTCGTATGAACACAATGTTTATTAATTCCTGGGATAATTGAACATTTCCGTGGAATAAAAATGCAATAAAATGTGCAGTAAAACACAATACATTGAAGTGACACATAAAAAACCCTGATTAACTTAGAGAAATCAATAGAAACAGGGCCACTACAATAAGTTAATCTACGAGCAATCTTAAGTCACAAAAAGGAAAACAATACTCCTAGGTTCCGCAGAGAATAACATTCATATATTGGGTTAAATTCATAATACATAGGTATACTAATACTCGCTTCTTATTAGTTTCACGCTTTTCGCTGAAGGTTTGGCAATTATTCGTTAAACAATCAGTCAACAACTGTTACCAAACTTACAACTCAATTACGATGTTTCATTTTAAGACACGATCCTGGATGGGTTAACATGAAATTTTTGGAAAATAAAAAACATCACTGAAAATCGAGTTCCTCGACCGCTCCTTCAAATTCAGGTAGTATCTTCCGAGTAAATTCCTAATAACAAGAGGAGCGTAAATCGAAATTTCGCCCTTTAATTTCATATATTGTAGTAAGTTCGTAAAAAGAGGATGTTTGCGCGTAAAACGAAATTTCGCAGCCGGCAGTTCAAACTCGGATATTTAAAGTAAATTCGAAAAAATATGACATTTCAGTATCAATCCAATCAGATTTACAATTAAAATAAAAACCAGTAAAAAAACATTTTGCCACGGCTGTTTCAGATTCAAATTTACAAAATTAAATTATTTTTTTCGCAAAAATCGAATTACAAATTTCAAATCAAAAAACGATTTTGGTGGAAATTTGGAATTATCGGAGTTCAAATGAACAGTGTTCAAGAGTTCCGAGTGGATTTGGATCTTATAATGACAATCACGCTACTGACTAAAAAGGCAATTTAAAACTGCTCCAAGCTACGCTAACAACACAAGCTGTGTTCAGGAAAGAAGTTCAGATCGATCCACTTGGGTTTTTTAAAATTTTATTAGATTCAGTTGAAAAGTTAAAAACTTGGATTCTCCTGAGTATTTGGCCAAGTTAAGTTGGCTAACTTCACTTGATGTTTATAAAAACACCACCATAAATGAAATAGGAACAGTTGGTTGGCTGGTTTTCCGTGTATTCCGTTGATTAGAGTAAATTGGATTGGAGTACTGTTATACTACTGTCCGCAATCCCCACTAAACCTTTATTATTAATAATTTACACTAAAGAGTGTCTTTCTTTACACACACTGGCAATATGCAACTAGAACTTTATCCAATCCACACTCTATCCAATAATATATATATTTTAATATACCACTGTAGCAAAGGTGAAAAAATACATTAGAAAATACAAAATGTCCATTATTACTTGTCCCTTAAATATTATGCGGAAATTAAATTACAAAATAAAACACTTAGAAACTAACTTTAGTCGAGTTTCATTTAATTATATTTAAATTGGAACCCTAGCGTCTGCGTCTGCACTGTATGAAGCACGCGCGGTTGGTTGTGTTGGTAGGTTGTTTGTTTGTTTGACCCCTGATTCACGGAAGGGAAGTTACAATACAATATATACATGGAGCTTGAGCTAGTAAGTAGTAAGTGGCATTCCACACTTCTTTAGGCAAACTTGTTAGTAATCATTACCAACAAACAAATAAACACATAAGTTGGTGTTACAACATGACATCTCTTGGTACGTAAATAGTTTAACCGGCTTATTTTCTTACATCACGTAAAATATATTAACGTTACAGCGTTTAACAGTTAAATACCTACTTGCCCTGGCTTCGTCTCGAGCAATTCACATCACAATATCATCAGTCATCACTCTTTGGGTAACCAATTATAATTCACTGTCTGTTGTCCTTGGCAACGTTGGTTGGTCCGGGAGATAACGTAACGGAGATGTCTGGGGCCTGGGAAGTGCCTGGAATCGGACCATACCGGGTACACTAACATTAAGGCACACTTCGATCCAAAACAAATGTCTCGTCAATGTAAAATATCACCACACTTATTCCACTAATTAACTATCTGGCGCCTCCTACCATTGCCACTTTACGCTAGCTTATTCATTCTTACTTTAAATACTTTAATGAAAACAACGAGCGTGGATATTTAGCTGCGCGAATGCTGCGAGTCATTCGACTGGTCCATTCACAAAACAAACAAGTTGGTTTCAAGTGCAGGCGGTGCAAGGTCGCAAGGTCGGCCAGTCAAACGTTCTCCTACTTAATGACTATAAGCTGTGAACATTTGAGAGGCTTTCGAGAGTTGCCAACAGTACAGTTGGCCTTCATCATTTCAAGTGGAGTAAAGCGGCGCCGCGACTTGCTGGGTCGGGACCAGCCAAGGGGAAGACATTTCTTGTGGCAACCGTGCTCGTGGCGACTGCGGGCGGGGCTAGTTGTGTTGCATCGTGTGGGAACTGGCCGAGGAGAGGTGCTGTGCGGAGCTGCCCAGCGTGCAGGCCATGTCCTGGTACGAGAACTGCGGGAAGTAGGGTTCTTCTTGGATGTGGTCTAGGGGGCCCCCACCCGACTCGGGGGGCGTGAGCTCCACGCTCTCGCCTGTGAACTCCGAGTCGAAGTAGCACGTGTCAGTCTCTGAGCTCACCTGTGGCTTGAAGGGGGGCATGATCTGAAATACACAAATGATTATTCATGGAATAAATACAGCT
Source organism: Hesperophylax magnus (assembly GCA_026573805.1). Classification (NCBI taxonomy): domain Eukaryota; kingdom Metazoa; phylum Arthropoda; class Insecta; order Trichoptera; family Limnephilidae; genus Hesperophylax; species Hesperophylax magnus. The sequence goes on along the minus strand of JAIUSX010000025.1, from coordinate 2,120,038 downwards.
GGGTTAAAACAACGGTGAAACTCTCTTTACTGGCTGCTCTGCTATTAAACTAATGACTTCTTCTCCCATCCGGAAATAATCCTAAACCACGTCAATGATTGTTTTCACTAATGTCGGGGTGAAACTAACAACAACAAAAAAATATCTTCTCTTCGAATTCACATTTGCAAGAAAAAAACACATTTCTAAACAATTTAAATTTCAAACAGTCAGAAATGGCAATGTTAAGAAAACAATAATTAAAACACAAAATCATGGGTGGTATCACTGTACATTTACTGAAGACACTCATTTATGAACTGTTAAACCTCTTACTAATTAACTTCAGCATATCTCGAAGAATATTCCCCTAACAATTGAAACCGAGTTTCGTTATACAGTAGAACCCAGTTAATTCGAACCCCGATAATTCGAAAAAAATATCGATTTTTGAGAAAATAAATCATAAAATTTCGTAAATCTGAATCTAAAAGACAGCCGTGGCGGTAAAACGCCGAAAAATGTGTTTATACATCGTCCTACTTAGTATAATTATTTTGTAAATCTGAATCGATTTACACTGGAATGTCGTATTTTTTCCAATTTATTTTGAATATCCGAGTTTGAAGTGCCGAGAAAATACTTTTACGCGGAAATATGTTGTAGTTTTACGTATTTACACCAAATATCTGAATTTAAAAGGTCGGCCGCGACGTAACTCGGCTGCGAAATTTCGATTTAGGCAGATAATATTGTATTTTTACTTATATATTTTAAATATCTGAATTTAAAAGGCCGGACGTAACGAAAATATGCAGAGAAAATTCGATTTACATGTAAATATATAGAATTTTTACGAATTTAAATACAAATATTCAAAATAAAGGGCCGGCCGCGACGGAAATCAACTGCGAAATCTCGATTTACGCGGAAATTTATTGTATTTTTACGAATTTATTTTGAATATCTGAATTTAAAGGGCCAGCCGCGACGGCAATCGGCCGCGAAAATAAAGGAATAATTCGTATTAATGCGAATTTGCTCCTAATATATTACCCGGATTTGAAGGGGTGGCCCAGAAACTCGATTTTCGGCGTCTTTTTTTATTTTGTTACTCATAAAATTTCGAATTACGTGGGAATTTGTTAATTCGAATTTTGATTTTTGGTGTCCCGTGGATTTCGAATTAACGAGGTTCTACTGTACCGATATTAAAAGTGGACATTAACGATTACAGGAAATACAATACAATATTCAAGTTATTTTTGAAAGTTTGAATATTGTCTGGCCAAGGTGTTGGCCAATTGTTCGGCAATAGGCAATATACCACGCTCATTTACCTGCACCTTTAGGGAATTTTGAGAAGGTTTGGGGAAGCAACTACAATCCATAATTTAGTCACCTTTCATTAGTTGAGGATTTGTCTGATAAGATTTGTCTCATAATTGCAAACCACAATGTCAATGCATATCAACGACGAGCATTGAGAGAGGAGGCTGAATGTACCATGGATGGAACGATGGAAGTCACCAAAATGCATTCAGAGGAGCGACACAATACCTTCTTGAGCAGCAAGTCCTGCCAGTTGATGGTGGAGAAGAAGTAGTGCTGCATGATCTCCTTGACGTCGTCGGGGCCCCCGCCGAGGCGCTGCGCCGGGGACTTGTGGAGGAGCCCCGCCAGCAGCGAGCGCGCGGGGCCCGACAGCGAGCGCGGGAAGCGCACCTCTTCCGTCACAATCAGTGTGAACAGTACCTCGTGGTCACGGTTATAGAAGGGCAGGCGGCCGCACATCTAAAACATTCATATAATAAAAATAATATATTCTAAAAAACCATCAGACTACCCAACCTCACAACTTTTCCAAGACTTTCAAGTCCCACCACTAAAAAATACATATACAAAAAATACGCTGCTTCAAATCTACAAACATCTGTATAAGAAGTCACACCATGCCATGGTTCGTGTTGAGAGCAATAGGCAAAATACAATAGGTCGCTTATGCACTCCATTAATGCACACCAGTTTTGCACAACACTATTACACGTACACTGGAGTGGTGTGGTTTAATCAACTAACGACAGAAATAATGTTAGAACCGGACTATAATAAATACAAAAATAAAATAATCTTCACTACCTTAAATAATTTAGCGAATTAGAATGACGATGACATCTCACTATATTACTTTATATATTATTATATAAAAAAACAAAAATCTCTTCACTTTATATGTTTTTATGATTTTTTTTCTTCTATTATTATTCTATTCTTATGTATGTTAAGTTTTTATTTTTTTCCCTTTACACACGAGTTTTTGACTCTTGTAAAGGAAAGCATGTTAACTTTTATTTGAAATATGTTCTTACTATGTAAATTTAAATAAAAAAATATATATATATATATATTGACAATGATTACTGTCAATACCGCACGAGTACCAACTGCTCCAACATTCTGCAGCCAGTAGACTTAGTCCTCCATTACGGTTATTGGGGTAAATGGAATTCTTGTTTCCATTCAAATTTGTTTGAAAGGCCCCTCTAGTGTTATTCTTTATTCTAAGCTTGTACCCCTTGTTGGTAGAAAATAATTTCATAGGTCCCAGAACTTTTAAAAGTTCCCCCGCTATAAAAAAAATATACTCAATGAATAAAACCAAAAAATGGTAATGTCATTGAAAATATCACTATCGCACATCAAAATAGTTTGATCCCTTTAAAAATCCAATTAGACGATAAGATAAAAATGTTTCTTACCATTTCATACATAACGACACCCACTCCCCACCAATCTACTGCTCTTCCATAGTCATTGTCCTCCAGTACCTTTAAAACCAACAATAAGATACGTACGTATTAATAAAAATAATTTATTCCAGAAAGTATGAAGGGGCAATGCAATACATTCCATATTTCACAGTAATAAAACAGACAAAATAAGCAGAATAAAAACAGAAAAGGAGTGAAAAAATATTATGCAAATAGTCATAACGAAGGATATTTTTGACAGTCTGGAGAGGGCAATCAGAGGAAACTTCATCCAGGAAGCCACAACAGTGATTGTGGTATTCTTGGATTGGCGTAGTCTGCGTCATAAGCTCCCCATGTGGCGACAGAGAAGTGCTCTGAAAGAGTGCACTTGTCCTTCAAGGAACACTTCCCTAACATTATTGTAGGTGACTTTTAGCCATTGTCAATCTACCCACAGTTCTGAAGTACACATCATGAATTGACAGTTATTATTATTGGTCATAAATTAATAGACCATTCATCTTGGTAGTATGTAATGTTACAACTTCGACAAGATATAATAATGTGCACATTTTGAAGAGAACTATCCAAAAATAGTGTAAGTATTGTAACCGACCTCTGGGGCTAAGTATTCCGGTGTCCCGCAGAAAGTCTTTGTGGTCCGTCCGTATGTGATCTCTTCCTTGCAAAGACCAAAGTCGGCAATCTTTATATGCCCATCCTTGTCCAGAAGTAAATTCTCCAATTTTAAATCTCTATAAATAATGCCCTGGAACAAAAGATAAAATCATTTTAAACTATGATTGCGCATCAACACTTACTTAACCCCTCCGACTTTTCGCGAACTTGAAGCTAAAATGTCTTTACCGAAATGTCAATTTCACGAAAACGTTGTGTTATTACCGCCTCACAATCAAAGCTCTATAAATGAAACATTACTGAACGGAGCCGAATAGTAAAAACTGTTTTAGAAAGGTTACAAAATAGGCTTTCAAATTGTTGTATCATAAATAAATATTAACATTTGTAAATATTTAAATTTAGAATGGAAACATGAAAAAATTGTAAAAATGACTCACCTGTAATGTTTTATGTAAAAACGATACTAAAATCACGGATAATGTAAAAAAAAACACTTATTTCATCGTACAAATGTACAATAAACAATTCTGTCACTTCACTTTTTGACCATTTCATACAAAATATATTTTTAAAAAAATAATTAAAACTGGGATATGTGGGAGGCGGGTTTTACGATTTGGCGGGTAAAATTTGCTTCCACTGAGTAGGTCTTTTTACGGGTTTCTATGGATAACTTTGAATAGAGATGTGAAGCTTCATTCAATACGAATATTCTACTTTTTGTTTTAGGGATGTCACTAGAAGAATAACGGAGTTATGACGATTTTTGTGGAAACACACGCGTTGACGTGTAAACACGCTTATTGTACTTGACTGCTATCGTTATTTTATCGTGTATATCTGCTTACGTTGCTGAAGGGTTAATCATATTGTTGATTCATTAGATGAACCACATACAAATTAAAATGGATCTATTTATCCAATACATATATGTATAGATTGGGTAGAATCTTGCAATCATACATAAAAGATAGCAGCCAATAAAAATATGCATAAAGAAAATGAAGATAATGTTGGTAGCTCTTAGTAAAATGATGATACAGTTAAATATGACCGAAGGGTATAAGGGTCGAATTAGCCTGAGCTAACTGAGCCCAGGCAAGGCTGAGGTCCTGGGTTTGATTCCTAGATGCGACCGAATCCTGATTTTTCTGTTTCACATTTTTCATTTGTGAATTGTTAACATTGTCTTAATGATTCAATATTTTATGTTTGTGTGCTCACTACTCACCGCACAAGAGTTTCAACTGTCCTAAGTAAGAAGGACAATGGCTTCCCCAATTTGAAATATGTTGTGAGGCTGAAAGAAGTGGTAAGGGAAAGGAGATGGCGACGATGAAAATAGAGAACTACTTAGTTATTCATAACCGGATACTCAACACTCCTAATGCCATTTCAAGCAAAGTTTCCAATCAATGCGGTCTTTCACAAGGGACCCATGCCAGAGATGGGGACGATGAAAATAGAGAAATACTTAGTTATTCATAACCGGACACTAAACACTCCTAATGCCATTTCAAGCAAAGTTTCCAATATTTTTATGTTTGTGTGCTCACTACTCACCGCACAAGAGTTTCAACTGTCCTAAGCAAGAAGGACAATGGCTTCCCCAATTTGAAATATGTTGTGAGGCTGAAAGAAGTGGTAAGGGAAAGGAGATGGGGACGATGAAAATAGAGAACTACTTAGTTATTCATAACCGGACACTCAACACTCCTAATGCCATTTCAAGCAAAGTTTCCAATCATTGCGGTCTTTCACAAGGGACCCATGCCAGAGATGGGGACGATGAAAATAGAGAAATACTTAGTTATTCATAACCGGACACTCAACACTCCTAATGCCATTTCAAGCAAAGTTTCCAATCATTGCGGTCTTTCACAAGGGACCCATGCCAGATCGAGCATAGATAAAAGAAATGATAGGAAAAAATTATTTTTATTTAATAAAAAAGACAAATATTCATGGGTTACCATTAACCTGACAATATTTGAAAAATTTCTGCTAGATTACAGTAAGCGGAAAATGTTGTTTGAGTCACGATGGAGGAATTGACTCAGGACGCCTGTGTGGGAACTAAACGCGATGCCAACTCAGCCACTGAGAGGTCGAAGCATGTCATATGGTAGGGAAGCGTGCCGACTGCCGTCGAGCTATGACTAAGCAGGACGCTGCTGTGAGATGCGTGGTTTGTGCACGCAGCTTCGTGCTAATGACGGTATCGAAGGTTTAGCAGTCAGTTTTAATGACATGATACAGATGGATGGATGGATGGATTGATTACAAACCTCTGAGTGCAGGTAACCGAGCGCCGATATGATCTCGGCTCCATAGAATCTGGTCCGGTCCTCGGAGAAGAAGCGCTCCTTGCTGAGGTGGAAGAACAGTTCGCCCCCGTTCACATACTCCATCACAAAGCAGACTCGGTCCACGGTTTGGAAGGAGTAACGTAATGACTGGAACATGAACCATATTATTAGCATTAATAATAAAAATTAAAGTTTTTGACAATTTGATTGGCAGCAAACCGGGCATTTATTGACTTTTAATTTGAACACATGCACATTACCCGCTTCACCAAATAATGTCTGTTCTAAGATGGAATTGTGAAAAATCTTCTTCTGGTGGATTTTTGGCTTTCTAAATAGGTTAGGCATCCACAATAGACTTTCAATTGTCTCCCATAACGTATTTTAAATTATAGATTTAGCGTAGACTGGAGGAAGTGAGATAGTGGCGTAGCGAGCACTACGCAGATATCTCACTCGCTTTGGTCGATGCAGAGGGTGATGGGTATATTAGGTTCGCTAGGGATCGAGAACAGGAATCCACCTCAAGGTTACTGATAAAGGAATGAGATGGAGAACCTTCTCCGATTTAAATAAAATAAATGGCTGTTGTCGGTTTTTCTCATGCTGATTAGCAAGAATTTGACAAAAAATCTCAATTATTAAAATTCAAAACTAGATTACGTAACGGAATATTTTACTGCTCATTCGAATTTGACATCCCCTCACTAAAAACAAACTAACCATCAGGTCGTTCAGCGCAGGGATAGGCAGAGATGATGGACTGCTACACAACTGGGAATGCTCCAGATATTCGCATAAAAAAATCAATTTTTTTGCTTTCATAATATAATATCTCCTGTGTAGCTAACTTCCTTTAATTATGATCTAGGAGTCAGTAACCCAAAATAAACCATACAATCTGGCACACACTTGTGTGAAATGAATTAAAATTTATCTTTAATGTCATCTAAAAAGTCAAATATTTGTGATGAATGAAGTGACTCACGGATTAACAATGCATTGTGTCAGGAGAGTTAGATGATTGGTGCAGAAATATGTGGACATGCAAGTCATTTTCTATTTCAAAACAATCTCACATTTCAGCAAACATTCCCAGTGACTCATTTCCTCATTCAAATAACACATTACAACACAACAACGCCAGTGTGAAAATAATAAGTGAAGTTAGTCAGCAAACTGCCAGTTACACTTGGCGAGGGAATTCACAACACAAATCTAATATTGTGCAGACCAATCTCTTATTTGGCAGAACTGTAACCTGATTGGAATAAGAAGATACTTATTATGATTAAAAACAAATACACTACTCTATCACTAGTCTGCACAAGAGTCCCAACTGCTCCCAACAGTCTATAGCCAGTGAGACTATGGCATCCCCATTTGGGGTATTTTCTGAGGCTGGTGGTAGTGGGAAAGGAAAGGAGATGAGAAAAGGAAGGTGGGGGAGTACCTGGCTATTCAGATGTGGTCACCAAACACGGCTAAAGTCATTTCAAGCAATGTTTCAATTCTGAATGGTGGTCTTACACCAGGGCGATACTGAGAGTATCTTCCACTCTGGAACGTGCCGTAAGTATACTATATATATATATATATTTTTTTTTTTAAAAGAAAGACAAACATTCCCGGGTTACGAATAACCTGACAATATTTGAAAATCTCCTACTACCACCACAGTAAGCTGAAAATGTTGCTTGTGTTGTGATGGAGGACTTAGCCAGCCGAGGAATTGAACACACTACGCCTGAGTGGGACCCAAGCGCGATGTCAACTCGGCCACCGACCGGTTATTTTAAATTAATAAATTGTGAAATATCAAAAATTCATCAAATGAAATCTACTTGCGCAAGCCGGGATTAGAACCCGCAACCTTCCAATTGCTAGTTGAGTACCTTACCCCTCCACCACGAAAGCCTTCAGTGAGTGTCGATTATAGTGCATATGAAAATGAACTCCATGTTCTGTCATAAGGTCAGAGTATTTCCCGCTTTGCAATAAAATCCAAATATTTTGAATGTATCCGAAAAGTGAAAAATGTTTTTGAAAAGTGATGAAATACACTTTCTAATTTTATTATTTTTAGTTTTAAAAATGGCTCACTTTAAGTTTTCTCTAATTAAGATTACTGATGATAAAAAAAATAAAAACACATTTTATTAGATAATTGTATCATAAACGTATTGTCACCTCATTTTTTTGTCGTTTCACGTCAAAAATAAAATAATAAAAATTCTAAGCGCAGTCGGAAACTTTGGTTTCGTACAAATGTACATTTAAATTTTTCACTGGTTAACTTTTAGATTTGAATATAAAGCGTGGTGTTTACTCTTTCTAACACCGTTTAGATGTTATTTTTCACCATTATAGTAAGAGCTGTTCCCAAAAGCAAACAAATTAGCCTGAGGGGTTAAAACAGGTATTTCGTAAAAATGACCAAACATTAGCAACACTTTTCAATTTCGGAGGCGGGTGGTATGGGTACCCCGCCCCTAGGAACCATTTAGTCGTTTTGTAAGTTCTTTTATAGACTTAACAATGTTCATCAATATAATATATTATTTACTGCAGGTGGGAATGGAACCCGCAAACACCCTAATCAAAGTTGCATGTGTAGATTAAGCCACAAAGTGGAAAAAGAAAAGAATATATATTATCTTACTGTTAAGAATGGATGATTTGTAGATTTGAGTACTCTGTTTTCAGTGAGGGTGTGCGCAACCTCGTCCTTCTGTATGATGACGTTCTTCTTGAGGATCTTCATTGCGTACAGTTTGCCAAAGTCCTTCTCGCGACAAAGCACCACTTTGCCGAATGTGCCTTTTCCCAGAACTTTAACGAATTCAAATTTCTCGAGCGTCTGTAAACAAATTAGTGATGATTATTTAGAATTTAGAAGTCAGCACAACTTAGAAAAATGCTGTAAGTTAAATGATTTAATGCAATGACAATTGAAATGTAACGATTGAAAGGTCATCCCAAACAAGTTGAAAATTGAAATCTATTGGCTGTCAATTATTAAGAAGTTGTGGGGTCAACCGTTCTTTAGAAACCAACCTCCGGGAGAATTCCAACTGCAAAGAGGGATGTTGTGAGTACCTGGCTATTTGAATCAAGTCACTAAACACCGTTAAAGCCTTTACAAGCAATGTTTCTACTCTGAGTGGTGGTCTTTCACCAATAGAGGCGGTACAGAGTATTTATATCATAGAGTACAATTAAGAATGGAAACAAATGTCGCAGCTGACTTAGTACCTTTTGGTTCTAGACCATTTACATAGAGACACATATAGGTATTGCTCTGATTAAATATTTTTATCTTTTACTAGTTTTTTGGCACTGCAAATCATTGTATAAACGGTTCAATTATAACGACATAGACCGCAAATCTGTAATGTTATAAAAAAAATAGTACAAATTGAACTAAATAAATTCAGCATGCTCTGTCATGACATTGTATATCGCCATCCCATTTGAATTTCATAATAATGGTGAAACAAAGTTTAGTATTGGAAATATAAGGCACGTCCACACAGCATTTCTTGTGTTCTTCTTTATTCTATGGTATCTACCATCTTTGAAGGTGGCCAAGATTAAAGTTTGGATTGATTCCCTGCACTATGTATTTGGTGGAGAGAAAAAAAAAATCTGGGGGGAAGAGGGAGAAAGATGTCAAGTTCCCATAACCTCGACAGTTTTTTTTTAATCTTTGTCTAACAAACATGCGTAATCTGATTGTATAACTTTTTTGATTCATTCACCATTACAATTATTCAGATGACAAACACTTAACCAAGGTTGGATGTTGTTGTTATGGAATGTACACACATAAAAAGGGACAGAATAACACTGTAATACTAGCCTCTGATTTGATAATAAATTAGAGTAATATAATGATCCTTCAACAATCAATAAATAATTTGTCACTTAAATATTGAATTTTATTCACCGATGAAATATTATTTTCGTACTGTTGAAAATTCCATAATTTCATTTTGGTTTGGTTGACCTGAAGTTTCTTCCGATACTAGATGTTTAAAAGTTGAAATATTTATGTAATACCGCACAGTCCAATATGCCCGGAGCCAATGGCACTACGGCATCCTTCAAATGTGGTGAAGTTACAGCTAACAGAATGAGAAGAGTACATAGAAGTACATAGCTAATGTGGAGTTTTTTCGACACAAGAGACGGCTTCCAACCGTCTGGAGACAGTGAGACGATGGCGTCCCCATTTGGGGTATGTTGTGATGCTGAAGGTAGTGGGAACGAGATAGGGATGAGGAAGGTGGGAAATTACCTGGCTATTCAGATGTGGTCACCAAAAACAGCCTAAGCCATTTCAATTCTGAATGGTGGTTTTACACCAGGGCGATATCTTCCACTCTGGCACGTGCCGCAAATATACAATACATTATTTTAAATGAGTAAATTGTGAATTAACACAAATTAATAGTATGGGATTTGAACCCCCAACCTCTAGTTTGCTAGTGGAGAGCCTTACCCCTCGACCACGGAGGCCGTTGAAGCAACATTTTGATTACGATTGGTGTTCCTCAAAAGGTCAAGGATCTTATTGCTCTTTTTAAATGTGAATACTGCGTAAGAGTTACACCTGTCCGGAACCAGTGGGCTGAATGGAGTTGGGAGGGGAAAGAGATGCCGTAGAGGAAAGTTGGATATTAAGATCTGGTCACCAAACACAACTAAGACCCTTCTTCTGCAGGTAGCTGATACTCGACGATTCAAGTATCTTGGCGACCACCGCTATACATCTGCGCGAAGGTTCGTTTGTATGCACACATTGCCGACAGTAAACTTGTAGGTGACACCAGTCTCCCGCGACCAGTCGGGCGAGGTTATTCCCACTCACCTCGTTGAGACTTTAAACATGGCCTCACTTGTGTCAGACATTTTGTACCAATATGTGTGCTAGGTTATAAAAATAACAAGTAAAGCCTGCGCGCGACAAGTTGTTTGCCAAGGGAGTACATAACATGAGTATCGGAAACTTGTATGAAGAAGAAGGGCTTAAAGCCGTGTCAAGCAATATTTCGATCCCGGGTGATAATGAGATTATAACATGTTGTCGCAGAGGCGGAGAAATGAATGGGGTTAGGTTGTAAGGATGTACTTACCACTTTCCTCTTGCCGCCCGACTTGCCCATGGAAGTGCCCTGCATGGACAGCTTGGTGAGCATATCGTCATCAGCGATGGTGCCCATATCCACGTCGCTGGCGCTGCATTGCTCCGCGTCCGTCTCCTTCAGCTTGTTGGCCACAGAGCGGATGGCTATCACCCAGTCGGTTCTGCAAACATCACAACACATTATTGTTACAGTGAAACCTATCTCACTAAAACTTAAAAGCTTCAGATTTATTTGACAAGCAACAGATAAGGTGGCATGTTGGTCCATTCCATTCAATTAATATTTATTTTATTTGTGTACATAAGAATACAACATAACAGGTTATATAACAATACGTAATTGGCTGTAAAAGTACCGTTATTTATTTATTATGTAGTGACTTTTAAAACAATATAACAAGTTGTATAGGCGACTTCCCCGAGTGAGACTCTAGCGCAATTGGATTCATTTATGCCAGAATAACACTGTTCGATATACTGTGGATTTACCGTAAATAAAATGTTGATCAATAACCGAGAAAATGTAAAATTACAGATATTTTGTATGTTTTGCCAGAAATGCAGAATTTTCAGAAAATTGGTTTTCTCGAAACCCTCGTTTACTGGACTCGTCAATTGGTTTTCTCTTAATAACTAATGCAGTAAGAGATCCGCAAGCAAGAATTATTATTTCATCACGATGCTGTTAGCGGTTCATATCATTATCAATTATCACCTACCATTATTTACAAGTACGTAAATCGATAAAAATAAAACCTACAACACTCTCAATATCCACATGATTTTATTGTATTCCTTTTACAGGCAGCTTGAGGGATATTGGCAGCTTATGACATACAATTGTAGGTATTGCTACTAACTGAACTCTGAAATAAAGAAAATATTCTATCCAATGTGGAAATGAACATTCCATGAATGAAAGTAAAGCAATTAGTTGACTAATTACTACAAGAAATAATGATTAATGCATTATTATGGGTGTAGTTGCAAGTTTGTATGTTGGTTCTTACTTTGTACTTATCAGTTCAAGTGGTACATGGCTGTATATTAGGGTGGATCGATTTTTATTTTTTTGTTTTTCTTAGCAGTGGGGTGTGGAATGGATGCTCTATGGGGATACTTTTAAAAGTCATTATGACAGCATTAAGATATTTCGAGTGCAAGTACTGCCCCAAGTCAATTCAAATTAATAAAAAAAAGAGCGAGAAACTAAAAAAGAAGGGTTTAATCTTTGCTCAATAAAAATAGTTAAAAAAAAAAAAATTAACTTTTCATTTACTAATAATATTATCTACTAATCAAGAAACATTGCTACACAAAAAATCACAAACAATGTTAAAAAATAAAGTCAAAAATCATAAAAGTTATTGTGTTTTATAGTCCTTCTTCGAATTGAATACTGGCATTATACGAAAAGATTCTAGCTTGTTTTGTATCCACCCTTCACGTCTTTCAGTGCCACAAACAACAGAGCATGATGCCGTTACCACTTCGATGCATCTTTCCGTGGCTTGCGTGTGACAGGGCATCAATCGGAAACAACACAAATTGTTGGATTCGATAATTTCGTGGTCTGCAATGGCATCAATTATTGTCTCGCTAGATATCAGTTTTGTAAGAGGTGGTTCTGATGGTTTTTCCCAGTAGAGTCAATATAGTCTGCTGCGTTGAAATTAAAAGTAGGTAGCATAAATACTCTTATTGGAGAGAACCCTGACGTACATTCTCGGATACTTAAAATCCGCCTGTCAACTCTCTAATTTGTCTTCGTTCGTCGTTTAACATACTAATAAGTATATTTGAATTATGGGATCCATCACCTTTTTCAAATGCTCTTGGAAGGTAACAAGACAATTTTATGGTTTCGTGGAGGTGTCTCGCCCCGTAAACACACGAAGGTTGTGTTTTTATTTTAAACTACATCGGAGCATTGTTATGATTGCTCATAGCAACGAGCATCTTACTGCGCAGTTATTGAATATATCAGCACGTGGCCGGAAACCGAACACGCAGCAATAGCATGTCAAAACACCAATACATACGCGTGAGTTCGCGACAATACTGCCTGGTACGGCCAGCGCGGGCTAACAACCAATCAGATGGCCGATTGAAGAAACATGCCCATATAGGGCATCCCTTCCACGACGCGCCTGGAGAGCTAGCGGGACAAGTATTTGCCACTGGGTAGCCACGCGCCAGTTCACCGCCGAGATCGTAGAAATCAACACTATGGAATAGTTCCGAGTTCGCGGGTGCCGCGAGTACCGGCCGCATTACGTTTTATAAATGTGCCGTATCTCTAAGTCCAGTTCACAACTTCAGGACTATCTATGGCATCTTCAGTTAATTCACACGTGAGCTTCTATTATACTTAGTTCTTACAGAGCTTTAAATTCCGTAGTTTGCCATAGTAAAATGTAGGCCTTAAATCGCCATGTATCTATTATAGAACTGTCTGACCTTCCGTTATATATGTAATAATAAACTTGCCATATCACAACAACCTGTTTCATTGGAGATTGTATAGTTCCCCCCTGTAAAGATACAGTTTCAAGCTCTGCTGGCCGTCTAGTATGGCGGATGTATGTACTCAGAAACCCACATGTATAGCTTGATAACTTTAACTGTCCTAAGTTAACACATATACTATTTTATAGCTATAACAGTTATGATAGTATAACAGCATACACTCTTAGCACAAATTTAGTCAATATCACCTGATTTTCTGTCGGATTCTTGGTTGAAATGTAAAGTCGGAGAATAGTATTGGCTGTTGTTAACCAACGTGAGTGACAGATTTTACTCGGGTTTCTTTTCGCTAAGTTTTTGTTATTATTATTATGTAATGAGCAGGCAGCATTCTGCTGATGCGCTCATATCCGGTTTCACAACAAGTTTGACAGCAATTGAGTTGTTTTAAGTTTGAACTAAGTCCTTTCTTCTCTCCAAATGTGAATCCAATAGAGCTTTGAATTGATTTATATTTGTTGCATCGATGACATGTTGTGGGAGTTTGTTCCAAGCATCCACTACTCTATTTGCAAGGAAGTGTTTTCTAGGATTAGATGCAAAAGGCGTATTGGTGATTTTTTTTGAGTGTCCAAGGAGATTTATATTTTTATTAGTAGTGAAGATTTCTTGGAGGCTAGGGCAACTGTAATGTCCAGATAAAATTTTGAAAGTCTCGATCAAGTCACCCCTTTCTCTTCTTTCTTGTAAGGTTGGTAATCTCAATTTCTTGAGTCAATCTTCGTATCGTAGATCTTTCTGAGCTCTTGGTATTTTAGTGAAACGTCTCTGTACTCTCTCTAACAGATTTATATCCTTTGTGAAGTGAGGACTCCATATTTGGAAAGCATATTCCAGGAGAGGTCGCACATATGTTTTATATATTTTTAACATCATGTCCGGTGTTAGGTCAAGGAAGGTTTTCCTGATTAGATATGTTAGTGAATTTGCTCTTTTCACAATTCCAGCGATGTTCTTATTTAGATTACTATATTATTTTTCTTATTCAGCGAGGTTCCCATTTCAAGTCCTGTGATATGGTAACTCCTAAGTCTTGTTGTAATGTCACTGCTTTAGAGGTGTTCCATTAAGTTTGTAGGCAAGTGTAGGGTTAGTTTTTCCAACATGTAGGACAGTGCATTTTTCGACATTGAGTTTTAGAAGCCAATCATTTGTCCATTGATATATTTCGTTTAAATCGTTTTGCAGTTGGTTGTGATGAGTGTGTGGGTTTGCAAAGAATTTTGTGTCATCTGCAAAGCAGCTGGAGTCTGATTTTATTACAGTATGCAGGTCCGTGATGTACAAAATAAACAGAACTGGACCGAGAAACATTTTACAACATGTTACATTGTCCTTGGGCGATTGCTCGGCACATTTCCAATAGATAAAGCTGGTTTGTGCTAAGGTCGTCATGGGATTTTGTAATGTCCGGTAAGTTGCATTCTATTGCTTGAAATTCTATCACAGGAAGATGTTCACAGTTCTTGAGTAACTTTCTAGTTGGCCGCTAAAGCTTCTAGGACCTGTTGTCGTTCGATCAAGGTATTCGAAAAGGTGTTTTAAACTTAACTCGTTAGCATGTAACTGACAGACTGGACGTGGACTGAAGTGGACGATGAAGCTTTCCTTCAACAAGTCGAATAATGCCAGACTTAGTTCCAGTTTTAACTGCTGTTCTGTCACATCCGATAGCCACGATGCACGCTAAATCAATGGATTTTGAGATATTGCTTTAGCATCACTGAACTAAACGCCTATGTGGCTAATGTATTGAGCCAGGTTCTTTCAAATGACTGATATGTTCTTCTATCACAACTTTTCTGCGTCCATCCTCCATGATTAATGTTTTATCCTTTCGACCATCAAACGATATGCAAATGCACGAATCGAAATGGGGCTGATTGATGGCAGTCAGTGGGGTCCTAGTTTTGGCACGAGCACGTTGAATCTTATTACGATCCATCACGTTTGTTAGATTATCTGTTGTCACTAATCCAATATCTTGCAATATAGCGCAGACGATGGCAGCACCTGCCCGATCAGAAATACTGTATCGATCCAATGTTCTGGATACAACAGATAGTCCACTGTCTGTTGGATTTATAACATAAGAAGAAGAAGTAGATGAAGCAAAGTATTGTTGGTCAGTTGGAAGATCAACGTTAGTAAAACTTGAAACTTTACTGCGAGATGTGGACGGTTGATCTAAAGATGTTTGTTGTGTTTCTTGGTATAGTTTGCGCTTTAATTTTCTTAACATATTGCTCTCATTTTGCTTAGTAGTTTTTCTATCTAAAGAACCAATCATCCTTTTTCTGTCGCCTCTTTGATCTATCAAAAAATGTTTTTCTTTAATAGGTACTTTTCGATCTTGCGCACAAAAACAATTTTTGAACGAAGTACATTTGCAAGCAGCGATATCAAATAACGTCTGGCTGCGTCTTTTGAAATCATCCAGTTTTTAAGGTAACTCTCACTATGCTTTCTACCTTTGCATGGTTTAAGAATCGCCCAATATTTTTCATGGTAGTCCTTTATTCGTGCCAAAATTGTGCGATGTTC
Organism: Hesperophylax magnus; assembly: GCA_026573805.1. Classification (NCBI taxonomy): domain Eukaryota; kingdom Metazoa; phylum Arthropoda; class Insecta; order Trichoptera; family Limnephilidae; genus Hesperophylax; species Hesperophylax magnus. The sequence goes on along the minus strand of JAIUSX010000025.1, from coordinate 2,104,133 downwards.
CACGATCGGTAGAGACGCTCGTTTTATTAATATTTTAAATTTTTTAAATATTTTCAAATATTTTCTATTTTAGTAGCAACAATTTCACTAGTATCTCTTACCAAATCCTGGAATCATTTTTCTGTGCTTTGCGAGACATGAATAAACTATTTCATCATGTCTTCATAACTTGGTAACACACTAGCTGCTAATTACAATTGTTTACTGATGATTGCAATACCACATGCAACACCCCCGCGGCCCCGCGTCACTGCGCACGGGAATGCGCGAAAGTGGACTCAGCAATTTGTCAAATTTTCACGGGAAAATAAATATTATCACATTTTTTTTATATTATTATTTAAAGCGCGGCAATTTTTATTCATTATGAAATGTAAAAGTAAAAATTAAAGTATTAATATTGACACAAAACTGTTTTATAAAGGGACCACTTTTTACCAGATTTTAAATAATTCAACTGCTTTGGGGCAGTACTTGTTATCAAAATTTTAAATTGATATTTTGTATGCTTAATTGTATGTACCTAGAGCATCTATTCCGCACCCCGCGAAACCTGATTTATAAAAAAAAAAAAATTCCATACAATGGCGATCCACCCTACTGTATACATGGTGTCCGGAAACTCGTAGTACAAGCCGGAAACTGGAGAATGTATACCACACGGGGAACCCAAATAAACATAAAGTTTTTTGATTTGAACATTTTGATAAAAAAAAAAAAAAACCAAAAAAATATATTTTTCGGCTATTTCAGGGTTCAAATTTTTTCGTCATTATTTGTTTTACTTTTAAATTTTTAAATAGTTTTAATTAGTTGGGTACTTTGATCTTCAGTAATAATTTATAAGAATTTGATCAAAAAAAAAATCTACTTCTGACTCGATTTACTCGAAAACGAAAGCTCAAATCAAAAAAAATTATACTACAAAATCGACTCCAAATGTGATGTAGATTCACCAGTTTCCCGCTTGTACTACGAGTTTCCGGACACCATGTATATGCTGGAGACTACAATCATCACATATCTAAATAACATTGAAATGAGACTATGTTTCTTGTAACCATCAAAAACTATCGATAAATTGAATATTTATCAAATTATTTGCCTGAAATACCCATGCAAATTGAAAAAACCTTCAGCGTAAAAATAATGCCGCTGACGGGAAGGAATTGAACCAGCAGCCTTATTTTTACTCGGGAGGTTTTAAAAATTCATGGGTATTTGAGCTTATATGTTATCCTTTGTGCTGCGCATAAAAAACCTTCGTCTTATAAACATTAGTTTATTATTAAAAATAATTAATCTTTATCCACAGGTGTGAAAAAAAATCCTGCATTCAGACCAAAAGACGGTCGGTAACTGAACGTTGCTCACATATATGCCGTAATTGCACCCTCAGGGGAACGCCGAACAAAAGTGTAACTTTACATGCAAGTTTGTAAGTCGTGATTTATTCAAAAAGTATGCAAGTGACCGCTTTTAGGTATCAAAAATGGAGAGATTTTGTCTTGTTTAGCTGATAAAATGAAGTATTTCGTGTTTTTGAAAAAAGTGAAAATACTTAAAAGTGCAGTTAACCGGTTATACATAGGAGCCATTGATATTAATAATACTGCACTATTACCTCTTTCGTTCACTCTCAACGTGAATAATATTGCACTATTACCTCTCTCGTTCACTCTCAACGTGAAACCTCCTCTCGATAACTGTCGTCCACTGCAACCCCCTGATGGTGAACGTGTACGGCTTGGGTCTGTCAGCCGGCATGATCTGGCATCCCTTGACCGTGAAGTTATTCAGCGGATCATTGTAGTTGTTCTTCTCCGGCTGGTTCTTGAAGCCCACAAGGCTGCCATTGTCGAAGAGGATGAAGTAGCGGGAGCGCCAGGTCTTGATGTGCTCCCCCCGCTTGAAGAGCCATCCTTCCTTGATGATCTCCGCATCCACACCGATGGCGGCGCAGCCTGTTGTTACCGCGTCTGCCATGACCTGCAGCAAAAACATTACATTTATAACAATTAAAAATTCAAATACATTTCCATCGAGTACAAGAAGAGTTCTTTCAAGAATCTATCATCCTCGGCGACCTGATAAATATATGTATATCAGAAGCGAATCCATTCAGCAATAAAAGTGGAGGAGCCTGTTCATCAGGACAACTGGAGCAGAGGTCATGATTCTCAGCAATAAGGGGACGACCAAAAAACTGAGTAGCCGCAATATAGTTAATTCGTCAATCGAAGGAAGACTGAGTAAACTAACTATTCTGATCATAAAAATAAGACAAAATATCACCGGTTTTTAATGGTTTACAGCAGAGGTTCCAAAACTTTTTTGCCCCGTAGACCACTTGCCAAATTTTTTTTTTTCCATAGACCCCCTGCCTGCCGAATTTTGAATTTTCCTAAAACTATTGATAATCATTTATTTTAGTAAAAAGATTCCCTTCCCTTGCCTGTCCAACAACCGGGTGGCGGTATATTGCTCTGTCTTTACATTGTGCAGACAGGGGCACCCTTGTGAGGTATTACACCAAATGAAAATGAAGCAAGATAAGCAACGGGAATTTCTTTCTGTAGTTAGCCCTACAGAACTGCCTCTTAAGTTCTTTGTCAGTGCTTATTCCGGTCATTTCTTCTTGTGACATGTTTTCCGATTCTTCAATGTTCCATTTCGATAGTCAAAATGTCCTTAAACTTAGTTTTGAAGTCTGTGTAAAGTACATTTGAATGTTGAACGTCATTATTACCCTGGACGTTTTTCAAAAAAAAGTTGGGGAACTAGGAAAATTCGCGGCTTCCAATGTGCAATGTTTTGATTGAATATATTAATTCTGACGAGAAAAGGAACGTAGACTCTATTTATATACCTCAATTAACAACTTTAATGAAATACAAAAATCAAATAAGTAATTTCTCAGTCTATTATATTTGTGTTAGGTCTATTGTGTCATTTACGGAACTCCTAAATGTTGACTTGAAGTAAATGGGGGTCCGCTTGTATGTACCCCCATTTGAATCTCGTGGACCCACAAATTTTTTTCTCGCTGACATAGACCCCCAGGCAAGCTGATATCGACACCTGGGGGTCCATATAGACCACTTTGGGAACCTCTGGTTTACAGCATTGACATACACAAATTGATATCCTTGCATTAACATGAAAATTGGGTATCTTTTCGATGAGTTGGTGGCAAACCACGTGACCATATGTTTGGGAATTGTTTGAATAAACTACAGAATTAGTCCACCGAAGAGCATACATTGAAATAACCAGACCATGCGCAGAAAAGTAAAGTTCGCTAAAATAAGGCAAAGGTGTGCAGCGTACTCCATTGCGGAATATTTCTGTGCAGGATCTAAGTGTTCATTTTTAAACAAACCGCCTGGCATAAGAACAAACTAAAAACATAAGAACTAAAAATGAACGAGGTAGATAAATAATAACACATTTGTAAAAGTGTCCAACTAAAGAGGGAACTATTGTTCACCCGATTTGGGATTTGTAGTTAAGTTTTTTATGCAGTCACCAATTTGCGCGCCATTGTAATAATGAGTAGTAATTCGTAAGCAGATTTTATTTCCAAGGAATAAATAGTGATATTACAATACGAGTTGCCTGTGCACTGTCAGATTCTATTGACAAATCACAGGAGTGTGGACGGTCACGCCGTCTCTCACGCTCCGCACTACTTGGTTTGTTCACCTTTCCCCGATTAGCAGGTCTATGTATTAGAATGTCTATGGTTTAGAGACCTAAATTTTAACACTGAAATGTTTTGGAACTGCGTTAGATAACTGATTGTACATTGAGAATTAAACCACTGTAAGATTATGTAGGGTCCAAAGACTGCCATAGACTGACCATGTTGAAAGAATGCCAGATGACAGGACACTGAAAAACATGACCAAACGGATGCCACAGTGGAAGCATCCTAAAGGTATATCGAGGAGGAAGCGGACTGACTGCGTAGAAGAGGATTGGAGTCAGCGGAGAATTTTTTTTCGCTTTTTAGAACAGTGAACATGATAAATAAAAGCCAACGGTAGGACATGTAACTTTTTATTTTTATTGATACAATAATATCATGTATTTTTAAACATTATATGATAATGTGCACCTCACTGGGTACTTTGTCCGTGTTGAGGATAAACTACCGAAACAATCTGGTACATTGATCTCAAGAGGAAAATTTTCATACTGAGACGCATGATTGAAGAGATAAATAAGTTTAATTTTATGGTAGCATAGGATAAGGAACAGAATGTGAGATGTGAGGCTTTCACCTATCAATGTTTATCTTTTGAACAAATTATTTATAATTAATAAAAAATACAAACATTTCCCAAACACCTACTAATGTTATTTCAGTTCAGGGTAAAAACATTAAAAAAAAAACAAATGCAATTGCACAATAATATTACTCTGACAAGTATTTGGTCAAAACACAAAAAGTTAATTGATGATTTAAGAATAGTTTTTTTATAAATTGACCAGACATTGTAAATAATAGGAATTTCAGCGTTCAATCAAACGAAAGTGAACACAAATAGTTGTAAGTTGGTTGGTTGGTTGCATGTTGCATCTTTATGGTAACGAAATAATATTATCCAGGATAATAGTTGCGGCAGATGCGTGCAGTGTGCACGGGCTGAGCTCGTCAGTTATTGTTTGTTAATAAGTGTTCACTGTTCACCTCGTGTCACTGGTCGGTGCTACTGCGAGATGTAAACAAGGCAGACGGTGACGGCTGACGCTGACGGCAGACAAGGGAGTGGATGTTTATAAAGTTTGCTGTGACCTCGCGAGGCAGCGACATTCATGTCTGGTCACGTGACCAAACACGAATTTTGAAGATTGCGAATTTCGGCAATGTAGCCCACAATACGCCCATACGCACTTATAATCACTACCAGCCGAGACAATAATCCAATATTCACTACGAAAATACATCGATTCCGGGAATGAGAAGCCCGTTAATACCAAAATATCGTGCGGAGATATGAATGTGTTGTCTAGACAGCTAATAACATCACATGGTCCTTCAGTGTGCGCTTACTTACCCGTTTAAACGGTGATTATTCAGCGGTTAATTGATAAAATCTCGGATACACTGTCCGAACACAACGTTTAATCCATTTTGGATCAACTTTTGGCTTTTTACGACTTAAATTCTCTGATTATTTAGTGAAATCTCGCAACAACTTCTGCGGCAGCCCTATTTTGACAAAATGCTTTGAGATTCTATCGCTAGAGGCGATAGCTACACTGTTGATTCGCCGCCCCATTGTGGTAAAATTCAGAACTAACGATTGTAAGCGCTATTTTCGAAATTTGTAATTAACAAAAAAACAACCATAAAATAAAACAAATTGATAATTATAAAGGCACATGGTACACTGCATCTGCATCTGTGAATTTTGAAACATTTGTTTTATAATTCTAGAATGATAGCTAACCCTCAATAATATAAAGAAGAATAAAATAAACGTAGAGTCAACTTACAGCGCGCATTTTTAACATTTAATGAATCAAACACAAAATACACCTTATTGAATACTAAAGCACGATAAACATCATACGAGTAACTCAAAACAAAATACAGGTTGTATTATAACGATTTACCGTTGGCGCCGCTACCCAAACAGTGAATGAAAATGGAAAAGTAACAGAAAGCATTTATCGTAATCAGACAGATAAGCACGTTACGCTAAAAAATAGTTGTTTGTGCCATTTTTTCCTGGAAAGCAAATCGTCATCGATCACAGCTGCGCTATTTATACTTGTACCAAGCAAACATGCAATTACTCGTTTATGGGAGATTTCTGGCGCCTTTATGACTTTTATATAATTTACAGGTAGGCAAGTAGCAGAGCATTGATTGGCGAATTATGATGGTCTCGCGGTACTTCAAGAATGATAATCTAGAGAAAAATCATAATGAAGTTTTTCAGAGAAATACTTCTACATCAAAAAATTACAAAATTATATTATGAAGACAAAGTTATAATAAACTAGCTGACCAGTGTACCCGGCGTTGCTCGGGACTTATGCATGGTTTGAGGTTGTGATTACTAATGTATCTCTCAAGTGGGTGCATTTTAAAAGTGGAAAAACTATTATTATTATTATAAGTATATTTTGTTTCAATTGATCGTGCTATGTCTTCCTCGGGCGTCCTAGACTTACACTGTTCTCACACCTCTTACTTCTTTCATCATGTAGATACTCTTCATTTTACCACTTAATGTAATATCCTGAATCCACATATTTATATATCGACTATAATTCGTCTCCATATTTCATTCCAGTGCAGAAATAATAAATAACTTCTTCCTCGGCGTCCTCGACTTCTTCTACAATTCAAACCACTCTCTAAACACTCCTTGCACTGATAAGAACAAACTTAGAAATTTTCAGCGAAACCGGTCCAGTAGTTTTTGAGTCTATAGGTGACAAACAAAGAAACATTCATTTATATATAAATTATTATTACCAAAGACGCTGTGTGATTCTCAGAACTAACCATTTTTTTTCAGTGTTTTGTTCCGTGAATACATTTATTATATTACTAGCGCATACCAGGAAAAAAATCGTGGAATATTGTAATTGTAGGATTTGTGAAACTGAAAGTAGGTACTTTATTAATTTATTTATTTAATTCGATTCGTACGTTTTTTTATAACATTACAGATTGGGGTCTAGGTCGCTATAATTGTACCGTTTATACAATGTACTTGCAGTGCCCAAAACTTTTGTAAGAGCGTTGTAGGACATGAAAAACATATTATAGATCTTTTGATCAACTACATTAAAGAAGCACGTGGCTTTCCCACGGGTGAGTTCATGAACAATAAAGGAGGTTATGGCGGCGTCTTCGAGAGTGATAATCTGCTACAAATAGGAGAGGTCATTATCAATATCGGTGATGGGTATAGCCAGGAGTAATATCGGTAGAGACGTAAAACAAAACCTTAAAAATTACTTGTGAACTCTTTCAATGCATAAAATTAATGTAAGTTCATTCGTGTGAGGCCCAAAAAATTGAATTTGACTCCAATAGGTACACTTAAGACTAGTGTGTTATATAAGAGCTGCAGGGTTTGTGGCCCAGTTGGAGACACGGTCGATATCACGTTGAAGAAGTATGCAGTCAAGAAGATTTTTTAATTGAACGATACAGTTTCAAGTCATCTGTGAAAAGTAAAAAGTGCGAATGAATGATGATAACCAATATCGTCAATAAATAGCACACAAGCGGTCCAAGAATAGACCCCTGAGGAACTCCAAAAAAAACCACGAATTACTTAAATACTCACTTATAAATTATTTGGTTTATTTTACATTAGCTCCCCACAGGACATATGCTATCTTTGAGGATGCTGTTTGGAGGGTTTTTAAGGAAATAAAGGAGAGGGAGGTCTGTGAAGGAAAAAAGGTATGGCAGGTAGGTAGGAATCTGAGGGTCAGTGTCGAAAGTTTGAATTCATCCCCCCAATGCGGTGAAGGTGACTTGTTGAGAGAATCCTGCAGAAGAGGTAAGAAGATCTACCTCAACCAGTCACTCTAATTTAACGCATTACGCGGGAATGGGCAGGAATATTTCACATCACGCATGCATGCATGCACCGGCAACCGAACTTAGTATTTTTAATAATATTACCATAAAAAATGTGGTTATTCCATTAATTGGTTATAATAGCTAATTATAGTAGTATGCTGGGCCGGCCCTACACGGGCGCAATTGGAGCAGTCCGCTCCAAGGCGCTGATAATACTTGACACCTAACAGTCCTAAGGGCTAGACAAAAATATAAATCACCCAAATATTATTGATTACAGTGATCACCTATCTAGATAGACGTCTACTGGTTTTGACGAGGAACGCCAAAATTTTACGCGCGCCAGGTCTTAACATTTCTATAAAGCTGAGAAGATATTGAAGTTGTTTTTTTCGTGTTATTTTGGAAACAGGAAGCGACTATTAGTTATTTATATTTTGCTCCTTGAAAAATGCCAAATATCTTATCATCTACTTCTTCCTAATAACCTAAGATCCAGGGACGTATTTTTCACTGATAAAATATTTAGCTAAAAGTATAAATATGTATAATACATTACCTACATAACGTGACCAACATTCTAAGCCGCAAGGAATTCTAGAACGGTATTATATCTAGATTAAGAATTTTAATCTAGATTGCTTGCATTCGTCGTCATAACCTTCGTCACAATAAATTGTCGTCACTCATTGCGTATGTTTATTTGTTCATTAAAAACAATGAGAAATTCATTTTGATTCCTCGATTATGACTGAGTAGGTAAGTAGGTTCCTACGTTCGTAATAACCGTAATGTAAGGTACCTACGTCATGGCAACACTATTCGTTGACGATAGGTAGGTACTGCGTAAAGTAATTTTTTACATACTAAAATTTCGACCAATAGGGTTGAACTTTTTCTTTTATTTTTAAATAATGAAAGTAGGTACCTACACAAGTAGATATGAGCGCATTTAAGTAAAGAGGGATGCTTGGAATATGTACATACCTAATCAGTTTTTGCTGTACGTAAATAAGCCGACGAAACCAAAATATTTATATGACAATAATAAATGAAACAGACTTCTATTAATAGTATTCATCTTTAAAAATATTATTTTTTTACCAATATGCGCCAATCCTATTTTTTTTGCATGCTCTGCTTATCGGTTCCCGGAATTAATCGAATTAAGGTAGGTAGATACTACGGGATATTACAAAATAACATATATAGGTACTGACAATTAATTATGTAACTAGATAACACAGCATATTAATATACGTATCTATAATATTTACCATCTATGTTTTGTTTTTCTCATATTTTCCACTTAGCTAATATCCATTACCTAAATCAGTTGCTCCTAAAGGGCGAAAACGCCCATCGGTGATGCAGAATACAGATTACCAAACTCAATGTGTAATACACAATACATCATCCCTAAAATGACTAGGTCATGAAAGAAATTATTTCCTCAGAGCCCCCTGTGTAGACAAAAAGAAAAACCAATCAGCGATTTGCATGTATTTTTAAATACATTTGTTTGAAGTCTTTTGATTTGTTGTATCCATGTTGGCCTGCCGATTGCAGATTAAGTATGCAACTACTCTATTAATACCGTATTGTAAAAATACCACAATAATTTTTAATACTTTTTAAGGCGACTAATGAATTGGTAGGTACTTACTCACCAAATTGAGATAACATCGTGTTTGGGTTTTTACTAAACCACGGACCACAATTTGATAAAAATAAAATTAATAATCTTGATAATTTCATTCATAAAACCGCATTGGTAGAAAACAACACATATACAATTACGTACCACACAATAATAATAATTATTATTATTTGAATATTTATTTAGCGCCGTTTTCGTGAAAAAATCACCTCAAGGGCGCTTAAAAAAGATACACAAAATACGGGGTTATTTTTTTCACAAAATCAGATAAGATATAATTTTTTTTGTTCATGTTCCTCAGGAGGAACTCTGGTATTGAAAAGGTTAATTATTGTTGCAACATAGTAAGGACTTTAACCTGAACTACATGACTGTTGCATATGTCATCATGAAGTTTCACTAAAACAAATATGTATTGTCAAAACGTGCCACTTGACGGGCTAATCGCATTGCAAAGGTTCAGAATATTAGTTGAGGTTTTGAAGGCTTTATGTTGTTGATGGCGGGATTGTGAGTTTGCACTTAGAAGGGGAAATGCTTATGGTCCTTCCAGGAGGGCACAGCCACGACGCGGTAGTCCCTATTGAAGGCATCCATCTGGGCCAACTCCTCGGCAGTGAGGTGAAAGTCGAAGATGTCGATGTTTTAGGCGATGCGGACCGGGGTCACCGACTTGGGAATGGCAGCGGCGCGGCGCCGTTATCCAACACGTATCGCAGCACAATCTGTGTGCCGTGTGTGGTGCTCTTGCCGTACTTGTTGGCGATGGCCATGGCGGTGAGGACGGGATCGTCCATACGGGGCGCGGGCGATGTCGCAGTGATATATATATATCAAATATCATTACAATTGCATAATAGGTACTTACATTATTTTTGCGTAAATAATAATAAAACATATTTATGGTAGCGACTTCGACAGTCTCCGTGGTCTAGGGGTAAGGCTCTAGACTTCAAGTCAAATTTTATTTGATTAATTTGTGTTATTTCACAATTTTATCATTTACATTATATATGGTATGTTTGCGGCACGTTCCAGACAGTGGCGGCTTGTGACTTTTGGGTGTACTAGAGTGCTAATATTACACACAATGTCATTAATGATTTTTTTTTAAAAATTTGGTTTTTTGTATGAAGATTTTCAGGAAATTTCAGTTTGAAAAAATCGAATTTTCTAAAAAAATTAAAAATCATTTTCGGATTCAACAACATCAATAATGTCGAATTTGTCAAACTTAGCTACAGTGGAAGATACTCTCAGTATCGCCCTGGTGTAAGACCACCATTCAGAACTGAAATGGCTTTAATCGTGTTTGGTGACCAGATTTGAACAGCCAGGTACTTCCCCTCCACCTTCTTCCCCATATTCCTCCTCTCCCCACTACCTCCAGCCTCACAACATACCCCAATTGGGGATGTCATATGTCTATTTGATGCCAATGTTACAATAGAATTTCTGTAGATCAACTGGGCATTGGTATTTAATGTTCTTATACTTAACCCCAGGAGGGATGCCGTGAATTATCGACAAAATAATGTAAATCATTATAATATACTTCCATGGTTATTTTCCGTCTCAAACGTCTTACATGAAAACGAAAGAACATGAAAACGAAAAAACATGAACACAACAGAAAATGCCAACATATCGAATGTTTCCGATCAAATACCATAGAAATTGCAAAATGTACACTTAACTTACTTAGTTCATAATATAAATTGGAGGCGCTACTAATGTCTCGTCGAAACTGGTTCCAATATTAGAACGTTATAAGCCTTGTGTGTAGACCGGATTAGGTAGTTTTAGTTAGAGTGTTGGGAGAGTTGGAGGTAAAAAAGAAGAAACTTTTTTTCCGCTTCCTGTCTCATCTAAATATAATATATCAATGGGTAAAAACAACTTTTTAAAACCGTTTTACGTAAAATATTATAATGGTAAGGTTCTGCTTCTATTATTATTAAAAATAAATAATTCACATCCGTGGGAATCTTTCTGAAAAAAAAGGTATTATAATTATGAATTCATCGGAATTAATTAAAATGTGACCCTACAGCAAACCCCCATTTTTAGATTGCTTACAAAAAAAATGTACCTACCATTATTAAGGTTATCGACAATTTTTGGTAGGTATTTGTAATCTGCCTGTCTCGGTATGCCTCGTGTGACAGGCACAGTTAATATTGATGTGTAAGCTTAATAAATAATACTGTGACGAATATTCAATGATTTAATTTCTTATACAAATGCGATTTATTTTGCGGTTTTATTTGTGGTTAGGTAATTCACGTAATACTAATATTTTGTTTTTATCCTTAATTATAAGTGCGCTAACTTCGGGAGGTGATACTAATTGATTTTAGATGTAAAAAAAGAAACATGACTTATTTCGCAATTCTAATGTTTTAAGGTAGTTGTTAGATAAAAAAGGTGAATTGTTTGTATGGGAAAATAAATATTCTCACATGAAAAAATACTTTTGTATGGGAAAACGAACATTGGAATTTAGAAAAAAGTTATTTGACTTTTTTACTTCTCATGTAGAATCACCTCCCGAAGTTGGCGCACTTTACCCCCGGACACACTGTATTTGAATCATATTTATATGCAACTACCTACTGGATGAGATAATATCTGCCAAAGTGGACGAATGGACATTTTTGTTTTTTTAACTCGACTTTTAGTCAGGTTGGTGACTGTTCGGTTCCCCAATTGTTATACTTATTATTTGAAATTGATTGTTCCGTATGTTTCAATATGAGAAATTAGTAGTTAATAAAAGCTATAAAGATTTGGAAAAATCATTGTCCGAATTTTTTGATGTTTCTTCATAAAAATTTAAATGATTACAGTTTTTTCCTTTCTACAGCCACCATACTAGGCACATGAACGTATTATGGTAGCCATATTTCTTTAGATTGTTAAGATGTTAGGATATACAGAAATAAGAGAGACAAAAAAAGATATAAAAATAAGAAGAAAACATATGAATAGAATGGAATAAAAGAGCAATTAATTTAATTTAATGGTAGGAAACATTCTTTGCAATAGTTCCCTTTACCAATAGCCAATTCTGAATATTTTTTATATAAATATGTTCAGTTTTCGATTTTATGGTATCTATATTGAGTGAATTGAAATTATCTATATTGAGTGAAGTGAATTGAAATTTTTGACGTACTGTTTCTGTAAAAAATTGTGAACTGCCTTATTGACTCCCCAGCCCTGTTAGAAAGGATTGCATTTCATTGTCCTGAACGCAATACCAGATCAAATACTTTATTTTATATACAACATTTCAAATCGAAATACGCACAAAACTCCTTGCTCGGGCGTATCTGCAAATCTTATAATGCCTTAAGCGATATTGATATTTTCCACTGTACCCTTAAATCGTTTAAAATCAAATTAACCTGACTATGTACCTAAGTTAAAAATATTACTTCTGTATTGTTTAGTATTCTCTTTTTAATCATTTTTCACGCACAATATGTACTTTATTACTTATAATTAATTTCTAACTTTTATAAATGGAATTTAACTGGTTTAAATCATGTTATATATTTTATGATCAATTATTTTTTTGTAAAACTGTATGTTTCCTAAATAAACTAAAATAAATAAAAAATCTTGTGAGCAATATAGGAAAATTGTCGCTGGGCAAATGCTGTTTTTGTTGGAGGAATTACACATTTTAGGTGTGACGAGTAACGCGTATGAATATTTTGTTGTGTTTTTTGATGATATTTTTTTCTATATATTCTATGTTTAAGAATAGTCTTAATGTATAATTGACGAATATCTAGGATTATAAATTTTTTGAAAAGTGCCTTGATGGGTGTGACGGGTGAAATTTGAATATTATCCTAAGCAATAGTTTTTGAGTTAAAATCATGGGACGGAGAATTGAAGAAGCACAACCTCCCCATCCCACAATCCCATATGTGGCGATTGCTTGAAAGAGTGCAAAGTGGACACATTTTAATGTTTTTAGGTTAAGGATAGATCTGAGAGATCTGAAATTTGTAATAATTGTAACTCCGTGGTCGTGGTAAGGCTCTCGACTAGCAAGCTGAAGGCCGCGGGTTCAAATCCTGGTTTAAGCAAGTACCTACATTTAATACTGATTTATTTGTGTTATTTCACAATTTACGCATTTAAAATAGTAAATAGTATATTTGCGGCACGCTTCAGAGTGGAGGACACTCTCACTATCGTCCTATAGTCTTGTTGAAAGCCGTGTTTGGTGACCTTATCCGAATAGCCAGGTGCTTCCCCACCTTCCTTCCCCTTCCCACTTGCTTGAGTCTCACTGGCTCCAGATGGTTGGGAGCAGTTGAGACTCTTGTGCGGTTACACATATTATTATTTTTTATAACTCCATACAGAAAATTATTTCCCTGAGGGCCGATGTCATCTTTGGGGATGCTGTATAAAGGTTCTCTTTGAGAAAAGGAAGGAGTAAACCTGGTATTGATAATACCCATATTGTAGGAGGTAGGAAACAGCCGAGCTTGAACACAGAAACTAGTCGTAGAAGCGACCTGTTCTCATTTGACACATTTCATCCGTGTACGGCGTGTTGGGCGTGCTTTACTGTGAACCGGTGCCGAAGGTACACGGATCAAACTTACTGATATAAACCACTGCTAATTTATTAAGAATCCCTTCAAATTATTAGCGATCCGGTTAAAAACGGGACTGCAGGCCCTTAACGAATGAATTGATAGGTTTCCTGTTAAACTTTTAGTAAAAGAAAAATGTATTATCGCGATGTCGGAACACGTGTTCGCACTTCGTCATTATATATTATCAAGGTGCAGGTGCATATATTACGAATGTACTAAAAGTTTAACCAAAAACGGCATGCAATCCCGTTTTAACCGTATTTAGATTAATTTGAAGAGATTTTAAATAAATCAACAATTCTCAATTTTCTCCATGTAAGTAAAAGTTAAAAATTCTCATAAATTGCAAAATTCGAATTGAATTGTTAGGCTTCATGTTAAACTTTTAGGTCGGGTTGTTTCACAGAATTTGAACAATTATTGAAATTTCAAAGTTAATTTTCAAGTTCTGTGAACGTTCTGTTGAAGTTCTGTTGTTATTTCAGTTCTATGAAGTAACTGGCCTATAAAGACATAATAACAGAACATCAATAGGATTTTCACAAAACGTGCAAATTAACTGTGAATTATGATGAATTGTTAAAATTCTGTAAAAAAAGAATGTTTTAACGCGACGTCGGAACACGTGTTTATAAAAATCATCATTAGAATGATGATTAAATAAAATAAAAGATTATCAGTTATAGTAATGCCCGACGTCACATCTGACGTTGCCATTATTATTATTGTAATATAGTCGGTGTACGATATGTGGAATTGTATTATGACGATGAGAGAAATAAAACGACGACGATAAAATAAACGTTTAGAGGCCTATGAATACATCAGTAAGCGATAACAGTTTATTGGTGTTTCCATTTTTCAATAATATTTGTTTATCGGGTGAAATAATAAACACAAAATATGCGAGAAAAACGCATCCTGCGCAAAACACAACATTTAATGTTCTTTTGGCAGTGCGTCACTTATACAAATAACTATGTCCAACAAGCCTAGTAACCAGCAAGTAATATGAAGCATTGTTCAACAGCAGTCGAAATAGTTTCATTGTAAAGACGTAGTTTAGTAAATTTACATTTAGAAAAATTAAAGACGCAACAAAGGTAATAATGGGGGCTTGCTCGAGGCTCACATTTTAATTAATTCCGACGAATTCGTAACTATAAGCTCTCTTTTTCAGACACACAGACTGGTTTTACGGGGTGGTTTGATATCACAAAAGGTGTTAAACCAGGCTGCGTAATGTCACCGTGGTTATTCAATCTATACATGGATAATTGTATGCAAGAATTGGAAGAGGTGGGATTGGGCGCGAATTTGAGTAATCTGAAAGTATGTTGCCTGTTGTATGCTGATGATGCGGTGCTACATTACGCTATTATGCGATTATCTACAGTCTCTCGGGTCTAGGATGAAGATACTCGAGTCGGGACATGTTGAGAGTCAGAATAATAGAAGAGTATGTATGAGACGATGTATGAATGTGAATGAGGCAAGGAGCGTGTGCCAAGACCGAGTTGTTTGGCGGTCCGTCCTCTCTGCCTACCTCTGCGGGGAAACGGCGTGTTGGTTAGTTAGTTAGTAACACACGGGATATAAATTAATTACCATTAAAATATTTTACGTAAAAACGTTTGAAAATTTTGTAACACTATAAATTAGCGATAAGTACTAGATTTTATTTTATTTTCGATGGAAGCAAAGACTTTGGGGTGTTGCATTATATATTAAATGAAAATTATAATATAATAAGCCCTGACGAAGCTTGAGATAAGCGAAACCCGGTTGGCTGTCATTATTAATTCAAATAAAAAGTGGTGTATTACAAAGTGTGTTTTTTCATTTAGTAGATTTTATTTTCCTAGATTATGAGTAGTTGGTAACTTCCCGAGGAATTCTGTTAGAAACGTCTGAGATTTTAGTAATGCGTTAAACAGAATTAATTCAAATATACCCCGCGGAGAGACCCGTTTTCTACGTCTGCTATTGCAAATTCAACCTTAGATCCGACGCAGGTCCGCGAACCGATTTTTTTAAACGCCTTCTTCACTGGTAAGTTTTTAGATTCTCACGGCCAAAAGCATTTTCGGCTAAAGAAGGAGTTAGCGCAACACGGCATAACACCCCAAAAACAAACAACAAAAATGCCTTCTTCACTGTTTCAAGTATGGCTAGTCCATTATCTTCGTCTACTTTCCGGGTCTAGCATCTACCCTCCGGGTCCGGGTCATGGCCGACCCTGAGCCAAATTAGCGCGAGTTAAATTTTGACGCCCCTTATCA
The DNA here is from genome assembly GCA_026573805.1 of Hesperophylax magnus. Lineage (NCBI taxonomy): Eukaryota > Metazoa > Arthropoda > Insecta > Trichoptera > Limnephilidae > Hesperophylax > Hesperophylax magnus. Next base: position 2,088,005 of record JAIUSX010000025.1, on the reverse strand, counting down.
AAACCGGTAGATGTTTTGCTAGGTTATCATTGTAATCAATAATATTGGTAAGATTTGTATTTTGTGTAGCGCCGTTTTTGTGTAAAATCTCAAGGCGATATGTTGGGACTGAGGTGACTGGGTGTTAGATATTATCAGCGCCTTGGCGCCTTGACAATTCGGCGCCCGAAGTGGACTGCTCCAATTGCGCCCGCATAGGACCGGCCCTGGTCCGGGTTTTTAAGTAAAATGGTTTTTAAGTAAATGTATATGATAGTTAGTGTGTATGTGAACTCAGTTTTATCTTCTAAAATAAATATATATTTTTATAAGCGCGATGGTTATCGTCCGTCGTACGACGCAGCTTAATTCGTTATTTTTTTTATTAAGTAACTTTTTTTACATTAACCTCACACGGGAGGCCCTGGTGAAAGTAATTTCCCTCAGGGCCCACGTCATCTTTGGGGATGCTGTGTGGGGGGTCTTTTAAGGAAAGGAAGTAGGGAAAGTTCTGGGAAAGAAAAAAGGTATGAGGGGTAGGTAGGAATCTAGGGGTCAATATGTCCAGTCATGACGGATGTGTGAATCGATACCTCCCACTGCAGGCCATGGATCGAGAGCAAACGCATCCGCTGCTAAGACCTAGACAAAAGTCTATGACCCCTGCTAAGTCACAAAACGTAGCGAATCACTTGGGGTGATGATCACTATGGCAGGGGTGTTGGTCATCCAATCATGGTTCCTGGGCTGGCGGCACCCATATCCTAAATTGATGTGAATACAACTCGCCCGACTCGACCGATACGACTCGCCCGATACGACTCGCCCGATACGACTCGCCCGATACGGCTCCCTCGATACGGCTCCCAGCTCTTAGCCTCGTACCACTGGAAAAATAAGATTCTAGGTAGGTAGTAGGTGTAGGTAGATATGTCCAAGTCCTAATGTCGGACTGTCAGACAATGAATACTTGGATAATTTTTAAGGCACTATTTTTCTATAATATCTCCGGATAAAAAGAAGTAACCGTTCAATTACCCCTAAAGAATATGTGGCGGAGTGGCCTTTTTTATACAAACCTACTGTTTTATTCCGAGATTGATGAAATTTGGCATGCTTGACCTTCAAAACAAGAGGAAGTTGACTGTCTTCATGAGTACGAAAAACTACCCCATACCCTTGCCCACTCCTTAATGTAATTTTGCACTTCAAAATAAGAGGAAAATTAAGACCCGTTTATAATAGGAATAAGCTGTAAGAAAAGGCCGGTGCCGTAATCCGTAATCCGTTATATTTTAGATCGTCGTTTATAATTGGAATAGGAATAGAATAGAATACACCCATAGAAGTGACTATGCCGCTGTCACTTGTCTATGTCAACTGTCAACCTAGAGTATCAAAAATCAATTCCGCGTCATTTAAATTAATTATTTTTATTACTTTCGTCTTCAGCAAATATATATAAAATTCGGTGAAATTTCTATTAACTCTCTAAAATTATTGTTCGATTATTAATTGATAAAATTAAGTTGGACGGATACACAGGTTTCCTATCTTCCAACTTCTACGGCCTAGGGCTTATCGAATACGGATTACGGACTATTTATATTATAAATGGCCCTTTACTGTCCACATCTCATTTTGAAAGACTTTCGAGACTTCAGCTAGTTCATGAATAAAATAATAATAATAAAAAGGAACGATCCACAAAGAAGTGCGATTTTAATTTTTTTTGGGTTGTTGGTGGGAAATGTTCGACATACTGGTATTTTAGTTTTCATGCGAAAGGTGTCAGAAGGAGTATAATTGTGGAAGAATTTACCTCGACAAACGTTATTATTTGTCATTGAATTAGGACGGACCTATGCTGGGGTTAGCGGTACATAATATAATATAATTACAATCAAAAATACAATCAATATAGTAGAGTGATTGCGCAAAAATATAAAGGTCTTACCACAGGAATGCTATGCCTCCTTTTTGCAAGGGACCAGGTGCGCATATTGTTATTAAGGATCATTGTCGTATCAATATTCCAGGGGAATCCTGGAAAATAGCTGTCCATTTTGCCCTACTACTCTGTTCCGCATCTGAAAAGAAAAAAAAACAATTTTAACGCTTTTTAAAAATGAAATATTGAACCTTAGTCCAGTCATTTTAGCAAAATTCCTTGAGCGGGTCGTTTTAGATTTTTAATATATCGTTTGGGTTACCACAGTGATGTTAAAACCAAGTTTTCGATCTGTCAAACCCCTGCGCCCGGCTTTACGCGAAAACAGAAAAATTTAGACACTCTCGTTTTGGGTTTTGCAGTATATTTAAAAAAAATAAACGTCTCTCGAAAAAAACGTTCGTGACTTTTTGAAAGTTGAATAAATTAGTTACAATTTGAGCATAAGTTGAGCTATTACGTATGACTATTCTCGAGATACAACTTTTCAAAACAAAACATGAATAAAGTCAAATATCTCCTAAAATATGGGTACGTAAAAACTCACGAAAATCACATTTCAAGTACATTAAATTTTCAATCATTTGAGCATAAGATGACCTTTATGTGTCAAAAAGTTCTGGATATATATAAAATACATTAACCATGGGTTTGGTATATATCTAAGCAGATTTTTTTGTTAAGTACAAATTAAAAAAGTCACACCAAATTCCTTGCAAAATCTTATTTGGGTTGCCACAGTGACGTAAAAACCAAGTTTTTTGAGGTCGGTGCACCCCGCATCCCGCGCTAAACCGCAAAACAGCAAAATTTAGGCACTTGTTTTCGTTTTTTCCGTATATTTTAGAAATAGTTTTCTATTGAAATAAAAAAACATTTTTTGAAATATAATATATTTTGCTGTTTTTGTAGGGTAGCGCAGGACGCGGGGGTTCGCCGATGTCGAAAACTTGGTTCCAACATCACTGTGGTAACCAAAACGATATAGACCTTCAGTCTAGTTTCTGTCGCCATGATGCTCGCACGCCCAGAAATTGCAAATCACATAGTAACCGCTTAATATAGTGAAACACAGTTAAATATATTGTTGTTGCAAACAAAGCAGTCTGACTGACGTTCGGTAACACTGCTATCAACTGCTTACATAAGGACAAGGATGCTACGGGTCTACACTGCTATCAACTGCTTACATAAAGACAAGGATGCTACGTGTCTACACTGCTAACAACTGCTTACATAAGGACAAGAATGCTCCGTGACTACACTGCTATCAACTGCTTACATAAGGACAAGAATGCTACGTGTCTACACTGCTATCAACTGCTTACATAAGGACAAGAATGCTACGTATCTACACTGCTATCAACTGCTTACACAAGGACAAGAATACTAAGGACGGGTTGTTTCGGAGAATTTGAACAATTCATCAAATTTCAACGTTCATTTACGGGTTCTGTGAAAGTCCTATTCAAATTCTGTTATTATATCATTATAGGCTAGTTGCTTGACAGAACTGAAATAAAAACAGAACTTAAAAATATCTTTCACAGAACTTGAAAATTAACTTTGAAATTTGAAGAATTGTTCAAGTTCTCCGAAACAACCCGTCCTTAGTGTCTACAGTCTACACTACGCTTTGGATCATCATCGGAAAGACAGCCCAAACAAAAAAGAAGAAAAAATTAAAAATTGTGAATCCCAAAACGAAACATTTAAGTTAACAAATCACAATTACAAAGCAACAATTGTATTATTTAAAAATATGATGACTATTGCCCAAGAGCTTATGAATTATGAATATGTATGTAGGTTTAAAAGTTAATCAAGTAAAACTGTCACAGATAATCTTAGCTATTATAATGTATTTTTAAAAGTTGTTTTCTTTACGCGTTCATACATTTCTATTGAAAAAAAATAATTTTTTTTGTAGTTTACATTTATATTTTTTATTGAGTAATTTAAATTTTTTTTTGTATTCTACTCAAGCGAAACGATAGGTAAACCTTCAATTTATCTAAAGGATATTTTTGGTATTCATAATGTACACCAATTCGTTATGAAGATTATTCAAAATAGTGATTTAGCATTAAGCTTCACCTTAAACGAAACTGATTATAAATTCAATATAAACGAATATGTTTGTGAAACTGCCACGGAATGCAAGAAGATTATTTTATGAATATACCAAATCTAGCTCCTAGTACCTACTTAGGGTCAAGCAACGAACAGTCGAGATGCATTATTTGTAAAGCGTGCAATATTGTTATAATAACACAATCAAATTATTACGCTATTACAATAAATGTACTCATCCTTGTAATATTATTATATCCACACTCAACAAATGACTTCAAATTATGTTGACTAATTTACAGAGTATTCTAATATAGAAGAAAACATATGTTATGATGTTGATCACTTCGTAATCAGGAACTTAAATATTAGAAGCACAAACAAAAACATTACTGAATTATTATGCACTCCTAGGACGGGTTGTTTCGGAGAATTGGAACAATTCTTCAAATTTCAACGATCATTTTCAAGTTCTGTGAAAGATTTTTTCAATGGGTGTTTTTTATTTTTATTTCAGTTCTGTCAAGCAACTAGCCTATAATGTGATATAATAACAGAACTTGAACAGTACTTTCACAGAACCCGAAAATGAACGTCGAAATTTGATGAATTGTTCAAATTCTCAGAAACAACCTGTCCGTCGTTTAAAAACTGAACATGACTGTATAGTTCTAAATGAGACACATCTCAATTCAATAAATTTAGATAATATTCAATAATTACCGAACTTTATATAATGTATTACCACGAAAACACACATTAACAAGAATAGTGGTATAGTTATACACATAAACCAAAAACACCAAGATATATATCTTATAAAGAAATAAACACGACACTCACAAACTGTCTAGCATTACAAATAAAAATAAATAATCAGGTTTATCAGATTATTGCTGTATACTGAACACACCGCTCAAAAACTCAACAATTTATTGAGAACCCCAAAGATGTAATAAATAACAACAAATGTATAGTGACAAAATACTATAGTGATGGGTGACATCAATTTAAACATAGCTCAAAACTCAAACAGCGTCGAAAAAAAATGGTCTACTTAATACGAGTATGATGGCTGAAAGGAACTTCATTTCATGTATAAAAGATTAGACCAGAGTTTTGTCCGGACAAAATTCCATCGTGCATACATAAGTTTTGGGCATAGGCTGACAAAATTACAAAAATAGCACCCATCATTTGGAAAACTAGCATTACGGATCACCATACTTGTATTTTAACTATCGATTTGAAAAAAACATCCTTTTCCATAACTACAATACAGCAGAACAACATAAACACATTAAACATTGAAATTCTGGGACCAAAAATGAAATTAGTGGACTGGGAAAAACCTTAAACACCGAAGATGCTGAAAAATCTATCACTTTCGAAAACACACTTCGCGTACACATATTAAAAGCGACTAAACATAAAAATGTCAAACTCAAATCAAAACATAGAAAAATAAAACCTTGGATAACCCATGGAATTATTATGTCAATAAGACACAAAAAAAATACTTTATCAAACCCGTAAACAACCTAACGATTTTACCATATTAGAATTATATAAAAAAAATATAGAAACCATCTTACAAACTTGATAAAAACAAAAGAAAATTTGTTAATAAATAAATTGAGGAAAGTGGTAAAGACAATAAAAAATCTGGGCTATAATCGATAACCTCGTTGGTAAAGGTAAAAAAATAAACAATTAATTATAAAATAATAAAAAATACTAACAGACCGAACGATTAGTCATAATAGACCCGATATAGTTTTACATGACAAAATTTAAAAAATGGCTTTAATCATTGATGTAGCTATTCCAAATTTCTGTTATATTTAAAAAATATTTTTCTGAAAATATAAGAAAATGCACAGATTTAGAAAATGAGATTAAAAGAATTTGGAATTCTCAGACTATAAAAATATTACCATTTGTAATTTCGGCTACTGGCATTATACCTAGCTCTCTCATTCAAAATTTAGGCGTATTAGATCTCTCAAAGAATTTATATATAAAAATGCAAAAATCCGTCATATTAAATACATGTAGGATTACGAAATTTTTTAAAAATATTTATATTGAGGGATCAGTAGGATTTATAGGTCCAGTTAGGAGTTCTACCAAGCCGAACCCTCTGATATGAAAATATCTGGAGTCGGTGAATTATTTTCCCATTTGATCTCTGGTGAGTTGACGTGTTGTTGATCTTGTATTGTTTTGTATTTATTATGCTTATATAATGCACTTGCATAATGTGGATTGTCTAGATGATCATTTGTGTAAAAGTGTGTGGAAGGGTTTAGTTTTTCCTGTTGGAAAAATTTAACCCGGATAAAGTAAAAATTAAAATAATATGAAATAATAGAGACAATAAAAAACAAGCTAAAATTGCAAAAAATTTTAACAACTACTTCGCTAAAGTAAAAGAGAGAATCTTTTAGCTAAAAAAATTGACTCTAACACTCGAAATCAATTCTACAATACGGAATAATAGACTGGGAGGAGCATATAAAACTAACTTAGCCCCACTGGAAGTAGTCCAAAGAAGATAGAATGTAAAATGATATTCGACTAGTGAATTATTCCAAGAATTTAAAGTTTTAAAATTAAACAGAATATATCAAAAAAATGCATTAGGTACTTGAGAACCACGGGACAAATAATAATGCCTAAACATAATGCATCAACGGCAGAACACCATTACACATACTCAGCCATTAAAAGTTTTAACAAACTCACTAAAGAAATACAAGCAGAAAAAAACTATGAAAATTTTAAGAATAAACTCAAAATATACTTTACCTCAGACTAATATTTGGTTGTTTGGCATATTATTGTATAAAAATCAGAGCTAAAAATATTTGTAAACATACACATATAATTTTAATTTCTTTTTTTCTGTAAAAATATTTTTAAATTTTTACAATATTTAACTTATAGACATCAGTTATTCTGTACACATATGTTCATAACTTTAATATTTATATGTATGGTACTATTCCTAAAATGAATTAATGTTAATAACTTAAAACGACACTCCCTATATTCTCAATTATTTATTTATTTATTTGTAAGAAACAAACAGCTTTTACATAATATACAATGATAGATATAAATATACAAGTTAACTGAAGTCAAGCCACAGAAGTTTCTTATGCTAAAGTTCATTGGAAATTAAGTTTTAATATCATAAAATTAATTTTGTGTTAAAGGAAGGGGAGAGGAAGAGGAAAATAGGAAGATGATAGGAGATGCTCCCGATACATTCCATACTCTCATATTAATAATCGATCGTACGCATTACTTCATATCGATATTTCTTTAGGTTATTACTTATAGGTTATTAGGGAGGTGTTAATTAAAATAACAGCTTATAACTTATTGTTTTTTTTTGCTTTGCTTATAAGTGTTGTATCTTCAATTTATATTATTTTACTACTTTTATATAACGTAATCGTTGCATTTTTAACCAGGAGTCTAAAATGTACTGTTTTTAATCTTCTTTTAGACACTACGGATTTTATTAATTCTTTTCCATCAATATTTATCTATATTTAACATTTCCTAATTTTCTGTCAATAACGTGGCAATGAAATATGATTACTGTACATTTCTGACACCTACATTAGAACAGGTCATTCCTAGTGAGGTAGGTAATGTAAAACATACAATTAAATAAAATAGATAATTACTTATGGTTACTTCTAATAATTTTAATTTTTTTTTTTTTTATGAAAATGTAAGATTTGTATTTCAATAAACGCCGAATTATCGGAATTGAAAAAAAAAAATAAAACTATCAGATATGTTGCGAAAAATGACCATTTTTTGTGCTATATTAAAGTTATTTCACTGGCTTCGTATCTTTTATGTAAATTGCTACGGAAATCATTAGTAAAACAGAAAATTAGTAGATAGGTACTGCAGTTCATTAATAGTCGGCTCGGACCCTTGTGGCATTTCCTGGAAAACAACATGGCTGGCGAAATTGTGTCACTTTAAAGATGTTGAGTTGCGTTGGCGAAAAATCGTATAAATACATTTTTGTTGTTGTCATTTTCGTTGAAAATAATGAAAGATACCACGAACGTAAAATTTCATTAGGTATACCAACTTTCTTTGTGCATAACAACTCATTTCTGTCGTATTTTAAAAATAACCAGTCAACCAAGGATTTTGAATATTTTGGGTAAGAATTCAAAATAAGGGTAGAATATATTTCTAAGTAACCGGGAGTTCGTAAAGTAATATTCCTTTAGAACGATGTAACCAGATTTATACATTTAACGTATTTTTTTAAAGCATTTAAATTTTTTTGATATGTGCGAATATCAGATATACGAATACAAGAGGTTTGTTAAAGAAGACCGGAGATGATCAATATCAATTGACAATGTGTATTGAAGTCCGACAAACGATTGATGATTCAATCAACTCGTCCTACTTATATACTTTCGCCAAAGCTGCTTTTTGGATATTTTTGGAAACAACCTAAAGTGTGCGAATCTTAGGATTTTTGTTTCTATTACTCTGAACAATCACGATATAATGAAACACGGTCTTGGCAACCACTCCTTACCTCATTCACATTCATACATCGTCTCATATATATATATATTGTCAATCGAAACGATCATTCGCTGCGTCAATGTCGCTTGTCTATGCGATAAATCAAAATAAATATCATTCCCACGTTAGCGAGAAGTCCCGATTATCAGTCACTTCAATTGCATCTGTAAACGATCAATGCAATTACCAATCGCATTAATGACCTATTAACAATTTATATTGATGGTCCTATTCATACATGGGTGAGGGGTTCAGATAATTCATTCATAAGACGAACCAAAATGAATAAAATCTATCAACTTACATAAGACATATCAATACCTAAAACTATTATCATAAAAGTCTTCAACTTACAAATAACAAAATATAATTAGTTTGTTTAACTCGTTTACAATAATCTATAGGCAGAAATTGAAAAAAAAAATAGAATCTTTCGATCATATAAATTTGTAAGGGTGCGTATAAACAGTACAAAATTACAGCTAATTACTTAGGACAGCCTAAGACATTAGGCCAAAGCGTACGACCATTCCAATATACACATTAAAAGTTTCCGCATAAGTTAAAAAAATAGTACGAAGCATCATCAATTTTCTGATATAATTGTACCTACCCGTTATTAGAACACACAACACAGTTGTAACTTTTCTGAAAACCATTTCATGGGTAGTAAAAATTAAATTACTTTCCTTCCTTATTAACGTGTAAGATATTGTTTGGAAATTTACGCACGTAGTTTTCCATCTTTATACAGGAACGTTCCGGTTGACAAACTTGTTGAAAACGAACACTGTTCTGTATATATTTTGTTTACATTGATTGATTGACGTTCTCTTAGGAATTTGAAGGCTTACTAATATTATTATTTTCGACCTGATAAACATTCCGATATTGTCTGGGAACAAATCAACATTTTGCAAGATAAGTGCCTTTATTGTTTGGTCGCGGACTTAAATAGATTTTGAACCCCACTGATTTTAGCAACACTTTTTGTACTCAGCCAGACGTGTTATTAGTTCACTCTGTCCATAACAGAACTAGCAATCTACTGGATAGCGTCTGCTTCCGACAGACTATGTATTATTAGGTTACGTCAGGTCGATATTACTCGTTAACGTCTAACATGTGTCTAAAGCACGTGAGTTCACTATTATTATGTTTATAGACCGTACGTTGTTATGATTTTCAGTCATACTTTATGTAAGGCGAATGTTATTTGTCAAATGATTGCCTTCAAAACAAAGCCAAGTTCTTCCCGATCATATAATATCTCCATCTCCTTCCCATCCCACCAACTTCAGTCCCACAATGTACCTCAATCATTATGGATTCCTCAGTTTCATTGGCTCCGGGCAGTTATAGACTATTGTGCGATATTTATGTAAAACAAAAACTGCGCGTCACTGCTGAAGCAACTAAGGAATCTCAAACGGTAAGGTCTTTAACTCGTCACGTCTTTTCAATCGTAAACTGTGCATATTTGAAATATTAATTTAATGGTTTATCAAAATCAAATCTGTCTTCGTGTAAGTAAAACTGTTTAAGAGATTAATACAATTTTGAATACCATCAGATTTCCAAAAACTCAGTGTGAAGCTGGGGCAACGCCGGGGATGTCAGCTAGTCAATATATAACTAAAGGCGAACGAAACCGTAAACGAAATTCAGATCGATAACACTTTCGAAAGTCAAAACATCTGTCAACACAATTCCGTTTACACTTTTAGCACATTTTACTAATGAAATACATACTAGTGAAAAATCACCGATTGCATTTGCCAAGATGAAAACTAAAAGTTTTTGTTTCTATTGAATCAAAAAATATTGCACATTTCAAATTTAATATAAAAATTATTGTCAAGATTGTTATTTTTATATTTTCAGTTTTTTCACGACACGCACGTCACACACGTAGGTATTTACGCAAGAGGAAATGGTATTGCTTATTATTATTTCATTCGCTATATTTTCCGACAGTATCACGAGGACTTATCAACATTTAGTCGAGCAGCGGAATTACAACTGAAACTCGATGAAAATAAACGCATCTTATATATATAAAGTGAAAGGTTATTTTACTCATAGTAAGCTAACGTTTCTCAGGAAAACCCGTGAGCTTTTTCCTCTGCTAATGTTCTAGCGTGGGAGCTTTAAGGTGCTATTTTTTCTCCCCGTCTGCTCATTATGTTGGCAAACTTTGGGTGATTCACTGTGAAAGCTAGTCATAGGTTTAGATAATCAAAATAAACCTCGTCATGATTTCGTAGCAATTGGAAACTATCATATATATATATATATATATATATATTGTATTATGTTTTATGAAATAATAAGTAATTAGTTTGTTGATTTATTTAATAATGTGCAATTTTGTTTTACTAGCTTACAATCTATATGCGGTGTCTGGAAAGTCGTAGTTAGTCCATCGAAGCCAGAGCCAAGTTAGCCTCTCAGAGCGGGGCGTACTGTACTGTACAAATTGAAAGTGCACCCCACTGTTGAATTTCGAAGCCACCTCTGGTCTAGAGACCCATAATACCTGACAATTCGCAACCCTCCTTCGGGACCCCGTTGAGAAATGATGACCTGGAGATCTGAATGTATACATTTTTTTAGCTAGCTAAATGGTTTAAAAAACGTTTAGAGCTGGGTCTACACTTCGACTCATTTAAAAGGTAATAAACAATTGATATTGACTTCAAAGCCACCAAATTTTTGAAATATGATCTAAAATTCCAACTTCGTACTCGATTTACAAGGCAACGAGAGCTCAAATCAAAATCGACTCCAAATTCAAAAATAAAATAAATATTTTCAAGAATCTAATGCCTTCATAGCTGAAATTTGGAAACATGTTTTTTTCTGACTTTGCTGTAAGTGTTATATCAAATTTAGTTTATCTCCTTCGTATAGTATTGAAGACCTAATGCATTATCCGTGGTCTAATAACTATTGCCATTATGTATTTTGAATTCTTGTTTTCAAACAACATTTTATTTTTTATTTTGGTACAATATTTTTTACATTTCATAGTAGGTACAATCCAGTAATGTTGGCCTCACTGGTGGCATACCAGTGCTGAGGCCTCCATTTTAATATACATATACATAAAATACATTTAAAGGAAATATATATAATATTGGTGAAGAAAAAAAACATAAGATTAAGATAAATTTAAACTAAAAATATAGATTTAAAATTAAAGTAAAATAAAAATAAAATGAAATAATGTGAAAATCGGTATATTTATATTATGTGTTGTGTGTTTGTGAGTGATGTGTGTTTTATATTGGTTTTGTGTGTTACGTGTAAGTTTTATTATTTTTTGTTATGAAATTTTGGTAACATTGTTTTTTTTTTGTTTTTAATCCATTTTGTAATTTTGTGTCTGAACATATTTTTGTTTTCCTCAATTTTATTTTCAAGTATTGTCTTTGTCCAAAGCTTGTATTTACCGTTGGAGTTTTTATGTTTTCTTTGTACGCTTGTCTAACTGGTCTGTTAGTGATATTTTGTGTATGTTGAAATTTGTTATTATGGTCAAAAATGTAGTTTAGTAGTGTTTTAACGTATAATTGGCGTATATCTAGTACGTCACAGCTGTTGAATATTTGGTCTGTATCAGTCTTTCTATGTTTTTTTAGTATTAGCAATTTCTATGTAATTGATAGCCGAGTTTGAACAAAAACATTTATTTACTAAGGTTTTAGTTTAAAAACCTTAAAATCTTACTTTACATAGGTAAGATTACACGTAAATACAAAAACATGTTAAAACTGTAGATTACAACTCGTTTTGAGACGGTGTAAAAAGGTTATGGCATCTCCTTCGGGAGCCCTATTTCTACAATGTTGGAGAACTTCTTTTGAAACTTCTCCACATCCTCAGCCAACTGGAAAAGATTTTCAAAACTTTTAACACCAAACTACTGTCCACTGATGGATGTCCCTCTGCCATGCAAAGCTCCTATGTTCTATACCCTTTAGGCTTTACAACAGTGGGGTGCATTGACCAAAGGTAGGGTGTGTTGAATTACACACATAGGAAGTTGATGATATAATGACCTGAATTGCGGTAAGAATTATTGTGCGTATTTAAAAATAGTCAATATATTTTCGACTTCCAATGATTTTTAGATAACTGAATAAATTAGTAAATATATTATCGAATGCATTTACTAATATATTATCTGCTGACAAACTGCTTTGGCACTTTAGCGGGTGCTTAAAAAAATAAATAAAAAAAGTCAAAGTTAATTATATAAAACAAAACTTCTACTGATTGTTGTAGATAACTGAATAAATTAGTCAATATATTATAGAATTCCACTGATTGCTGTATATATCTGAATAAATTAGTCAACATATTATCGACTTCCACTGATTGTTGTAGGTAACTGAATAAATCAGTCAATATATTATCGACTTCCACTGATTGTTGTAGATAACTGAATAAATAAGTCAATATATTATCGACTTCCACTGATTGTTGTAGATAACTGAATAAATAAGTCAATATATTATCAACTTCCACTGATTGTTGTAGATAATTGAATAAATTAGTCAATATATTATCGACATCCCCTGATTGTTGTAGGTAACTGAATAACCCAGTCAATATATTATCGACTTCCACTGATTGTTGTAGATAACTGAATAAATTAGTCAATATATACTATCGGCTTTCACTGATTGTTGTATATGTCTGAATAAATTAGTCAATATACTATCGACTTCCACTGATTGTTGTAGATAACTGAATAAATGATATAATATAAATGATTTTTTAATATGCGAATACCCCTTAAGAGACTTAACTCCTCTCAACCCTCTGGAGCTAGTGCACGGAGAAAAAAGACCATTGCTAATTTATTAAGAATCTGTTCAGTTTATTGGTAATTCCGGTTAAAAATGGTATTGCAGGCCTTACGAATGAATGAACAGTTTTTTTTTTTAACTTTTGGTAATTTGCAAACATATTATTATATTATCATGATGTCGGAACACACGTTCATGAAAATTCAAATATTTTTATATTAAAACAAAAATTCTTTGTATTGTTATGATATATTATCAAGGGAAATCGATAAATAATTCTTAAATTGATGTTAATAAGGTCTATTAATTTATTGTGAGGGCAAAAATCGATTTCTCTCTGTGTGAGACATTGACACCCCCAATTGAGAGAAGAATGAGAAGGGAAAGATGAAGGTGGAAAGAACCTGACTGTTGGGCTGGTCATCAAACATGGCCAAAGCCATTTCAAGCGACGTTTTAACTGCTACACATTGAGTTACTAGGGTCACTTAGGCATGAAATTTGATTTGCTTTGTGGATGTTGTTGTTTTTTGTGTAAGAATGTTTGTAGGTTGAATTTTATATTATGAACCCAAAAATAAAGAACAAAAGAGATATGATTTTTTTTTTGGAAACTTTATTGTTGTGGTTTTTTTCACCCTGAAATATTATTGAAGTGTGTACATTATTCTTATGGGGACTTCCTTATAAATGCGTTTAAAATTTTATATCACTGATAATCCATTAATATAGTGACTACAGGTCTTTAACGAATAAATTGGCAGATTTCATAACAAACTATCAGTAAAGCACGAATATGTTATGAGGAAGTCGGAACACGGATTCCTCAAAATTATAATGTTTTCGCATTTCGTCCATTATATTTATTAGACAAGGCCACCTGTGTGAACATGTGTTGAGATATATTCTGAATTACGAATATTTTATCAGGTAATTGGCTTGCAGTGACATTTTTTACATTATTTTGTTCATCCTTACTCATTTTTCTCCGTGTAGTTTGCAGAATAATAATTTGATAAAAATAAATATATTTTTTCGTCTCGATAGGAATATGATAGGAATGAACTTTATATTATTAATATTTTTGGCGCTCGTAGCAATCATGTTAGCCAAAATCTGTTTGGAAAACGAGTTTAATTAAAAGATGCTGCGACAAAGAGGAAATCGAGGACAAAATTCTAAACACAACGAATCTGATATCTTTGTTAACTAATTTTACATCCGAGTTCCTAATAAATAAGATTATTTCGTCACGAATGGAATATGAGAGTCACTAAGAGCCGAGCGGCAAGTTCCTTCACAACAGAATTTAAATAAATCAAATGTGATATTAAAAAAACAAATTTCCGAGGTTTTTTTCATCTTGGGAATGCTGTGTAAAGGGTCCTTTGAGGGAAAGGAAGGAGAGCAAGTTCTGTGAAGGAAAAGATATTAAGGGTGGGTAAGGATCTGGGGTCAATGTGTCCAAGAGGGACGGACGTATGAATCCATCCCTCCCAGGTCTAGAGAGAATCCTGCTGGAAAGGTCAAAAGGTTTGCCTCAACCAGCCTCTCCCGATTCGACCCGCCACGCAGTAGGTGGGCAAACGCATCCGCCGCCAAGACCTAAGACATACCTCACTCTGTGTACCCGGGCACCTCTGCTAAGTAACGAAACGTAGCGAAACACTTGGGATGATCTATGGCAGGGATGTTGGTTATCCAATAAATGGTTCCCGGCGGGGCGGTACCCAAACCCGCATTTCTGAATAATAAATAATGCAATAATTAAATAATGCAGATTAAATGTATATCCATCAATATAAATAAAAATGTAAATGTTCGTTTGTTCAAAATCTTAAACGTGGGAAAGATCTTCACCGACTGCTTTGAAATTTTGACACATCGTTGCATTCGAATACGCGTGTATTTTTATATACCTATTTTATATATATATGTCACCTGTCACAGGAAAAAAAAAACTTTTTTATATAGCGCCATCTGTTGGAACTAAAAGCAACAGGCGATTTTGTTTCTCTATCTGCACAGGCAGACTGAGTGTTAGCATCGCATGGCGGCGTAGAGCTAGTCAAATAATAAACATGGCGGTGGAAATGCATTCTAATTACAAATCTAAACATTGCTTGAAACGGCTTAAGCCCTGCTTAATGACCAGATCCACACATACTTCAGCCTCTAAACTTTCCCCCTTATGCGAAACCTATAATCGCATTAACCCCTGGCATTTGCTACTTCTGTGAGGTATAAAATTTAATATAATTAAAACAACTGAAAGCATTTTTAAGTAAAGTTTCAATTTTTGATGGTAGTTTTCACTAGCGCTCCATTACACTAAACGGTGCTTCCATTCTGAATAGCATTTAAATAATTAATTACAATCAATAAATGAAATTAAAATGATATAATACTCCAAATGTGTTTGAAACTATCACAAGCACGAACGCAGACTTAAATTTATTTTCAGGAATGTCTTAAGCTTGAAAAAAATCATTATGGGAAAAAAGGGTGTTTAAAAAAAAACACCAGTCTTTCAGTTTTAGTATCTAGTCACTAGGATAAAGATTATAAATAATTAGCCATAAAGAATTATGCCTGTGACCAGGCACGGTTCGCGCTAATGTTCACTCGTGCGCTGAACCACCAACAAAATAATATTATAATATTAAAAAATGCTTTTTAAATAGTATGTACTATCTATCTGCATATTTTTTAAATAGTATGTAGTACCTACCTGTATATTTTAAAAAAATATTTAGTATGTAGTACCTACCTGCGTACTTTTTGAGAAATAACAACAAAAATACCCAAAAGTAAAATAATCACAAAAAAAAAAATTACTTCTGCAAACACCGCAAACTTATTAATGACACCATTTTAATTAAATTAAATCCTGAATAAGTGAGCATTGCTTACGAAGTATTTCGTTTGTATATAAACAATAAACGTGGTTAAGCCTAGGTGTTGATTATTCAGAAGGAATTAGTTGAAGTAAATAAACGAATATTGTATTTGAGTTGTAAGGATTTAGGTGTAAGTAGGTATATACAAATGGTGAATCTACTTCACGCATAGAACCCAAAAAACTTTTTTTTCCGATTTAATCGTTTCGATTTTTTTCCATGTTTTTCGGCAACTGAAGGTTAAAAAAATTGCTGCCCGGTCTACGCCGCGATGCATTTTAAAAGACAAAGAGTTGATATTAACCCCTTTAATGACCGATGGTTTTCCACTTTGTCCTAGAAAATTTCTACGCCTGACTCGATTTACTTAAAAACGACAGCTCAAATCAAAAAGGTAATACCACAAAATCGACTAAAAAGTGATTTAAATTCAACAAGTTAAATTAATGAGTAAAAAAATATATATGAATTCATCAGTAGATTATTTTTTAAAACGATCGTTGCTTTTATCGTGATTAATTTTCTGGTTATAATACCGTATTAAGCTTCCTCCTTTGGCCTACGATTCGGACAGTGTTACAGGGCAGATGTGATCACCTGACATGTGAGCGCAACACGGCATAGTAACCCAAAAATTGGTTACTGTAATACTTTTGGCCGTGAAAATCCCAAATCACACCGAATCTTGCTTTACCTATGTGATTGTTTGGCACGCGTTGTTGCAGTGCCGCCACACGCCAAGTCATAAGCGTAACGATTGATTAGATAATAAAACCTTATCTCTGTTTAGCCTGTGCCTGAAATAGGGTGATTGTTTTACAAAACCCTAATATTATATTATGCTATCAAAAATCACGAGATATTACAATTCAAATTTTTAAAAAGTCAATTAAATCTTCAGGGGGTCTAACACAATGAAATCGATAAAATTACTTTATAATGTATGGACGGTGTGGACTTCAGAGGGTGTAATGGAATACTGTAATGTATGACCCCTGGTTAGATCTGTCCTTCATAGGGTGTAATGGAATACTATAATGTATGGACCCCCCGGTCAGATCTGTCCTTCAGAGGGTGTAATGGAATACTGTAATGTATGGACCCCCCGTTCAGATCTGTCCTTCAGAGGGTGTAATGGAATACTATAATGTATGGACCCCCCGGTCAGATCTGTCCTTCAGAGGGTGTATTGGAATACTGTAATGTATGGACCCCCCGTTCAGATCTGTCCTTCAGAGGGTGTAATGGAATACTATAATGTATGGACCCCCCGGTCAGATCTGTCCTTCAGAGGGTGTAATGGAATACTATAATGTATGGACCCCCCGGTCAGATCTGTCCTTCAGAGGGTGTATTGGAATACTGTAATGTATGGACCCCCCGTTCAGATCTGTCCTTCAGAGGGTGTAATGGAATACTATAATGTATGGACCCCCCGGTCAGATCTGTCCTTCAGAGGGTGTAATGGAATACTGTAATGTATGGACCCCCCGTTCAGATCTGTCCTTCAGAGGGTGTAATGGAATACTATAATGTATGGATCCCCCGGTCAGATCTGTCCTTCAGAGGGTGTATTGGAATACTGTAATGTATGGACCCCCCGTTCAGATCTGTCCTTCAGAGGGTGTAATGGAATACTATAATGTATGGACCCCCCGGTCAGATCTGTCCTTCAGAGGGTGTATTGGAATACTGTAATGTATGGACCCCCCGTTCAGATCTGTCCTTCAGAGGGTGTAATGGAATACTATAATGTATGGACCCCCCGGTCAGATCTGTCCTTCAGAGGGTGTAATGGAATACTGTCATGTATGGACCCCCCGGTCAGATCTGTCTTTCAGAGGTTTTAATGGAATATGATGTTTGTGACTAGTAATGTCCTTCCGAGGTTTGAAGGGTTCAAATATAATACATCATAGGTTCAAACAGTTTCCAATTTTTGATTTGAAACTGAAACTGTTTGAAATTTAAAGCAATTCAGAGTTCTATATAGAGATTATTGAAACGGATTTAAACAACAGAAATTAGTGTTTTTACACTGAAAAAATGAGTTTTGCTAAGTTATTAATATTTTTAAAATTATTCGTAATACGGTTAAAAACGGGATTGCAGGCCCTTTACGAATGAATTGATAGGTTTCGTGATACACTTGATTTCGTCATTATATTTTATCAAGTGAAATGCAGGTGCAGGAACGAGGGTTCTGAAATATTAGAAATTTAACACGGCGTGAGTGAGGTTGGGTATGTCATACCCGAGATTTTTGTTGTTGGATGTTATTGTTGCCATGCAAATCCCGTCGTCACAGTAGCTGGAGTTAAGGGAGTGGGGGGCGAGATGCAGTATTGAGTTTAGTGTTGCATCGGCCGGCGTCAGCGGGAGATGCACGCGCGCAAAGTTGGCTGGGGTACGTCATACCCGACCACGGATTATGAAGTCGGTGTTACTTTTTTATAGTATTCTTTTATTTTTTTTATTTATTACAAGATAATACATTACAAAATGATAACAAAGTAATAATGTATTATTCCCAATGAGTTTATAAAACTCATTTCGGGAAAGACAACATTAGAAAGGACAAGGCAAATAAATAAAATACATTAAAATAAATAAACGCAGATGTTATTATGGAGTTCTAGAGAAAGATTGTGTTAGTCATTAATGAAACTGTTAAGGAAATAGCTTTTAAGAGCTTTTGCCAGTGTTTTTTTGTTTGTTGCCGGAAGTTTTAAATTACTAGGTAATGCGTTATATTGTTTATGTGCAATGTATTGTAAGGAGTTAATTCCAAATTTGGTCGTGTAAGTAGATGACGATAAATGTATTTGATTTTGTGATCGTGTTTTGTGCTGGTGTATGTCAGAATTAAAAACTGGTTTAGTGTTGGTGTGTGAGGAGTGTTGAATTATTTGTAGAATGGCATTTGTAGAATGGCAGTTGTGATGTTATACTTTGGAAGGACTGTAAAGGGAAGTATTTGTGTCTGTGAGTATATATCTTTGACATGTGTATCCCATGGCAGATTATATATATTACGTACGGCTCTATTTTGAATTACTTGTATTTCCGAACTTTTTTTTTTGGTAATGGTGCCCCAGATACTAACTAGATAACTCAGGTGGGAGTGAATCATAGCATAATAAGTTGCACGCAGTAAAGATGTGGGGAGCACACCTTGGAGTCGATAAAGTACACCGGTTATAGGGGAAATTTTGGATTTTACATTCTCAACATGGGAGTTCCACGAGAGGTTAGAGTCTATGAGTAACCCCAAATATTTCGTTACTTGAACATGTTGTAGCTTTTCATTTCCAAGAATAATATTCATACCCATGTTATCTTTTTTACCGAAAGTAAGGTAATGGGTTTTTTTAACATTGAGGCTTAATTTGTTTAATCGAAGCCATTTTGCCAGCTTTGCGAGATCTTTATTCATTAGAGCTTCAAGTTCCTTCAGATTTTTACAATGGTAGTAAATCACAGTATCATCAGCGTAAAGTTGAAGTTTTCCCGAGATGCCACATTTAGTTATATCATTGATGTATAGTAAGAAAAGTAGAGGTCCAAGAATAGAGCCCTGTGGCACTCCACATGTGATTTTTCCAAAGCCGCTTAGGTTCCCTCCGATATCGACAAGGCAAAATCTATCAGCTAGGTAACTTCGGAGCAAATTTAAAGATTTACCTACTATTCCCAAATGTTCCATTTTCTGTAGAAGTATTTCATGATCTACCGTATCAAAGGCTTTTTTCAGATCTATAAATATAGCTGCCACATATTCGCCCTGGTCTATGTACTGCTGAATGTTAGAAATGAAATCGAAAGTGGCACATTGGGTATTGGAGTTTTTCCGAAAGCCATATTGCTGTGGTGTAAGGATATCATTGCTAGAGATGTATTTTATCAGTCTATCTTTGATAATTGACTCAAACACCTTTGAAAATACCGATAAAATCGATATTGGACGGTAGTTAGAAATACACTTCTTGCAGTCTTCTTTAAAAATTGGTATAATTTTTGCTAGCTTTAACTGGTTTGGAAATATTCCCGAGCCTATGGAGAAGTTGATAAGTTGGGTTAGGTGCCCCGCTAGTTCTTCTTTACAGGTTTTAAGAATGCACGGTGTTACTCCATCGATTCCTGCCGCTGCATTCGACCTAAGTTTCGAGATGACCTTTATTACCTCATCCTTATTCGTCCTAGTCATATATAAGGATTGTCGTGCCTTTGGTTCTACATATATTGTATTACAGTCATCCGGGAATGATGGAATGGCAGCTGCCAATTTTTCTCCAACTGACAGGAAAAACTCATTAAATGCCAACGCTATTTCACGGGGTTCCCTAATTTCACAATTATTTACGATGAGAGATTCAATTGTGTTGGTGGGTTTATGTACACGGTTAGACAGAATTGAGTTAATGGTTTTCCAAGTTTTTCTTGGGTTAGTTAGGCTTTGTTGAAAGCTATTGATGTAATATTTGTTTTTCAGACTTCTCCTATAATTAGTTATTATGTTTCTGAGTTTATTTTTACGTATTGCAAGAGTAATATTACCTGGGTCTTGTTTCCACTGCTTGTGAAGCTGGTTTCGTTCCTTGATTAGAAAATTCAGTTTAGAATCAAACCAAGGTGTATTAAGATGTTGCCGCCTTCCTGTTTTTACGTTCGGTGTAGTTTTACCTGCTTCTAGTGCATTTTTGACATAATCATTAAAATCTTTGTAACCGTCTTCGGGTTTGGTTGAGTTGATAGCAAATTTGTTAGTCGCAATATAAGATTTTACCGCCATACTGTTGATGATAGGTTTAGTAAAGCGTGGTTTAGTTCTATTATTAAACCATTTTTTTAAATTATTCTTAAAGTCAACAATTAGTATATTATGGTCACTAAGCGGGTCATCTATATTCGATATGGTTGTTGAAATGTTTTGTCTGTTTGATATAACGTGATCTATAATAGTGCTGCTTGTATCAGTGACTCTCGTGGGATATGATTTATTTTGTATTGAGAAATTGTATGTTAATAAGGTGTTGATAAAATTTAAAGAAGAAGGATTTGATTTATATTTAATAATTAGAAGATACTATAGTTATGTTGAGTAACCAAAGTAATTTTTTCCGACTTTTATTCCGACCAAAACTTGTACTTTTCCAAAGAAAATATAGTTTTTTCTTTATCTTTGTTATTTCAATAAAAATCGCTTTTCAATATTGAACTCATTTTGTTGAATGGATAGTATTATTAATATCCCAAGTAAAAAATACTTATTACACAATTATATATGCGGCATCATATAATTTGGCATCAAAGATTCGGGTATCTCCTACCCACCTAAGAGCTAAGAATTTCTCACCTCATTCACGCCGGGTTAAAAGCTCATCAGGAAACGACCCGAAATCTCGTTTTTAACCGGCTTACCAATATTTTGAAAATATTCTTAATAAATTAGCAATACTAATTTTTCTCAATGAATTTGCTTAAAATAATATTTTCTCATTTATTACCCAGATGAACAAATTTTGTGTTACTTAGTAATATAACTTGAATGAATAGAATTCAACAATTGATATAAGATTTCTAATTGCTGCTATTATACATATATATGGATATATGCAAGTAGGCAATAAAAGCTATATGTAGGTATTCTTTGTAATCTCAAAACACTTATTATTATTTTTTTTCTATATTTTTTGTGTAAATTGGGTTTATAATTACTTATCATATTTTTATCAAAACTGAATTTCAAGAACTTTGTTATTGTAAATAAATGGTCGCTATACATTAAGGTGCAACCCGAAACTTTTGAGCTTTTAGTGATATCTTAGTACCTTCATTAGATACAAAATAACAAAGAATTTGTTTCAAACGATTGTTTGCGATTGAAAAACTTCAAAATGTATTATTCCAAAAGAAAATCTTTGTATTTTAGAATTTATAAAATAAAATTTGAAATCTTGTAATTCTTTACAGAATAAATGAATGATTTGGTTTAGCGTAACGTAAGTAACGTTGAGATGAAATGATCTAATGATTTTATATCGGCGAGACAACATGGCGATCACGCTACATTACGTCATAGACGGAGGCTGTACCGAGAAACAGTAGATGCGTCACGGTGGTGGCAGAGTTGGCAAGCAACAGTCGGGAGCCAAGATGACCCACCTAGCATCTCTCGCCACCCCTCCCACGGCGACCCTCCCCGCCCAAGGACGGGGAGCCAGTGATGTCTCCCCTCTTGAATGTGGCATATATACCGAAAGGGGCGCATGTAACACCCGGCGCGTGCGCGAACCTCCCCGATCGATACTATCTGACGCCTGCGCGCTTGGATTTTTCATAAGCCATAACTTCGCTTCGAAAGCCGATCGTTCGGCTGATTTTCTCCTGTTTCAAAGCCGACGGTAAGGCAAAACGGTCGGGATATTAAAGACTTCGCTGTGCACAGTTTACTAGTTGCAAATAATGTGCTGAAAGTGTTGAAGCTCTCGCAGTGCAGGACCCAACAGTGTTACGCCGATGTAGGATCGTACAAAGAATGAGGCCCCAACAGTAAGTCATCACTAATCGCTTTTACAAATATTATTCCTTGTCCTTCCCATGTAGTGTATTTACCGTTACATAAACGACACATCAACCTTCCAATTCAAAAAAACCACGCCAGGTATTTCATTAAAGCAACATTTGTGATAATGCAATTGTCCTTGGTGTATATTTTCTTCCTTTTCATCTCCGTGAAAATTTCTGACGTCATCAGCTGTGAAGCGTATATCGGCCAATCTATAAAAGACACTCGAAGCGCACTTTTTAACTACCGACTTCCATTATTATGTAAGTAAGGTCTAACAATTCCTTTATTGAATGAAGTTATTTATAGACTCACTTATCTAATAAAGTAATGCCTATAAAAATACATGCATTTGTTCGCATTTTTGTGTTGCTTGTCACGAGAAGGAAAATTGATTGAAGTGTAATGATTTATCTTTCCAGAAACTACATGCATTTAAAACGTATTTTTGTTTATAAATAGAATAGTTTAATTTCGGATTTAATATACCAACATAGTGTTATTTATAAAACTTTTATTTGAATGGAAAATAAGTTATTGAGGTAGGTATGTGCTATATATACATACTTGAATAGCAGCGAGTGAGTAACTAATTTATATACTTCAGAGGTGTTAATTTTAGACAAGTAGATTAATGTTTAATATAAGTGTTGCACCCAATTTAATTTTTTATCTTGCATTATACATACATTATTTTGTTATCTAGCAATTTAATGGCCACGCCTTTATACACAAACCGTAACTGTAACAATAAAAAATTATTTGATTTATACAATATGATATGATTCGCTATATTTCCTTTTGTTACAGAAGCCTCAATGCGTTGTAGAGTAGATAATGCTCAAGATACCTAAAGGCCTCAAAAAGAAGAAGAAGGGAAAGAAATCAAAACGGAAGGGAGAAGAGGAACTATTTACTGAGGCGGAACTCGAGAAGTACAGAAGGGAACACCAAGCACAACCTCAACAAGAAACAGCCCAACTAGACAGCGACCAGGAACAGTCCGAGAAGCCTAAAACATCCAACAACGACGAGTGGTCGAAGTTCAACGCGTTAACAACCGGTGTAGATTCCATCCTCAAAAAAACTCAAGGGGATTTAGATCGCATCAAATCAACATCATTTTTCCAACGCGTTCCGGCGGGTCCCAAGTCTGTTGATCGGTGCGGTAAAGACGTACCACTCCAACGAGATGCACAGAAAGATGGCCAAAAATGGATAGGGTTTGAAGAAAAGAAAGAAAACGGACAGCAACAACAGAGACCACAACAAGAAACTGCCAAAGTTGAAGCCGTTTCTCCAGCTCCCGTCGAATTTGTCCTTTCTGAAAGTGAGTCAGAAGAAGATGACTTTGATGACATATTCGACACATCTTATGTTGAAGCTGTAGAAAAAGGAGAAGTCAAGCTCGCTTATATTCCAGATTCTCCGGAGGAGGATCTAGACGACGGACCAGATCCGTTTGATACATCGTACGCAGATAAAGTCATCAGAGGGCCCGAAGTTTCCAAAAAAGGAAAGAAACTAGTTAATATTGGAGTCGCTGTAGAGGTTTTAACTGGACGATTAGATTCTGTCAACACATCACCCGCTGCTATAAAAAAGGCGAAACGCCGAATACCTCAAGATTTATTGTTTGAAACTTCTTTTAGCGATGATATTCCAGACGCACCAGTTGAAGAACCGATTAAAACTAAAAGTCTTTTAGATGATGACACTGGAAACTTAGAAGACGTCCCTGTTGATCTGAGCATATCATTACATACACAATTTATAAAGAAAACTACATTTGAGCCCGACACAGATGCTGGTAATAAGGATATTTTGAATGTGTTTGATACAATAAACAAGAGTGATGACGAAGACGATGAGTTTGCGAAACTAGCATCCGAGTCTTTAAGCAAACCGACAGTAACCGAAGTTCCACAGGTTTCATTTGCACCCACTGAGCCTATTTGTGAGGAAAGCTCTTGGGCAGCGTTTGAAGATTCAAAGACAAAGCCATCTCGTCCTCCGCCACCGAGGCCAACTGCAGGCCCAAATCAGTTTAAAACTAATTTCGACGCCAGTCCGGCATCAGTTGAGAGTGATGACGAAGGCCCTGACCCATTTGATACAACATTTGCCGAAAACATACTTCCTGGAAAAGCAGAATTGAAAAATTTGGAGGAAGAACTCTTGAATTCTGATAATACAGAGATCCCCAAAAGTGACAGTGATTTTGATTTCAATCCTAGGGAAGGAGAACCTTCATACCCAAATAATAGAAGGAAATCGACCGTTCACATTAGCATCACTGACCCTACAGGTATTCGTGAATCTGTTTCATCGTATGAAAATGCTGACGTAGGGCATTTTGATACACTTAAGCATGCACACCGTGATTTGTTAGGGGGCAGCAGCACTGATCTCTCTCAACTCGCAGATTCTCCCATAGCGCCATCAGCATCAACGGATAGCGAATTGTTGGAATACTCCGACCCATTCGATACTTCCATAGTTAACTTCATTACTGCACCTGGTAAAACCGAACTCAAATTCATTGAAAACGAGCTTCTCGGAGAAACTGAAGTTATCCAATCACCAGGGTCTTTGAGCGATCCTGATTTTGACCCACGGGCGGAAGAAATAGTTGAGAATTCTTATAAAGATAGCCCGAGAAAGGCTTCAAGACCTGAAAATTTATTAGTTAATAAAACTGTTTTATTTAAAATTCCAGCTGAAGGAGTTGATTCTCTTGACATTGGAAGAGATAACAAAAAGAAACCCGTCACTCCGTATTATGCTCGTGAAGCTTCTGTCACAGATGAAGACGTTGATACACTAGAAGACTCTTTTGACGAAACGTGTGGTCCCTCTGCGGGATCTTACTCCTCGTCTAAACCAACTCAGTCTATTCTCAAAAAAGGGCAAGAAGTTGCGCATCTTACACGCAGCACGTCCGATCAAGATTTAAATACCGAAGAAGACGATTTCATAGAAAATAAATCTTTTTCTCAACTAAGGAGGCATTCAGATTTTCCCGTTAATTTTTCAAAGACGATAGATTTTGCGAATCTTGGAAAAAAAGGTCAAAAGAAAGATTTTTTGGCAATAACAGAAGAAGAAGCGGTTGATACTAAAGTATTGACACCGTACCTAGAAGATAGGGGAAGTATCGACCTAGAAAGCGATCCATTTGATACGTCAGTAGTCAGCTTTCTTCCTGGAAAGACAGAACTAAAAGTCTTAGAAAGCGAGCTTTTATCTCAAGAATTCGACACCGATTTTGATCCCCGTTCAGGAGAACTAGTTTCGCGAGAAGTTGATTTGCTTGCTCCATCGGACGACGCTTTTCAAATAAAAGCCCTAACTCCTGAAATACCAGATCCAGTAACAGGTTTTCTTATTGGAACTGAAGACGATGATATAGATCCGTTTGACACAACCATAGCAGAGAATTTGGTCCCCGGAAAGACTGAACTTAAGCTTCTCGAATCTGAGCTGATGAATTAATCTTTTTTTACTGTTTTCCAACTCTACCATAAAAATGGCAGGAAATCCCTTTTTGGCCATGAACGAGGACTTTGGTGTGGCTCCTGCAAATGATGCATTAAATCCATTTTTAACGGGAGACTTTGGGGCTCCAGAACCCACCACAGGAGAAAATCCATTTGGGGCAAGTAATCCATTTTCCGATTTCGGTGCTACAGATTTTGATGTTAGTGCCGTTGTCACAACCTCAATAGACTTTTTTGGAGTATCTGAGCCGGTCGCCACAACTACAGCTAATAACTTCTTTTCAACAACAATTCACGATGCATACGACCACCCTGGCCCGGAGCCATTATTTTCAACTTCCACGGTTACAACTGTTTCTGGAAATTTCTTCGATACAACTATTCATGAACAACCTTTGATGATTCCTTCAACCGCTCCAAGTTCAATTCAGAAACCGACAGAGCTGATATTGACTATGACTAATACAATTGCGGGAAATGAGGACATGTGTCATATCTATTCGAGTGATGAAGAATTGAAACCCAAAAGACCTCCGATACCTTCCCGGCCGATTGCTCCGGAAACAAAAGATCTTATTCTATCAGTAACAGGGCATATGGATTATACAAGTTCACACCTTTTGGACAGAATTCCTCCGACAAGAACACCCAGTCCGGTATCAATGAGAGATTTACATTCACCAAGTCCAACACCTGAACATGCTTACGGAGATTTTCTTGGAGATACGGACTTAAGGAAAGATAACGATGGGAATCATCACTCGGAAATGAATCTTTTTGATGTAGATGACGTGGTGACCCAAGTTTCTTGCACTCCTCAACAAAACAGCAGTCCAGGTAATGATGTTGATCTTATGGCGGTACAATCATCTAATCATACGGTATCTCCAGTAGTTACGGCCATTCCTAGTCGTGATGCTTCACCTAAAGACGAAAATAATGCTGCTATAAATAACCACGCTAGACCTCCACCACCACGTCCTGGACCACCTGTAAGACCATCTCCCCCAGCTAGACCAGCTAGACCTACTCCACCTCAACCACCACAGAAACCTCCCCCTCCCAGCGTTATTCCCCATAGGCCACCACCTATTGTCCCAGTTTCAAATATCGATAGTCATGTCAAACCTCCAGCAGTGTCTCCAAGTAATGATTTCAACTTGTTTGATGCTCCACCCGTTCCAGCTGCACCAACGAAATCGACAAAAGAAGATATTCTAAGTCTCTATGCACCCAAGAAACAGGAGGAACCAGTGAGACAAATAGATTTTCTTACAGATGATATGCCCGAGTTGCCAATTCATCAAGAGGAACGTGTAAATGTAGCAGAGCGTCTTCCTCCAACTGAACAAGCGAATGTTGAATTTGATAAACCACAGCCAATGGATATAACCCCGAATTCTGAAGAAAACCCCTCCAATGAAAAACTGGATAATGCAAAACATAGTAACGACACAATCGTTGAAGAACCAGCCGAATCGTTGGACAACTTTAGCATTTCGGATAATGTTCACGTGACACGACCAAGTATCGATTCAACGTTCTATGAACAACCGATTTTCACAAATTCAGAAGCTCCGTACAACATTGAACCGATGGTAACAGATACACAGCCTGAATTCAGGCCACAGCAAAATTTTGATACTCAACCGGCATTTGATTCTCAACATGCATTTGATCCTCAACCGGCATTTGATCCTCAACCGGAATTTGATCCTCAACTGGCATTTGATCCTCAACCGGCATTTGATCCTCAACCGGCATTTGATCCCCAACCCGCGTTTGGAGAAGAACAAGACACTCAGATGAGTTTTAATGCGTCAGAATGTAATCCGTTCAGCGTTCAAGAAAGTTCAATTGGGAATGATATGTTTAGTAGCTCGATCAGCAATCCACCACCAAATATTTTCGGGAGTGATCCTGTTCAAAGCAACGCGAATAGTGGAGGTTTCGCTTCAATATTCGGAGGAGAGCCGCAGATAATAGAGCCACCATTTGGAACCGATCCTTCTCCGAAGTCAGACCATTTCCCAACATCAGGAGCAGATGCGTTCGATGCATTCTCTGCTAAGTTCGAGTCCACTGCTAACAAGGAAGCCGGATTTGACGCGTTTGGAGGATCTGGTGGAGATGCATTTGGAGGACCGGCGGGAGCTGTTCCAGATGATGGTGAGTCTCTTTCTGTTCACATTAATTTACAGCTTTCTGTTATGTTGCAAATTAAATTTATATTATCTTAGAAAGTAATACCCCCATCATTACTAAATAAGTTTTTGGGAACTTTTACTGTTTGTTCGTTCTTATTACCTTAATGGAAGACTAAGCCTGAAAACTTTCTGAATTAGTAACTTTTATTGCATTAAGAAAGAATCAACAATATTATTTCATCGACTAGAAGCGTAATTTATCATATTTTGCACCTGGGTCGGTCTGTTTACAATCAAATGATCTTCTTATGTTGTATAATTTCACCAGAATGAAATAATGTGACTTTTATGCTTTTGTTCACCTCAGACCAGGTCTATAGTGACCTACGTAGTATGGACTCCAGTATGAAAATAAAGAGAAATGAGTAAAATAAAAATCTTTTAGCAGGGCGATTCAGATGTATTCTCTGGCTTTGCCCTGACGTAGACGAACATGTAAATGAAGAAAACCAACGGAGAAAGTTACCCATTTCAATAAATTTGCATAAAATTGTTATGGCGTGATCCGTTCGTTTTGTTTAGTTTTCTGCCGATGCATGAGTTCAACAACATATTATTAATGTAACGCAAGTGATTATTTTTTATCGAATGCTGTGAAATGTCACCCGTAAGCACGTCATGGATTGTGGCTATTTTTTCATTTTTTGAACTAGCGCATTAAACCAGAAAGGTCTATTGTATATAAAACACGCTAATTGGCAAAGAACGTTGGTAGGTTTCGTGAAACACAAAATTGCAGGAGACTTCTAAGGTATCGGATGCGTGCAAACTGCAGACCGTATAAAATCAACCAATTTGTTGATATACGTTTTTGTGAAATGTGAACATTCTTACATAAGATTAGGGGAGGGTGGGGCGTGTTGTGACTAAATTACAAAAATGAGTGTAGTAGAAAAATCTTTAATGAAATCAAAGGTTTGACATTTTAATGGAAACAAATAACTCTTTGGCTACATTATTTTGGTATTATTAACCTTGTTAACATACCAATAAAGTGACAAAATATTATTTTACAAAATATGGGAATTGGCTCAACACGCCCCACCTGTGGGGCTAGTTGAGACGGGGGTGGGGCGTGTTGAGACGAACAAATAATTGAGTAAAAGCATTAGGTAGGTACGAAATAAAATTGGTAAAAACGAAAGTCCCGATAATATCATTTTATCAGTTAAATAAAAATGGTTTTAGTATACCTCCAATGTAATAAAAAAATAAAAACATTTAAAATAAATCTCAGTCAGTCAAGCAAAAGTCGCAGATGAAGTCAGGAATGTATTCATCCACTCCGGCACATAACTCATGACACCATTTATGACATTTTATGCACCGCACCCATCTTTCACCAGAAATATCATTAGAATAGGGGTTACGACAAAATATACATTGCTCTTCTTCGTTTGCATCGCTGTCGTCAGTTTCCATAAGTGGTAGCTCCTCTTCAGTTTCACTGGATGATGTGGACACCAAAATTCGTTTTTTTACGTCTAAAATATTTTTTTATGTAGTTCTGTTTTGACACCACCTTTGTTTTATTGGGTGCTTGTTTTTTTTTAGTTATACGCTTTTTTTAATTTTTTTCTCTTTCTTTTCCTTTCTTAGTTTGTCTTCTAATTCTATTTTTTTCTTTATAGGGGTGTCCGTTAAAATTGCGCTCGTAAGTTTTTTACGATTTGGAATGTTTTTTCTTGGTTGAGCTTTGGGTAATGGCCGGATTTGTTCTGGCGTTTTCTGACACACAGGTTTAATGGTTCCGCTAGTTGATGGTTGAGGGTCCAACAATTTTTCTTCAATTTCTGCATTCGTTAGGTCTTGCAATAGTGTTCTTGTGAGATCAGCAGCAGAGGAGTCTTTCAAAGGCACCTCAGCACGATTTGTAACTTCCGATGGAAGAAAGTCTTCATCTGTGAAAATATCCCTATTAAACGGGAAAATTCCACTTGAATTAAATCCTGCCATTATATTATTTGGCGTGATAGCAAGCGGAAGAGTTTTTTTGATAATGCCAGGCAGATCATATATTGTCATGGTCCGCCCTGGATGTTCTTTCATCCAACCATCCGCACCATTATTAAAGTATCGTTTAAAAGGTCCATAGACCGACCTGTCTAGGGGCTGCAACTTGTGCGTTGTGTGAGGTGGGAATGATAATAGATGTACACCATTGTCTTTGCAGTAGCTTAATACTGCTATCGATAAATGGTTGTCAAGAAGTAGCAAAACGGGCTTTTCTTTGGTACATCGAATTTGCTTTGTAAAGTGCTGGATGAAAAGTAAAAAGCTCTCCTCTGTTATCCAACCACTTGGATGAGCAGCTCCAATACATCCAGGTGGTCCATCAGTAATGAACTGATTTTTAAAATACTTTCGTGGAAATACTAAGAGTGGTGGAACAGAATTTCCACTAGCACTAACTGCAATCAGCATCGTAATGAGCTTGCCTCTTTCTGCTGATGTTACTGCTCCAACTTGCCGTGCCCCTTTCACAGCTAATGTTGGCTTCTGCACTGTCGTTACACCTGTTTCGTCAAGATTCCAAATATCTTGGCATTCAAACTTAAACCTATCAAGAATATTAGATAGGTTATCATAAAATAAACCCATATTGTGCTTATTAAAGCTAGTGGCACGACTCAAACTCGTGGCTTCTGGTGCACGGATAGGTAAATTCGCATTCCTTTTCATAAAGCTGATTAACCAATCTTTTGTAGCGCTTTGAGTTTTCTTCCAATTTTCCGGAATTTTCGTAACATTTTGGAACGCATACTCATACGCAAGCTTTTTTGCATCAGTTGTATTAAGCCCATAATAAACTTTGCTGCATTTTGCGATGTAATCTGCAAGTTCTTTTTCCTGTGCATGAGTAAAAACTTGACCAGGATTGGAAAATCCCACCTTACAATTTGTAAGAGGATTAGCTTTTTTCCTTTCGATGAACCGCTTTAGTGTCATATATTTAATTCCAAAAGAGACTGCAGCTTTTCGAAGTGACACGTTTATAGTAATGATTTCAGCTGCAGCTTGTTCATAAACGTTTTCTGGAATTTCCCCTCTGTTCGTCTTTTTCTAATATTTTCGGACCATTTTGCAAGACTGAAAAAAAAAAATTACAAATAGGCACAAAAAGGAAATGTATCTAGGTAATAATGGTACATATATACATTCATAATATGTTAAAAAAATACGCCTGTTTACATAACACATATTGTATTAATGCATATTTTATATAAACTTAAAAAAAACTAAATTCTAGCGGCGAGTTATGTCTGCCTCAACTCGCCCCCGCCTTGATGTAACAACTCGCCCCACCCGACGATTTTACATAAAAATGGCCATGCAAGTAAACATACTTGACGTACGCATTTCAATTATAACTAATAACACAGTCAAAAGATACAGTTTGTGGAGAAAAAAACATATAACGACTTACCGAGTGTTAGCAGGTTGGCAGACGACTTCGAAAATTTCTTGGAAAAGTTCGTTTAGCACTTAAAAATCTTACTTTGTCGTATAACTTTAATTCTATCGACCACACGGCACCACCGTTTTGACAGAAACTGGCGGTACGGGGTTCACACGAAACGGCGCGATGCGCGCGTAGCTAAGTCAACTAGCGGGAATTTTAAACGCGATGTATCAACACGCCCCCGTCTCAACACGCCCCACCCTCCCCTACAGTTAAATAATCGTCAGATTACAACTTACAATTCTTACAATTCTTAAAAGTTGTAACCCAACGGTTATTTTGCCGAGCTCTTAACTTTTCTTTAACGACGCTTTTTAACAAGGGTTTAAAATAATAACAATACGTCTTTCTTTGCTCCGAGTAAAAATGAATTTATATAATTACATTTATTGGATTGTGCATTAATCTAATTTTACAAGATATAGCGGAAAATAACGTTTTTGTAATGTAACATATTGTCTAGAAGTTTTCTTATCCTTACATCTTATCAGTATTTTGTAGTGATTAGTAAATGACGAAATACTAATATGGTTACTATTTTACTGTAATTTACTTAGAATTTGTATTACCAAAGTTTCAAAAGGATTTAAAATTAAATTCGCACCAAAATATAGTATCTAGTACTTTACTTAAAAAACACCTGAAACATCGAATTAATGAATTGACTAAAATTAGGTTTAAAAAAAATTGCGTTAAAATAAATATACCTTCCCAACAGATCCGAAAAAAAACCCGTAATTTGACTTTCATAATGATCATAATTGAAATACGCGCATTAAAAAACATAAACTGACACTAAGAGTATTCAATAAAGATCACTTCCCATGTTGCGAAAGCTACTCTTGCAAAACATTGAAATAGAGCTGGAGTGGACAACAGTTTGATCAAGCGTGTTACATGCAAAGTTATGATGTACCAAATGCACAACTTTGTCTTCGTTCAAACTATTTGTTTCTATCACTTTCGTAGATGGCCTCATACATACTATTCTCTGATTCTGAATCTTGAGATCATTCGACCCAAATAATTAATTCGCTTGATCCAGTCACTTCTTCGGGCGTCCGACATCTTCCATATTTATATCCGACTGTTCTCTGTTTCTCTGGGTTTTTCCACAAACTCTCTTATTAAATAAAACTTCGGCTCAACAAAAAATTCCTACTTTAATGTGATAGATTAACGAAGAGCTCTGATTTCTTAGGGGGTTGGAATAATATAGACCCCGACCTTGAGGTTAATAATAATAATAATACTTGGATGACTTGTGTAGCGCTGTTTTTGTGCTAAAACACCTCAAGGGCGCTGTTCCCACCTTATTTATCATACACTCGGTCTCACTTGATAGCTAAGCGCCATCTATGGGCAGCCTGATAGACTAATGTAGTGCCATCTACGGGTGAGCTCTTACACTAATTTCAAGGACCAATAATATACATATATATTATATATGTATACATACACCGAGAAAAATTAGTATTGCTGATTTATTGAAAATATTTTCAAAATATTCGTAATCTGGTTAAAAACGGGACTGCCGGACTGCAATAAATTAGCGATATTTTATATCAGTAAGTTTTCTCCTTTTATTTATTTGAAGAATTGTATTAGGAAAATCAATTGACACTATTTAGACGACAATATTTGATTTGTAAGAAAATCTCCACGAAGCTATCGGTACCTAACATAATTAAGTTATGTAAAATATAAGCGAGCTTTAAGCGTTGGCCTCTCCTGACAATTAGACAGCGAGCTTTACGACTGAAGTAGGTACCAGCTATTGTACTGTGGAGCTGTGGATAAGTGTATTCATTTGTGCCTAGACAAAGTTCAACTCATACAGCAGACCTAACCTTACACATTTGTGACATTATACAAATATGAAGGGGTAGAATTGTCAGAGGACGGATCAAAGCAGACTGCATGCTATAGAAATGAGATCTCCAAGGTGTATGTGTGGTAAAACCGTGTACGATCATGTGAGAAATGTGTCGATCCGCAGAGTAAAATTAAGAAAGGGACGCTTAGATGGTTTGGGCATGTAGAGCGAATGAACGAAGAAATGAGTTTAAGGAGAATATATGACCCAAATGTGAATGGTAGTAGAAGTCGGGGACGCCCGAGGTAGACATGGCACGATCAAGTGAATCAGATACTTGAGTCGGGGCATTGCAAGAGTCAGAATAATAGAAGAGTATGTATGAATTCTAATGAGAGAAGTAGTGTGTGCCAAGACCGAGTCGTTTGGCGGTATGTCCTCTCTGCCTACCAGTGCGGGGAAACGGCGTGATGGTTCGTTAGTTTGACAATATATGCCTCGAGGTTTTCGTAAACTGTGGTATTATTATTTTGATTTAAAATATATACTTCGTTGATCGTATAATTGTTTATGTACTAGTAGCTAGTGAGAATAATATTATATGACTTTATCGATTTAGGAAGCTTTGTGAGGTAGAAGTATCGAGGAGTAAAGGAATTACCTGGCTAAATAAATACAGCAATAACTATTATGGCTCGTTACTAAACACAAATATAAAGACTTTGTATGATAAACATCTACGACAGGGGTGTTGGTTATCCAATAAACGGTTTCCGGGGCGGCGGTACCCACACCCGCCTCCGAAATTTTAAAATATTTTTGCCAAAGATACATTAGTCGAGAACTTGGGAACGTTAATGCAAATGTTTTGCTGTTGATAAAACCGTAAAATTATTCATATAACATTGAATGATGATGTCAAAGGAATTTAGCAGAAAAGCAAACTTTATTTTTAGATAAAACACGAACAATAACACTATGTAAATACACAATTCCCGATCTATAAAACCGACATGTTTCCAATGGATATAAAAGCTCCCCTTTCCTATAATTCATCCCTTAATGAATAGAGCCTTTTAATGTATTCTCGTAACGGTGTGATTATACTGAACTGTGTACACGCTCTTTGGGTATCGGTAGCTACACACATGTGTACACTAATATGCTAAGGGATGGAAAACGATTAAGTATTATAATAATTACAAACCTATTGTAAATATTGTTTTAAATTTAAAACTACGAGGTAGTGTATTTTTGTAAATATACTAATTTTAGAAGTTTACAATCGATACAACACACAGTACATTAAAATTATTTTATTTATTTCCATTCGTACGTAAGAAAATCAGCAAAAAATAAAATCTCTTGTAACAGTTAGATCTATATACAAGTAAACCTAATAAGTAGGTAATAAATGTTATTAAATAGTGATTAACCTTATCGATAGATACGGTAACATGGCAAAATTAAGTAGGCGTGAATATCAGGTAACAATAGTATACTTTCAGAATTACACGCTTTATTTTATTTATTTATTTATTTATTTATAATGTATTACAAAAAACATGGTAAGTAACACATTATTCCCAATGAGTTGAGATAAAACTCATTACGGGAAGTACAGACACATAAAATACATTTTACAAGGATATTACACTTTTAAAAAAATACAACATATTGAAAAGGAAAAGAAAAATAAATGAAAAAGGAAAAATACATTGTTAAGAATAGAGATTTTAGAAATACTGAGAGACATCTATACACATGAAACATAGTAAACCAACATATGAAAGCGAGCGAAAATTCACTGGTTTAAAAACATTTTCAGGAAATAATCTTTAAGCGTTTTAACTAATATTTTTTTGTTAGTTATTGATTGCTTTATTTCATTAGGTAATGCATTGTATTGTCTATATGCAATATATTGTAATGAGTTAATACCAAATTTTGTTGTGTGGGTAGACGATGCTAGGTGTATTAGATTTTGGGACCGTGTTTTGTGCTGGTGTATGTCTGAATTAAATGCTGGTTTGATGTTAGTGTGTGAGGATCTATGTATGATTTGTAATATTGTACAAGTGATATTGTATTTAGGTAGAACCGTAAAAGGAAGTATGTTTGTCTTTAAATATATATCTTTGATAATTAGTAATGGTATTTCTCAATCTCTTTTTAAGTGTTACAAGAGTAAGATTACCAGGGTCTTGTTTCCACTGCTTGTGAATCTGGTTTCGTTCTTTGATTAATGTATTTAATTTGGAATCAAACCACGGAGTATTCAGTTGTAC
The DNA here is from genome assembly GCA_026573805.1 of Hesperophylax magnus. Lineage (NCBI taxonomy): Eukaryota > Metazoa > Arthropoda > Insecta > Trichoptera > Limnephilidae > Hesperophylax > Hesperophylax magnus. The sequence goes on along the minus strand of JAIUSX010000025.1, from coordinate 2,051,865 downwards.
CCGACTTCTTAATCCTGTTTTTGGTGTAGTTGTACCTGATTCTATTGCCTTTTTAATGTGATAATTGAAACTTTTAAAAGGGTCTTCTGAGTTGCTTAAGTTGATCGTGAAATTGTTATCAAGAAGATAGGATTTTACTGACATACTGTTGATGATAGGTCTCGTAATCCGGGATTTGGTTCTATTATTAAAACATTTTTTTAAGTTGTTCTTATAATCAACAATAAGTATATTATGGTCACTAAGTGGATCATCAATATTCGATATAGTAGTCTGAATGTTTTGCCTATTTGATAAGATGTGATCTATTAAGGTGCAGCTTGTATCAGTGACTCTCGTGGGAAATGTTTTGTTATGTATTGAAAAATTGTAAGATTGTAAGATGTTGCAAAAATTTAATGAAGAGTGTGTGGATATGGATATGTCAATGTTAAAGTCTCCGAATATTAATGTATCTTGTCTACTTTCGTTCAGTATTTTTTCTAGGTGTATTAGAAAATCCTGCATATTTGTGTTGGGTTTTCGATAGATAGCATAGATGTTAACTGGTTTCCTATCACTGTTACTAAGCGTTATACCTAAAAAGGAATTTTCATTTGAGAAATTTTCAATAATTGCACACTTCATAGTATCAATCACATATATTGCTACGCCGCCTCCTCCTTCGTTGGGGCGAGAAGCAAAAACACTTTTGTAACCATTCAGGGAGTAAAACTTTTCCTCTCCAATCTTAAGCCACGTTTCCGTAATTCTTACTTTTTCTTCGATCTCATCAAACTTATTACGGATGCTTCTCGCGTTCATATACATTATTCGTAGACAGTTCGTCACGGGATTATAATTCTCGATGGTGAGGCACTTATGCTCATGTATGTTACACTCCATAATCTATAGTTGAAAGGTCGTTCTTGAGTGCAGCGATGTAGGCCGGGCAGTTGTCCCTATCTCCAGTTGAGTGATCAGCAGGCTTACCAAATCTGGTGCATGTCGCGCAAACTGGTTTGATGGTAGAATTTGGGCAGGACTCACCAGTATGATTCTGTTGCACAATGTCCACATGTGGGTTTGGTCTCTCTGCAATACTTGTATGAGTGACCAATCATGTGGCATTTGGTGCAGACAGTAAGGCCAATAAAATCTCGGACGCGGCAAATAGTCCAGCTTATAAATACTTTCTCTTGCTCGACTAGAAATTTACGTACGGTAGCGGGTACTGCGTAGATACGGTGACAAGCGTTACCTGTGCGAGCACCAGCCAGGTGACTTAGTTTACAGCCTGCAATAGTTTCTTCAATGTCTTCAACGTTGGGAATACCAGTGAGAGCCATCCTTAAAAAATCTTCGTCGGTCAGGTCCCGGGGAACATTAAAGAATATCAGTCTCGGTAGACGCTTTGACGGTAGTCGGGCCTTCAGTTTGCTCGAGTTGTCGAAGCAAGGTGCATTTAATAGCTTTTGTTGTTCGCCCGTGGTTGCCGTATTGATCAAGATACCTTTATTTCTAATTTTTTTTATTCCCGTGACCCGAACGCCTAGTTCAGATGGCCGAATTGTATCTTCAATCATTTTTTTCGTACCGTCACTGTCCTTTGTGGCGTCCGCATCCGTTGGAAAGATGCAAACGGCAGGTCTTGGTGGTCCGACGCGATGTCCTTGTTGAGTGATTGGTGGGGGTTGGTGAGCATCATATGGCTGTTTTCGGGCGATGTCAGCAAAAGAGAGGGTAGCCTCCGTTGCCATTGCCACTCTCTGCATTACAGGCCCGAGATCAGACTCTAATTGTATGATTTTTTGCTCAAGGTGCCTTTTTTCCCTCTTCTCGTGGCGTATTTTTATTTCTGCCATTTTAAGTTGTGCTGTAACTGTAGCTAAATCCGCACGCATCGTCTCGCGCTCCAACAACAGCTGAGATACGGATCTGAAAACTTCCGATACGTTTCTAGCGATCGTCAGCTGCTGGTCTTTTGAGACCTTAGATTGCTTCTCTGCTAACACAAGTTGAAGAGCTGTCAAATGTGCTTGGGTTTCATTGAGCACATCTACTCCTGAAGCGCAAGGATATTCCGCTTCGGTGACGTCCGAGCCTTTGGATGACGTAACCGAGCTGTTTTCATCCGCATCCTCAATCGTGACGCACTTTCCTCCTATATCCTCTGGACTAGGAGACATCATGGTGCTTATGTGTCGTTTTTTAGGACGATTCATTATTAAACACTACTTTATAAGGACACATAAAAATTGAAACAAAGTATTAGTTCTGTTCAGCTTTGCGCCTGAAAATTCGTAGGTGGGCAATCAGTCTAGCTCTATGTAAATCAAAACAAAAGTCGCCGTATCGAGTTTTTATATCACGATTTTTTTTATATTTGCACTAATTGAGCACAAATAACTTTAAACAGTTTATCACTATTAATGTATCTACGAAATCCACTATCGGTTTTACCAAAAAGTTTCTGTTTTATTCACGAAATTATCGGATATGTTTTTTTGTAGGTTTTGGATAATTTTATTTAAAAGAAAAAATACACAAATGTATTAAAAAGTATTTTGCGAGATGAGAGTAATCTCTTTCGACGCACAATTGTCACTTTAAAGGGATTTAATACAGAGAATTTAGATTGTAAACAAGGGGTATCACAAATTCACAACACAAACGCAACCAATAGGAGCCCTGAAAGGTGAGCTCATAATTAAAGCGGCTAATTCGCGCACTTTATCCGTTGTACACAACACTTTGGTTTGGGATGCAGTGAATTTTATAGTTTATATTATTAAAAAAACAATGGTAAAATGTTAAAAAGTCACTGGAGAACACTACCACGTGTTAAACTTTCGTTGTTTTTAACGACGATTACGTTTTTTCTTCCGTCGGATTTATTATAAAGTTGTTTACTATTATTAACGATAGCTTGACAGAGCACGACGCTTCGTAGGTAGGGGAGGGTGGGGCGTGTTGAGACGGGGGCGTGTTGATACATCGCGTTTAAAATTCCCGCTAGTTGACTTAGCTACGCGCGCATCGCGCCGTTTCGTGTGAACCCCGTACCGCCAGTTTCTGTCAAAACGGTGGTGCCGTGTGGTCGATAGAATTAAAGTTATACGACAAAGTAAGATTTTTAAGTGCTAAACGAACTTTTCCAAGAAATTTTCGAAGTCGTCTGCCAACCTGCTAACACTCGGTAAGTCGTTATATGTTTTTTTCTCCACAAACTGTATCTTTTGACTGTGTTATTAGTTATAATTGAAATGCGTACGTCAAGTATGTTTACTTGCATGGCCATTTTTATGTAAAATCGTCGGGTGGGGCGAGTTGTTACATCAAGGCGGGGGCGAGTTGAGGCAGACATAACTCGCCGCTAGAATTTAGTTTTTTTTAAGTTTATATAAAATATGCATTAATACAATATGTGTTATGTAAACAGGCGTATTTTTTTAACATATTATGAATGTATATATGTACCATTATTACCTAGATACATTTCCTTTTTGTGCCTATTTGTAATTTTTTTTTTTCAGTCTTGCAAAATGGTCCGAAAATATTAGAAAAAGACGAACAGAGGGGAAATTCCAGAAAACGTTTATGAACAAGCTGCAGCTGAAATCATTACTATAAACGTGTCACTTCGAAAAGCTGCAGTCTCTTTTGGAATTAAATATATGACACTAAAGCGGTTCATCGAAAGGAAAAAAGCTAATCCTCTTACAAATTGTAAGGTGGGATTTTCCAATCCTGGTCAAGTTTTTACTCATGCACAGGAAAAAGAACTTGCAGATTACATCGCAAAATGCAGCAAAGTTTATTATGGGCTTAATACAACTGATGCAAAAAAGCTTGCGTATGAGTATGCGTTCCAAAATGTTACGAAAATTCCGGAAAATTGGAAGAAAACTCAAAGCGCTACAAAAGATTGGTTAATCAGCTTTATGAAAAGGAATGCGAATTTACCTATCCGTGCACCAGAAGCCACGAGTTTGAGTCGTGCCACTAGCTTTAATAAGCACAATATGGGTTTATTTTATGATAACCTATCTAATATTCTTGATAGGTTTAAGTTTGAATGCCAAGATATTTGGAATCTTGACGAAACAGGTGTAACGACAGTGCAGAAGCCAACATTAGCTGTGAAAGGGGCACGGCAAGTTGGAGCAGTAACATCAGCAGAAAGAGGCAAGCTCATTACGATGCTGATTGCAGTTAGTGCTAGTGGAAATTCTGTTCCACCACTCTTAGTATTTCCACGAAAGTATTTTAAAAATCAGTTCATTACTGATGGACCACCTGGATGTATTGGAGCTGCTCATCCAAGTGGTTGGATAACAGAGGAGAGCTTTTTACTTTTCATCCAGCACTTTACAAAGCAAATTCGATGTACCAAAGAAAAGCCCGTTTTGCTACTTCTTGACAACCATTTATCGATAGCAGTATTAAGCTACTGCAAAGACAATGGTGTACATCTATTATCATTCCCACCTCACACAACGCACAAGTTGCAGCCCCTAGACAGGTCGGTCTATGGACCTTTTAAACGATACTTTAATAATGGTGCGGATGGTTGGATGAAAGAACATCCAGGGCGGACCATGACAATATATGATCTGCCTGGCATTATCAAAAAAACTCTTCCGCTTGCTATCACGCCAAATAATATAATGGCAGGATTTAATTCAAGTGGAATTTTCCCGTTTAATAGGGATATTTTCACAGATGAAGACTTTCTTCCATCGGAAGTTACAAATCGTGCTGAGGTGCCTTTGAAAGACTCCTCTGCTGCTGATCTCACAAGAACACTATTGCAAGACCTAACGAATGCAGAAATTGAAGAAAAATTGTTGGACCCTCAACCATCAACTAGCGGAACCATTAAACCTGTGTGTCAGAAAACGCCAGAACAAATCCGGCCATTACCCAAAGCTCAACCAAGAAAAAACATTCCAAATCGTAAAAAACTTACGAGCGCAATTTTAACGGACACCCCTATAAAGAAAAAAATAGAATTAGAAGACAAACTAAGAAAGGAAAAGAAAGAGAAAAAAATTAAAAAAAGCGTATAACTAAAAAAAAACAAGCACCCAATAAAACAAAGGTGGTGTCAAAACAGAACTACATAAAAAAATATTTTAGACGTAAAAAAACGAATTTTGGTGTCCACATCATCCAGTGAAACTGAAGAGGAGCTACCACTTATGGAAACTGACGACAGCGATGCAAACGAAGAAGAGCAATGTATATTTTGTCGTAACCCCTATTCTAATGATATTTCTGGTGAAAGATGGGTGCGGTGCATAAAATGTCATAAATGGTGTCATGAGTTATGTGCCGGAGTGGATGAATACATTCCTGACTTCATCTGCGACTTTTGCTTGACTGACTGAGATTTATTTTAAATGTTTTTATTTTTTTATTACATTGGAGGTATACTAAAACCATTTTTATTTAACTGATAAAATGATATTATCGGGACTTTCGTTTTTACCAATTTTATTTCGTACCTACCTAATGCTTTTACTCAATTATTTGTTCGTCTCAACACGCCCCACCCCCGTCTCAACTAGCCCCACAGGTGGGGCGTGTTGAGCCAATTCCCATATTTTGTAAAATAATATTTTGTCACTTTATTGGTATGTTAACAAGGTTAATAATACCAAAATAATGTAGCCAAAGAGTTATTTGTTTCCATTAAAATGTCAAACCTTTGATTTCATTAAAGATTTTTCTACTACACTCATTTTTGTAATTTAGTCACAACACGCCCCACCCTCCCCTACTCTCTCTATTTGAATATGATGTGGTTAACGAATGCCCGCTGCATTCATTCCCCGGCGGGATTGATGAGGTCTACAGGGCGACGCCTGATGCCCTTGAGTGGCTCACTGACCTAGATGTAACTAGAACTTTTATTTTTACAATTATGAAGTTTATTAAGCAAATTCTAAAATTTAAGCCCATTTCTTCATGTGTACTTGCGTCCGTGCGTAATTCTGGCACTACCGTGCAATTTCGCCATTACACCGATAGAGATGTAGTTAGTTGAATACCACGGTAAGAAAACACAATAATGTATGAACAATAATTGAACAATACCGTTTTCGGAAAAAACCGTGTCATCTATACTATATACAAAGCAGTAAAAAAACTAGTTTCGTTTTAAAATGAAAGATCGTTTTGCAAATCGAAGCGTAAATGTTATTATAATAGCATATGGTTTTCCAGAGAAAAACGTAAGAGTGACCTTTTACGAAACAAGTATCACAATACATTAATGTCTCCTAAAAACTTGCTCGTACGACTATGAAGCTCAGGTTAATATAAGATTATGCAGTAAACTGTAATGTGGCTTTGTCTAATTTATACCGTCTAAAACATGAAATTTGAACCCTGTCCTAACATTTATATTTGCGCAATGCTGAGTTTTGAAAAGCATGACATTGTGTCAAATGAAGATACTGCTTTGACACGGCAATCATAAATACATTTTAAAAGTTTTGCTGAATTCTGTAAATTATGAACAAGTGTTTTGCGTTTATTTTTTCCAGCAAACTGAACAGTATCGGATATGATTTAAAATAATAAAGGCCAGTAGTATTTATTTTTGGGATATTATACCGTGTTGCGCTTTCTCCTTCTTTAGCCAACGTTTCAAACAACATTAGAGTGTCGATTGTGGTGAAGTTTTGTGCTTATGTATGTAGAAGCGATACCGTATTGCGCGCATCAATTTTTTTAGGGCCGGTATTTCAAACCGATTGCTCAGTTTTGTAAGATTTGTGTGAATTAAAAATGTGTATAGTAAAACTTAATTAAAATAATTTAGTTAGTTATATTTATATGGTTTTCGCCATTTGGTTTTGGTGTAGCTGTCAAGTATACCATGAACTATTAAGCCTAGATCCTTCGTCTCTAATACGTTTTGGATCTTCCAAGGACTTCAGCAGTTGCAACCAGTACACGTAGAAAAATGAGTATTGCCAATTTATTTAGAAAATCTTCAAATAATTGGTGATCCCGTTCAAAATGGGATTGCAGGCCTTAAGGAATGAATTAACAGGTTTCCTGATATAAGTTTTAGTAAAATACGAATATATTAGCAAAACAAATGCACGTGCATGAACACGTGTATCCATATATTAGAAAATGACTAAAAGTTTATCAGGAAACGGTCTACAATCCTGTTTTCAACCGGATAATTTAAAGAGATTTTTAATAAATTAGTAATACTAATTTTCTCCGTGTATTTATTAAAGTCTCTATCCATGCATTATTGACAGCTATATGCCATCTATGAGTCACCTCTTAAACTAATATCTAGGAAAAAAGTGACTACATCACAGTGTCTATCATAACACATAGTTAAAATATATATTTTTTAAGAAATACGAACATTCCCGGGTTATGAATAACATAATCATAATTTTTGAAAATCTCTTACCGCCACAAAATGCGGAAAATGTTGCTTGTGTCGTGATGAAAGACTTAGCTAGCCCAGGAATTAAACTCACGACGACTGGGTGGACTTAAACGCGATGCCAACTCAGCCATTGACCGTTCAAAATATTTTGATATAATCAGAGATGTGCAAAATGGGTACCCAAAACCATTTGAAATGCAAAATGGAAATGGGTCAAAACTTTTCCATTTGAATATGCAAAATGCAAAATGGTTTTTAGAAAAGAATTTCAAATACAAAATGCAAAATACCTATTTTCAAAATGCATTGAAAATGCAAAATGGTTTCTCAGGTCAAACAATTAAAATAATTATAGAATTTTTAAACAATTTTGTCATTTAATAATGGACATCAATGTAGAACAAACATATTACATGATGGTAAATCCAAAAACACCACGAATACAGATTATGAAACCACAAAAAATTTGCGCGGGACTAATGTTGCCAACGTAAAAACATAGAAACTGCTATCTAACATTTAATATTACAGCGTCATGGCCCCATGTTCAGTATTTGAATCAGTATTTTTTGTGATGGTATCACTCAATTGCCAGGTCTCCTACCAGGGAGCAACTTGACAAATGTAAATTATCTCTCATAGCGAGGTTGAGGACCGACTGATATTTGGGGCTTATGAAAAAAAGATGAGTGGAGATAGTAGGAAGAATGTTGCAAAAAAGCATTTAAAATGGAAAATGCATTGAGAAAAGCATTTAAAATGCAAAATGCAAAATGGTTTTTAGAAAAGCATTTAAAATGCAAAATGGAAAATACCCATTTTGCATTTTGCATTTCCATTTGAAATGGATTTATTTGAAATAAAGCACATCTCTGGATGTAATATACTATAATTCAAAAAGTAATTTTATCTAAAAATTTTAATGTGAATAACATACATAACAATATCACCTCAAGGACGCTTTAGGCATTTTTTAACTTTCCACGCTATTTCTATCTCAAATAAGCATTTTGCGGAAACTGTCTACTTCGTCATCTGAGATAATTCTTAACAGGGAGGGAGGAGGGTACTCTAGGACGTAAGAGGTCAGAGTGCATTAGCTAAGGGGACCTCTACCATCCCTCGGAGGTTATTTTTTATCATGATATCATTCATACGCTAAGAGCTTTTCACGTTTTTGAAGGCCATGCATATTCGTGTTTACGTCAGTATTTTTAACCCTGCTTTATAAATGTCAACAGTTTGAACTGCCTGGGCCTGGAGCAAGCGGGATTTGTGTACTTCAAAAATAGCATACCTTTCTTTTAATTAACACTTCCGTATCTATTTTTTTAAACGTTTTCGAAATTTAAAATATTAAAAAAAAACATCATCGGGTTGGTTTTAAAATGGAATGAAATCTTGTACATCAAAATGAAACCGTTAAATAAAATAACCGTTTTCTACTGCTCCTCAACATTTTTTGACAAATCGTAACCAAAAAAACCTTTCTCGGTTGCTGAAGGATTCTTAAGTAATTTTTTTACATTAGCTCCACATTTTAGGGGATGCCGTGCGGAAGTTCTTTTGAAGAAATGGAAGGAGATGAAGTTCTAGGAAGGAATAAGGTGTGAGGGGTGGGTAGGAATCTGGGGTTAGTGTTTGTAGGAGTAACGGACGTATGAATCCATCCCTCTCACTGCGGAGCAAGGCGATGGCTCGACAGAGGTCAAAAGGCCTCCCCCAACTAGTCTGTAGATGGAGAAAAATGGGTATTTCTGATTTATTAAGAATCTCTTCAAATTATTGGTAATTCCGTTTGTAAACGGGATTTCTGGCTTTACGATTGGATTAACAGGTTTCTTGATAAACTTTTAGTAAATTACGAATATGTTATCACGATGTTGGAAGACGTGTTCACGAATATTTGAATTTTGCAGATTTCGTTATGATTTATCTATTAAAAAGTGGGCAATGGGCCAGAAAAGGTTGGGAACCGCCGACTGAATTAATAATCACAGAACGAACAAGTTGACTTATGTTTTTCTCCCCTAAAGATATTTATTTTCCTTTATTAACCCTCGATGTTAGTGGTTCCCACAATGTTACATGGAAACGCATTTTCGAAATAAAGTTATTTAGTAATTTGTTTGCCCACGTTGTAGCCTGGGGTAACTCAGCTGCCGGTTTTTCGGCGGGTGGCGACGGGTTCGCTGATGACTCCTTCGACGCCTTCCTGACGCTGAGCGAGCCCCCGCCAGTGCCCACCGGAACGCCGGCCCCCTTCGGCAAGAACGACAGCCAAGAGTCCGAGGAGGGCAACTTCAATGTCTTCATCAAGTAAGTCCATCCATTTTACCCTCGTATTTGGTATGGTGGGGTCAGAGCTGGTCCTGAGTCAAACGGCGCCTGGCGCTAGTGAGAACCTCACGGGCGCTGTATTAGGTGCTAGGTATTATCAGCGCCCGGGGCGGACTGCTCCAGTTCTACCTCTCATACAATACTGTGTCTTAAAAAATCTTTATTCATATAGATAGGTCAACACACGCCGATTCTGTATATCTAAGTTTTATTACATATCATTGCATCATCATAAGTAGAATTAATCAATCGTTATTTAAAAATGAATAAAATATTATCTTTTCAAAACGCCTTACTTGATTGGCATCATTGCATCGGCTGTTTTTAGAGTCACTCCGCAGATCTACGCGGCCCTTAAATTCTCGTACTATATGAAAAAAAAAATGTTTTGCTATCAGAAATTTATGAATTGAATTGATTTGCTGTTTTTGAATGTATAACTGAATGAATTGCTGGTTTTGAATGTGCACTTGAATGAATTACTGGTTTTGAATGTATACCTGAATGAATTACTTGTTTTGAATGTATACCGAAATGAATTACTGGTTTTGAATGTATACCTCTATGGATTACAGGTTTGAATGTGTACCTGAATGAATTACTGGTTTTGAATATATACCTGAATGAATGACAGGTTTTTAATGTATATCTGAATAAATTACAGGTTTCTAAAAGCAGATGAAAGACTCTTTCAGATTTTAATATTACGGACAAATGTAATTACATATATAAAAAATCTGATTTCAAAGACTTTCTTGAAAACAATTTTTTTACGATTGTTTTGTCAATTACCTATTGTTATAGTGAAATTTCAGTTATTTTCTGAAAAAACTTTTCTACATATATCCTTCTCATTAATCTAAGACAGAATTATACTTCGAAACTCACTACACGGACGACGTCTTGAATCAAAATGAAAGGTGTGTTGAATTATCATTTTGATTTTTCTTATTGATCTATATTTTGAGTTTTCTTGTCACCATATATTGCAATTACCAAGACGGAAGTCATCGATAAAATGAACAAGCCATCTTTTGTATTCATTGCGCAGAGTAAGGTTAGCCGGAAGTTCAAATATTATCCCTTTGTACCTACAAAAAGCTAATATTATTGCAATATGCAAAAAGCGTCCCATTTTGGTGAGTTATATCCAACTGGTAGGTTTGTGAACAGTACCAAAAATGTATGTTTATATTTTTCTCTTATTTAATAAATCAAAACCAAAATTATCTCTGAAATTATAAGATTTGCACGTAGATACTTAAATACATACCTACTTGATTTGAGAATTTCAAAGTATTGTGGTGATTTATTTTTGGGGTATTATGCAGTGTTGCGATAATTAATTCTTTAGCCAAAGTTTCGGACAACTTTAGTTTCCATCATTAGGACGGTAGAAGGAACAGACAGGAAGAAGGAGGAGTAATCACTACAATACCTACCTATTTAATTATAAACCATATATTTGATGAAAAATTTAAATAAAATTTCAAATAATCAATTATTCGATTTGTCCAAAGAAATCTCACCATCTCAAAGACAATTCTTTTTTCAAACTTTCTTCAGGCAGGTAGGTAATCATAATAAATGATTATTGTATGTATTTTAAAAAAGCATATGAGAAAGTTCAAATAAAAACAACGATTTCACATTTGAAAAAAGAATCTTTACTGAACCATAGTCGAATTAGCCATATGGTCAAAGTAAGGCATGCTTGAATAATAAAGTGAAGGCAGCAGTTTTTAGAAATTGGAAACGGAACGCACATACAAATTTACAGTCAGACGGTCAAGTTTAAACAGGACTTCGCTACGCTCACATGCAGATCGGTCTAACTCCATTCATTTATTGTTGGATGATGATCAAAAAATTCTTCAACCAACAAAATACGAATAATGTCAAGTATTTTTTTTGATAAAAGGTGGTAAATGGCTTCCCTTATCAATTATGAACCTTCATATTCTCATGATTTCTCGTGGGACGTATTTAATCTGATTGAGTTGAAATTAAACCAAAATCTAAAATAATATTATTCAAAAATTGAACGAAAGGAAAAACACGATGAAGTTCTTGTAATTTGATTAATTCACTAGTATTTATTGCTTTCATTATTTGCAATTCTGGTAAAAAAATATGATTTATAAACACACCTTGTCAAAAGCCGATTTTCTTAACCTTCACTTTGCGTTCGCCTCTTTTAACCCTTTCAATACCTGAGTTCTTCCTCAGGAACAGGAAAGAAATTAATATCTCTCGATTTTGTGAAACAAATCGCTCCGTATTTTGCGTATCGCTTGTAAAGGATATTTCTCATATCTTCTATTTTTTCAAGCTTTATTCCGGCGATAAATATCGTAAATATAATTATAGATCCCGTTTCGGCTGTTTGCTTCTGAATCCATTATTATTTTTATACTTTTAAAAAGCTTTTCTTTATTTTTATGAACTGAAAATTAATATTAAAAAAATTAAGCAATTGTTTTTGTGATAGGTTTTCTCCTTGGTAATAAAAAATAACTCTTTGAGGTCAAAAATTATTAAAAATCTAATAGGTAAGCAAAAAAAAATATTAAAAAAATAATGTATGTTTTAATTAAGTATAAAATGTGGTCTATATGTGGAAACAAATGTACGGTACTGAAAGGGTTAACAATTACGGAGAACTTTCAAATGTGCACCATAAGCCAGATGTGCCTATTTGTTGTCAATTAACATAATTATACAAAATTTTATTTGATGGATACGAAATGATTTGATTCTGAGAATTTGTTTGATCAACTGAAAAATTGTTTATTAGTGTTTGTTTTTTAAAATGTAGTTATAAAAATACTGTTATAATTTATCAACGGTACAAATCTTGTATATATAAAAATGAAAGTTTCTTTTTTGGGCCATATAAACTCCAAAACTACTAGACTGATTTGGCTGAAAATTTTAACGTTTGTTCTTATTAGTGTCAGGAGTGTTTAAAGTGTGGTTCAAATGGTAGAAGAAGTCGGGACGCCCGTGTTCTTCTACCATTTAAACAGTGTGGTTCAAATGGTAGAAGAAGCCGGGACGCCCGTGGCCTGAGTCCAATAGAAGTCGATATAATGTAGTGTTTTAATGGTAACAATTTGGCATACAGTAGTGAATGGTTGAGAAAGTTGGGGTCACCCGAGGAAAACATACGCAGAGATCCGTAGGCAAATTAAATCATGTGTTTTTTTAATAATACCAATGTGTGTTTCATGATACTACATGAAGTGGGTGGTAGAAAAAGTAGGGGGCGCCCGATGAGGATATAGCGCGATAAAATACATTATATACTTATGTATGGTAAAATTTTGCTATTTTCGTGACAAGGTATTGATTTATTAATTAACGTAACACTTGTTTTCATTAAATTAAAACATAAATTATAAATGATTTTCAACAAGGGAGTTTAGCTAAAACCTCTGTGTGATCTAGAAGGTTTCGATTTAGCTTAGGACTTTCATCTTAAAAGAAATATGACAAAAATAAAACATCTGTTCAATATGAGTTTATAATAAATATTTGTTAAAGGTTGAAAAGATTTATTTGTGGGTTATTACGCTGTTTTGGGCGTCCTCCTTCTTAAGTCATCAAAGTGATCACATATGCCGCGATGATGGACACTGTAAAAGTGTCCGAAACGTTGGCTAAAGAAGGAAGAAGCGCAACACAGCATTATAATGCAAAAATGAGTCACTGTGGTACTTTTGGCTTTGAAAAACTCAAACTGATTCACGGTTTCGGCCTATCACGGACATCTTCAAAATCTCAATTGGACCATGGTTTCGGCCTATCACGGACATATTAAAAATCTCAAATTGAATCGCGGTTTCGGCCTATCACGGACATCTTCAAAATCTCAAATTGAATCACGGTTTTGGCCTACCACGGACATCTTCAAAATCGCACAATTTTTCCTAAAACTTACCTATATATGTATATACCATAGTTAAAAAAAAAGTCTGAAGAAGGCCGTGATAGGCTGAAACCTGGATAAAAGACTTAACTTGTTTGTTACAAAAAAGTTTGAATATCAATAGTGTTATTGATATTTTAAAGAAGCTGGTACAATAAACTTTTTAACGTCTTCGTATGGATTTTTGTCTACTTTATGATTAGGACCTAACGAGATCCCTTTATACCACTCGAACGATTTTTGCCATATTATGGTATGTTTGAAAAACGTCTTAAGTGATCGCTTGCCATAATCTGCCAAATTTTATAGAACCTAAAAATATGGGATAAACGGTAAAATCTGTATGGATTCATTGACTTTAAACCGCAGTAAGCAGTTCATATGTATTCCTATCTAAATTAATATTTTGAGGAATAATATGAATTAAATCGAATGGCCAAATCGAAAACACCCATCATACGAGTGAAATTTTGTTCTTTGGGTAATAGCGGGATTTATGTAAACCTTGTATTACGCCAATGTCATGTCAACATGTCTGGAATTGTAAAAACGTTTACATATTAAGAGCTGTAGGCATAGTTTATCTTAAGATGTCTGACATAATAATAACATCATATTTTCCTAATTAATTAATTTACAAAGGGGATAAACAATGTAAATGCTGAAAATGATTGCAATTTCCACAAAGGAAAACACGAAATAGTGGGCCTTTGTGGGATCATTATTAATGCGTCCACGCTGAAACATTATCGTCCGCCGCCAGCACGCGCTACGCTCCACGGGCTACGACACGCGACGTTGCCTACGCCAGACAGTACACTATAATAATGCCCTCTAAGCTAGACAACGATGCAGTTATGCTACTTATTTCATATAATCAATTATTGATGTAGCTCATCTTGTAGCTAGTGTGACGTTGGACGAAGTATGATTGAGTACATACCAGTATTATGGGAATTGTTTAATTAAAATAGTGGTTATTGGGAAAGCAATTTTCTTTTTGGAATTATATTTATTACATTATACTTTGGACCCTCAACTTAAGTGTTTTGAAAAACCCTTTAATTTTTCAGCTATTATTTTATTTTAAACTAGAGAACCCCGCAATGCCGCAGTGTCCGACTTCTTTCATTACTGAATACCAAAATGTTACTGTTAAAAACTACATTACATCGACTTTAATTCTCATTCCGTCTCCGACTTTTTTTACCATTCATATAACTATCTAAACACTCCCTGCACTAATAAAAACAAACTTTGAAATTTTCACTAATATCGGTGGACTGCTTTTGAAGTCTGCAAGCTCAAACATACGCAGGCAAAACTTTTGTAAATTAATATTATAAAATATAAATCCACTGAAGATTAAAAATTTTCCTTATTTTAGAAGCAACTTCGACAGTTTTTTATGAGTTTCACAATTTCAGCACTTCAATGTCTTTACAATTAATTGCATTGATTAGTTGAACGAGTATTTATTTGAAATTATGGATACTTATAATAATATTATTTATTTATTAATTTATTTTATATTTATATAAATTACAAACAATACAAAACAAAATAAACCTTTGTCTGTCCAACAGGGAAGGATTCCCGTTTCAGGACAGCCAAATTGTGTATTTATTACATAATATTCTTACAATGGAATGGCGAAGCTGTCAAAACACATTTTGAGAACATTGTTGATTGCATTCGAAGTGACAGGATGTTTTCTTTATCCTTGAAAGAATCGCAAACATGTAATTTATTACCAGGGTCAATTTGGATAAAATTAGTAATTGCATTCAGAAAAAATGAATGGTTTATTTTGGGACATCACAAGTCTGAGATTCTTTCCAGGGCATTTTGGAGAACATTTACAATTGTATAGTTAGAATTTCCTCATTTATAAATCAGTATAAGACATATGAATCCTATAGTACTATATTTTTAGAATTTCTTAGGTGATAGAAATTACACATTACTAGACCAGAATATATTCATACGTTTCGCTTAAATACCTACATACATTTCAAGTGAAATCTATTTAAAGCTCTCTTTCATAAATTGTGTTCAAACGTTTCACTTAAATAACTACATTCATTTTATGTGAACCTATTTAAAGCCGTCTTTCATATATTATGTTTAAACGTTTCATTTAAATAACTACATTCATTTTATGTGAACCTATTTAAAGCCGTCTTTCATATATTATGTTCAAACGTTTCACTTAAATAACTACATACATTTTATGTGAACCTATTAAAAGCCGTCTTTCATATATTATGTTTAAACGTTTCATTTAAATAACTACATTCATTTTATGTGAACCTATTTAAAGCCGTCTTTCATATATTATGTTTAAACGTTTCATTTAAATAACTACATTCATTTTATGTGAACCTATTTAAAGCCGTCTTTCATATATTATGTTTAAACGTTTCATTTAAATAACTACATTCATTTTATGTGAACCTATTTAAAGCCGTCTTTCATATATTATGTTTAAACGTTTCATTTAAATAACTACATTCATTTTATGTGAACCTATTTAAAGCTGTCTTTCATATATTATGTTCAAACGTTTCACTTAAATAACTACATACATTTTATGTGAACCTATTTAAAGCCGCCTTTCATATATTATGTTTAAACGTTTCATTTAAATAACTACATTCATTTTATGTGAACCTATTTAAAGCCGTCTTTCATATATTATGTTCAAACGTTTCACTTATATACCTACATATATTTTAAGTGAAATCTATTTAAAGCTGTCTTTCATATATTAAGTCATTTTTTAATACATATTTAGAATTTCGCTTCGTTGTTCTTTGTATTATTTTGTTATTTTTCAAGCTCTGCCTGAATTCTTAAAAAAGTTCCCTTTCTCCAAAGTTTTTGCAGTTACTCCTGTAAGCCTTTACTCCCAATAGAAGGACAAAAATATGTTTTAAATCATACGACACTGGTGTCCATTTTCGCGTTTGTAATTTACGTCTCTCCTTGAGATTTGTGTACAATCCCTAGTGTGGGTGGTTTAGGTACTTAGCTTCCCACTCTTGTTCCAAAACCTCCATTCAGATCGAACGATGACAAACGTATTCTTGACGTGTCTGGAATTTAGTAGCTGGGGTAGAATTACGAATATCTGAAGCCTTCTGCATACAAAGCGGGCATTCGTAAATCCACTTGTGCCTCTGAATTGTAGATATTGGTTTCAGCACTGTCCCTGGACAATAAATACGTGATGTAATATGTATGAAAGAATAATCAAATTGATATAATTGTTGCAGTCGCTACAATCTAGTCACTACAAAGGCCTCAGCACGGGCAAGCCACCCAGTGAGGCCAACATTACTGGAAAACTTTGAAATGTAAAAAATATTGTACCGAATAAATAAAAAAATAAAAAAAATCTTCACCAAAGTAATATAGCATCGTTCGACTGCCTATATTGATGGTGTTTCAAAATGTTTCACCTTAATTTCGTGGTCGAGGCTTAAGGCTCTCGAAAATGAATCCGGCGGTCGAGGGTTCAAATCTCGGCGTATCCAAGTAAATTTTGTCGAATTTTCATAAATAATGTAAAGTAGATGATACCCTGTTGAAAGAACACTGTTCAAAATTAAAACGTTGCTTGAAATGCATTTAGCCGTGTTTGATGACCAGATCTGAATAGACGGGTACTTCCCACCTTCCTCTTGCCCCTCTAATCTCCCCACACACTAACTTCAAATTCAAAACTTACCCCAATTGGGAAAGCCATAGTCTCACTAGCTCCAGACGGTTGGCAGCAATTGGGACTCAAACTAAATATGTAATGGTATAACAGTTGCGGTTGCTATAACCTTTAACAAAAGTATCAGAACTAGAACTATAATAAAACATCTTTAGATTGTAAAATTCAGTGCTTCAATATTTCTCGCCTTGATTCCAATTAAGTTTCTAACCATCGGATTTTTGTCAAATTACTTGATTACCGTAATTATATTAATGCAATATTTGAAAAATATTTACTAGCTCCATAGCTCCGACTAGATTTTACAATTATTTAGTTTACCCTTTTAAAGGTTAGTTTAGTGTTGTGTTCGTAAAAACAGGTCTCCTAATCAGGGATTTATTAATACTACGCGTAGTATAATGGTGACTCCATAGTCGACCTAACTAGAAGCTGGCTAATTGGAATCTGAAACAGTTTCTCTGGGAGCCTTCCCACTGGCCCTGGCGACTACTGGCCACTGGATCCATCTTGCGGACTTCCACGTAAGTTCTATGCACTGCCATCTGTGCGTGCATCTATCAAGCTCTTACTTCCCAACAAAGTTCTTTTTTTCATCTTGTATTCAATGGCACGATGGCATGACCACTAGAGAAATGCCGGAGCCTGAAAAATATTGGAATGTGAAGAACCAAAGAAACATTTATATCTGGTCACTTCATAATACAGCGTCTACTAGAGATACCTTCAATTCTGTGCGTAATTTAGTACCTGATTTATTTTAACCAGTGATTCCAAAAGTTATTTAGAGTAAAAAATGTAGACAACATTTTGGTTTTCGGTGATTATTGATAATTTTTTTTGTTCCTTCTTCAAAGGTAAAAATAAATCATTAGGTATTGGACAGTTAAAGTCGGGGTGGGGGGTTGAAATGATGTGTGAAATATTTTTTTTTGCTTGCTTGAACAAAAAAATGGAAAAATCATTTTTAAAAATGTCACAAATTATTAAAGCATTGATTACTCGCCTGAAATATCCATACAAATTGAAAATAACTCCCGATCAAAAATAAATGCCGCCGTCGGGATTTGAACCCGCACCTTCTGATGTCCCGTCAGGTGCTCTGGACCACTGAGCTACGTCGGCTTATTCCCAACCCGGCTTTATTTTCAATTTGAATGGATATTTCAGGCGATTAATCTTTTGTGCTATGCATAAAAACCTTGTCTTATAGACATTAGTTTATCATTAAAAAATAATTTAAAAATGTCGCTGGAAACCTTTATTTTTTTTTTACATTTAAGTCAGGTACGTTTTGAAAACGTGATCTTTTGAAAGTCAAAGGGGTTAAAGATCTGCTAAGTAAATTTTAAATCTTCTTAGAAGATTACAGTATTTTATTTTTCTAGTACAGCCTTTTTGATCATACACCTCCTTTCAGATGTTTTCAGCTATTCGAATTTCTGATTATTTGTCTTATTATTGGTGGGCAATCTCTGTTCCCCTTTCGCAAGCTAACGACATCTGTGTTCAACCATTAACCGTGCTACGTGCCTAGCATACTCCCACATAAGTGTGAAAATGGTGATCGTGCTTATCCACACCTTGAGGTGGTATACTTGTTACTCTAAAAGCTGAAAATATTAATATTTCAAGTGCCTTATTATCTTTTTCTGGCTTTCATATTTCAGCGGTGTTTTAGGCCATCATTTCAAATTGTCGAGAGAGGAAATGTGAATTTATATATTCATTTTGTTTAAATTGGCAAATTTCAAAAGTATGGAAGATTATAGTCGAAAAAAAAACAGACTTAGAAGAGATGAGATGTTGAATGGAGGGTAGGTAATTTTAGATATGGTTTGATAGAAGAGAGGTTATTTGTTTAGAGAGGGACAGCGAATGTGATCTAAAGTTTCCCCTTCTAGACCACAGAAGGTATAATTTAGGAGATAAGCATCTTAAAAAGGTGAGAAGGAACGAAACGATGTCCAATCCTCATTCGAATTAGTGAGAATATTTCTTTTTTTGGAGAAATCGGAAAATTGTTGAAACCACGGTTTTGATGGGATGGTCCTTTGTATTGAGGCGTAGCAGGCTCTCTTGGATTGACTAGCAATGTGCCAATACTCTGACCAAACATTTGAGAATGGAAAAAATATCATATAGGGTAATGTGGTTTACGGGGGTAACAATAGGGTTAGATGCTTCTTGTTTTGCCAAGGTTAATATCATTACCCACGATGCCAACATGTCTATGAATCCAAATCGCCATCTGGCATTATTATCGTCTCTTTCAAAGTCTCAATGTACCAAATCAGTTTACAAAATCGACAAAAACCGGAGACACTGCGTAGAAAAATACACGGCTTACACCGTTTGCAGAGCAGTGATTGTGGGATTTTTCCATTTTTTGACGATTTCGTTCCGTTACCGATCTAGTGGGATGACGCCGACGCGACGGGAGTAGATGACAGAATAATGAGACCACCTAATCTCAAAGTAACGGAAATCGGTGTTATTGGAGAAACGTTTCACAGGATCGTGTAAGACTTTGCCTTTGGGAATCTATGATTGCTTATTTCTTGATTCAATTTGTTAACAGAAAAAAAACTTTTCAAAAAGTATTTTTCCAGAAATACGTAGGTTATTTTATTTTCTTTTTTAATGATATTCCGCACAGGAAAAATAATTTTGCATACGCAAAATTCCATGCAAATATAATGAAATATGATATAAAAATAAAATATCGCCAAAATAAGCGTTTTTCGGATAAATTTTTAAATTTATATTCCAACGTTTGTAATTTAAATTTAAGCCCCTCAAAATTAATTTTAAATAAGTAGGTACTTATTAGGTAGGGCAATCAAAAAAAAAATAGCCCTGAAGAAGCTACGGTTGTAGCGAAATAGGTCCGTTTTAGGTATACAAAATAAAAGTGGCGTCTACTCAGTTGTTTTATTTTAAATAAAAAATAAATAAAATTAAATTTACTTGTGCACACTGGGATTTTAACCTGCGATCTCCGGAATCGTAGTCGGGAGCCTTCCACCGAGGCCGTCTGTATTAAGTACTTAAATTATTATTTACAACATTCTTTATTTTTCCAGTTATTTATCCCCAAGGAAAAAAAACAGTATAAACGTTTGAACGTAGAGTGATTTCCTTGGCCAACCACTTATCCTTGTTATTTTATCTATTATATATATTTTTAGAATTATCCTGATATTTTTGTTTCCGTTGGTTACTTTAACAACTAAAGTGTTCCTTTGTAAATGAAGTTGACTTTCCACGCTAATATATTAATCATTCCTAAATAATTTAAACATAAAAAATGAGAAAAATTTAATTTTATCAATGTATTTTTTCTAAGGCCTCGCGAGGGTGACATCCCCTACGATAGCAGCGGGTCGGGCATCATCCCCGTGCTTGCACCACCCCCTCCCGCTCGCAGCCCTGCGCAGGTGTCTTACACGGACACCTCCCCGCGGGTCAACCCCTTCGACAAGGGGGCCAACTTTGCGGAGGCTGCCTTCGGGGCGCATATGGACCAGCGTGAGTATTCATCCTTATTTGTTTATTTTTGCAGATACATCTGTCGCCTGGTTTAATAAAAATAATAAGAATATAAATGGTATAATAAAAAAATAAAAATATAATATTTGTGCAAAATCACCTCAAGGGCGATTGCATACTAGTCCCAGCGTTGTCCGGGGTTTGTAAAAAGTTTTTTAAAATCAGTTATATACAACTAAGTATACTACCGGATTTTCCAATAAGAGGTGTTATTTTGATATTCAATCGTAAAAGATCAATAGTTTCGTTGCTTGTGTGGTACGTAGCGCCGTCTCGTTGAAAGTAAACGTTGTCCAGATCAAAAGCATCCAATTTCGGCCATAAAAAAATCATTAATCATCTCTCGATAGCGATCCATTCACCGTAGCTGTTGCTCCAGCCTCATTTTCGAAAAAGTAAGATCCAATGACTCCGCCGGATCATAAACCGCACCAAACAGTCACAGGTTGAGGATAAAGAGGCTTTTCAACAATAACTCTTGGGTTTTCCGAGCCCCAGATGCGACAATTTTGCTTGTTGACGAAGCCACCGAGGTGGAAATGGGCCTCATCACTCAATATGATTTGCATTTGATTTACTCAAGTGAATTTTAATGATTTCAATGCATTGTTGAAGCGTGTATCGTTCCATTTTTATAAATGGCGTAGTTTCTACTTGTCAAATGTCAAAAAATGACAGCTTCAAAAGTAACATCTACTGAAATAGCGGGCTATTCAAAATAACACCTCTTATTGGAAAACCCTGTAGTATGTGTGACGAAGAGTGCTAAATATCATTAACATTGGAATAAAACTGTAGATTTGTATAAAAATCAAATAAAAACAACAGACACTCTCCTTTGTATAATTGTATTGTGTATTGTTGAGACGATTATTGAAAACAACCTATATTGTTTTTGTACCGATTATTTCTAATATTTTTAAAGACAAACTGAAGAAGCTGTTGAAGAAAAACATTATAAACTTTGAAAATGTGTTTAAAGTTTAAATTGTATTTATGTATATTTTTTTAAAATTTCATCAAGAAATATATTTTTAAATTATCTTCACACATGAGGCCCTTGCCCGGAAGAAATGAAATGTATGAGAGGTTTTCTTTTAAGTAAAGGAAGGAGTTTTGGGAGGCGTGGGTAGGAACCTAAGGATCAGTGTTAACAGTCTGAATCCATCCCTACCACTGTGGTGCAAGGCGTTGGGTCGAGAGAGTCCGGATTTTCCCCGGGCACCACTAATAAGTCAACAAACGAAGCGAACCACTTGGGGTGACCTGCCTCTAAAACTGAAAATTACTGACAATCAACTGTCACAAAAAAGATTAGAAGTGAGACACTTTCAAAGGTGATAAAGATTTATTGACAGATTCGAAATAAAAAAAATAAAAATGATTTTTCTTGTTGCGTATGAAATACAAGGATGTAAATATAAGAGTTTAGAAAACGCCGGAAATGAGGGATGCTTTTGAATGTTATACGATGCTTACTGTTTGTTCGAATTTGTCATAATATAATTTTTGAATAATATCGAGTTTTAGATAAAAAAAGAGAGGAAAACGGCTGTGTTATCTATTTATTTATTCTTATTTTCATGTCCGGTTGGGCTTTTACATGTAATCTTTTTATTAATAATTTTTTATTAATTTATAAAAATAAAATAGAAAAAAAAAAAACAACGTCTTAAACAAAAACAAATTCAAAACCGAAATAAAATTGAAACTAGATACTCCACTATGCAAGATGGAAAAATATAACACTAGGAAAATGACAATAAATTGGTAAGATAAACAGAGCTACGATGTTTCTATAGTTAAATTGTATTGAATTTGATTTTTCTTCTTTCTGAAATAAATTGGGTAATGACTTGTTTATGTTTGGTGAACGATGTATTGAATATATCAAGAATTAAGAAGTTAAGATGAATGTTGCCTTAACACTTCCCATTAAAGGCCTATTTAAAAAAAACTTGTAGTTTATTAATTAAATTAAATGACAATTGAAAAAGCTTACCTCTTAAACTATTTGTTTCAATTGATCGTGCCATTTCTGCCTTTGGCGAAAACCCCTTTCTTTTTTCATAACCTGCGCCACATTTTAACACACTATAGAAATTGATTAATTTGAACGTGCCAATCTTCTTAGGGTGTCCCCGACTTTGTCTACCATTCGTTAATGTAAACCATATTGTCACTATAAAAAAACTACATCATATCGATTTTTGTGCAGAGCGTGAAGTTTTCCTCAACGTTTCCGACTTCTTCTACGACTCTCTAACCACTTCTGGTACTAATAAGAACAAAGAACATGCTTTGAAATTTTCTGTCCAGTAGTTTTTGAGACTATAGGGCACAAACAATGTACATTCATTTTTTTATATATATACTCGTAGATAGTGCTGAAATCTGTATTCTCGAAAGGTGAGCGATGTAAATTTTCTACGCAACAGTTTTTAGCTAGCAACGTCATTTGCGTCGAAAGCCATGGTCACTGAGATCTCATCAAGGTCGTAACTGCGGTCGTAGCGAAGTCAGTTAATCATACAAATAGTGAGAAATACCGACCAGCTATAATATTTATGCCCAAGAACTCTTTCAATTGCTCTATTGCGACCCTTTCCCTTATTTTATCGCCGTCTCTAAATTGTTTGAACGTGCGCAAGCCATGGGGATTATTCGAGTATTAAATTACACATCTGAAAAGATCTCAGCTATATTAAAGTTAAGCTAAAAAGGAAAAGTTATTTTCCGGAATAAACTCTTTATTATTATTGTGTTTTTTTTCTGGATATTTATAATATTTTCGTGGAAAATCTTGCAAGAATTTAGTACGTGCGTTAAAATAATTGTATTTGCCACAATATTTATTTGCGGTTTATGAAAGGGTAGGTACGTAGGTACTCTCAGACCACATACAATTTATAAATATTATGAAGTTTTAAATAATCATGTTTATTTATTTATTTACGGCCTTTTTACCGGCTTTATCGAAAGAATAGTACAAATCACACAGTATTATACTGAACTGCCTCAGTAATAATCTTTTGAATTTGTTGAGTGATAAATTGAAGATTTCCACTGACTTGGCATAGTATTCTGGGCAATGAGGAATTCATATTACTATAGATAGTCCCAGAATTTTGCAATGAAATAAATGCCATCTTCTAGTATTTTTTTATTTTATTTAGTAAACAAACAGTCATTTATATATTTGGCATAAACAGCAATTATTTACAATATTAGACCAATAATGTTCCATTAATTCTAGTCGTTGATTCCTTATTTGCACCTATACAATATATTTATAAATGACAAAGAAATATAAAGAATAAAAATTATCAGGAATCACCAAATGTTATAAAAATAATTAAAGACATTATAATAAAAAACAATAAAATAAACTAAAATGATAGGATTGTTTCACAAAATAAAAAATTAACTCATCAGTTTATTCAGTTGCATTTTATATGTTTTCAAGTTACACTTGAAAATGTCTACATCTGCAATCTTTAGAGCACAGGCGTCAGGTAGGTATGCTGTCCTTGTTCTATCGGTATTACAATGGAAGATGCTCTGAGGAACTAGCGTCATTGATCCCTTCGGCACCGGTGCGTAGTCGGGATACACGCCAAACGTGCGCGCAACATTTGTACACGGTTGAAATTTGTCACATGAGAACGGGTCGCTTCTACGATTCGTTCTTAAGTTCAACAGCTCGGCTGTGGAACGAACTGCCGGCCTCTGTGTTTCCTCCCTCCTACAACATGGGACTCTTCAAGACCCATGTTCACTCCTTCCTCTCCACAAAAAGACCCTCCACACAGCATCCCCAAAGATGACATAGGCCCCGAGGGAAATTATTTTCTTCAGGGCCTCCTGTGTGGAGTAAATATAAAAAAAAAAAAATAAAACATCTCTAGAGGCATTGTGAGTTTTACAGATACGTCCTATTAATGAGTTTTGCGCATATTTGGCTTTACAGTGTGGTGTTCTAAATAAGTCGTTCGATCTGGTGTTGTGTTTAGGGCAACGAAATGCAATCCTTTCTAGCAGATATGAAGAATCAACAAGACTGTTCACGATTTTGTACAAGAATAGGGCATCATATCTACGTTTAAATAAAGCGGTAGGGTCCAACCGATGATCGCTAAAGCGATATAATAAGTGTTTAATAAATTGGGATTGGATATTTAGTATAACGTAGGAATCCGAAAACTAATCAATGCAATTCTGGACTATCAAATTCATCAATTGGAATTTTATATACAAATACCAAGTTAATGAAAATCATTTTGTCCGACAATTTAAGCAAATTCATATCATTTTAAACAGTGTTTTAGTTCAACAAAATAGCTGGAATTCCAATTTCAAAACGTTAAAATTTATTTTTTTATACATATTCTTTGACAGCTTCTACATGCATATTGTAATCAGTGTTCCGGACGGGAGAATTGTACTCAAGTCGATTTATAACAAAAGCAAAAGGCTATTGAGTTGTGAGTTAAAAGTGAGTTGTTTTTCGTTAATTATATTGCTGAAAGACTTTTAGACAACTTTTGCTTTTTCTATTTTAAAGCAAAGTTTGTATTGTCCTAATTACATCAATTTTATTCGTTCTAAAGGAAATCGATATCTTTCTAATGTCATGAATCAAATACCATTTTTAATTTGTCTACAAGGGTTGAACATAATGCTCTGCAGAGAGCTTGAGAACCTACCATCAAATTTATTAAAATATTTTATAGAGTCGAATACTCCTTTATATTCATAAATACAAGACACAATAAATAAAAACTAACATGTATATTAAAACACCAGATCTCAGAGTCAAAAATATACTAACAAGCGACTACACATACAGCATTTGTGCAAAAAGGCTCCCAATTCTATGTTACTAAACTCTTTAACAAAATCTCACTCTCATTCAAAACATGATAAGCATTTATTTTTTTATGAAAAATCAGCTTATTATTATCATTCATTGCAAAAATTTATATCTCAAATAAACAACTGGATACAAAACATAGGGAGATCAGAAATAGAAAATATACTGACACCAAATACAGACTGAAAACGAAACCACTCAACTGGACTAAAAAATATCATGCAATATATTTATTACTACTTCATACTATCCATATCACTACATTTTAATAATGTATAAATGAAATCCTCAGCACGGGAGATCCCAGTGAGGATCTCCATTTTTTTATTATTATCAATTTGAAAAACATTTCATGAAGCGTTTTTCGAAAAAAAAATTTAAAAACACATATTTAAACAATTGGTTGGTTGGAATAAATTGCCACCTACAAAAAGAGCGCATTTATACAATTAAACAGATAATGCACATTTATTAAGTTTAATAGATGATAGTATCTCACCATATCCGCAAACAAACTCATCTTTGCAACTGTTTTCACATGTTACATAACATTTCACAATAAAACTTTCGACTGAAATTTATTTCTTCAAATTATGTAAATAAAATTAAAAACAGATAAACGCGCATTTATCCTTAAATATGAGTAACAACACCCACAACTAAATAATTAATGAATTGATAAAACAAAAATCACTAAACTGTAATTACGATTTTGCCGGCAGGGAATTTTTCCCAACCGCAAGAGTAAAGGTTGGTTTTACCGAGAATATTAAACCGTTATAAATTTAGACGTTCATTTAAGTAACGTCGCATATTTGAGAAAACATTTAATAATAATTTAAACGTTATCAGATTATTAATAACAATATGTGTATGTGCAATAAGACATCATCGCGACCTTATTGTTGCTAAGGAATTTGTGAGTTGGTATTGTTTGGTTTTTATTTGTTGTACTACAATTGAGCCGCCTGAGACTAAATGTCTAAAGTATTTAGCTAATGTTACAAACCTACACAGTAATTTAGCTAATGTTACAAACCTACATAGTATTTAGCTAATGTTACAAACCTACACAGTAATTTAGCTAATGTTACAAACTTACATAGTATTTAGCTAATGTTACAAACCTACACAGTAATTTAGCTAATGTTACAAACCTACATAGTATTTAGCTAATGTTACAAACCTACATGGTAATTATGCTAAGATAAAGGTGGGCTAAAATACATATTTTTATCCGGTTGACATCGGTCGGTGGCCGAGTTGACATCGCGTTTGGGTCCCACCCAGGCGTAGTGTGTTTAATTCCTCGGCTGGTTAAGTCCTCCATCACAACACAAGCAACACTTTCAGCTTACTGTGTTGGTAGTAGGAGATTTTAAAATATTTTCAGGTTACTCGTAACCCGAGAATGTTTGTCTTTCTTTTAAAAAAAAATAAAAAATCAATTATATAAATAAAAATTGGATATGTTTATCCGAGACACTTACTTGGTTACAAACCAATTCTTTAGAACATTGTGATCATTCAAAAAGATAGCTGCCAATCATATGGGAAAATTAGTTGTAACATAATATTGTTAACTCTGATTTTGAAATATGACATGTAACAATCAGGTCCCAATGGTTGAGTGGAAAAAGACGTTGTCCCGGTAAGACAGATATCCTGGGTTCGATTCCCAGTTGAGAAAGTCTTTTTAATGTTCTGTGTCTTTGTCTTTTCCATATTATTATTTTTTTTTTCTTGCTAAAGAAATCTCGATGAATTACAAAACTCATTGTAGGACGAGAGGAACTTACAATACATATGTGGGAGTTAATAGGTACAATCTTACATTGATATTTTTTATATCAAAATTTTAAGTTTCACCTACAGAAAAGTACAAAAAAATCATATTTAGTTTAGATTTGTTATAATTACCTATATTCTTCTTCAATAATAAAATATTTTATTTATTTATTTAAAAAACAAAAACCACGAATTTATAAAAAAAAAAATGTATTTTTAACGTTGATTTAAAAAGATAATCAAAACAATTAAACAAAAAAAGTAAATTTAATACGGGGTAATTAATTTTCATTATTCTGACGATGAAGCCATTGGCTTTGAAACATGTCGATTATTAGTGATTACAATGTGTGTATACAAAGTATTTCATTTTCATATAATTAAAATGAGGCCACAAAGTAATATTGCACCTATTAAAGATATGATACTTATCGAAAAAGGTGTCCGTGATTTTAAAATGAAATATCTAAGTGTGTAATAAAGGCATACTGTTTATATATCAACCAAAACAGTCAGATTTTTTTTTTAACACATTTCTTAGACAATTTCGATATGAGTTCCTCCTGTTGCACTATACACGCCTAAGCGAAAGCCGACCTCCCTCCAAGTACGCTGAATCATATCAAAAGTCAATCTGTCTGTCTTATTAAAAATATTTTTAAAAAATCAGTTGTTTGAATGTGGTGCATTATGAGACTAGTCGGTTCAGTAGAATTCTTATAGTATCCCCATTTCAGAGGCTGAAGGCAGGGCCCCCATGCAGCGCTCCGACTCGCAGCCCGAGACGCCCCCCACGCCCCTGTTCGACGAGGACACCTCGCAGCCCCTCGAGGAGTTCCCCAGGATCAACTACGAGGGCCCCGGCTGGGAGGTGCAGCTCAGACAGCCTAATAAGAAAAAGATCACGGGACAAAGGTAAAAACGTGATATATTCATATATTATTTTATATTGTAATTTCAGTTTTTAAATTAAATAGGTAGGTATTTTATCGCTTGTCTAAATTCTTAACACGATCAGTTTCAATTTTGAAAATGCCTTTTAAATTCAAAGAAAATTTGAGTTCATTAAACCAGAGCTACGCAGGACAGACCGACAACCGAAATAAATATTTTACATTTTATTCACAAATATTTACTCCACATCTCAGGGAGAATGTTCACGAGTTCCGTATTTATTTAGGAATTATTATCATGGTTGCCTACTGTAACTAAAATGTATAACTTCATCAATTAATTTATTTTAAGAAAAATGTTTTAATTGTCCAAATTAGATGTTTGATTGTACAGGGACGAATATTAAAACTGGGTAACTTTATCAGTTTGTTTGTTGACCGGTAAGGGTTACCTTACGGGTCACGGGTCCAAATCCTGGCATTATTAAATAAAAAAAGTTATATTTGTATGCGGTAGGTACATCCATCGATTTAAAACCTAATTGAATTACCCCAGTCTCACAATATTCCTTAAATTTGGACTACATAGCCGCAAACGCTCCGATCTGTTGGGACTCTTGTCAGAAAGTACTAACCGCGTAAAAAAATATTCGGATGGGATGTTTTGATGACAAGCTCTCTTTGAAAGTTCCCATTGCAAGTCGCATTACCGATAAAAGCATATTAACTCCAGTAAAAGTATAAAAGTGAAATTAATTGCTTATTTTAAGTTACATTCTCCTAATAACATGGCGTTCATACCGATAACCATAAGGGGGATTCCAGGAAGGAAAACCAATCTTCATGTAATAATCTATATTATATTACATTGCAGAACTTTGAGAAAAAGATCCGCAGACATATTATGCACATTTTACGAGTTCCTATTACTTGGTTCTATAAATAATGAACATATTCTGTCTTCTCATATATCAGTGTCTGTGAAAGCTTTCAAATTTAACATGAATATCTACTCTGTGCTATCTCTTTATTTTCTGGTCCCAGATTCAGAGAAAGGGTCTGATATCTGATAAATGATATCTCTTTGACTGTTTTCAGAATTTTTGGAACACCAACAAATGGTTAAAGTGATGAAGATAAATGAATGTGTTGTTATATAGCTGTCTCTGACAATAGATACATTGACAAATTCTTAAGACAATACCCAAAAATAAAATGGGAATCTTAACTACGTAAGTGAAGAAGTCGTGTCAAAAAACATTCTTGCGCGAGGCCCAGCGTAATGGCCGGACCTACGGTCAAATTTGTTTTGGCAAGCCTAAAAAAGTGTTCTTTCCGTGGGGTTTATTTAATTTATTTCTGATTAACGTATTACTGAAATTTTAGATGTTTCTAGAGGAATCCTTCGGGAAGTTACTAATTTATTGCCTAGAAAATTAAATCTGGTGCTTACAGCTAATTTTATACTTTTATGTTTTATAAAATTATCAAACCGTTTTAAATAAAAAAATTTAATGGTAAGGCATTAAATAGAAATAACACCCGTAGAAATCGGTCTAAAAATAATGTATATTACCGTTACGGATTCGGCGGAATTAATTAAAATATGAGGCTGGAGCAAATGTCCAATGCCCATCGTTAGTATGTATCACCTTAATAATAGATAGAGATAATATAATGTTAAAAATATATTAGAGAAGGGACGATAGCACGAGGGTTCGTATTCGGTAAAGTCACGACACGGTATAATATTAAAAAAAAATCACTATAAGACTTATTAAAGATTTTATCAAACAAATTCGTATAGTTTTTTTTTAATGTGAGTTCGGCACATGATCTCCAATTGCTTGGAGCCAGTGCGACTATTGCGTAGCTACCCAATTTGGGGAATGTCGAAAGAGGCTGAAGGAAATGGGGAAGATAAGAAGATAGGAATAGGAATAGGAGAGTTGGGAAGTACCTGACTCTCTAGATCTGGTCACTCAACACTGTAAAAGCCATTTCATTAAACATTCTAATTTCGGTTGACTTTGCTTGGATTCTAGATTTGAAATGATATTCCCGAGTAATGCGTAGTGTACTATTATTATCCAAAATTGGAACCGACAAATATAAATCAGAAAAGCAATAAAGTAGGTAATTTATTTTTATTTTTATTAAATAATAATTCTTGTTTGAAATGTGTATTTTTTTGTTTAAATGTTTAACAGATCTAAATCGTTATTATTGATGTTTTTTTAATGTTTACTAACGACTTTTGACGGCCTCATGGTCGAGAGGTAATGCTCTCGACTAGCAAACTGGAGATCGCGGGTTCAAATCCTGGCGTGCACAAGAATTTTTTATTTGATTAATTTGTTTTATTTCACAAATTACATTCAAAACAATATATAGTATATAGTCGTTCCAAAGTAGAAGATACTCTCAGATGTACGACCGGATTTAAATAACCAGGTACCTCCCAACTTTCTTTACCCCATCTCCTTCCCCTCCCCACTACCTTCATCCTCACAAAATAACCCAATTGGGGATGCCACAGTCTCACTGGCTCCAGATGGACTCTTGTGCGGGTTTAAATTAAAAAAAACGGTGTTCACACAAAACGTTATTCTAGTCGTCTCTCTAATTATTTGAGAAAAAAGTATAATTATATTATTAATGAAAATATTTATTTTTGATAGACTGCTAATATTTGATATTTTCCCAGGTTCTGGAAGAAGATATTCATCAGACTGGTGCTGCAAGGAGACAATCCAGTTGTTCAGCTACTCAACTCTGCCAGCGACAAGGAACCATTCCAGGAACTTCCACTGCAGGCCTGCTACTCCGTATCTGATATCGCTGCTCAGCAGTACGACCAGTATGGAAAGATCTTCACCGTCAAACTGCAGTATATCTTCTATAAGGAGAGGCCTGGTGTCAGGTTGGTAGATAAAATATTTATATTGAAAACTTAAAATTACACATTGACGCCCTGTTCTCTAAACATATCATTCAAAAATATTTTTGTAAAAATTATTATACATTTTTATCACCTTGATCACGTATATAAAAAAATACGTATTTAATAGGGTAATTTGAATATCGCTAATTTATTAAGAATATCCCCAAATTATTCGTAATCCGATTAAAAACGGGATTGCAGGCCCTTAACGAATGAATCGATATGTTTCATATTAAACATTTAGTAAAATACGAGCGTGTTATCACGATGTCGAAACACGTGTTGTATCAAGATAAACGCATGTGCATACACAGGTGTTCCGATATTCAATAAAATGTTGTCAGGAAACGGCCTAAAATCCCAATTTAAACCGGATTACCAATAATTTGAAGAGATTTTTAATAAAATAGCAATACTCATTTTTCCCCGAGAACACAAGAATGCGTTATAATAAAAAAATTAAAAAAGCCCAACATTTTCATTAAATCCGTTAGAGTGACAAAGGAGTATCTTTGTTTCAGACCTGGACAGGTGACCAAAGCCGAAAGGATTACCAATAAACTGAGTCAGTTTGCTGCATACGCTATTCAAGGAGACTATCAAGGATGTAAGGAGTTCGGAAGTGATCTGAAGAAACTTGGGCTTCCCGTAGAACATGCCCCACAGGTAAAAATATATTTATTTATCTTATTTTTTTATTATTATTTGAGAATGGAGTAACTGGCTTGTTGCCGGAATGCCTCATTGCTTTACTCTTCTTCTTCTTTTCACCAGGTGTCTCAGCTCTTCAAAATTGGGTCCACAACGTATGAAGATATGAAAGCTTTCTCCATGGTGATCGAAGAGGCTTTGTTCAGACTAAGCGCGCACAGAGACAGAGCACTCCATTACAAAATGGAAGAAGTCCAAATAACAGCAGTTGATGAGATTTACGTGGAACAAGATGCAGAAGGTCACGTCCTGAAACAAATTGCAAGAGTTAGACTTCTGTTTCTGGGATTCCTCTCAGGTAATATGTTTAAAAATATATATTATAACCTAACCAATTTTAACAAATTATTACAAGCAATAATTAGTCGCTTGAAATATCAATACAAATTGAAAATATCTCCTAAGTAAAAATAAATGCCGCTGACGGGAATTGAATCCGCAACTTCTGATGACCGGTCAAGTGCTCTGGACCACTGAGCTCCGTCGGCTTATTTCCAACACGCCAAATAATTTAATATGTACTAGTACTTCAATCAAAAATTACTGGTTTTTATATTTTTTCCACCTGTAAACAACCAACTATTTATTGTTTATCCTTTTTGCTATGCATAAAACCTTGTCTTATAAACATTAGTTTATCACAAAAAAAAATAATAAGCAATTTTCGTTTATTGATAGCGGTTTTGAGGAGTCAATGAATGGACAGTTACGAAATATTCCATTATTTATTTATTTAAGGGTTCAGTTGTTGACATTTATTTTTTATTTTTTTATGTTTACTCCAC
Organism: Hesperophylax magnus; assembly: GCA_026573805.1. Lineage (NCBI taxonomy): Eukaryota > Metazoa > Arthropoda > Insecta > Trichoptera > Limnephilidae > Hesperophylax > Hesperophylax magnus. Next base: position 2,018,919 of record JAIUSX010000025.1, on the reverse strand, counting down.
ACAGGAGGCCCTGAAGAAAATAATTTCCCTCAGGGCCTATGTCATCTTTGGGGATGCTGTGTGGAGGGACATGTGCAGACTTCCTTATTTTTGCGGTTTCTAAGGTTGTTAGCAAGGAAAAACCTGCTTTCATCGTCAGGAGTCACTGATTAACTACTTCCAGACAGTTATCTCATTTTTATTTATTTATATTTCCTAGTTATCCTAAGATGCTTTCACTCTTCTTAGTACTCCGCTTTGCACGCTACGTTATTTGGATCCCGCCAATACAGTTTTTAGGATGGTCTTCCGTCCTTTTGGTTTCCTCTAGGTGCCTTTGAAATTAAACATAGCTCATCGGTTGTTAATCCTTTCAAGCAATATGTGCAAATGCAAATTGCTTAATGGGTTATCCAATTCAAAGGATTGTCCCCTTATTGGTGAATAACGTGCATCAGTAAATATTTGTTTTGGTTTTCAAATATTTGAAGCTTGTCTCATGTTTCCTTACACAAATCGCACTCTTGACTTAGACTAATAATTACAGTCTTTTTCTCCAGGAATGCCCGACGTAGAGTTAGGGGTAAACGACATGTGGAGACAGGGTAAGGAGGTGGTTGGCAGACACGACATCATCCCTGTCGCCACTGAGGAGTGGATCAGGCTAGAGGTGGTGGAGTTCCACTCCTGCGTGCAGCAAGACGAATACGGGAGGACAAGGATTATTAGGTATGTCAAATAATACATTTTAAATGGTCAAATATTGCAAAATTAGACTAGATATAAAAAAAGGAATCTATAAAATATTATCATACTGCCATCATAAGCAAAAAACAACTAGGAATTTGCAATTGACACATTCTGACGTACGAGACCTATCACCTTTTATAAATAAGTTCATCGGAATGTGACTTTCGCAAATTTCTTGCTGCCCCTTTGCTTATGACGGCAGAGTAATGATCACCGTATCTGGATCAACATTGGCATCAGAAGAGAAATATATGTACATCATCATTAAGCCCCATAAAGAGTTGCGAATGCCTGGTGGTGGCATTTACTTCCAATCAACAGATTTCCCGCTTTCTTGCCGGTGTCTTGCATGAATAGCACTGACACATTTTGAAAACTTTCCTCAATGAAATCATTGTCTAACTGAATAAAATACACTTCAACCAATCGTTATGGAAGTCGAAGAAAAAAAGACACTTTACACCCTCATAGGATGGGTCATATCCCCTGCAGTCCAATAATCCAATATAGAAGAGCAACATGAAATCTACAGACTTAACTTGGGTTGGAACAATATTAGGGGATTTGCCTAGTTTGGTGGGTATTTAAAACAACAAAAAAACAGATACTTATGCACACTTTTTTGTTTGGTTAGGTTCAAGCCTCCAGATGCGTGCTATATTGAACTGATGAGATTCAGGGTGAGGCCGCCAAAGAACAGGGAACTCCCCCTTCAGGTCAAAGCAGTCATGTGTGTTACAGGAAATAAGGTAAGCTTCACCATTCAACTTAACTTTTACCTCTCAAATAGCCATAATTACTTCTCCCAAAAGTTTCTATCCGATTCCAGACAATAATTAATACAGGGAGGGATCTCATTGTGTTGGGAGGGTGGTGCCGTTTTCAGTCGTTACCATGGTTTGGTCCGGACAACACAAGACACGCTTCACCGTTGGCATGTTTCTTGAAAATGGCCGTTCTTTCATCGCCACCCAGCGGGCTTTCCGGCTGCACTTCAGTCTCACCTAATTTGAGTATTTGCTTTTTCCTTCAGGGCTACCTGAAGAAAAATGTTTTTAAACATCGGCCTCACATCTTAGAAGAACTCAATGATCTAATTCTGGAAGAAATCACTGCTATACCCATCGATATGTGTCAAAATGTGCCAGAACTTCAGAAATCTTCTTCATCAATCTATCGCTAGTGGGGCCATCATCTTTCTGATGTCATCTTCAAAATTTGATACATTAAACAGCACGATGTACCAAATAAAATAAAATAAACTCCGTTTCTTTAATAGCCCTTCAAAACTTCTCTGTCGGCTTTTGCACTGTTTGCATCTGTTTTGCCGCACCTTGTACATTACACGGAAGCTATCGATTATTGTAATTTTACGTATTACTTTTGTTCGGCAGGTTGAGCTTCGAGCTGATGTGCTCGTTCCAGGGTTTACTTCCCGATCCCTCGGGCAGGTTCCTTGCGAAGATGTGATGATCAGATTCCCCATTCCAGAATGCTGGATCTATCTTTTCAGAATAGAGAAGCACTTCAGATATGGAAGCGTCAAGTCAGCCCACAGGTAAAATTATAGAAATGTTAGATTGTAAAATAAAGCTTTGTGCCCATACCATCCAATAATGAGTGTGTAAAGAGAGTCTCTGGTGTTTGATAACCTGCGCCGCGGAAACCATTTGTTGGATAACCAACGCCTCTGCCGTAGATCACCCCAAGTGGTTCACTACGTTTGGAGACTTAATAGGAATGCCCGGGTTCACGGGTTGAGGTTTATTTAGGACTTGGCAGCGGATGCGTCTGTCCAATTACTGCGTGGCGGGCCGGATCGGGTGAGACTGTTTGTCGGAAACTATTTGACCTCTCCAGCGGAACTCTCTCGACCCATCGCCTTGCACCGCAGTGGGATTCATACATCCGTCACTCCCGGACACACTAACCCCCAGATTTCTACACAACTCATATTTTTTCTTTCCCTAAACTACCTATCCTACCTTTCCTTGAAAAGACCCCCACACAGCATCCTCAAAGATGACATAAGTCCTAAAAGAAAACTATTTACCTCATGGCTTTTTGGGTGGAGCTATTGTAGAAAAATATGACAAGCTTGAATTGAATCAAAAGTAAAAAAATCAATTCATATTATCCATTTTTTTTGGCTCAAAAAGGTTATCTTTGGGGTTCATTCATCGAATGTGGTATAATAAAATGCTTAGCGGTGATATTACAAAATTATATTTAATTATGTTTACTTCTTTCCGCAGACGAACAGGAAAGGTGAAGGGAATCGAGAGGTTCCTGGGAGCGGTCGACACGCTGCAAGAGTCGCTCATAGAAGTCACCTCGGGGCAGGCTAAGTACGAGCACCAGCACAGATCCATCGTGTGGAGAATGTCCAGACTACCAAAGGAAGGCCAAGGTAAACATTTCATTATTTACATACATTTGTCACGCTTACTGTTTCCAATCTTAACGAAGGTTAGTGGAACGTTGGCAGATTTAGTACTTTTTATATTATTATTATAGTAAAATTATTATCTGTATTATAATTTTTCACTGATCCTAGAAAAACATTACTGGTTTAAAAACTTTTTTCATTTAAACATCTACGCAAACAAGACTAGGAATACGGCACGCAATAGAATCAAGCTGTTCTCATTCGTTTCTTGCGCATCCTTTAATATTTTTCTCTTTATGACCCATAATCGTTTAGTACAGGATCTTTCGCGATATAGTTCCCTTGTCAAGTACGGAAAGCTTTTTCGTGCTGAAAATATTATAGTCCTAGCAAATTTCAGGAGATTTATTAAATGTCTCTGTAAAAGAAAAGTACCAATTTCTAACTGAAAACCGCACTCGACTTAAATACATTTTTCCATGTCCAAAATTAAACACTTCATTTGTACAAAATTACTATGCATACCAAGGAAAAACCTTTTTCAATCAACTCCCTGAGGAAATCAGAATCATAAACGACAAAAGCCAAGCTTTGAGCATTTTGAAAAAATATTTTAAAGATAAATTATCAAAAAAATGAAAAGTAAATATTCTACTTAAGAAGCAATTTCTTCTCCAAATATAGTATACATATTAATTAAAAAATAATAATAATTGTCTTTATCCCAGAAACTAATAACATCATATTTTTATTTATATATTATAGCTTCTAGTAGTAAATTTTACTTACAATATTTTTTTTTCCTACTTCTCTTGATTCTATATGTATATCTACAATAACATAATGTACACTCCTCTTCCAACCACAAGCGAATGCTTCTCAGGAAGAGTAGTATTAAAGATTGTCATTGTAAATTGTAAACCTTATTGCTTACATGTACTTTTTTCTTTAATAAAAAAAAATAAAAAAAATTGAATACCTTATGGTACATAGAACGACACAGGAATAATTTTAATATGATCTAGTAATGGTCCAATTAATTTCCCAGGAGCCTATACCACCCACAACCTTGTCTGCCGCATGGCTCTGACCAGTTACGACCAAATCCCCGACAAGTTGGCCGACTGGTGTTACGTGGAGTTCACCATGCCCGCCACTCAGGTGTCCCACACGGTGGTGCGTTCGGTCAGTCTGCAGAATCACGACTCGGACGACCCTCCCGAGAAGTACGTGCGGTACCTCGCTAGGCACGAATACAAGTAAGTGACCTACGTGTTGATTGTCGTCTGGATTCGAAGGATAATTTAAATGTTCCTTTTCAGTGGTTTTTCGTAGTGTAATAATATTTATCAGTGTAATAGTGTGACCCAGACCTAAGGCATAAGAATGTCAAAATATGGTTATTTTTTAAATTTGTCTCTCATCCGCATTGTATTTTTGAGAGCACAACAAACTTTATAAAAAGGTTCTTAAAAACATATCAGACTCAACAATATTTTATCATAAATCATTGCTATGAGATTGATGAATATCTCCCACTTCTCAATCCTCAACACCGTGGTTTTTAATTTAATGTTTTATTTTTGACTGTCCGGTACCAGATAAAAAAATGATATACGGCGGAAGGTAGAAGTATTGATAGCTAAAACATGTTGTTTATGTAAACGAGGTACAATCAACAAAGTAAAATAATTCAAATTATTTTCGTGCTTGAACTTATTCTCGCTTTTTTGTATGTTAACTATTTATACTTTTCCAAGGGTTGGAATTGAGCACACTCAAGGCGAAGGACCAAATGCCTATCTTGCAGCCACTATTGCGAAAGCGCCCATCAGAGAAGAACCAGTTGCAGAAGTTCAGGAACACACTCCTGCGCCACCTAGCTCCGACTCTGATTCAGACTAAAAATTGACCAAAAGCATTATTATACTACTTATAAAACGCAATAATGAAATAAATTACCAAAGCATCGTTACCATGTCGTCAAGTAAAGTCATAATTATTCAAGTTATTCGAATAATTGGAATAGTAAGGAAATGCTGGATTCTAATTTACCAATGAATTTAAAACCCTAAATTTAAACCAAGGTACTTCACCAAGATACCTGAGGTCTCAAGACCCGACCTTGTGGAATACCTTTTAAAAAGGTTAGAGGATATTTACTCATATTTCGATTGAAAACTTGTTAGTGTTCTACGACTGAAACCAGCGCAGTGCTGTTATTGAAAAATCTTGCACTGTTCGGAACTATTTTCTATTATTCGAATAAAAGACGGTGACTGATTTGACGTTTATTTGAGCAATGGAGTCATTTGGTCAAGTTATATCAGTGTAAACTTTGTGAATGAAACCCTTTTACCATTCCAAGAGATATTATATGTGGATCTCTTTTCTTCTTTTCAACAAGAAATATACGAATCTTTGAAATTATACTTGTATCTTCCAGCTTCCATTGGTCATATATTATAATTGCGGTGATGCGAATCATTTTTTGGTAACAACACGAATTTTGGTGAAATAAAAAAATTGCGAATATATTAAACATATTATATTATTGCTATTTTAATCTGAACCAGTTATTTATAATATATCGAATGTTTCTAAATACCCAATCATTGAATTTTTTTTAAATAAACGTGATCAACATATTATTATTTAGATTCCTTGGACCAAGTCGACTTCTCCTCTTGTACATAAATTGTCTTTGGACGTCTCTATTTTCTTGTGCGAATTAAACGTTTATATGTGTGTCGTTATTAAAGATTTAGAAATGTATTTCAAAATGTCTATAAAATCACACTTGTATTAAGAATTTATTCAAATGCAAAATATTGACAAAATTTTAAAATAAAATATGTTAAATATTTAATGCAAGCAAAGATGAAATGTTTTATTAAAATCTGTCTGAAGAGAGGAATGCGCAAGTACATTAAATATAGAAAAAAAGAATGAATTCTATAAAGAATTTTGCAATATAAAATAAAAAATGCAATATTAAGTAAAAAATGGCAGTTAATAATTAAATTTTAGAAAATTCAATCTGTGTAACGATGTGCTTTTATGCTTCAAGGGCACTATATTTGGCATAATTTAAATTTTTCTTTTATTTGCTGCTTAAACCAACATAAGAGAATAGATATTTCTAGAAAGTTTTGCTTGAATTAAATTTAAAAAAAACGTAGGCGTGTAAATTCGGAAAAATGAAAAGTTACCACATGAAATTTTAGTATTTATTAAAATTAACATTCGAAGTGAGAAAAATAAAGTAGATCGTAGAATTTAAATGATGTATGTTACATAATAATATATTTTAATTTGTAGCCGTAAAGTTGAACTCTCATTTTGTTTATTGAAGTGTGTTGGAGATGTTTTTGTAATTTATAATAAAGATAAAGATGATTATTGACGATACTAAATATACGGAAGTACAGTATTATGACTGCACAATGCAATGGTTTGTTTATTCTCGAGTTTATGTTTGTCAATGGAGTTGAGACGGTCAACAAATACACCACTAAATAATACGTAGAATTAGCACATAAATCTGGACATTGAATATGTTCCACTTCCTGTAATTTCTAATAGATGACCTCTTCCGAACCAACTAAAACGCCCTCAACATGTTCTTTGTGAAATCAGACCTTATTTATCACGTGTAAGAGACAATATGCATTCATTATTTAAATATACTATTATTATTTCTTCCTAATAGTATTGCATAATATCTAATGTCATATCATTAAATCACCACATGTATAAAGCATTTTATAAATGTTCTTGTTGAGTTGTTAAAGTTGAAAGAATATTAAGATAAAGTTTAAAAATCGTCATTAATCTTTGGAAAAGTTTATCTGATCATCAATTCCATCAGGATTCATTCGGTCGCATTGAAGTAGGACTAAAAAACAGCACGGCGTCTTTTCTGGATATTAAAAGCCACCAAAGATCAAACATTGATTTTGACAAATAATAATGTCATCTCATTTCACTAGACTTCAAACAATTGTTTTTGTCTTTACTTCGAAGTAATGTCACTTGTCGGGCCTTGCGGTGGGTTTTATCCACAGTCTAGATAGTTAAATTGGTGGCTAAAATGGACACTAATTTTATAAAATTATAAATGAAGAAATAGCCAAACCTTAATGATTGTGCAAAGTTTGTAATTTAATCTCTCTTATTGGCTGGAAAAATACGCGGTGCTGTTTTTACCACCGTTTGAATTCGGATTTAATTGCATCCTTGAGAAGATTGGAGGTTGTAGATACAATGAAAACGTTATTTTGTTATAAATCGCATGTTTTGTATTGTCTTGTGTAAAACTTTAAATTGATTTCTTGTATATAAACATTTTTTGTTTTTATAAGCCTCTTCTTCAAGAAGAGGCAGATATGCGGCTGATCCAAATATTAGTTGTAAGACAAAAGATTAACTTGTTCAAACTGTATATATAAACAGAACAAGTTTATTTTTAAGTAGGTACTTTGTAATGATATTTAAATGTTTATTATGCTTGTATATCAGAGAGACACATTTTTGTAATGTTTTAGACATATTTTCAAACACAGACATAAAAATATATTGTTTAATCAGTAAATCTCCTGAGGAAAACGGTAGGTGAGAAAAGGTTGGATGTTCCACTTGTAATCTGGTTGTCTATGTACTCTATGTGACTGCTCTTTTATCGAACTATCCTATCTACCGAATAATTCAGCCCTGTTCACTACAAAATAATAAAAAAAAATCAATAAAAAATCATGCCAAACTATACAGATTTCTTTATTTTTCGGAATAACTTTATTGAGTAAAACCTCAAATTGTAATATTTTAAATAATGAAGACAATATTAGTGATTTCTAAACGAAAATACCGAGGGGTATAGGGTCCCATTAGCGCAGTTGGTAGAGCACTGTCCCGGAAAGACAGGGGTCCTGGGTTCGAGTCCCAGATGTGACCGTTTCCTTTTCTGATTTTTCTGTTTCAGATTTTCGTTTAGAAATCACTAATATTGTCTTCATTATTTAAAATATACAGATTTCATTAATAGCAGAAATATTTTACAAGACATGTTTTTTGTTGTTTGGTAAACGCTCTAATATGTTTTTTTCTAAGTAATTCATCAACATGGTAACAAATTTTTATTTTAACAATATTTTGAATTATTTCCATGTTGGAAGCTTTGCGAATAGGGTTCCATACTAACATTATTAGTAGACTAGTAATAATAATTCAATCATCAACCAAACATTGAGCCTACGAACAAAATATATAAATATGACATTAATTATTGAACATGTACTTAGATTTAGATACTTGTTGGTTTCATTAAACACGTTTTTCAGTTGATTTTCGGATTATAAATTATTATTTCTTTTATTTATACCGAAGAATTGGTCAGAAACTTGAAATAATGTTTCATTAGGTTGAGAATGATTGAAATTTGCTGATTTTACGAAATATGTAATTAGGTTACTTATTTAAAAAGGATGGCGTTAATTGAATTATTTCATGCAAAATACACTTTTGGCGAGAAATGCATTATTATATTAAGACGAATTATTTGTTTGCGCCATTACATATGGGGAATATGAATACATAGTTTTGTCTCCAATAATGATTCAATCCAATATTGTATTTGTATACCTTTCTTGAAAGAATTTAGTTATTTATTTTTTGAAACTATTTATTCATTTCATATTGCGTATGTACGGGCGCAAACAAATAATTTGGCTTAATATTTTAGAGCGTAACTTGCAAAACGTGTAATGTGGATTAAATAATTAAATTAACGCCATATATGAACGCGTAGATTATAACGCCCGTTACATTTAATGATTATAAAATGCTGAAATATGTTGAAATTGATCTCTTGTTAACATTTAGGTACTTGGTGAAGGATTAAAATTGATGACCTTTTTTCATGAAATATTTATAATGAAAAAAAAGTAGATTTGAGACAATGTTTGTAAAATGTTCTTAGTTGACCTTTGATCATTATCAAACGCAAATATGTTAAGAATTTTAATTCCTGCTGACTATGTTCTTTATTTAAAATTGAAAAAAGTGTTTTTTTGTTTTAAATCTTATGTACCTAAATTGTATTAAAATTGAAAAAAAAGTGTAATTTTACTAAATTGAATTTCATCTAGAACATGTACCTAGGTTTAGAAATGTATTTCATATGTATGCTATAATAATGTTTGAAACACGCTACATGAATAATTAAAACATACTGTTAAAATGATAAATGATTGCCCACACTGGTTAAAAATGAAATTGCATAAAGATGTACTTAGCTTAAGATATTCGAAATAAAACATCGTGCACTAGTTCTTAGGTTAAAGATTTAATAGAATTTTTTTGTTTGTTGTTAAAAGTGAAAATGTCTAAACATATGGGTTTTCTATAAATTATTTGTAATAAAATATGTTCATTTCATACATACTACTTTGATCTTGAAATGAATTTGAATAAACCTGTATAAAAGGTTAATAAATGTAAGTGAATGAAAATGTACTTAATTAAAATAAAATTTGTTAATAATTTAAGAAATGACATGTGCACTTCATTAAATCAATGAATTTACATTAGGAACTGAAAATGAAATCATGTGTATTTAAGTTAAGAGATCCAGGTACTTGGATTTATGATTGAAATTGATTATAATGTAATAAATGAAAATGCGATAACACGTACCTATAGGTTAAGGAATCAAATTGAATGACTATGTATTTAGAGAAAAAAGTAATATTCTTTACTTGTGTACTTAGTTTAAGAAATGAAATTGACATACCATGTGCTTTGTTTGAAATGAATTTGTCTAACCATGTGCTTTCTTTGAAATGAATTTGAGTAACCATGTGTTTATTGAAGTGAATTTGACTAATCATGTACTTTGTTTGAAATTAAATTGTATAACCATGTGCTTTATTTCAAGTGATTTTGACTAACCATGTACTTTATTTGAAATGATATTCTATTACCATGTGCTTTATTTGAAGTGAATTTGACTAACCATGTACTTTATTTGAAATGAAATTGTATAACCATGTGCTTTGTTTGAAATGAATTTGATATAAAATGAGTTTAGGTTTAGAAATGAAATTGAATAACTATGTGCTTTATTTGAAGTGAATTTGACTAACCATGTACTTTATTTGAAATGAAATTGTATAACCATGTGCTTTGTTTGAAATGAATTTGATATAAAATGAGTTTAGGTTTAGAAATGAAATTGAATAACTATGTGCTTTATTTGAAGTGAATTTGACTAACCATGTACTTTATTTGAAATGAAATTGTATAACCATGTGCTTAGTTTGAAATGAATTTGATATAAAATGAGTTTAGGTTTAGAAATGAAATTGAATAACTATGTACTTAGATTTAATAAAATGGACACGGGCAGCGACAGTAAAAAAAGTAGCTAGTTTATATAATAATAATATATTAATAATTAAGGAAATATTGTAAAAGTTGAGTTGTTATTACTAAGCTTGGTTTATATGATATATGCCAGGTGGAATGCAAGATTGAAAGTATGCTAGGTTGAAATGATTTAAGGTTAAAATGATGTTAGTTTGAAATCATGCAAGGTTGACATGTTTCAAGGTTAAAAGCTGAACGTATGCACGGTTGACAAGTTTCAAGGATGAAAGCTGAATGTATGCAATGTTGACAAGTTTTAAGGTTGAAAGCTGAAAGTATGCAAGGTTAAAAGGATCCAAAGTTGAAATGATGCAAAGCTGAAATGATGAAGAGCTGAAAGGATTCAAGGTTGAAAGTATGTAAGGTTAAAATGATTCAAGGTTGAAGTCATGCAAGGTTAAAAAAATAAAGTTGAAAGTATTCAAGGTTCAAAGGATGCAAGGTTGAAAGCCTAATGTATGCAGGGTTAAAGGGATTCAAGGATGAAAGTATTAAATTATTCAATGTTGAAAGTACAAAAGTTGTAATGATTCAAGGTTGAAAGCATGCAAGGTCAAACATATTCAAAGTTGAAAGTATGCAAGGTTGGAATGATTCAAGGATGAAAAGTGACAAGGTTTAAAGTAAACAAGGTTGAAAGTATTTTAGGCTGAAAACGCGTTGTTAGGAAAGCATGTTTGAATTTATTTAACTATATATTCGTAATATTATCTGAACCAACCGGAAAGAATTTGGTAACCATACTGGAAGCAATTTTATAAGGGAGCAATTTTAAACTTTGTTAGTTTTTACCAACTCTGACTATTGCACTATCAAATACAAATAAAATTTGAATGGCAAAGTATAATATTTTAGCTGTTTTAAATAAATAAAATTTTCAAAATACTTATCTATTTTAGAACTTATTCGACTTACATAATCTTATATCATTCACGACGATGCCCAAAACTAAACATCTCAATAACGTCACCGGTTCCCTAAAGTGTGCGTCAGTTCAAAACCTGCCAATTCAAAGTAACTTCTTTCTGGTTGGTATCACAGATACATAAAATGAACAAAGGATGCAAGAGTGAAATGCATATTGCATATGCATATTTAAAGTTGTGCCATGTTGAAAGGATACATACGATTGCAGGATATAAGATTTGAAGGATGCTTGGTCGAAAGTATTCATAGTTGAAAAGGCACATGTTTAAAGGATGTAGGATCGAAAGGATGCTCGGTTGAAAGTTACATTTCTGATGTGGTGCAATGTTGAAAGGATATATATTTACGGGGAAAGATTTAAGGATGCATGGCCGAAGAGAAGAAAGTTTGAAAGGACCTACATGTTTGAAGGATGCAATGTTGAAACGTTTCGATTAAAAAAAAATGATTGGTTGAAAGGAATGAAATCTGCATGTTTGAGAAAAGTATGATAATTATTTATAAATATCTATAGTTTTTAACTTAGAGATAGGAACTTATAATTTGTTTTGAATTTTTTATTTCTTTTTAACGAATTTGCAAAGCGCGTCCTCGTTCCGAGTGAAATCTAGTCAAAACTGTAGTTTGTAAATAAGTTAGTACAATGATTAATAAGCTTGTCTAGAATAAGTATTGATGATTACTAATTTAATATGTTACAAAATGTGTACGTACTATGTATTTAATTAATTAGCCACTGGTTGAAACGGGAAAAAAGTAGAATAGAATAATTTATCTTAATCTTAAGAAAAGATTTAAGATGTCATGAAGTAAGAACAATTATTGTTGATGATTGAATGAAAACCATGGATTCACTATCGTTTTATCTTTTGAGTGAATGAAATTGATTAATTTTGTTGTTGATGAAGTGAAAATTATAAGAATGCACTGAATTGAATCCTTAATGACTAATTAATGAAACGCGAACTTTTAAGCGAAATTCGTAATTTTTACGTGAAAACGCGAATATTGCACATTTCACGAGAATGATTCCCAATTCAATTTATTTATTTTATTTTTGCGGGTACTAAAAGTATTCAGAATGTTTTTTTGTCAAGCTTGAATTACAATGAACTCAATAAATACCTCAGATCAGACGGGTAAAGAAGTGACATAAATATAAAAATAAAATAAACGCCCGGGTTGCCGGCACTGAAACTGAAAAACTGAATTAACCATACACCATCACTTTATTGTTGCAAAAAGTTGACACGACATCACTATTGTTGCCACTGCCTTTTCCAAAAAAATAACACCGCTTTACCGAAAATACACCAAAATGATGTCTGTTATATTTTTATATTATATGGGTGATAATATTGGATGAAATGAGAATTTCTTGAGTGAACAATAACTAATAACTGATGTACTGAATGTTTTTTAATACGTAATTACAATTTAAACACGTTTTGTTTGAAACAACTTTATTTTTATAATTATTGCTCTACTGGTCCCCTAATTATTCCTCTAATTCTACATTCCCTTTGTTGACTTCGCTCTTCAACATCTAAATATTTATGTGAACTAAAACAATCATAACTTTTTGTTTAACCACCAATTTCTTTAACTTTACATGACGGTGACCGAATGAACGGAGTATGAAATTTAATCATGTGATATTTATTTTGAAATAATTTAAATCGGACGATGTTCATAATATGATGGAAGCTGAAGGAAAAATACATTTATTTCCAGTGGGGGTGGTTTCAATACATAGATAAATGTGAATTATGCCGATGTTTGAATGATTAAAATATTGTGTATTGGGAATGAATTATTTTATGATGATGTGCTATTTATTTTATGATCTTTAATATGGTGATTTACGATTGACTAATATATTGTGCATTGTGAATGAATTATTTTATAATGACGTGAAATTGGCTTCAATATGGTGATGTATGAATGATTTATATATTGTGAATTGTAAATTAATTATTTTATGATGATGTGCGATTGGCTTCAATATGGTGATGCATGAATGATTTATATATTGTGTATTGTAAATGAATTATTTTATTATGACGTGAAATTTGGCTTCAATATGGTGATGTATGAATGATTAATATATTGTGTATTGTAAATTAATTATTTTATGATGATGTGCGATTGGCTTCAATAGTGTTATGTATGAATGATTAATATATTGTGTATTGTAAACGCATTATTTTATGATGTTGTGCGATTGGCTTCAATATGGTAATGTATGAATGATTATTATATTGTGTATTGTGAATGAATTATTTTATGATGATGTGCGATTGGCTTCAATATGGTGATGTATGAATGATTTATATATTGTGAATTGTAAATTAATTATTTTATGATGATGTGCGATTGGCTTCAATATGGTGATGCATAAATGATTTATATATTGTGTATTGTAAATGAATTATTTTATTATGACGTGAAATTTGGCTTCAATATGGTGATATATGAATGGTTAATATATTGTGTATTGTAAATTAATTATTTTATGATGATGTGCGATTGGCTTCAATAGTGTTATGTATGAATGATTAATATATTGTGTATTGTAAACGCATTATTTTATGATGTTTTGCGATTGGCTTCAATATGGTAATGTATGAATGATTATTATATTGTGAATGAATTATTTTATGATGATGTGCGATTGGCTTCAATATGGTGATGTATGAATGATTTATATATTGTGTATTGTAAATGAATTATTTTATTATGACGTGAAATTTGGCTTCAATATGGTGATGTATAAATGATTAATATATTGTGTATTGTGAATGAATTATTTTATGATGTTGTGCGATTGGCTTCAGTAGGGTAATGTTTGAATGATTATTATATTGCGTATTGTGAATGAATTATTTTATGATGATGTGCGATTGGCTTCAATATGGTAATGTAAGAATGATTGATATATTGTGAATTGTGGACGAATTAAAAGTTACTGTGAATGAAAGCCTTCTATTTCTTGCATGTGTTTTTTCAATGTGATGTTATTTGTTTAACGTTTTAAATTATATAATATAAAAGCATTTTTATATGTTCAAATAAAACTATCCGCGTCTCAAATGAGTAGCCTGTGTATAATTAGAGTGTTGTAACTAGAATGGCTATATTTTATGAAGATGAAGGGAGAAAATTAATATTGAAATATCATATTTTTCTCTTCTTCGTGCTTTGTTATTCTATTTCTGACAACAAAAAAACCTCATCTGAGTTCACAGCCTTTAACGCCAAAACAGTTATCACAATAATAAAACTTCATCTGAGTTCACAGCCTTTAACGCCAAAACAGTTATCACAATAATAAAAAAACTGAAATACATTTAATTTTTTAATTCCTTTCATCGCCTTATATTTTTTCTCCTATTATCTTCATATTATATTGAAGCTGATAAGATTTTTGTTAAATTATTATTATGTTTGTACAATTTAAAAAAAATCAACCAGCTACAATACCGAAATAGCATAGTTAGTTATGACGTGAATATAAATTAATACTACTGTTAACTCTAAGGTAATACATTTTTTAGACTAAGACCTTACCATCTCTCGAATCACAATAAACAAGAGGATGAAAGGATTGATAAATTAAGCGGATGAAATAAAATGCTCTGTCATAGATGTAAGTAATTCTTAACACTGTTCTAATTTACACCTGATTGCAATAATCTCAGCTAATTACCAGATGTTTTTAAACGTGATGGTGAAAAAATTCAGTGTTTAATATACCTGCACTGTCTGGTAATTAATTAAAATCGTATCAGTATTAAACTTCTCCTGCTGTCATAAAAACCATTTGCTCTAATCATTGGTTAATTTGAATGCTGATATTTAATCAAAGTTTCCCAAATGATACCTGTTATATTAAATGTACCTACTAAGTGCGTCACTCATAATTGAATTTAATGAAGTTGAAATCGCAAAACATGCAGTTATTAAATCGAGAAATCTCCTGCCGGAGTCGAATATCCTTTCTGCTTGTGGAGTGAATGAAAATGCCTTAGTATTTTTTTTACGAAATTTTTCTTTAATTTTCCGTGAAGCCTAAATAATTTAGTGATAGGCAACCGGAACCTAGTTCCAGATGCTTGTCACGCTCCGGTTCCCAGGCACATTCAAATATGAGTCACGCCCTTATTTTATATAGTTAAGTGCTAAACGATGATTGAAAAACCGAAAAAACTTGAGTAGACTGTAAATAAATAGCTTTGTGTTGTGGTAGTTTGTAAGATTATGTACTAAGATGTGTAAATGGTGTAAAGACAATTAGTTTTTCCAACCTGAAAGTAATAAAACGGTTTCAATTTTTTCGCAGCTTAAATGTTGAAGGAAAATGACTACAAACATCCCAAGAATAATAACACATTCTTCTACTTTAACAAATGAAATCAGCGCAGTAAATTAAAATCAATTTTGCACCGTTTGTACATTTTCATATTTGCTATGAAAAAAACTCTGTGTAAAACTTGATAATGTTACATTAATTGGATGGTTCTCCCGCCGTGATTTTTCATTAAGTGTATATTTGACTCTAATCATTGTCATAAAAGGAATAGTAACAAAATGTTTTATCTTGTAAGGGTGTGTTTTAAATTCATTTTCATGTGTATTTGTTAAGACGCTAAACACGAACCGTATTATTGCTTAAATTAGGTTAAAAGAGTTTATTAATTAACTATGCCTTTCATAAATGAACTTGCTTCAAAATACGGTTTGATGCTCCAAAATGTATTTCCAAGATTTATTAACTTTTATTGTACCAGAATTTTTTGAGACGTGTAAACATTTTTTTGTTATCCAACCGGGACGTTTAGCGTCTCTATCAAGGTTAAATTGATTAATAAAATAACAATCCCTTTAAATTGAACTGTGCTCTTCTAAAACAATCTGTCTCACATTTTTTTCTCGTATTATATTCTTAACATTGTCATTATTTTCGGGTCCGGGTTTCTAATCAAGTTTTTCTGTGAACTGTATCGTTTATTGAGTGATAAAGTTTAAAGTTCGAAAATTTGCAACATGAGTAGCCTGTACATATATAGTTCAGCGTCGTTGTAGTTAGTAAGACTCTTAACATTAAAATAGTTCACTAGATTGTCCCCCAATTGAATGAGATTGAGCCCACTGATTTATTGAAGCTTGCAAATTATGCATAACGCCATCTGCATGGTTTCCATTCTAATCGGACCTGTTAGAATTTGGCTTGTTTTTTGAGTATTTTTTCGTAAGAATTCAGTTTTTTTTAATAATTTTTACAAGCTTTTGGTTGAATACAAATCTATGAACATTTATTATAAAAGTGTGTAACATTTAATTAGGTTGGTTCATAAAAATGTATTTTAGGATAGGTGAACATGTATGATGACAACATTATTTTGAAATATTTGGAATGATAAAACAAATGTATTAAGATAATATTTATACTATAACAAATGTATTAAGTGTGCATTTACCGTGAAACAACATTTACGATTGAACGTGTTCCGAAACCCGATTCTTGTAATAATACCTGAGAAAACTTTCACCTTAAGGATTATGGTCAAAATAGGGACTGCAACTTACACAATTGTAACCACAATATATAGAAACCAAACATTATTTACAAAATACGACTTGCAGCTTCTGAATACTTTATTTGTATTTTTTATAAACCGTGTTTTTAAGCTAAATGCGTATGAGTAAGAAGTGTTAAAAATGTTCTTAACATCAAGATAAATACTTATATACAAACTATCGGACACATTTTCGTGATAAAAAAATTGAACCCAAACATTCGAATTAAGAATTTTAACTTAATAACTTCATTTTCACACTAGGCATCTTACTTATAAAGATTCCCTTACACGCCGCTGCAGCTTTCTTATAGATATACTAGGAAAAGGGATGCATGCTGCTCAGGTTAAAATAGTTAATAATATTCATTCCAAATTTTTTTAAACTTTGATTCGAAACTCAAAAACATCACAATTTCACATTTCGCGTTTTGTTGCTAACATTTTTTCAGATGACATTCGTAATGTTATCGAAATCCAGCCTTTTTGCTTAGGTAAATCGATATTTTAATTTAAAATATCCTTCCAATAGTGCTTCGCTAATGGGTATTACTGCCTTTTGAATTTTTATTACGCGACGGATCGACATTTGGCAAACTTTGCGAAAAAACGTCAACTTCGTGCATTCTTCATATTGCCGGCGCCATCATGATAATAACATGACAGCTAATAATTCGGCCGGTATACCCATCCGCAGAGATTAATAGTGACGATTTCAACTGTCCCGACCAAAGATATTAGAAGAACGAGATGTGCTATGCGCAGTTCGTACTGAGTGGAATTGTTTTGCCGAGTGTCGCCGGTTTTGTTCACCAATACTACTGCACACCTTCGCTTACGCTAAGGCATCGCTAAGGTATCCGCACTAATACATAGAACAGATTTCTGTGCGTACACGTCCCGATACCGTTCAAAGTACCCTAATTAGGTAGTACTCCGGCTACGGTCCGGCGGCCAACATAGCATATCTCGTTCTTCTAATATCTTTGGTCCCGACCAAGACAGCAGCTGTCGGAAACATGATTTTATCTCTGATTCAACCACAAAGTACTTTATGATGGAAACATCATATTGGGAAGGAAATTAAACACAACAGATAATTTTAAAACATCCGGATCGGGTATCGGATCACGGTCTTCTCTGAATGGCGTATTTTAACTTTAAGACTACAATCTTTTTAACAAAAATGTGTGAAACCCGACATTTGAGTAGCCTGTAAATACATAGTTATGTGTTGTTGTAGATTTATAGATGGCTGTACTTTATTTGAATTGTGTTATTTGGCAAGACCACTGCCAGAGCCGGGTCAAGGTATGTCAGTACTTTGGTAACCTTTCGTGAACGATGTGTTTAAGTGTTGTATCTTTTTGTTGGGCAGTTTTGGCCCCTTTAGTTTATTGCACCTCGGGCGAGTTCAGTTGTACCATGATTTAGCTTGTTAGGAAACATGTTTATGAAATTGTAATCATTGAAAATGTCTCATGAATAATTATAAAATGTCTCGTATGTACTACTAAACAAACTTTAATATGTAAATCTGAATTGATTGAACTCTGCTAATATTATTATGTAACATGTTGAAAGTTCTATAACATCACAAATGTAATTTTTTACTATGTCCTATCTAGATGTTTGATTATCTATACTTAAGTAAAATAAATGTGTTTGTTAAGGTTATAATTACTTCTACCGAAAAATACGGTCATAGAGCAACCTAATATTTCCATGCGTTATAGAATCAGCACAAATACTTCATACAAAAAAGGAAATCAAACAATACAATCTTACACCCTAAAATAAAACAAACGATTTTTGTGAAGAGAATGTTTGATGCCACGTAACCTCCAAAGTTTGACTAAAACAAGTAATTTTATAAAATTGATCCGGCAATGAACCTCGAATATTTAATGAAACTTAGCTTTTAGGAACGCAAGGATGCCATTCTTAGTCGAGCGTTATTCAAAACCCCTGTCTGAAATAAGCTAAGTAACAAAACCCTGTACAACTTATAAAAAACCTAAAGCAACTTTGTTAATCCGAACTGCAACTTACAAGATCAGAACTGTAGCATACAAAACCTTAATTGTACTTGCGAAATCTATAATGCCAAAATCTCTACAGCAGCTTACAAAATCAAAGCTGGACTACTGCATCAAAATCAAAACTGCAACATAAAACAATCCAGTCTTATTCCACTTAAAAATTCTTTACTATTTGAATTAAACGTAATTGGTGGTTGAACCCAGGTGATACTGATAAATTTACTAGTCAAAAATATCAGAATAAAATAAAACAATCAGCAAAATGATTATTTTTAAATGAATAAAAAAGTCAGTTGTTTCTCAGGGTGAAATGAATCCGCGGAAGAAATTACAGGAACTAGGTTCCGGATAGCGCTCCGTTTTGAATGGCACCCTTTAATTAAGTTAAGATTAAAACACAAACCCATGCAAAATTAGATATGATGAGTAGCCTGTAAATAAGTAGTAATTTAGCAAGTAAGATGATTATTTATTTATGTTATGAGTTCTCTTTTAAACGACAAATGCTTAAAATGTAAATATTCTCTCGTATTGTCGCAGATGCGTAACGATAAACGTCATTAAATGAATAAGTTATTAAACAAATACTAATATAAAATATGAAATTGACGTTGTATCTGGTCTAATATGTATATTTGCATGTACGGGTCACCGAAAAAGGTATTCTAAAATGAAATATTTAAGTTTGTATTAAAGGCTTACTATTTATTTATACACCAAAACACGCAGATTTTTTTTTACGTTAATTAGACAATTTTTACGAGTCCCTCCTGTTGTAAGGCAGACATCTAAGCTACATTTGAACTCCCTACAGGTACGCTGAATCATACCAGGAGTCACGGTCGCAATTGGCCGCCCAGAATCCCCAATATTTTGTTTACTCAGAAAAAATCCGGGATATGCAAATGTAATTGCCACCGTGACTCCTGATATTATTCAGCGTACTTAGAGGTCTAGCGTAATGAAACCGGTAAAATTACAATACTG
Source organism: Hesperophylax magnus (assembly GCA_026573805.1). Taxonomy (NCBI): domain Eukaryota; kingdom Metazoa; phylum Arthropoda; class Insecta; order Trichoptera; family Limnephilidae; genus Hesperophylax; species Hesperophylax magnus. The sequence continues at coordinate 1,998,841 of JAIUSX010000025.1, read as the reverse complement.
GATCGACAGGCGTAACTACCGGTGGTTTTATACCGATTTCCCGAGCACGGTCGCGCTGTTGATAACCAGACCGATGTTGGTAACGCGATTAATCAGAATTTGATATACTGGCAACACTGGCGCTTCTGTATATAAATTGACACTAAAAGGGAGTCAAAAACTAACAACTTTTGTTTCTCGAGGCTAGAACGGATTCAATTGATCGCGTCTTAGATGAATTAATTAAAACTATACATCGTGTACATGATTTATTTCGATTCTAAGAGCTTAGTTAGTTCACCCGTATTCATTAATGAGCCAGTTATTTTTCACAACGAACGACATTATCTAAAGTGTTGTGTATATTGACAGCTAATCCGACAACTCGGAGGCCGCCCTAAAAGTAGCAGCTTTTGTTTACCGACTGTCGGAATCGTATTCTGACTGTGCTCGCAAATATTACTAACTGAACATAGATGACGGATTTCATTAATATCGAATTGACGTAGTTCTTTATCGATCGCTAGTGCTAGGCCTCCTGGAGGTAGGTCAACTATTGCTTAGATCTTAGATCTTAGATGTTTGCCCTGTTTCAATGTGAACTCGTCGAAATTGTCTGAGTAACATAAATAAAAGAATACTAGTATAATACTCGTATCTTAAATATACAATTAGATTTATCATTTTAAAAGTACGTTCTTCTCTTTCGATGACCCTGTTCAAATGACGGACTAGGATGGTGATAATTGTGAATGATGTTAAACACAGATGTTCAAATAAATGCGATCAACACTATTAGTAGCCTGAGTAGCCTGTAAATATATACTCGTATGTATGAAGAAATGTAACTACACCGTTAACCAATTTATTTTAAATTTTGAAAATTATTTTACTGATTATTATTAATATTTTTATAAATATTACAAAAATATAATAATGCTTCCATAATAATTAATACAAAATTACTAGTGGCATGACCGAGGTCAGGCTGCAGTGAAAAATAAATACAATCGCATTACATTAGATAATTTTGGTTGCTTTGAAAACAAGACATTTTTCCCATTATGTTTTGTTGATGGATGTGGCCAGGCTTACAAATGAGAGAAAATATTTCTTTCGTATAATATCTTCTATTTCAAATCGTCTTTCCTAAAAACACAATTCGTCATTACTTGATAGTAAAATGTTCCCGAGAAGCACTGCGATTCAACAGATATGTACTTGGTTTTTTTTTTTAATATAGCAAAATATGACTTTACGAAATATGTTTCCATTTTGACATATTGATACGATTACCGTATTTGATGCCTTATTCATAGTAAATACATTTAATGAAAGCTCGTGCGCTACGCATAAACGTGTACCTAACAATGCATTTTCTGTTTGCATTAACATGCGATAATTCATACATTAAAACATCTGGATTTCTACATTTTCGACAATTTTAAATAAGATTTTAACTATGTTAGAATTCAGTATTTTTCCATTTATTATTATAATCAAAAATTCATCAAACGCTATTATTAATGTAACTCTTATAGTATATTAAAAAAACATTTCCAGTTCATAACCTCATCACATTTCACAATAATATAATAGTGTGTACATTAAGTGATCAAAATAATTTTGATCAAATTCACTTAATATAATAGTGTGTACATTAATCACTTCTTAATATAATGATGTGTACACTTAATGTACACACTATCATATTGAGTGAATTTTGATCACTTAATATAACGGTGTGTACATTAATCACTTCTTAATACAATAATGTGTCTATCATATTAAGTGAATTTTGAACACTTAATATAATAGTGTGTACATTAATCACTTCTTAATATAATAGTGTGTACATCAATCACTTCTTAATATAATAATATGTACACTTAATGTACACACTATCATATTAAGTGAATTTTGATCGCTTTATATAATAGTGTGTACATTAATCACTTCTTAATAAAATAGTGTGTACGTCAATCACTTCTTAATATAATAATGTATACACTTAATGTACACACTATCATATTAAATGAATTTTGATCACTTTATATAATAGTGTGTACATTAATCACTTCTAATTATATATTAAGTGAATTTTGATCATAATAATAGTGTGATCAAAAATTATTTAAAAAAAAACAATCAATATGCTTATTAGAGGACTACCTTTTCCTTGGGAGAAAGAATAACACCAGTTATAAATATTTTTAGTTTTATAAAATATTATGCTATTTCAAATAAATAATGATCTTTTATTCCGAATATTTTGTAAATAATAAAGATGTTTTTCTTTCTTTAGATATATATTAAAAGAATCATAATGGCATTGTATCAAAATATAGAATAGAATCAATGATGTAATATTAATTTATTCGTGTTTTATCTGCATCTGTATGATATAATATATGTAAAGAAATGATTTATTAAAATCATGTTTACAAAAACGTTTTGAAAAAATGTTTATGAAACTGTGTTGAAAATGCTTATCAAACTGTATTGAAATAATGTTTATCAAAATGTATTAAATAATAAAATTTATTAAACTGTTTACGAAATGATATCAAAAAATGCTTGGTTGTAATATAAATAAAATACATGCTTGTTGAAAAATTGTTCAACTGAAAATATATCTGTAATGTTTAAAGCGTGTATATTGAATGTGTTAAACTTGGTCCAAGTGAAAGTTTCAAAATATATAAAAGTTTAGACGATTGATTATTAAACTCTTTATGGAACACACAAATCTCGTTGAGTGAAAAATGATTATAAAATATTGATTATAATAATATGTTTTGATCACGGTAAGTTTATTGAAAGTACATAGTATTATTTCTTGGGTATATTTATGACATATAAATGTATGTAGTGTGAAATACATGAACTAGTCTAGAAATTCACAAATGTTGAAGTTATAATCACAATGTATATGAAAAGTGTTGTATTATTTGTAATTCGTAATGAAATATTTATGGAACCCGTACAATATTGTAGAAAGTATTTGGAATAATAATATGTGCATTAAAAATATAATAAAAAATGGCTTTATTTATTCCTAACATATCCTTATATATGTAACTTAAAAAGATGTATACTAAATATCTCAATATTATTACTTAAATCATCATCATCCGTATATTAATTTACAGTATTATTATGTAAATGAATGTACAGTTTAGGATTGTTGTAAACGGAAGTGGTGCCCTCTGTTATTTTAAAAAAGAAGCGTTTTAGTTTTCAAACAGCATCCTCAATGACAAAATGTCAAAAAGTAAATTAACCGAACTTAAAATTTTTCAGATTAAAACACTTTTACACAATTTTTGCCTTCCCATTTTCCGAGCATTTTTTTCCAATTTTCCAGGAAGGAATATTCAGAAAAAAAAATTCTGTGATCAAAAATATTCTTACTAATAATTGCTGTTGTACATATAAAGGGGAAAAACTCTACCATCAGAGAACTTTACTAAATTGAGCGAAGCCCATCAAAAAGCCGCATGTAGGGCCTAGCAGCAAAAAAAAACCGCGGCAGCGGGTCTTTCTTCTCCTGCTAATTGCTGCAAATCTCGATCAGATTATCCATAACACCTTAATTTAGAAGAATTTAAAGTTTTCAAATTTAATGATTTTATCCCAAAAAACATAATAATTCAAATAAAAAAGAAAAAAAAAATAAGTTCTTTCAATTGAAAGCCGTACTCGTCCAAAACATATATTTACAACATAGACTAATAATTATATCAATGATTTACAACATAAAAATGTAACACCTCGTTTGGACAACATCATTAAGGGAACGTATAAGGGAAATTCCTTCAACAGCCTACCCGAAAATATCAGAACAATCGCAGAAAGCTTTCTTAAGACGGGTTGTTTCGGAGAATTTGAACAATTCATCAAATTTCAACGTTCATTTTCGGGTTCTGTGAAAGACTTATTCAAGTTCTGTTTTTATATCATTGTAGGCTAGTTGCTTGACAAAAGTGAAATAAAAACAGAACTTGAAAAAATCTTTCACAGAACTTGAAAATGAACGTTGAAATTTGATGAATTGTTCAAATTCTCCGAAACAACCCGTCCTAAAAGATATTAAAAAGAACGATTCCATGTAAAAATATTTAAATGATGAAATTATATTCTTAATTAATAAAATATTTTCATTTAATTAAATATATATTTCTTTATGTTAGTATTTCATATTTTCTTAAACCATAATTAATTATTGATACTATTTCTCATCCTTATGTTCCCCGCTTCTAAAGAAGAGAAACAAAAAAAAACAATGTGAAAACTAATTTAATGATTTTTATTATTGTCAAAAAACATTATCATATATAATGTCTTCTTTCCGTCATCCCAGGGCTAACCGGTTCAGGCACAATTGGAGCAGTCCGCTCCGGGCGCCGCCTTACCAAGAAGCCAAGGAGTCATGGAGACATGGTGCTGATAAAACCTAACACCTAATATAGCGCTCTTGAGGGTTTAGATAGGTTTTTAATTTGGCTGATAAACCCTTATCGCCGACAAGGCGCCTCAAGGTCCCAGCGTCCCTCTCCCGTTGAGTCCATCACAAGTCCAGCCTCTCCTCGCACAGCATAATATGGGTATTGAATTTTACGCCATTTCGGCCAATCTGATCGAAAAGTTTTAGGTTCTGTCCTGAAATAAGCTAGATGTCGTTAGTTGGAATTTTGTACACATCAAAACTCATTGGGTCAGCTAGGTTTCAAACCACATTCGAACGGATAAAGCAGGGAATATGTATTAGGTTAGTTTTCATTCCCACTATTTACGTTAGGTGTCGATAGATGCCGCTAGCATACACATTTTAAAAGTATCTCATTCGAGATGCTTTCCGATATTATTATAAAGTGCAAATCTTAAGCGGTTCGTATTTGCGATTTCGACAGGTAGGTAGGTAGGTAGGCAGATGCTTTGATGTGTACCTACCACCAGAGCATCTGCAGGCCCTGTACAATACAGAGTCCAGTAGGCTAAATTGACGTTGGCTTCGATGGAGCCACTGATAAAGTTTCAATAATGTTACCTTTTACCAATGTGCTCTGTTTTCCGATAAATAATAGTTTCAAGAAATAAATCACGTTTAAGACTTCTGCACTTGCAAATGATTATTTTATTGGATAGGGTCAGATAGATTTTAAAAGTTATTATAGACAGCCCTGATTTACTCAGCCAAATCGCCTTCATTATACCAACTAGAATTACTCGATCAAAAATTCTTTTTCATTGCAATAACAATATCAGGACTGACTCATTTAGATACTCGCTTGCGCCTAGATTGCACGCAGTTGGCAATACTTTCGCAGAAATTGTAACTGTGTTCAACTGCACGGAATATAGTTAGAATAAGGCTATAATAACACATAACAATAAGGATAATAATTACTTTTAATAGCAAATTTACTTCATGATTAGGTTCGTACTCTTCCACTAGTTTATTATGTACATATAATATGTTTGTAAAATCACGTATGGGCGAATAATATAAATAATTAATTAATAATAAAAATTTAGTAATAATTAATTGTTTTGCAATCCAGGAGTAAATAAAATGAATCCCTTCCCCTTCTTCGGTCCATCTTCGGAAATCTGTCTCCGCTTCTGTGATACCATTTTATTTGCATACGTTAGCGTCTGATATATCGTGAGATAAACGTAAACTGACGGACCTTTACCGCCAATAAGGCTCATCCACAACGGGGCCTTAGAAAAGGGCAAGAGAAGGAGCGACTTCTAAAAGAGGAAGACGTCTTGTCGAATGTCGGGAATCTAATCTCAGAGTATATTCCCCTGACGTACCTATTCGTGAGATAAACGTAAACTGACGGACCTTTACCGCCAATAAGGCTCATCCACAACGGGGCCTTAGAAAAGGGCAAGAGAAGGAGCGACTTCTAAAAGAGGAAGACGTCTTGTCGAATGTCGGGAATCTAATCTCAGAGTATATTCCCCTGACGTACCTATTCGTGAGATAAACGTAAACTGACGGACCTTTACCGCCAATAAGGCTCATCCACAACGGGGCCTTAGAAAAGGGCAAGAGAAGGAGCGACTTCTAAAAGAGGAAGACGTCTTGTCGAATGTCGGGAATCTAATCTCAGAGTATATTCCCCTGACGTACCTATTCGTGAGATAAACGTAAACTGACGGACCTTTACCGCCAATAAGGCTCATCCACAACGGGGCCTTAGAAAAAGGGCAAGAGAAGGAGCGACTTCTAAAAGAGGAAGACGTCTTGTCGAATGTCGGGAATCTAATCTCAGAGTATATTCCCCTGACGTACCTATTCGTGAGATAAACGTAAACTGACGGACCTTTACCGCCAATAAGGCTCATCCACAACGGGGCCTTAGAAAAAGGGCAAGAGAAGGAGCGACTTCTAAAAGAGGAAGACGTCTTGTCGAATGTCGGGAATCTAATCTCAGAGTATATTCCCCTGACGTACCTATTCGTGAGATAAACGTAAACTGACGGACCTTTACCGCCAATAAGGCTCATCCACAACGGGGCCTTAGAAAAGGGCAAGAGAAGGAGCGACTTCTAAAAGAGGAAGACGTCTTGTCGAATGTCGGGAATCTAATCTCAGAGTATATTCCCCTGACGTACCTATTCGTGAGATAAACGTAAACTGACGGACCTTTACCGCCAATAAGGCTCATCCACAACGGGGCCTTAGAAGAGGGCAAGAGAAGGAGCTACTTCTAAAAGTGGAAGACGTCTTGTCGAATGTCGGGAATCTAATCTCAGAGTATATTCCCCTGACGTACCTATTCGTGAGATAAACGTAAACTGACGGACCTTTACCGCCAATAAGGCTCATCCACAACGGGGCCTTAGAAGAGGGCAAGAGAAGGAGCTACTTCTAAAAGAGGAAGACGTCTTGTCGAATGTCGGGAATCTAATCTCAGAGTATATTCCCCTGACGTACCTATTCGTGAGATAAACGTAAACTGACGGACCTTTACCGCCAATAAGGCTCATCCACAACGGGGCCTTAGAAAAAGGGCAAGAGAAGGAGCGACTTCTAAAAGAGGAAGACGTCTTGTCGAATGTCGGGAATCTAATCTCAGAGTATATTCCCCTGACGTACCTATTCGTGAGATAAACGTAAACTGACGGACCTTTACCGCCAATAAGGTTCATCCACAACGGGGCCTTAGAAAAAGGGCAAGAGAAGGAGCGACTTCTAAAAGAGGAAGACGTCTTGTCGAATGTCGGGAATCTAATCTCAGAGTATATTCCCCTGACGTACCTATTCGTGAGATAAACGTAAACTGACGGACCTTTACCGCCAATAAGGCTCATCCACAACGGGGCCTTAGAAAAAGGGCAAGAGAAGGAGCGACGTCTAAAAGAGGAAGACGTCTTGTCGAATGTCGGGAATCTAATCTCAGAGTATATTCCCCTGACGTACCTATTCGTGAGATAAACGTAAACTGACGGACCTTTACCGCCAATAAGGCTCATCCACAACGGGGCCTTAGAAAAGGGCAAGAGAAGGAGCGACTTCTAAAAGAGGAAGACGTCTTGTCGAATGTCGGGAATCTAATCTCAGAGTATATTCCCCTGACGTACCTATTCGTGAGATAAACGTAAACTGACGGACCTTTACCGCCAATAAGGCTCATCCACAACGGGGCCTTAGAAAAAGGGCAAGAGAAGGAGCGACTTCTAAAAGAGAAAGACGTCTTGTCGAATGTCGGGAATCTAATCTCAGAGTATATTCCCCTGACGTACCTATTCGTGAGATAAACGTAAACTGACCGACCTTTACCGCCAATAAGGCTCATCCACAACGGGGCCTTAGAAAAGGGCAAGAGAAGGAGCGACTTCTAAAAGAGGAAGACGTCTTGTCGAATGTCGGTAATCTAATCTCAGAGTATATTCCCCTGACGTACCTATTCGTGAGATAAACGTAAACTGACGGACCTTTACCGCCAATAAGGCTCATCCACAACGGGGCCTTAGAAAAGGGCAAGAGAAGGAGCGACTTCTAAAAGAGGAAGACGTCTTGTCGAATGTCGGGAATCTAATCTCAGAGTATATTCCCCTGACGTACCTATTCGTGAGATAAACGTAAACTGACGGACCTTTACCGCCAATAAGGCTCATCCACAACGGGGCCTTAGAAGAGGGCAAGAGAAGGAGCTACTTCTAAAAGTGGAAGACGTCTTGTCGAATGTCGGGAATCTAATCTCAGAGTATATTCCCCTGACGTACCTATTCGTGAGATAAACGTAAACTGACGGACCTTTACCGCCAATAAGGCTCATCCACAACGGGGCCTTAGAAGAGGGCAAGAGAAGGAGCTACTTCTAAAAGAGGAAGACGTCTTGTCGAATGTCGGGAATCTAATCTCAGAGTATATTCCCCTGACGTACCTATTCGTGAGATAAACGTAAACTGACGGACCTTTACCGCCAATAAGGTTCATCCACAACGGGGCCTTAGAAAAAGGGCAAGAGAAGGAGCGACTTCTAAAAGAGGAAGACGTCTTGTCGAATGTCGGGAATCTAATCTCAGAGTATATTCCCCTGACGTACCTATTCGTGAGATAAACGTAAACTGACGGACCTTTACCGCCAATAAGGCTCATCCACAACGGGGCCTTAGAAAAAGGGCAAGAGAAGGAGCGACGTCTAAAAGAGGAAGACGTCTTGTCGAATGTCGGGAATCTAATCTCAGAGTATATTCCCCTGACGTACCTATTCGTGAGATAAACGTAAACTGACGGACCTTTACCGCCAGTAAGGCTCATCCACAACGGGGCCTTAGAAAAAGGGCAAGAGAAGGAGCGACTTCTAAAAGAGGAAGACGTCTTGTCGAATGTCGGGAATCTAATCTCAGAGTATATTCCCCTGACGTACCTATTCGTGAGATAAACGTAAACTGACAGACCTTTACCGCCAATAAGGTTCATCCACAACGGGGCCTTAGAAAAAGGGCAAGAGAAGGAGCGACTTCTAAAAGAGGAAGACGTCTTGTCGAATGTCGGGAATCTAATCTCAGAGTATATTCCCCTGACGTACCTATTCGTGAGATAAACGTAAACTGACGGACCTTTACCGCCAATAAGGCTCATCCACAACGGGGCCTTAGAAAAAGGGCAAGAGAAGGAGCGACGTCTAAAAGAGGAAGACGTCTTGTCGAATGTCGGGAATCTAATCTCAGAGTATATTCCCCTGACGTACCTATTCTTGTCGAATGTTGGGAATCTAATTTCAGAGAATGTTCCCTCCTGACCCGTCTATTATTGTCAATTGTCGGGAATCTAATTTCAAAGTATATTCCCTCCTGACGTATCTATTCTTGTTGAATGTCGGGAATCTAATATCAGAGTATGTTCCCTCCTGACGTATCTATTCTTTTCGAATGTCGGGAATCTAATATCAGAGTATATTCCCTCCTGACGTATCTATTCTTGTCGAATCTCGGGAATCTAATATCAGAGTATGTTTCCCTCCTGACGTATCTATTCGATGTAGAACACAAATAATGTGAAGATTATGTTGATTTTTATTTGAGCACATTTAAAATGTTTATAAAATCGAAATTGTTGAGTAGATAGGTATAAAGATCACACTAAACCATAGTCCTAAGCATATTTACTTTATTAAATTTTATTGGCATATTTTTTTAATAACTTTAGAAGGTTATACTCATCAACGTATTATTAATCATTGAAGAAGAATATAATACTAACAAATCTAAACAAAAGATGAAACAGAACAAGACAAGACAAGAAAATAAATAAAAAAGTGATACATTTCGTTAGAACATTGTAATCATTTAAAAAGATATCAGCCAAAAATATGGGAAATATTATTGGAAGATAATATCATTAATTCCGAATTGTAAATATAGGGTCGACTTAAATTATGTAAAATAATTAGGTCGCAATGGCCGAGTGGATTAAGAGGTTGTCCATGTAAGACAGAGATCCTGGGTTCGATTCACAGTTGCAACCGTAACATTTTTTTATTTTCTGTGTCTTGTTCTTTTTCATGTTTCATTTGGATTTATCAGTTTTATCTTTTTGTATGTTTAAAATTTACTTTAATTTATTCTAAATAAATAATAGACTTATCGTAATAAATATTTAAAAATATAAATCCTGACAAAATAATTTCGAAAAAAAAAAAATTACCTTTTTTACTTCTACCGCCATGTAGAATCAACTCCTGAAGTTGGCGCACTTTTCCCCCGGACACCCTTTAGAATTAAAAATGTTCGTTTGTTCAAAATCTTAAATCTCCGAAAGATTTACACCCATGGCGATTGAGGAAAACAAAAATAAATTCAGACACAAAATTACAAAATGGAGTAAAGAACAAAAAAAAGACAATATTACCAAAATTTCATAAAATAAAATAAAAAATACGCATAACACAAAAAACCAATATAAAACACACATCACTCACAAACACACAAGATTACATTTTAAATGTATTATTTTATCTTTGTAGATTATATTTTTATATTATTAAATGTCACCTGTGTCAGGTAAACAAGGCGTTTTTAAAAAAAACCTTTTTTTAATTTTTTTTTTTATGAGACACCTCACAAGAGTGTCCCTGTCTGTGCAGTGTACAGACAGGGGAACTATGTCACCACCCGGTTGGGCGGCGTTGTGAGGCGGAATGAATTAAATAAAAGGACAAATTAACGCGTTCAAAAGGTTAAAGCAACACGCGCTATTGTTTCTCTATCTGCACACAGACTGACACAGCAACGCGCGGTGAAGTAGAGCTAGTTTAAAATAAGATCGTAAAAAAACTGATTTTTGTTATTTTCCCTAGTTTTTTAAAAATGAACTGACAAAGTCGAATGTGAACAAATCTGAATGTGATGAACAAATTTCAAAAAGTGACTAAGGTTTTGCAAACAAATGAAACAGTTTTGTGCCAATTGGATACATTTAACTGCCAAGCTGTATTAATCCACATCAAAGTGTTACAAACTTAATAATACGAGTATTCTTATTTCCTACAAGGTTATCAATCAAAAACTATAAAAGTATGAACTATCAGTATGCGTTGTTTTCTGAGAGACAGAGACACAACCATTTAAAACGTTGAAAAGTTGCATGAAATGCTTTTGGCTTTAACAACATATGAATAATTGTAATAATTTCTTTTCATCTTTATAATTATTTTTCGCCTTACAATATTCGCCTCAATTAGTGTCACCAAAAATGAATAAATATTGTTATATTCTTCGAATATTTTTCAATAATTCTTTAAAAAAATCTCACATCAAAGATTATTGCAAATCACCACAGCTTATTCATAAAAGGTGAAGCTGTGATGTCAATTGTGGGTTTTACGCAATCGCAACCACAATCGGCCTTCTTCCCAGATATGGTTTGATATTGTACTGAGATTACAGATCTTATCTACATTCGGGATAGTGTCTAGTGTCCTACTTTGTTTGTGACGTGATGTGAGAACTGCGAAGTGCATTCGGTTCTTCTTTTAGAAAATTCAATATCTAATAATTTTTTGTAGAATGAACTGATCTATTGTCCACTTTGGTCTTGCGAATTGGAACCGCAATTTAGGAAAACAAATTAATTTCCAACTTACAAGTTAAATTTTTATAATAAATACTAAGCAATAAGTACACATGTATCTTTTTAGTCAATAATCAAAATGCAACACCACTGTAGCATCCCATCTGAATTACTGCACAAGTGTAATTTTTCTGAGCAATACAACACAAGTTAAAATAATGGAAATAATTCAGATCAGAGGCACGAGGTCTATAATATGTCGAAGCAGTTATACTGTGATAAAAACAATGGAATGCCAACTCAAAGTGTGTGGCAACCAGAGATGTGCTTTATTTCAAATAAATCCATTTCAAATGGAAATGCAAAATGCAAAATGGGTATTTTCCATTTTGCATTTTAAATGCTTTTCTCAATGCATTTTCCATTTTAAATGCTTTTTTGCAACATTCTTCCTACTATCTCCACTCATCTGTTTTTCATAAGCCCCAAATATCAGTCGGTCCTCAACCTCGCTATGAGAGATAATTTACATTTGTCAAGTTGCTCCCTGGTAGGAGCCTTGGCAATTGAGTGATACCATTACAAAAAATACTGACTCAAATACTGAAAATGGGGCCATGACGCTGTAATATTAAATATTAGATAGCAGTTTCTATGTTTTTACGTTGGCAACATTAGACCCGCGCAAATTTTTTGTGGTTTCATAATCTGTAGTCGTGGTGTTTTTGGATTTACCATCATGTAATATATTATGTTTGTTCTACATTGATGTCCATTATTAAATGACAAAATTGTTTAAAAATTCTATAATTATTTTAATTGTTTGACCTGAGAAACCATTTTGCATTTTCAATGCATTTTGAAAATAGGTATTTTGCATTTTGCATTTGAAATGCTTTTCTAAAAACCATTTTGCATTTTGCATTTTCAAATGGAAAAGTTTTGACCCATTTCCATTTTGCATTTCAAATGGTTTTGGGTACCCATTTTGCACATCTCTGGTGGCAACGTTTAGTCTACAATACAATAGTATTTATTTTGTAGTAAAAATAAAATGTTATCTGATTATATGTTAAAAAGTGTTATTATAAATAATCATGGCTATCCCATAAAGAGCCGCAACAGCAAATTTACCGGGAACACAACATAATGTTTATTATAAAAGAAATGCCTATAAAGGCCAAGGGAGCTAAAAGTCTTGCAGTTTTTCGTGGTTTATGTCTCAGTGTTGTGTGGTTGAAAATTTAGTTCGTATCGAATAGAATATTATTATAGTACAGTCTTAGAATAGATATACACTAGATAAAGATGTCCCATATAAATAAAAATCAAATAGGAATATCCGAGACACTAACCAGTTTACAAATTAATTCGGTTAGTACTTTGTAATCATCGTACAAAACGATATCAGCCAAAAAATGCGTGAAAAATTCCTCGAATGTATATATATATTGATAATTCTGAGATTGAGTTACGAGGACGACAAATATTATAGTGAAATCTGTAGTGAATTCCTCGAGTGTCTATATATTGATAATTCTGAAATTGAGTTACGAGAACGACAAAAATTATACAAAATAATCAGATCTCAATGATCTAGTAGTTTAAGGCGTTGTCCCTGCAAGACAGCGAACCTTGGTTCGATTCCCAGTTGTGACCGCTACCTTTTTATATTCTGTGTCTCGTTCTGTTTCATGTTTAATTTAGATTTATGAACATTGTCTTTTACAGCAATTATGAAAAATGTTTGTAAAACACAATGTGTAAAGTGTATAGCGTATTCAAGGCGAATTTAATATTTTTTTTATGTATTACCAAATAACGTATTTTATTATATTTACTTCGTTAATCGATGTGTTTCTCGGAACTAACTTAAAACGTTTTACATAAATTTGTATAGCTACGTGTCGCATGTCTTATTGAAATATAACAGAATTTATGACTTATCCATTGTACGTCACCGCTCTATGACAATTTAAAAAATGTTTTTCATTTCAAAGTCCCGGGATTGCTGAGCAGGACCCTGGAGGAGTTATTATTGCAGGCTGCCCGTAGAGATTTAATGGTTTTGTATGGCTTTGAATGTAGACCTTCCATTGGACATAAATCCGTTCCCGTAGGAAAGCGTGTTTGCATACTTCTCGACAGGCACGTGTCCGCCATACTAATAATATGTGTATGTTACTGTGCTTGTGTGTTTGTTTTCTTCTCGGGAAACGAGTAACGAGCAACGAGTCAGGTGTCCCTATCGAGTAAGATTTAACTTGAATTATGGACACTTAATATAACAACACGCAGTAACACTACTTGCTGAGCGACTACAGTGAAGACGACAATCTTAGATGGCGGTATTTGAATAGTTTATTCTTTAAAATAGCATCAACACTTAAAATAAAGATGCAAGAATTTTATGTTTGTGTGCAGCTGGAAGGGAAGATAAGTAAGGTACAGGGTAAAGTGAGTTAGTTAGTTGGGACGCATTATTTAAAAATTCGGAATAATAGACGGGAAGGACATGGTACAATCAAGTAACGTTTTATGTAGGATCATGTCAAGAGTCTGAATAACAGAAGAGTAGGTATGTATGAGACGATATATGAATGTGATTGAAGCAAATAGTGTGTGCCACGATTCAGGTTCTCGGCATTCCATCCCTTCTGTCTGCCCAGAAGGTCTAGCTTGGACGATCGATTAAGTCCTATGTCAATACGATATTGACAAAATCTAGAATATGAGAATATGATTCCGACAGTCGGAAGAAAAAAGCCGCTTCTTTTAGCGCGGTCTCTAAGGTGTCGAATAAGCTGCCAATATGCACAACTTTTTTAATGATGTCGTATAAGTGGATGAATGTGAACTAACTAAGCTCTTAGAATTGAAAGAAGTTGTATACACGATGTATAAACTTAATTAATGCATCTAACACGCGATCAATTGATTCCGTTCCAACTTGGAGAAAAAAGTTGTTAGTCATATCTAAAGACCTCATGAACTAATTGTGGTGAACGTATGTCTGAGTTGAGTGCTGTTTGTTGTTGTTTTTTCTGATTATTGGTAATCTGTGTGGAAATGGAGGGAGTGGGTTTACCCAGGTTTTGTCACCTTAGGGACGGGCTGGAGACGTTCGTGCTACAGTTTGAGCAGTTGATCCTCGTCAATGATGACAAATTTAAATCCGAGGATAAAAAGAGGGCGGTTTTAATATCCCACCTACACACAGACACGATTAATCTACTGATAGATTTATGTTTTCCAAAAAAAATAACAGAATTATCGGTTGAAAATATATTTTTGTTATTAGGAAACCACATTGGTGTTTCAAAGAATGTGTTTAAGGAACGTGGAAATTTTTTTGCGGCGAAACAAAAAGTTGGGGAATCTATAAATGATTATATAGCTAGGTTACGTTGTCTAACAAGATTCTGCAAATTTGAAAGCAGACTGGAAGAAAACTTAAAAGATATTTTTGTGACTGGTTTATTAGAAGGTCGTATTAAAGAAAAAATGTTTTTAGATGCAGAGAAGCTGACTTTAAAAAGTACATTAGAGTGCGCATCGGGAATGGATTCATTTCATAAAAATATTACGTGTATTAAATCCGAGAGTGTCGGGCTCATTTCTAGAAGTAAGAAAAATTTTAATAGTAGTGCAGGTAGGAATTATTCTACTTCACCGGCGCGGGCGAAAGACAAAAATGTTACAATTCCCAGAAAGAAATCAGTAGAACGTATACAACAGTTGAAGTGCAAATATTGTAATTTAAATAATCATGATTCCAGTAATTGTAGATTAAAAAACGTGACGTGTTTTAATTGCAAAAACAAGGGACATTTTAGTAAAAATTGTCGCGAAAAAAAACGGGAGGAAGTTTCATCTGTGTTTGTGAATGCAAGTGAAATAAATTCAAGGTTAACAAGAAATACCGATCCCATTTATTTATCGTTAAAAGTTAATAACGGTATCATCATAAAAGGATTATTTGACACGGGTGCAGGAATATCGATCCTATCGGATAAAGATTATTGGGAACATTTTAAAGATGTACAATTGAAGCCGAAGAATTTAACCCTGAAGGGTTACAATAATTGTAAGTTACAGTTACTTGGATGTTTAATTTTGTCAATTAATTTCAATGGTATTACTAAAATAATGGAATTTTGTGTTGTAAAGGATGGTTCAACCACTGTGCTAGGTAGAGACTTCGTAAAAGAATTTAACATTGGTTTTACGGGTTTCGAGACGGTTTCTTCACAGTTGAAAAGTGAAATACTCACGCATAATATTCACGACGTAAACAATAATAGTGTCGATACGTTAGTGCGTAAATATCCGGAGGTATTTTCAAGTAAACTAGGTAGATTCAATAAATTTAAAGTTCATTTAAAATTGAAAGAAAATGCAGAACCGAAATTCTGCAATCCGAGAAGTATTCCTTTCGCTTTGAAAGCGAAAGTTGAAACGGAATTGAACCGTTTACAGGAAGAGGGAATTTTAGTTCCGATTAGTTATAGCAAGTTTGCATCTCCTATCGTGCCCGTAGTTAAAAGCGATGGAAGCATTAGAATTTGCGGGGATTATAAATGTACTGTGAACCCACAATTGATTGTTGACAAATATCCCATGCCGAAGATAGAAGTTTTATTATCACAAATTTCGGGCGGAATAATATTTTCAAAAATTGATTTACGTCAAGCTTATTTACAGTTGGAACTAGACGAAGAAAGTATGGAATATACTACGATTTCTACACATTTAGGATTATTTAAATTCACTAGGCTAGTGTTTGGGATTAACAGTGCACCGGCAATATTTTGTAGAACTATAGCTTCATGTCTACAAGGTTTGAAGAAAACAGCGGTTTTCCTGGATGATATTATGGTTACAGGAGAAACGATAGAGGAACATAATGCTAATTTAAATGCAGTTCTTAATAGGTTAAAAGATTGCGGTTTGTGCGTAAATATTCAAAAGTGCAATTTTAACGCTTCATCGGTATGTTTCTTAGGGTTTGAAATCTCGAAGGAAGGGATTAAACCTATGGAAGATAAAACGAACGCAATTAGTAAAGTCGCGCAACCAAAAGATTTATCAGAGCTACGCAGTTTTTTAGGAATGGTAAATTTTTACCGATCTTTTGTGCCAAATATGTCTATGTTATTAGATCCTTTGCACAAATTATTGAAAAAAAATACGAATTTTGATTTTAATCAAGATTGCGTAAAAGTTTTTAATAAAATAAAATTAATTTTATGTGATAATCGAGTGTTAGCACATTACGATCCAAATGTTACTTTGAAGGTAGTTACGGACGCCTCAACGAAAGGTTTGGGTGCAACATTGTTACATGTGTATGAAAATAATTTACAAAGACCTATTTCTTTTGTTTCTCGTAAACTGACAGAAGCGGAAAAGAAATATTCAATTTTAGACCTCGAGGCTTGTGCAATTGTGTTTGCTTTTAAGAAGTTTTTCGAGTACATTTACGGAAGGGAATTCATTCTAGAAATAGATAATGAACCTTTATGTAGAATTTTTGGTGAAAAAAAAGGAATTCCTGTTTTAACTTGTAATAGATTACAACGTTATGGTGTAATTCTCTCATCTTTCAATTATAAAGTTCAATACGTAAAATCAACATTAAATTGTTCGGATTACTTATCTCGCGTACCTGTAGGAGATCCTGTTGAGGAAAATAATAACTTTGATTCAAGAATTTTGTGTTTATTCAAAAATAATAGCGAGATGCCAATAGATGTTGAGGAAGTTAAAGCAGAATCTAATACGGATAAATTATTATTAGAGATAAAAAATTATCTTAGAACAGGGTGGCCAAATAAAGTCAATAAGGATGATTGCAAATGGATTTATTGGATAAAAAGGAACGATTTATCAATAATTGATGATTGTATTTTCTGGAACCATAGGTTAGTAATTCCAATAAGTTTAAGGGATAAGATATTAAGCTTATTGCATAGATCTCATCTAGGGATTGCCAAGATGAAAGGGCTAGCTAGAGGCTATTTTTGGTGGCCAGGGATTGACAGTCAAATTGAATTTTTAGTTAGAGAGTGCGGAATTTGTGCGGAAATTCAACCATCACAACCCAAGAGTGAGTTAACTCCATGGCCGATAACGGAAGAAATTTGGAGTAGGGTTCATATAGATTACGTAGGGCCTATCGGAAATAAATATTTTTTGGTAATCATAGATTCAACCTCAAAATGGTTGGATTGCGTGGAAGTAAATTCACCTAACTCAGATAATACCATTAAAATCTTAAAGAGATTATTCAGTTATTTCGGTAGTGTACAAACCTTAGTTTCTGATAATGGAGCAGCATTCATGTCAGCAGACTTTAAACAGTTTTGCGAGAGAAATGGCATTAAACATTTAACAACACCTATAAATCATCCTCAATCAAATGGATTGGCAGAGAATGCAGTCAAAACGTGTAAAAATTTTTTAAAGAAAATATTGTTAGAAAAAAAATTTCAGTCAGGTTATAATGAGAAGTTAGAATGTTTTCTCATAGATTATAGGAATGCACCACACTGTACAACAGGGTTAGAGCCAGCAGTTGTAATGTTTGGTAGAAGGTTAAGGTCAAATTTGAATAATTTTATACCTAGAGGGGGGAAGGTAAAGGAAAATGTGATTGATAAAGATACCAAAATGAAAATGTCAAAATGTCAGGAAAATCAGAAATTCTATTATAAAAGGAATAACAAAGTATCTACGAATTTTAAGATTAATCAGAAAGTTATGGTTAGGGATTTTAGAGACCAAAACAATGATAAGTGGGTACCAGGGAAAGTACATAAACGTTTGGGAAATAAACTATATTTAATTGAGGTTAAATTGAATGATAAAATCATGTACTGGAAAAGACATTTTGATCAATTATCCAAACTGTGTGTATCATGGGAAAAGAACCCTAGTATTTTAATCCCTGAGTCTGAGACGAGGAGGCTATCGTTCGATGAGTACGATGTCTCCGACTTTGTTTCGGATGACAATCTAATGGGTGACCCTCTTTTTCCTTCCAGCTCCAGTGAACCCGTGGCGTCAACGTCGGGGAACTGGAAGGAGCGCCTTCGACCAAGGACAGAGAAATCAAAATAAGCAGCAGTCAACTCTCCGAATCAACATGGTTATAAATAAAAAAGAAAATGTTGTAAAATAATAATTAAATATGTGTATGTATGTTTTATAATTATTATTATGATAATCATGTTGTGTTACTGTCTGCTGATTTAAGTGTGGAGGGATGTGGTGAACGTATGTCTGTCGGTATGAAAGAGACAGGCATATCTGAGTGAGACAGCATGACCGAGACGTATAAAAAGGCGTGTCTGTTGTAACTCGTCCTCTCTTTGCAACAACATCTCGAATACTGTACATTAGTAATAACACTAAATAAACCAAATAGTATGGAGTATCCAAACGACTATTATTTACATCTTATCTGAGTGATCGACACGGCAGATCACCACACTAATTAACTCCCTTAATTGCATGCGGGACTGCCAATATATATTAAAGTTATTATTTCAATTGGACGTTGTCAATTTATTAATATTTTGAACTTTTACGTAGCCGTATAATAGAAGAGTATGTATGAATGTGAATGAGGCAAGGAGTGTGTGGTGTGACCGAGTTGTTTGGCGGTCCGTCCTCTCTGCCTACCCCTGCGGGGAAACGGCGTGATGGTTAGTTAGTTAGTTAGTTAATTCAGAGACAAATGCGCTAGTGTTGCCAGCGTACGTCAATTTGTATTATCAATATCGGTCTGGGTATTAACAGCGCGACCGTGCTCGGTAAATCGGTATAAAATCATCGGTAGTTACACCTATTGATCCGATAATGTAAAGTTATCAATTTCACTGTGCTTGACCCCTAAGTCAGAAAAATGGTTACTTAGATAAAACTTACTTAGACTTGGATTTTTTCTACTATTTTCACTGCGAATATAAAGAAATACAACATAGCTAACCTGATCTATCCAAACTTATATATTTTCTGTATTTATCGGACAAGATTTCTCATCATGCTTAAAATTTCAAATAGCTGTCAAATTATATACAACTTGCTTTAAAATGAACAAGAAGCAACCGACTAATCCACTCTACAGCAGAACATTCTACAACATTGTGTTTATAATAAAACCAATAGCTCCCGCTTGCTTGACTCGTAAGTCACATTAAAATAAATAAAAACTTGTCAAAGAAAGCCGCAGCGAAAGACTTACGATTGCCACATTAAAAAGTCAAAACTAAAACTGCGGGACTCAAACCGAACCCCACCGCGCGCGCAGAGACCTTACAACATATTTCATTCAATGACAACATTATAGAAGCTACAGCATCGTGTTGAATTATGACATTATAGGCCTTGTTATTGCTTACTACCTAAAGTTGTGTTCATTCTTGATTGTCACTTAAATGTGGAAGCCCACAGGAGCCTTTTATTAGAAAATGTGGATGTTTTCAAGTTAAGTTGATGTTGTGAACACTTGTTATATTGGGTGTCATCATTATTTATAATATAAACATATTCAGTCTTACTTATAAAAATTCCCTAATACGCCGCTGCAACATTGGTACAGCTACACGGTGAAAAGGGCCGTATACTACTCGGGTAAAAATCTGAATTTCACGTTTCTTCAGATGATATTTGCGATGTAATGGGCTTGTTTTGAATTGATTGTATTGATTTCGATTATGCGTTCCGTATTTGCTTTGGTAAATCGATATTTCGTTTTAACATATTCCTTTGTTAGTGCTGCAAATGGGTATTACTGCTTTTTTAATGCGCGACTGATCGATATTTGTCAAATCAACCAGATTTTTAACAAAGTCCGCGATATCCGTCTTACTACGATCGTAATACGTTTCTATATCTGGGAGTCGGGCGGTTTAAAAATCTGTCAACTTCTAATACTATCCTATTACGGCCAGTATATGCAGTACGCATGCACGTGATTACGAGAAACGTTTTCTACTAATCCATTCTTATTCCTCCGTAGGATCTATTATGTGTAAGATGGATTGTGTTTTTGAACATAGTTCAGTTTGTAGCATTTGAAATTTTTCGTATTTGGAGATTGTAAAATCGAGGACAAGGGAAAAGACATAGACTTACCATAAAATTTGGAAGATAGGTATAGTTATAGCCGCCGACTTAGCAGGAGTGCCGGATTCATGGGGTAAGGTTTGTTCAGGCCCTGGCGGCGGACATCTGGCGATAATCTTGGCGGTCCGGATCGGGAGTGGCCGGTTTTCCAGCCGGACTCTCTGGACCCGACAGCCTTGCGCTGCGGTGGGAGGGATAGATTCATGATGAGTGAAAAATAATTATTTACTACTATTTACTTAAAAATGTTTATGTTTTCAATCTAAAATATGTAGAAAATAATAGCCCAGTCAATGAAGGGAAAAAAAGACCCAATGTCGGAACTAATTCCCCGGAAGCTGAATTTTTCACAGATGTTAGAAGACTTTTAGACATGTATTTTTACAAAAGTCCCCGACTTTCCCCCTTGTGCTTCCTTCCCCACCCCCTCTTGAATACATTTTTCAAAGCCTTTTGGAATATGCTAATATCTCCTTAATGGTTTTATTAAATCAGATTATTTATTTTTTGTTTAGTTTTTAATTAGTTATTCTAAAAAATTTTTTAGCTATAAAATATTTTTTTTTCGTTAACAGTCTCAGAAAAGAGTTGTGTGCAAATATATTCTGAAATACTATTTTAAAAACTGATATTTTTCCTTTATTAATAAATTGTAGAGATTGTATAGCTTTTCTCGCAAATGTGAAAGAATACAATTTTTTAGAATAACTAATTAAAAACTAAACAAAAAATAAATAATCTGATTTAATAAAACCATTAAGGAGATATTAGCGTAATCCAAAAGGCTTTGAAAAATATATTCAAGAGGGGGTGGGGAAGGAAGCACAAGGGGGAAAGTCGGGGACTTTTGTAAAAATACATGTCTAAAGGTCTTCTAACATATGTGAAAAATTCAGCTTCCGGGGAATTAGTTCCGACACAAAACCTTCATTGACTGGGCTATAAGTAAAAATTTAGTTTTTCATTTTACTTACGGAGGTTTAAAAAAATATATAATGTGTAACCGTAAAAGCGTTCCAACTGCTGCCAACCGTCTGGAGCTAGTGAGACTATGGCATCCCCGATTGGGGTATGTTGTGAGGGAGAAGGTAGTGGGGAGGGAAAGGAGATGTGGAGGAGGAAGGTGGGGGAGTAACTCGCTATTCAGATCTGGTCACCAAACACGGCTAAAGCTATTTCAAGCAACGTTTCAATTCTGAATGGTGGTCTTACTCCAGGACGATACAGAGAGTATCTTTCACTCTGGAACGTGACGCAAATGTACTATATAAAAGGGTACCTACGTTTACAAGAACGCACGTAGTTAGGTACCTGCCATTTTGTTAAACGAATGCAAGTAGGTAGGTACCTGCCATTTTGTTAAACGAATGCAAGTAGGTAGGTATCTGCCATTTTGTTAAACGAATGCAAGTAGGTAGGTACCTGCCATTTTGTTAAACGAATGCAAGTAGGTAGGTACCTGCCATTTTGTTAAACGAATGCAAGTAGGTAGGTACCTGCCATTTTGTTAAACGAATGCAAGTAGGTAGGTACCTGCCATTTTGTTAAACGAATGCAAGTAGGTAGGTACCTGACATTTTGTTAAACGAATGCAAGTAGGTAGGTACCTGCCATTTTGTTAAACGAATGCAAGTAGGTAGGTACCTGCCATTTTGTTAAACGAATGCAAGTAGGTAGGTACCTGCCATTTTGTTAAACGAACGCAAGTAGGTAGGTACCTGCCATTTTGTTAAACGAATGCAAGTAGGTAGGTACCTGCCATTTTGTTAAACGAATGCAAGTAGGTAGGTACCTGCCATTTTGTTAAACGAACGCAAGTAGGTAGGTACCTGCCATTTTGTTAAACGAATGCAAGTAGGTAGGTACCTGCCATTTTGTTAAACGAACGCAAGTAGGTAGGTACCTGGCATTTTGTTAAACGATCGCAAGTAGTAGGTATCTGGCATATTTTTTCTACATAATACATTAATAATAAGTATGAAATAGAATATGTATTTTTTTAAATCTAGTGTTTTCGAAAAAGCGTTTAATTTTTCATGGCTTGATGATTTTTTTTTAGCTTCGCTTTGCTTGTTCGTTTTTTTTAAATTAGTTGTAATAAACTGATTTCCATTTTTCATTTGCGGAAGTTTGTAGAATTGTTGTTATTTTTTGAAATTTTTTTCTTTACACATTTTGATAATGTAAGCTTGCTTAAATATAATTTTTTTATTACCTACTGTTACCAGCTCTGAACCGTGTATGTTAGGTATGCTATGTTATGTTGATGTTAGGTTTATTTATGTTTCGTTATGTTATGTTTATGTTGTAGGTATATTTATATTCTGGCATTTGTTGTATTTGTTCATACGAAAAAATGTAAATTGTGTATGACCAAGATTACCCTGATTGGGTGAAAATCAAAATAAAGAATTTTTTACTTTGATTGTTTTTGTAAGATCCTTCCCAACCTGCAATGCCGTAGATAAGCAAATACTAATGAAATGCTCAATACTTGTAAATATTATATGATTTTCTGTAAATAAGTATATTTTCTAGTTTCAAAAGATCTTTATACCTCAATGTTTAAATTGTCAATTAGAAATGGCATTTTTCTAATTGACAATTTATAATTTACAATTAATTTACAATTTTTCATTATTCACCAGGTAGTTTTACTTTAATGATCCAAGTGAATCTCATATTCGAAATTCGAACCACCGTGAAAACTAAATACTTAAATTCATGAATATTATCAAGAAGGAGATATTAATCGAAGTTTTTAATGGTGACCTAATCGTTTTTAATCTGAATCATTTCAGCTTACCTTCATTAATGTCAGACAACAAAGCTGGCTCATTATTTCCAATTCATCTGCCTGGAAATTTGATGTTTATCTTTGTCGATTAAAAGATAGATGTCCTCATTTCATTAGCATAGAGACAATGTATTAAGCCCCGTAAAACCGGCCGTACAACTATGATGTGTCGTCCAACACGATACGTTAAGAACTGATTTAAATTAGTTTTAATTTTTTGGAATAACTTAATGAGTAAAACCTCAAATTGTAATATTTAATCATTTAAGACAATATTAGCGATTCTTAAACAAAAATTTTAAACAGAAAAAGACACGGTCACATCTAGGACTCGAACTCAGGACCCTTGCATGAGGTAGAATCTTGCGACCATGCATAAAGATCATACAGTGAAAATGTGCGGTGAGAAAAATGAAGACAATGTTGGTAGTTCTTATTCGAAGTATGATACAGTTAAATATGACCGAAGGAGATAGAGTTCCATTAGCTCAGTTGGCAAGGCAACGGTCACGGGTTCGAGTCCTAGATGTGACCGTATCTTTTTCTGATCTTTCTGTTTCAAATTTTCGTTTAGGAATCGCTAATATTGTCTTCAATAAGTAAATTAGTTTTGTTTCCCATGTGAAATCACGGAAATTTTCTTTCTAAATGTCTTGGGAAGGCAAAACAGCTTTTACTTCTGTAAAAAAAGTACTGGTTTTGTGTATTTTTTTTATTAAAAAATTAGAAAATACACATTTAGGCCGGGAAATGGAGATGTATGAAGACTAGTTTAGAGGTTGAGTCCATCTTTTTCTTCTTGTGGAGTGTGGAGGGTCAAGGAAATGAAGGAGGGGAGGTTCTGGGAAGGAAAAAGGTATGAGTAGTGGGTAGGAAACTGAGGGTCAGTGAGTCCAGAAGTGACAGACGTATGAATGCATCCCCCCCCCACTGCGGTGTAAGACGATGAGTCGAGAGTCCCGCTGGTGAAGTGTCTCCCTTAACCGGAGTTGGTCGGTAGTCGCATCCGTCTTCAATACCTGGTAAAAAAAACTCACCTTTGAACCCAGGCACCACTGCTAAATCACTAAATGTAGC
This sequence comes from Hesperophylax magnus, assembly GCA_026573805.1. Taxonomy (NCBI): domain Eukaryota; kingdom Metazoa; phylum Arthropoda; class Insecta; order Trichoptera; family Limnephilidae; genus Hesperophylax; species Hesperophylax magnus. The sequence goes on along the minus strand of JAIUSX010000025.1, from coordinate 1,974,320 downwards.
TTGCCACTTAGGGTGACCTATGGAAGAGGTGTAGGTTATCCCACAAATGGTTCCTGGGGTGGCGGTACACATGTCACCTACTAAGTATGCTTATGGTATGAAATATTTCTAAACGCAATAGACATTACTTCTCAGATGCGTAATTAATGACAGATGAATGGACAGATGAATGGAGTCTAGATTATATTTGTGATTAGGTGGAGTGGCAAGATTTGGGTTCAACCGAATTTTTTTTACAGATTAAAGCTTTTACGGTACGATATCTTTGAGGGACGATTCAACCTGCTTTTGTAATAGATTACTAAACTGTTCTCTGTTGGACAACAGGTCTGTAGGTGTATGACCGGCATTATTTTATATCCTTAGGTACAATATCATATCAGATGTTTCACAATCGCCGCATACGCACATCGCACGGCAGACAATATAGACACAAGTCGGTATTGTGGCGCATTGTCTATGATGTCCGACGACTGTTAGCAAGATTGCGTTTAGTTCCCACGAGAATTTTGAAGACAGCCATTGTTATGTTGAGTTGGTAGAATGGATCTGTTTAACAGCGTCGAGTTAACATTGGGTAGTCAAATAATTATAAATAATATTTTTTATTATGTTTAATATCTGGAGCCAGTTGGGCAATGGCATCCTCGCGTATTGAATATTGTGAAAAGAAGGAAAACTGAAAGACAATAAAATAAAATAATTTAAATTGTTCCCAGTCAGTCATTTTGGTACAGCCGAAACACGGTATTTAATAGGTTATATGGCACATAAGAAAACACATCCCTGATTACGTACAAAATGAGTATTGATGATTTATTTAAATCCTGTTAAAAAGGTGAAAGCAGGCCATTTCTAATAAAAGATTAGTTCTTTCATAATATATCGGAACACGTGTTCATGGAGTTGCGTTCATGCTGTTATTATATATTGACGAAATCTGAAAATATTAGAGTTTTTATGAACAGGCTTTCCAACATTGAATTCGTATTTTACTGATAGTTTAATAGGAAATCTGTCAATTCATTCGTTAAAGTCCTACAGTCCCGTTTGTAAATTGAAGTTATAAGGATTTTTCAATAATGTAACCTGATCGGAAAAATATTGTATTCTAATATATAATAATAGAGGTTGATGCAACTATGTATTTCCCTTTAACACATGTTCCTCCTCCCAAATACCTGTCCCTGTCTGACAGTGTGGAGAACCTACATTCGGTGGCATTACAACAATATATTTATATATTACATGTCCCTTCAGTGGGTTTAAATCGAGTCTATTGAGGAAGCTTGGGCAATGATGACCAAGCAGTGTCCCTCTAGTCCAGAAAAGACCAAGGGTAAGTAAGAATATCCATTCCAATTCTAACTACCCCAATATTTGTGTCAAATATTGATAACAATCAATAATAAAACGACAAACTAATTCGCGTACAATTATTTGCGATTCCAATTTACGCAACAATTAAAATTAGCGATATTAATCGGTTTTATGACCATTTCCAAAAGGTTTTCGTACCTAGTAAATATTCTAAGTAAACATTCGTATCGTAGAACATTTTTAGCATGAAGACAATGTGGGGAGGAAGGAAAAGGGTAAAAATGAGATTGAAGTTGTAGATAATTGCATGTATTATCTTAATTCGATCGATTATAATATATTCATGCATCGTTTAAAATCCCTGCGAAAGCAATTAACCCTTGCCGACCCGGCTCTTATCAGCGGCCATCTCTGTCTTTACACATATAATATTATTATTGTGACACGTATTGTTATTTTTGTTTTGGAGATATTTGGCGGGAGAGCGTGACCACGTGACGCCGTCTTCCCGCCAAATTATATGACAGATTGAAAATGATACTCGACTATCTGCGGGTTATCTCCGCACCATCTTTTGGTCAGATATAAATAATAAAGATTTTAAATCACACGTTTAAAAAATAATTCCCTGGCATCCATTTTCAATCTAAACATCAGTTAAAACTGACGCCTGTAAGAACTTACAGGACGCACATCCGATTTATAAAAATTGTCGATGCGAAAATGCACTATATTTCTACATAACAATCAAAATTAACCCCTAAGGCCTCTGGCATATTAAACGTTAAATATACTGTCTGATGGTCGAAAAATTTGTTCGTATTTCCGCTTTGAAATGAAATCCATATAAATGGAATATTTCTGAACGTATCTGAAAATTCAAAAACTGTTTTTGGAAGGTGATGAAATTCGTGTTTAAATATATTTAAGACTTAAGCATATACTTTTCATCAATTTAAATTTTTAATCCAAACATTCAAAGTTAAAAAATGACTCATTTATGTATTTTCATCTAAACACGGAACTAAAAGTATTGACAAAAATAAATAAATTATAAGATAGATATATTAAAAACATTGCCGTCACCTCAATTTTTTTGTCGTTTCAAATATAGATATAATTAATAAAAAAAAAAAAATTTATGTTATAAAATTACGCTCATAACGTTATGGGAAGCACCATTGGGTTATGAGGTGGCTGCTCCAGATTGTCTTAGTCTGACTGATTGCAGGGTCAGGGTCTATCCATTCCCTTGAAAGCGAGAATTATACAAAAAAATCTTATTTCTGGGTAGTATGTACGTGGAGGAAATATGGTAGTATGTGCATGATTTGAATTCGGAATAATGTTCGAAGACTTTAGATATAATCGTTAAGCCGCGGAGAAAGTTGCGTTTGCCGGCAGACGCAACTGAAAAGTTTTCCAACTAAAAAGTTTCTCGGCAACTCATGGCATGGCAACTCCGTATACCGTAATGGATTTTGATGCCCGTAACTGTTGCAATGCAACTGTCTCCACAACTAAAATATCTCGTTTGCGGGCGCCCTTAAGCGCTTGTTATATGATAGCGAAATTTCGCAAACTGTCAAAATGTTTTCATTTTTTTGCCACTAGAGGGCGGTAGTTATACATTAATGAACTTGTAATATAACGTCACATGTGCGTTTGTCGCAAAGCAATGAACGTATAATATGAATGTGAAATGTTAATATGAATGTGAAAAACAAACAACTTAGTAAAAAGGTATGACTTATTTGCAGAACCTACTATTTTGGTAAAGCATTTAATTTGAAATTTTTTATAAATGTTTCATCATTCACTTGCTGTTGTCATTAGTGTTGAGGAACATTTCCGATACATATAGTTTGTTTTACAGGGTGTTCGGAAACTCGTGGTATAAACGGTAAAACCCTTTATAGGTCATAAGCTAAAAACGGATAGTTTTGAGACCTGCAACATTAAGGTTTATATTTATTTATGTTTACAAGTTATAATCCCTTGGGTTGTAATCATTCTGAGGTAACGCACAGAGGTCTTGAATCGAACCAACCGCCTGAAGTTCGCAAATGTTGAGTAAATTTACGAAAATCGCGTCCTGATCAGTTTCTCTATAAAATTATCAAAGCAGTTATTCCCCTGTAACGCAAATAAATAAAAGTACATTATTCCTTACCAACCTGTCGTTTTGTAATGAAAACAATAATTTTTTTATCATTTTTTTTTAAATGGACACCGGTCAGAAAAAAACCCGCTGGAAAATCGAAAATTTCAAAAAGCTAAGCAAAAAAAAGTTTTTTTCTGTTCATCAAAATGAATATAGAATACATAAATAAAACCATTAAGGGCGTATCGTTTAAAAAAAGTTGTCCTATAAAGGGATAACTTGTGAATAACCTTTCATTTATTGTCAATTTTGGGTTATGACTTTTTTTATTTGAGCTTTCGTTTTCGAGAAAATCGAAGGTGGATTTATTTGGTAAATTTCTTAATTTTATATTTGATAGAATATCTATACATATTAATAACATCATTAATAAATTGACCTCGAGAAATAAAAGAATTTTTTATTTTTTATTTATATATTTGTTAAATTATTCTGTGTTATTTAGTACAACTAAACAATAATCTTTTTTCATTTATTCGTTACTTGAAGCATACCTTGTTTGGAGTATTTTTTCCGGCTGCCATGGATAAATCATATATTGATCTACAAAGAGAAAAATAATATTATTGTTTGGAACTTTACAACACAACACATAGATAGAATATCTTTGATTTGACAACGTGTAAATGGTTACGTGTTTATACGCAGAAAGGAGATGGTATTGTTAATTTACTTGAAAAGATTTTTTTATCTGTTTAATCTAAAGATAAAAATAAAAAAACGGTAATAAACTTGTTTACTCCTCATAACGAAAATCGTCATTTTTCTCCCATAGTGCCATGACGGTCACCGGTGACCGCAGTTAATTTTCTTGATTTTCATGGAAAATTTTGGTCAAAAAAAAAGGAATACGTTTTGATGGTCGCCGATGCCATCTGAGTATTTTTTTTTCAAATTTAAAATGGTAATGTTTCTTCATTTCCACAATGGCGTTCAACGTGTTAATACCCCCTTACCATGTAAGGTAGGAACAGTGAAAAACTTGACTTGTTTTCACTTAAAACGTCCGATTTTACCAAACCAACAAATGATCTGGCGTGAGATGGTAATTTTTGGTTTAATTACCAAACGTGCCATATGAAAAAACGTTCACTCTCCCACTTAGTCAGAGCGCGTAAAGACAATGAATTCTCTTACACACACTTGCATAAAGATGCCGCCAGTTCGCCAGTAAACAACATGACGTTAGTGCTAACCGTTAGGAAAAGGAACGCATATTAAATGTTGTATTTTACGCCTTTTAAAAAATTTGACACTTGAAAAAATACAATACGTCAAATTTACATGAAAAAAGAGAATTTGTAAGTACTTACTGGTTTTGTAGCTTCCTTAGATTATTGCAATACTTTAAGTGAGTCGGTATTCTACTTTTAGACCCATTAATGAAACATTTTGATGGCATTTTCGAAATAAATACGCCGTAAAACAGGGAGCATATAGTTTCACCGCCATCACCGGGGGCTTCCATCCCGGAATAAGTAAAATACTGTGAAATGTGTTGAAAATTTGGTGCAAGATGAAGTATTTATTTAATTGTTAATATCCACAGATAGCATAACGATAATAAGAGGCCGTACTTCTACAGATGTGTGTATTATATACATATTTTAAATTAAAAAATATTGTGTAAAGCCGTTATTAACGCGATAATCATAGATCCAAGTTTTGAAAGTGGGTTGTATGGTGTATCAATGTTTTTATTTTTTATGGTCGAATGCCTACAACAACTACAAAAAAAAATAGGCAGACTGAAAAATAATAGTCCATTTATTGGTAACAAAGAATATGAAGTCTGAGAATGACATACGAAAAGTAGTATTAAGCCGTTTTAGAGAGCCGTTTTCCAGCAAATCACCATTCTGCCCTATAACCCACTCTTAAACTATTTTACACTGTAATTATTTCGTATGTTTATGCCCTAAATGTGAGCTTTAAAATAATTGAACATCGGACGATGAAAGTTCGTTTTGATGTTGCTCAACTTTATCTGAGTTTCTACCGGTATTTATCATATTTGTAATTCAGAGAAGATCCCAGATGACTTGACAAAATACAATAATGATAATAATTCCGAATGAAGACACTGCACTTTCATCTCGCTGTTGATTTATCGATATCTTATGATTGTGTCGATGGCTGTCAGCGATACGACGATGTTTCACAATTTAAAAATATTTATATACTCGGAGATAAATTCATTCTGCGACCAAACCAGGATTATTACGACGGATTTATTTTGTGTTTTGGAGAGTATACATAATATTTTCGCCGGTTAATTGTACTTATAAAAGATGCGTTTTTTTTAAAGTTTTGCGTGTACCTAAGTATTGACTAGCTTGTAAAGCCCACTTGATGAGTTATTTCACAAATATGAATCAGTGCAATAGTATATTATAACAGTTGAGAATACATTTTATTTGGTACACCAGAAACTAATAACAAAATCACAAATCCCTTTCAATGCCGTAGAAATATATCCAACTTTTCTTCACTTAGTACAAAAAACTTGCCTGCTCAAATTAAACCCGCGTTCTGTACTGATAACAACTTACTTAAAAATACTAAATTCCAAATACCACTCAGTCATTTACCAACTGTTACAATGATTGTCTATCTTTCTACATAGGCAAGACAACTAGAAATATAAATATTAGAATCACGGAACATTTAAGATGTTTAAATAACAATAATTTTTCAGAGTTTGCAAATCATCTCATTTCCACCGATCATGCATTTAATAAGGACAGGGGTTAAAATTCTTCACCGTAATAATAAAGGCGAAAAATTGGATAATTTAGAAGCTCTCGAAATCAGAAAATCCCTAAATAATAAATCTAGTTTAGTGAATAACCAAGCAATAATCCAACACTAAAGATATTCAAAAAGTAATTTAAAAAAGGCACTAAGCCAGTTTTGCAGTAGGGAAGAACTGTTCTGAAACGTATTTTCATGGAATATGGTCTTAAAAATAATGGTTGTAGAACCTCATTAAATGAACAGGTATAAGGTTTATTAACGACTGTTACTATATCCTAGTTGTTTTATAACAAAATAGAATGGACAAGGATGTAAAAAGACAGAAAATATGATTAAAAGAGCTTAATAATAATAATAATAACTAGCTTTTTTCCCGTTGCAGGCAACTAATGGGTAAAAATTATTCGAGTAAGTGGATGTAAAAAATAAAAAAAATTATTATGTATTTTGGTGTTGAATGTGGATGAAGCAAAGAGTGTGTTTCGACAGTTTTGCTTTTTGCCCGAAACTAATGGGTAAATATTTGGTGCGTGGTGTAATGTTTGAATGTGAATAAAGCCAGGAGTGTGGTACTACAAAATTTTAATAAAGAAATGTATATTTGGAGACAAAATGGTGCCAAGGAGCTTACTGATCATTTTTTCTCCGAGCCGTTCGGGTTGTGTAGGTCGAGACGCGTAATTTGATACCCATATCGTATGTACGGTTTTTGTCACCGACACTCTTGAAAAGTCCAAGGGAGTTTTATTTTGGAAAAAGAATTGCTCAATTAACACCCAAAATTTAAAAACTTTTAAAAATGTAATATGTATGTTTGCATATAAATGAAACAATGAGTGACTAACTAACTAACTAACTAACTAACCATCACGCCGTTTCCCCGCAGGGGTAGGCAGAAAGGACGGACCGCCAAACAATTCGGTCTTGGCACACACTTCTTGCCTCATTCACATTCATACATCGTCTCATACATACTCTTCTATTGTTCTGACTCTTGACATGGCCCGACTCAAGTATCTGATTCACTTGGTCGTGCCATGTCTTCCTCGGGCGTCCCCGACTTCTGCTACCATTCACATTTGCATCGTATATTCTCCTTACACTCCTTTCTTCGCTCATTCGCTCTACATGCCCGAACCATCTAAGCGTCCCTTTCTTGATCTTACTCATTACACTTACATCAGCCTTGCACTCTTTGCGGATATCCACATTCCTCACACGATCATACATGGTTTTACCACACATACGCCTCAGGGATCTCATTTCAACAGCATTCAATCTACTTTCATCCTTTCTTTGCCAGTTCCATGACTCACTTCCATACATCAGGGTAGGTACCAGCACTCCATTATGGACTGCTAACTTCGCTTCTTTGGACAATTTTTTGTTAGCGCAATGAGTGTGACCACAAATGTATTAAAATATATGTATGTTTAGAAAGAAATGGATATTTTGAGAAAAAAAGTGCCAAGGAGCTTACTGATCATTTTTTCACCGAGCCATTCGGATTGTGTAGGTCGAGACGCGTAATTTGATACCCATATCTTATGTGCGGTTTTTGTCACCGACATTCTTCAAAAGTCCCAGCGAGTTTTATTTTGGAAAAAAACCTTGCTCTATAAACACGCAAAATGTAAAAACTTTTATTGGAAAAAAATTAAATTTAAAAAAAACAATTAAATAATCTGTTTTTAATAGTAAATAACTTTCCCAAACTTCTGTGCTCCTGGTAGATTACAGCGTCCTCGAGGTAATTTTTGGCAGAAATGGCTTTATAAGAATTATCATTATGCAGGGAAAAAAAGGTACCAGCTCTCCATTGTGGACTGCTAACTTCGCTTCTTTGGACAATTTTTAGTTAGCGCCAACTGCGTTCAGTCCTCCATTAATGGAGTTACTTGCATTTACTCTTCTTTCAATATCTCTGTCAGCCTTCCCATCTCTCTAGAACATGCTTCCTAAATACACAAACTCATCCACCTGCTCCAAGTATTCCTCATTCACAGTTATATTGCACACTGTTTTCGTACTCTCTCTTTCAAACACCATTACCTTAGACAAAGTAGATTGAATGCTGTTGAAATGAGATCCCTGAGGCGTATGTGTGGTAAAACCATGTATGATCGTGTGAGGAATGTGGAGATCCGCAAAGAGTGCAAGGCTGATGTAAGCGTAATGAGTAAGATCAAGAAAGGGACGCTTAGATGGTTTGGGCATGTAGAGCGAATGAGCGAAGAAAGGAGTGTAAGGAGAGTATACGATGCAAATGTGAATGGTAGCAGAAGTCGGGGACGCCCGAGGAAGACATGGCACGACCAAGTGAATCAGATACTTGAGTCGGGCCATGTCAAGAGTCAGAACAATAGAAGAGTATGTATGAGACGATGTATGAATGTGAATGAGGCAAGGAGTGTGTGCCAAGACCGAGTTGTTTGGCGGTCCGTCCTCTCTGCCTACCCCTGCGGGAAAACGGTGTGATGGTTAGTTAGTTAGTTAGGAAAAAAAAAATTTTTCAAACTTTATTTAATTTAAAAAAAAAATTACCGAAAACATAATTTCATAACGCAATTAGGGACATACTCGTAAAAAAATAAAGAGATAAAAACATTAAATATGAATGGCTCCCAGGCTAACCTTACCCAACTTCTGTGCTCCTGGTATAAATGCCCCCGAAAAAAAACAAAGAAACTGAGTATTAATATATGTACTAGCTTTTTTCCCGTTGCAGGCAACTAATGGGTGAAAATTATTCGAGTAAGTGTAGAGATGTATATTTGGAGAAAAAATGGTGCCAAGGAGCTTACTGATCATTTTTTCACCGAGCCGTTCGGTTTGTGTAGGTCGAGACGCGTAATTTGATACCCATATCGTATGTACAAAACTTTTTAACAGTATGCCCATTACTTTGAAACAACTAATTACTACAAATACACCTACAAACTTTCTCAAAAAACATATCGTAGCCTGGATAAAAAATCAAGATATTCACTTTATTCAAAAGCTTATAATTCCAAACCAAACATAACAAAAATATGATAGTAAAATTAAATATTATACACGTTCTTCAAGAATTATCCAAAAATACATACACTCCCATAAAAATGTGTGTTTTCATGTTTCAATATATGTCTGTGAAAAAAAAAAAAAAAAAAAAAACTTTCTACTACAACACATAAATACCTGTCACACTTAATCACAAACACGTAAACACCTCACCACAGGTTCTCCTAGTGAGGTGTTCACGTAACATACAATATCACCCACACACAGTTTTACAAATAACAACCTATGTTCTTTATTTTTTTGTATTTTTTATACCTTTTTTCTGTACTTTTTTCTCTGTACTACAATATAAACCAATGTATTCATTTGTAAAATGTGTATTCAAGAATAGACATAAATAAATAAATAAAATAAATAAATGTACGGGATTTTGTCGCCGACATTCTTCAAAAGTCCCAGCGAGTTTTATTTTGGAAAAAGAATTTCTCAATTAACACGCAAAATTAAAAACTTTTAAAAATGTAATATGTATGTTTGCATATAAATGAAACAATGAGTGTGTGACCACAAATGTATTAAAATATGTGTATGTTTAGAAATAAATGGATATCTTGAGAAAAAAAGTGCCAAGGAGCTTACTGATCATTTTTTCACCGAGCCATAAAATATGATTTAAGATTTTCACGGCCAAAAGTATTTTTGTAATTTTTTATTGTGGTATTATGCCGTGTTGCGCTAAATCCTTCTTTAGCCAACGTTTCACAACACCCCAAAAACAAATAACTCAAATCAAATTATACGTTTATGTGCATAATTGTAAAAAAATATTTTTAGTGAAATATGAGGTATTTGACTGGAAAGAGTTATATTGTTTCTGCCAGCCCCATTCGGTAAAGACGTCGACATTTTTAATATTATTAAGAATAATTAAAAACGTTTAGGAATTCATTTAACCCTATTTTTTGGGAAATTTCAACTCATTAGCAACTTTCAAATGACATCTGCCTAGAGCTGTATTTTTTGAAAATAAAAATTGACATTTTCAAGCAACCTCATCTGTTTGAATTCTTCCTATAATAACAATGATACTTCCATTATATATTATTATATAGGCATGTATTTCTAGCGTCCATCACAAGAGTATTTATAATCACGGTGTCACGTCGGTTCGAACAGTGAAAATCTTGAACTTATTATTATTATTACGCTGAAGGCAAAGCACAAAGAAGTATGTTGAATATTTGGTATCTAAGACATATTATATAGGCATGTATTTCTAGCGTCCATCACAAGAGTATTTATAATCACGGTGTCGCGTCGGTTCGAACAGTGAAAATCTTAAACTTATTATTATTATTACGCTGAAGGCAAAGCACAAAGAAGTATGTTGAATATTTGGTATCTAAGACATATTATATAGGCATGTATTTCTAGCGTCCATCACAAGAGTATTTATAATCACGGTGTCGCGTCGGTTCGAACAGTGAAAATCTTGAACTTATTATTATTATTACGCTGAAGGCAAAGCACAAAGAAGTATGTTGAATATTTGGTATCTAAGACATATTATATAGGCATGTATTTCTAGCGTCCATCACAAGAGTATTTATAATCACGGTGTCGCGTCGGTTCGAACAGTGAAAATCTTGAACTTATTATTATTATTACGCTGAAGGCAAAGCACAAATAAGTATGTTGAATATTTGGTATCTAAGACATATTATATAGGCATGTATTTCTAGCGTCCATCACAAGAGTATTTATAATCACGGTGTCGCGTCGGTTCGAACAGTGAAAATCTTGAACTTATTATTATTATTACGCTGAAGGCAAAGCACAAAGAAGTATGTTGAATATTTGGTATCTAAGACATATTATATAGGCATGTATTTCTAGCGTCCATCACAAGAGTATTTATAATCACGGTGTCGCGTCGGTTCGAACAGTGAAAATCTTGAACTTATTATTATTATTACGCTGAAGGCAAAGCACAAAGAAGTATGTTGAATATTTGGTATCTAAGACATATTATATAGGCATGTATTTCTAGCGTCCATCACAAGAGTATTTATAATCACGGTGTCGCGTCGGTTCGAACAGTGAAAATTTTGAACTTATTATTATTATTACGCTGAAGGCAAAGCACAAAGAAGTATGTTGAATATTTGGTATCTAAGACATATAGATGCTTTAATTAAATACTAATGGAAAAACATAATATGGCCTTGGAAAAGATAACAGACTTATTTATAAACCCAGATAAATAAAATTATCGGACCTATTAAATTTATTATTTCTTTTATGAATGCGTTTTTGATAGCATTTCAATTTTAATTAAGAGAAAACAAAAAAACTAATGTACTAATGCCCAAAAGTCGTTCACTAATACAATCATCGCTGAACTGATAATATCAAACCTGTAATAATTGCTTTAAAGTTCAAAAAAGTTCTTGTTTATATTAATATATTATGCATGCACCATATATACGAAAGAAATTCTCTAAATGATTGTGAAAACGCCATCAAAATGCGTTGCGTGGTTTAGAAGAATTAAGCGCACAAACAGAGAGACGCGGATTTATTTTATACTTTTTAGAGATGTGGTAAATTAGGTTCTTTAGGAAATGATAAAAACCATTTAAACATTTGTGCCTCAACTTTAAAATAAAAATAAAACACAAAACAGCGGCTGGTGTTTAGCGGAAATTAAAACCTTATCGCTATCTACATAAGGATTGTTATGGTTAGCTGCGCGATTCTAAATGTTATGCTGCGTATAGACATGAGAAAAAATGCTCGAGCCGATCCACGAATTACGGTAAAGGAACGACGCGACAACAAGCGGCATTTCGTGCCATTTTTTCGGTTGACTCAATTCTTTCCCATAAGTCTTGGTTCAGCTAGGAAGTTTGGCCCGCCTGTTTATGAGCACCTTTACACGACATGGTGAATTAAGAGGCATACACAAGACAAAAATGTGCGTGTTCTTAAAGTGCCATATATCACCACTGACATAAGTTATAAGCATAAAATTAGTCTGGCAAACGGAGTTTAGAAAGGGTCTATTTTAGCGCAAAGCTGGTTTTTATTTATTTTGTGAATAATTTTATTAAAAGAAAAAAAATAATAACTAAGGGGAACCGTCACAGATATTCTTAGCCTTTAATTGTATTTCCTGCTAAGTTAAGCAATGAACAATATTATGTGTATTCCATACAAGCGAAACAATGAGGAAAGCACTGTTTTTATTTTACTCATTACGATGGAATTCCACTTGCAAAATTGACAACCGATGTGATTTCCTACAGTCTAAAGATGAATACGTAGAATTAAAAATATTATTATAATAAATTAACAATAGATACTATTTATTTCATGACTGAGTTTATGGCAGGATTACAATTTATTAAGAAATAAAAAAACATACATAGTAATGCCCAAAAGTCGTTCTGATAACTAACCGATACATTCGATTAAACGACTATGTATCGTCATCAGAATATTATATTTCTGCTTTCCCATGTATAATAATAATTCAGGGGTAGCAAACTCAATCTTGTCAAAAGAGCCATTGTTTTGTTAATCTTAAAAAAGACGTCAAAATAAATCGTAACGTGTAATGACATTACAAAACATATAGACGTGTTGTAGAGATCTAAAAGTTGTAAGCAAAAGGTACTGTACTTGTAGCATTTCCGATTTAGTATTTTTTATACTAAGCTATCACGAGTCGCGTGCGGCCATGTACTATGTACATTGTACATATATCGAATCAGATTGCTTAAAAGAATGCCCTCGTGTTTGAGGAGACATTGTTTTCATTTTACTTCATTTTAAAAATTGCTTCACCGTCACCGATCTAACAAACTTCCGTAAATTAATATATAATATCTGATATGTAGTCGGCATGTTTCATTTAAAAATCTTTATGAATTTTTAGAGTTTCTTGATTGAGAATTTAATAACTACTAACAAACTGGCTGGCCGTACATGGCCGCATAAGCTTATCTTCCATTTTGATATATGTCACCTCTTAAATATCTAGGATCGTGGAGATAGCCTTTCCTGTCTCATTACTGATAACATATGAAAAATTACTTACTTATGTGTTTTTGTAATATTTTAGTAACATAAAATCGTTTAATAAAATAAAATAAGAAGATTCATTTCTCTCAGAATCTGGGCATTCTGTACAGGACCCGCAGAAGATACTTTAATAGTACACAACTGCTGAATCTGTACAAATCGCAACTTCGCCCAACTGAATTTGACAGACACCTTTAGTTTGGTCTGGAGACCCAAAATACTTGAAAAAATCCCTTCAGTCTCGAGTGTGAATGCTGTCCTTGTTCTATCGTTATTTCAATGGAATATGGTAGGAGGAACTAGAGTCATTTATATCGGTGCATTGTCGGGAAATCAAGTTCACGGTTGACATTCGTCAAATGAGTTCGGGTCGTTGTTGAGTTCAACAAGTCGGCTGTTGAGTAATTCGTCACATGAGTTCGGGTCGTTCTTGAGTTCAACAAGTCGGCTGTTGACTAATTTGTCGGCCTCTATGTTTCCTCCCCTCAAAAAAACCCCCACAAAGCAATCCCCAAAATGACAAAAGACCTCCTATGTGGATATTCAATTAATGAATACCACAGATTAACGATATTATGGTCGGTCTCAAATCGCAATTGAAATAATTTTATTGTTGTTTGCTAAAGTCGACTAATAACCAGAGATGTGCTTTATTTCAAATAAATCCATTTCAAATGGAAATGCAAAATGCAAAATGGGTATTTTTCATTTTGCATTTTAAATGCTTTTCTAAAAACCATTTTGCATTTTGCATTTTAAATGCTTTTCTCAATGCATTTTCCATTTTAAATGCTTTTTTGCAACATTCTTCCTACTATCTCCACTCATCTTTTTTTCATAAGCCCCAAATATCAGTCGGTCCTCAACCTCGCTATGAGAGATAATTTACATTTGTCAAGTTGCTCCCTGGTAGGAGCCCTGGCAATTAAGTGATACCATTACATAACATACTGATTCAAATACTGAACATGGGGCCATGACGCTGTAATATTAAATGTTAGATAGCAGTTTCTATGTTTTTACGTTGGCAACATTAGTCCCGCGAAAATTTTTTGTGGTTTCATAATCTGTAGTCACATGAAAAAAAATGTTTTTGGATTTACCATCATGTAATATGTTTGTTCTACATTGATGTCCATTATTAAATGACAAAATTGTTTATAAATTCTATAATTATTTTGATTGTTTGACCTGAGAAACCATTTTGCATTTTGAATGCATTTTGAAAATAGTTATTTTGCATTTTGCATTTGAAATGCTTTTCTAAAAACCATTTTGCATTTTGCATTTTCAAATGGAAAAGTTTTGACCCATTTCCATTTTGCATTTCAAATGGTTTTGGGTACCCATTTTGCACATCTCTGCTAATAACCATAAATGGTTTTGATTACAAATAACCAAAAGATTATCAATTATTTTTACAAGCAATAATTATTGGCCTGAAACACTCATCCACATTGAAAAATCTCCTGATAAAAGATACATGACGCCAACGGGACCTGAACCCGTGTCCTTTCGATTTCCGGTCGACAGCTCTGACCACTGAGCTATGACGGCTTATCTCTTATCCGCGAAATAATTTATTATATACTAGTGTTTCATTCAACAATTACTGCATGTTACATTTTTTTTCACCTGAAAAAACCAACTTTATTTTATATGAGAAAGGCATTGTAAGTGCTAACTCTCTCACTAGATGGCGTCGAGACAAATTGTCTACATTTTTTTGGTGAAGATACTAGAACTTGTCAAATATTAATTATTACTAGCTTTTTACCCGTTGCAGGCAACTAATGGGTAAAAATTATTCGAGTAAGTGGATGTAAAAATTAATATTTTTTTTGGTGTTGAATGTGGATGAAGCAAATAGTGTGTTTCGACAATTTTGCTTTTTGCCCGAAACTAATGGGTAAATATTTGGTGCGTGGTGTAATGTTTGAATGTGAATAAAGCCAGGAGTGTGGTACTACAAAATTTTAAAAAGAAAATGTATATTTGGAGAAAAAATGGTGCCAAGGAGCATACTGATCATTTTTTCTCCGAGCCGTTCGGGTTGTGTAGGTCGAGACGCGTAATTTGATACCCATATCGTATGTACGGTTTTTGTCACCGACACTCTTGAAAAGTCCCAGGGAGTTTTATTTTGGAAAAAGCATTGCTTAATAATCACGCAAAATTTTTAAATGTTCAAATAAAACAATGTTTATATATGTAATATGCAGTGGCGGCCGCTGCCCTAAAAGGGTGGTGGTTCACTGACAATCCAAAATAAAAACAATATGACAAAAAGATTATGGGTAAAAATAATTATTCCACCTACCTTATTTGTCTATTCTACGTTGTTTGTGAAGAGCAAAAACTTCTATCACTTTTGAAGTGAAATTTGGGATTGTTTGCAAAAATTTTTTTTCAATACTAAGTACAGATAAAGCATTCAAACGGTCTTGACTCATCGTGTTTCGCAAGAATGATTTAATTCGTTTTAGGGTAGAAAAACACCTTTCGCTTTCCACAGATGTCATAGGTATTGTACATATTATTTTTAAAAGCTTCACACACTCCGAAAACGACTCGACTAAATTATTTTTATAAAAAAGTTGCAAGATTGCCACTGCACCATCGGCGTTAGAGAAATCATCTCTCCCGTATATAGCACATAGTTCATTTTTCAATTTAAATTTATCTAAAAAGATGTACGTGTTCACTGTTTCATTGAAATCACTTTGAGGAAAGTTTTCTTTATATTGAGTAAAGCGTTCACAATCAAATAATGTTGATGCTAATAAATGGTTAGTAAACTCGAATCTGTCTTTGATCTGTTGTAAGAGAATATCACATACTTCGATGCAAGTTGCATAGTTCACCGTTTTATTTCTTTTTGCTTTGGGCTCACCTGTTTGGTCTATGGAATCACGAACTGTCTGAATGCATTTTTCAAATTGATATATATATTTCTTAATCATGATGGTATCCAAAGAGCGTGATTGTAATTGTTGAAACAAAATGTCACAATGGGGTAAAATCTTGTTGAAGAAACCTAACCAATATATAAACTGTTCATCCTTAAGATAATGCAATAACATACTGGCCTGGTTTATAGTATTCGAATCATTATTATTTTGGTCTAAAATAGTTTCCATACATTGTATCAACAATTCTGAGTACGCCGAAACAGTTCTCACAGTTTTTATGTTGAAATTCCATCTTGTTGGTGGGGCAGAAGGGATTTTCTTTTTTATTACATCGTTTAACACGTTCATTCGTTTAGGAGACCTCGAAAAAAAAATTGGAAATGCGTGAAGATGTGCGAAGAACGTTTTTATTACATTGCTTTGTGAAACACTTTTTTCGACTATCAAATTCAGCTGATGAGCATAGCAATGAACATAATTAGCAAATGGAAAATCAGCCTTAATTTTTGCTTGAACCCCTCCAACCCTTCCACTCATAACTGAGGCTCCATCATAGCATTGAGCTATCAATTTATTTGAACTGATGTTCAAACCTTGAAGTTCTTCAGAGATGGCTTTATACAAACCGTCAGCGCAGTGCGAGGTTGGAATTAAATATTTCCAAAAGCGTTCATAAATATTGCCCTTCCATTCATATCTGATGATCAAAACCATTTGCGTCGTCGTAGAGACATCTGTAGTTTCATCTGCTTGAATCGCAATAAATTCACATTCCGTAATTTGTCGTTTCACTTCTGTGCTGTATACTTCCATTATAGAATCCAATATGTCATTTTGAATAGTCTTTGATGTCCCTTTAAAAACAGTGGCACTATCTAAATGTTGTTTTAATACTGCATCTAATTCTGCTACGAAATCTATTAAGCCGCGAAATACACCAGGATTTATCGAATCAGGGGTTTCGTCGTGACCACGCAATGCCAATTCGAATGCTCCACAAAATATGACACAATCTATTAATTTAGACAATATATATCTATTTTTGTCAACCATTGCATTATGTTGTTTAGTTTGCTCACGGTATCCATAATCCAACTGTTGACGAATGTCAACTGTACCTAAAACGGCTAAACTCATAACATTTTGTAAATGTAAAGTAGATGAATTGTGCTTTTTCAACTTCTCTGATAGATGCGTTAAATCATTAATCCCACTCAACGTCCAAGTTGAATCTCCACCAAACACAAGACACGGAAAACAAAAAAAGCGATTAACTTTGTCACAACCACACAACCAAAAAGCTTTATCATAAAGTTTTTTGTCAAACACTCGAGTAAAAGCTCTTGATTTAGATTTACAATCTTGCTTAATCACGAGCACTGGACGAGGTGGACCAGAATTTTTAATAAATAATTTATTTTCAAACAAACTGTTATTATTTCTTATATATTCTGATTACACTCATTTTTATTTCTTATAAAGTTACAAATTAAAAGGATTAAGTTCTGTATTTAGCTTGATCAAATTACTCGATAAATCAATACCAAAACAATGACAATAATTACGTCACGGCTCGCGACGGTAGATGATGATCTGTGATATGTGACATCTGTGATCTATTGTCCAATATCGAGTTCGAAGTTCGACGAACTTCGGATGTCTCCGTGTAACCTCGGGTCAAGGTTCATAAATCGGTAATCTTCGGAAATGATCGGGTTATCTCGGCGCCGTGTGACACACGGGAATTAGCTAACTCCTGGTACAAATGGGTAGATTGAGGCGCTCGCAGTGTTTTAAAAAATACATACAAAAACGTATTTTCATCCGTTTGCAAATCTGTGCACACGGCGCGGCGGATTGGCGCCGCGCAGCGGCCATACTTTATACTTGGAGAGATTAAAATCGCTTTCCTTGATAATATTCATTGCATTGTATTGGTAAGTAATATTTTTAAATGATTTTTATAGATTTTATAGTCTTCAGTAAGATATTATAAATTAATTTTAGCCATTACAATTTAGATAGTGCTGCACACGAACGCACTATGCGACCAGCCGCCACTGGTAATATGTATGTTTGCATATGAATGA
This sequence comes from Hesperophylax magnus, assembly GCA_026573805.1. Taxonomy (NCBI): domain Eukaryota; kingdom Metazoa; phylum Arthropoda; class Insecta; order Trichoptera; family Limnephilidae; genus Hesperophylax; species Hesperophylax magnus. The sequence continues at coordinate 1,955,988 of JAIUSX010000025.1, read as the reverse complement.
AACAATGAGTGTGTGAACACAAATGTATTAAAATATACTAGCTTTTTTCCCGTTGCAGGCAACTAATGGGTAAAAATTATTCGAGTAAGTGGATGTAAAAAATAAAAAAAATTATATGTATTTTGGTGTTGAATGTGGATGAAGCAAAGAGTGTGTTTCGACACTTTTGCTTTTTGCCCGAAACTAATCGGTAAATATTTGGTGCGTGGTGTAATGTTTGGATGTGAATAAAGCCAGGAGTGTGTTACTACAAAATTTTAAAAGAGAAATGTATATTTGGAGTCAAAATGGTGCCAAGGAGCTTACTGATCATTTTTTCACCGAGCCGTTCGGGTTGTGTAGGTCGAGACGCGTAATTTGATACCCATATCGTATGTACGGTTTTTGTCACCGACAGTCTTGAAAAGTCCCAGGGAGTTTTATTTTGGAAAAAGCATTGCTCAATAAACACGCAAAATTTTAAAACTTTTAAATAAAAAATGTTTATATATGTAAAATGTATGTTTGAATGTGAATAAAGCAATGAATGTGTGACCACAAATGTATTAAAATATATGTGTGTTTAGAAAGAAATGGATATTTTGAGAAAAAAATGTGCCAACTGATCATTTTTTCACCGAGCCGTTCGGGTTGTGTAGGTCAAGACGCGTAATTTGATACCCATATCGTATGTACGGTTTTTTTCACCAACACTCTTGAAAAGTCCAAGGGAGTTTTATTTTGGAAAAAAACATTGCTTTATAAACACGCGAAATGCAAAAACTTTTAATTGAAAAATTTAAATTAAAAAAAAAACAATTAAAAAAACCGTTTTTAATAGTAAATTACTTTCCCAAACTTGGTGCTCCTGGTAGATTACAGCGTCCTCGAGGTAATTTTTGGCAGAAATGGCTTTAGAAGAATTATCATTATGGAGGAAAAAAGTTGAAATTACAAACTAAATTTAATTTAAAAAAAAAATTACCGAAAAAATATTTTAATAACGCAATTAGGTACCTACTCGTTAAAAAATAAAGAGATAAAAACTTTCAATATAAATGGCTCCCGGAGCGACGGTACCCATGCCCGCCTCTCAAATTTAATGATTATATTACAAACACTCAAACTGGAAAAACTTTTGATTAAAAAAATGTTTATTTTGCAAAACAATTAACATTGCTTCACCCTATTAACTTCTGCGCTCTTGGTACAATTTATAAATTTGCGTGACGCTATTGATGTAGTTTTTCACTACGGGGCGACGGTGCCCGTGCCAAATTATTTTTAAAAAACTTGATATTATTTCGTTCAAAAGCATTATCGATTTTAAAAAGATAAACTGCCAAAGTAAGTACCTACACAGATTTAATCGTTTTTTGAATTAACATCACTATGTAATAAAACATCTGTTCGGTGCTAGTCTATGATTGGCTGATTCTGATTGGCCAAAGTCCGACTGTTTTCTTTTATAAATTGGCATTATTGAAGAAAATAGCTAATGTCAAAAGTTTAGCCGGTTATTGTGAGACATTTTGAACCGAGCGCCATTTGTAGGATGGCCGATTAACGTTCCTAAACCTTCAGACGATGATTTTTTTCGAAAATTTCAACCACGAATTCCCCCTTTTCGACGGAATTCAATCATCAGGATGACCATGTAGATTTTATAATAAAATCGTACCTCGTGGTTTCGTGGTGACCACGTGACTAATTTTTTTCCAATGATGCAAAGAAAAACATTTCCACTTAAATTAAAACTCTTTCCCTGAAAATGAGGAAATTCGTAAAAATTTTCGTGAAATTTAGAGTTATGCGAAAAACGAAACATTTTCGAGCGAGAGAGGCGCACGAAATTTTTTTTAATCATTCCGCGTTCGGGGTGCGTTCGAAATTGAATACAAATATAAACGGTGAAGGAGAAAAAGTTTGAAAGATCGATGGTGATCGATCAAAACGAAACATTGAGAAAATGCACCAAAATTTGGCCGTTTCGAAACCGTTCGTTTGGCAACACTCGTGGGGAATCGTCGATTTGAAGCTGTGCCAATTAATCGGCGACAAATCAACCTATTGGAGTGTTACCATCCTGGCCGCCGAAAAGTGAGAAAATAAATGCTTTCAGCGCTTCCAGTTTCCGCCGCCAGAGGCTCCTCAAAAATCCCATGACATGATAATTATTCTCTACTCATTATAATATATATTATAATGTGGTGATGGCTTTTAAATATTTCATCTTTTGTTTACCATATAATAAGGCACTGCTGAAAACCAGCTGCAGTCCCTCTGTCAATAGGATCTATGTGAAAAAAATAGCTCCCATCTATTGTCAAATATTTATGTAGGTATTTATTGTTATTATTATTTAAAATGGATTTCTAAAGATACATATTCGTATAGTGCTTTATAATAATATGTTGTTTATTGCATCGCTTAGAAGTTTTTATTATTATGCATGTCATATTACATATGATTACACTTCAGGCCTCCGCGCAGAAAAGTCTCACAGTGAACTGGGCTGTAAACCGTTATTTTACTTTTGGTCTTTACTTTTCTGCGCGGCGGTCAACAAATAGCGTCTTCAATACCGTGCCGGGCGGGAGAAGCAAATATTATAACATAAAATAATAATTTAACTATGAAATCTTAATCATTTTTTTTTTAATAACATCAATTCTAATAGACGGTTAACATTGGTAAAAAAATAACTGGAATTCCTTATTGAAGAATTAATTTTTTTTCCATACAAAATGTTTAAGCGACGTGGTTCTCACAGTTTTTATGACGTCACACCCACACCCCGCCTCTTACCGCTCGTTTTGGCGGGCTTAATAAAATTTAAACTTTGAGAGTTAATTTAATTATGAAAACAGACTTCAAAAAAAAAAAGAAATACCAGTATTTAAGTTTGAATGCGAACATTGATAAAAAAAATAAAAAAAATGGACTCAACTTCCTTATTGTTTGTTACATGCGTTGAGGATTTTTCGACCACCATGCTGGGCACATGCCCGTGTTATTTCGTACCTAATCTCACTAACGTGACTGTGGGAATTTAAAATTAAAGAAAAAAAATTCCGATTATTATAGAAATTTAAATAAAAAGAATAATAATAATATTTGGATAATTTGTATAGCTCCGTTTTTGTGCAAAATCACCTCAAGGGCGCTGTACAAATATATATGCTTACAAATCTACATATGTCTTTTTACTTTTTTATTTATATTTTGTGGAGGCAGAAAATGTTAAGTACCATACTTACCTTACAGGTCACATGAGATTAACACTGTTTATTTTTTATTAGAGAAATTTTGATAGCATGGGATATAATTGGACAAAAACATAGAAAGGAAAATTTTATCCTGGGCGGTACTACAGTACAAGGTTTTGATCAGAATTCATCTTCCTAATCGTGACTTGTCCCTCGTTATGAGACAGATTTCAAATAATGTAAATCCAATAAGATAAGTATGACTAGGCTGTATTATAGGCTATACGATAATGCTACTCTCAGACAGGTATATTTAATTTAAGGGTATGAGAGGTTAAAGAAGTAAGTTTTTAGCTTAGACCCGAATTCTGTTGGAATTGTTATGCATCTTAGTTTCGGGGGGAGTTTATTCCAAGCCTTCGGCCCAGATGCTCCGAAAGCGCGATCACCAAACTTAGTATTTGGCTTTCGCTTAGGTTTCATCAGTCTGCCTACAGCTGATGATGTTGCTGATCTAAAAGTTGACTGTCTCATACCAGTGTTTTTCGGGACGCATAGTTTGGAGATTGGACATAGTTATACTGGATTCTTTCAGGACCCTTAAGCCAATGTAGGTTACGAGGGTGAAAAATGAAATGTGCGAATATTAAGAAACCCCTGTAATGAGCCGTGCTGCTTCATTAGACACTGAATGAAGTTTGTCAATTTGATATTTTGGAAGGTTGGCATAAATGCCGTTGCAGTAATCGAGACGTGGACTACGTGAGAGTTGAAAAGTTCTTTTGGTGCCTCTGTAGGAAGGTTTCTTCGGAAAGACTTGAATTGTCTTAGTTGAAAAAATCTGGTGCTTAGAAGTGTTGCTAAGCGATGTTAAACTGTGTCCCACGTTTCTGTATATTAACCCCAACTTTTACTGATTGTTGCTTGAGGGTGTCAGAACCTTTCTCAACAAACATTTAAACACTTACGAGTGAAATAAAAAAAGTAATAAATACCTATTCGATCATTAATATTTAATGTGTTCATAAAAACCATACCATGGTAGCGTATAAAAGAAACTTTTTATCTCGATAATGTTTAAGGGTATAAAAATCACTACAGAATTTATTAATAAATTCGGGATCGCTGGCAACGCTTAATACTTTTTTTAAAATAAAATCTTATGATTCACCAACATTGATTTGTCTACATTCCTCCTAATGTAACTGTTGATAATTATTGCAGTCAGATCGTAAAATTACAGGATCTACATTTAAAACATTCAAATTCCAATTCGCGGTTTTATTATTATGGATGATTTAAATTTGCCCGAAATTAAATGGTTACCTGACACTTCATTTAAAAAGAATGTCCTATCTCCTTCTTATTATAAAAGCCAGAAAGCAAACAGTCTTATCAACCTTACCCTTTGACTACAGATCCGAAGGTCGCGGGTTCGAACCCGGCGTGCGCAAATAAATTTTATTTGATTAATTTGTGTTATTTCACAATTAATTAATTTAAATTAATTTAAATAATATATAGTATATTTGCGGCACGTTCCAGAGTGGAAGATACTCTCAGTATCGCCCTGGTGTAAGACCACCATTCAGAATTGAAACGTTGCTTGAAATGGCTTTAGCCGTGTTTGGTGACCAGATCTGAATAGCCAGGTACTTCCCCACCTTCCTCTTCCCCATCTCCCTCCCCTCCACAATACCCTCAGCCTCACAACACACCCCAATTGGGGATGCCATAGTCTCACTGGCTCCAGACGGGAGCAGTTGGGACTCTTGTGCGGTATTACTGTAAAAAAAAAAAAAAAACCTTTTATCAATTTGTAATTTTTATCAATTCAACTATGTACTCAATAGAAATGAAAATGTTTTACACCTTATTTTGTTTGATAAAGATAACATAGATCATTATCACCCTTCATTTGAAATTAATGTAAAACAAAATAAAAATCATATCTTGGAAAGTAACAAAAATGATTCAAAGTATAACTTCAGGAAAGGAAAATATAATAAATGTCAACAAGATCTATTGTCGGTTAATTGGATAACACTTTTTAAAAATAAAAATTTGAATGACATGGTTCTCTTGTTTTATGAAAAATTGTGAGAAATAATAGGTGTAAATTTTATGAAAAATGTTATTAAATCAAACAATTAATATCCTGTCTGGTTTAATCAGCAATTGATTGCTCTTCGTAAGAAAAAAAGGCTAGACTTAAGCTAAAAAAACATTATAATGCATCAGATTATCGAGAATTCTGTAATTTAAGAAAAATGGCAAAAAATATGCAAAGTGAATGTTATAAATCATACATTAACTGTGTTGAAAGTGGTCTGCATGATAACATAAAGGTATTCTGGTCATACTCAAAATCATTACAAAAAACCAATTGCATTCCTAAAATAATACACCTTGGTGATATTTTCGCAAATGAATACATAGCAAACATATTATCTAAATATTTTTCATCTGTTGACACTAAGTCAAAATCATCTACTGATTCAATGCCAAACATTTCTGAGCACAACCAAAGCAACCTAGGTATAATACATATTAGTGCAGATTAAATAAAATGTTTTTTGCGTAAAATAGACTCGAGTAAGGTCCTGGACCTGATAAAATTCCTCCATTCTTTGTCAGTTGCTGTGCAAATTCTTTATGTTTACCGCTGTTCATTATCTTTAATGCATCTTTAACTACGGGAACTTTTCCTGATTTGTGGGAAGAAGCACATGTGGTACCAGTTTTCAAATCAGGTGACCAATCTTTGATAAAAAAACTACAGACCAATTAGTATACTGTCATGTTTTGCCAAGGTTTTTGAATCGTTGATATACAAAATATTTTATCACATTTTAAGCCTATTCTCTGCACTAAGCAACATGGGGTTGTTCCTCATAGATCTATCGACTCAAATCTGTTTTAATTATGTGTGTAATTCTCTTAATGAAAGATTACAAGTAGACGCAATTTATACTGCTTTCCAAAAAGCTTTTGATAAAGTTAACCATTCCATCTTACTAAAGAAACTAGAACAAATATGAATACATGGAGACTTGCGCTGGATGAAATCATATTTATATAATAGAACACAACTAGTGCTTATTAACGGATACAAATCATCCCCTATAGTTGTAACTTCTGGAGTACCACAGGGGTCAAAACCTGGCCCCTGCTTTTTCTTATATTCATAAATGACCTTGAAATTAGATTGGCTCGAAATTAGATTATGCTTTTTTCGCCGATGATCTTAAAATTTTTCATAAAATTAAGTCTGTTACACATCATCTAGTGCTTCAAAAGGATCTCGATACACTACTCCTCGGTACTGTCAATGATATGCACTTGAATGTTGAAAAATGTTACATTTTAAACTTTACTAGAAATAAGGTTATAAAGAATTTTTCCTATTTCATTAAGATTATTGTCTTCTATAAGAGATCTAGGAATTACTCTTGATTCTAAATTCATATTTGATTTACACATTAATGACATTAAGTCCAGATCCGAACCTTTATATTTACAAAAATACCTAACATCCTACCTTGAGATAATAAATTATATCTATCGTACAAATATTTAAGAACTAAGAAATCAAATACATTGTAAAAGCAGCAGCTTTGTAGTTTACGTTATTAAAATATGAACATGGCTCGTGAATGACCACGAAATGTTCGATTTCAAAAGTTAATAAATAAAATAAAAGTAGGTACCGTTATAAATAGATGATGATAATAATAAAATGAATACATTTGAATTTGGCACAACTTAAACAAAACTAAGAGATTCTAAATACGACTCCGGCGAACTATGCTCTGCTGGCCGCATACATACGTTTTCCGTATTCGATTTCCGAATTCGTTTTCCGTATTCGGACATCCGAATGCACGGAATCAGTAGAAAATACATTAACTGCCGCACACGTTCGTTTTAGTTCCGAACGGAACAAATTCCTTACGCACGTTCCGAATGCAAGCCCGCGCGTTCGGAGAAACCGAATGGAAAAAACCTAATGACGTCATGTAGAACGCAGCTCTTGCATACATTTTGTTTGTGCCGACGCAAACGTTCGGAAATTTCCGTTCAGTGTTTCCAACGGATCTTGACCTAATATTGCCGTTTCTCATACATAAGGTAGCGTAAAGTAGCCGAATTTGATGTTAGGTGGGACATGTTTAAAATTGATGTTTTTGAAGTAGCTTAATTGGCGACCAGTCTTTTAGATTTTTTCGGCGCCGATTCTCGCTCTGAGTAGCCTAAATGGCGATATATCGCCCTTGTTGGCAACACTGGTACTGACGTTTGTACATTCCGAATGAAGAAAAACGAACGTTTGCGCTAGTCTCACGGAATTCCGAATACGGAAAACGAATTCGGAAATCGAATACGGAAAACGAATTCGGAAATCGAATACGGAAAACGTATGTATGCGGCCAACCTTAATTACAGCGCATTTAATGTATTGATAGAACAGTTGATAATGTTCAATATTATTGATAAAAGTATGAAGTCCGCACATTCATAGCTTATCTAGGATGGGCCATTGTTTATTATCAGTGATCGACGACATTTAAAGTTTATCATGTGATCAAACATATCAAAGAAAATTTTAAAAACAACGCACGTAAAATAAATCTATTTATAACTTATTTTGACAACAAAACATCCACACGCATAATAACTTCAAGTAAGTACAATAAACACGTTTCTAAAATGGATGTAAAGTATTAATAAACGATATTTATATGCTTTAATCTAATATTCTTTTTTTTTTTGGTATTTATACATAGTGCAACAAGACGTACCCAACAGATTTGACCAAACACATTTACTGATTCACATTCTTCTTCACACTGGATGTTAAAAGATGTACTTGACTTACTTTAACCAGGGAATACTGACATCACTTGGAGTAAGAAATGCTAAAAGAATTTTGGCCGCAGGTGACATTTAAAAAAAAAATTTAGAACATCAAAAAGACAGTACTCTTTATATAGTTAGGATCGGGTGAGGAGTTGGGTGGTTGGTTGCTCAGCTGAGTGACCAGTGATGACATTTATTTATTTTTATTTATTTTATTTTTTTTTTTTTATTTAGCAAAAGATTATACATTTAAATACATTATTTAAGAAATGTTTTGACTGCCCAACTAGGAGGATTCCCGTTTTAGGACAGTCAAATTAGGATGAGTATTAACATTTTGATAAGTTGTTTGATAAGTATAGTATTACAATAATAATGAAATAATAGGTATTTGTACTTTTAACTGGTGCCTAAGCCTACTAACATGTTTGTATAAATATGAATATCAAAGAGAAGAAATACCATAAAATACAATATTACATTAAACATAAGATTAACTGCTGCTTGGGTAGCATTCTAATTTAAAAGTATCAGGTAAGTACATATATACATATAATGATAAAGATTATAACATAAACGTATCTTTTACTGTTTTGTTGGAGTTTTTGTTGTTGTTTTTGGTTTGTTTTTTATTTCATTTTTTATGTAGTAAAAGTTCACTCTCCTTTCTACCTAATTGATGAAACCAATTAGTGGTCAATTTATGAAGAATAACTGTGTTTTCCTTTTTCCAAGCATCGGGCATGAAGTTGTATAGTTTTGGACCTAAGAATGAAAAGTGTCTTTGAGCGAGAGATGTTTTAGTTGTGAGTGGTACAATTGGATTTCTCCGTGAGTGGCGGGTGTCGTGAGAGTGGTTGATAGATGGGTAGAGGTGGCGTTTTTGATGGGTGTTTAAAATTAATTTTCTCATGTATAGTTGTCTAACATCCAGAACTCGGAATTCTTCAAATAGTGTATCGCTATGATATCTAAATGGTTTTTTGAGGATTACCCTTAGTAGTGATTTTTGAGCTTTTGCTAATTTGTCCAAAACAGTTTTTGCACACCCACCCCAACCTAAGGATGCATAGTCTAGAAGTGACCCAAACATAGCATCATAGATGAGTTTCAATTTTTTTTTACGTAAGATATTTCTGATTGTCATAAACATGTACGTAAGCTTTCTAACCTTTGTGGCAACTAGATCTATTTGTCCGTCCCATCTAAGATATTTGTCTAATATAACACCAAGGTATTTTATACTGTCTACGCATTCCAATTTATAGCAATTACAGTTAGTGGAGTCAATGCATTTATGTATAAAAATATTATGTGCTTCCTCGGGTTGGCCCGCTTCTGTCGCAGTAAATCGTATAAATTTAGTTTTTTCCGAATTGAGTGTCAGCAGATTATAGTCTAACCAAAGTTTTAGCTGTTTTATTCCACTTTCTGCTTTGCAGTGTACATCATTCCATGTTTTTCCTTCAAATATTAGGACAGTATCATCTGCAAATGTTATTATATGATTGGAAAAATTGCTGTTACACAGATCATTGATATAAATACTGAACAAAATAGGTCCTAAGGTACTCCCTTGGGGTACACCAAATTCTACAAGGGCTGGATCGCTAACAGTATCATTAATTTTAAATTTTTGGTATCTGTTAGTTAAGTAACTATCCATCCATTTGTATAGCAGTCCCTGAACACCTATAGCCTTTAGTTTTTTTAGAAGTATTTTATGCGAGATGGTATCAAAAGCTTTGGCAAGATCTAAAAAGAGGGCGATGGATTTATTACCCCGGTCAATATTATTGGAAATAATATCCGCCAGCTTAGCAATAGCATTTTCTGTTCCTAGACCTGGTCGAAAGCCGAACTGGTTATTAGATAAGATTTTATGTCTTTCAAGATAGAGGGTGAGGCGATTTTTTACGATTTTCTCGATAATTTTTGAGAATGAGTTGAGTAGAGATATTGGCCGATAATTATGTATATCCGATTTGTTTCCATTTTTATGAATCAATATAACAACTGATTGTTTTAAGTGGTTTGGGAATGTGCCTGTCTTGAAACTAAGATTACAAATGTATGCAATGGGACTCACTATAAGTGGTTTCAATACTTTCAGCAGATTTGAGGAAATTTTGTCTGGCCCACAAGCATTCGATGGCTTCAGCTCATCTATCATTTTCATGACTTCACCAATCGTTGTTTGAATCTCGTCTGTTTTAAGATTAAGATCAGTTGAAGGTATGTTGGCTAGTTCAGATTCAGTTTTCTTACATTTTTCAAGGATTTTATTTGCGAGAGAGGCTCCTACTGAAGTGAAATATTGATTAGCAAAATTAGCCATCAATTTGGGGTTAGTAGTACTTGTGTTTTTCATATCAAATGATTGTATTAAAGACAATTTGCTGTTTTTTGTTTTGGTAATTTGACGAAATATTTCCCAGAAACGTTTTGAAGTTATGGTGTTTTCGTATATATGTTTTTTGTAGAAATTTTCTATAGTGGAAATAATTAGTTTTTTACATATGTTTCTATATTTCTTATATTGTTCTTGAACTAGAATATTATCTAGTTGTCTTTTAGCATTTTTATGTATTTGATTACGTCTGTGGATGGATTTGACTAGGCCAGGGGTGATCCATGGCATGAGTTTAAATTGTTTGTTCGGTATAACTTTGTTAGTGGTGTGATTAGATATGTAGTATTGTAATTTAGTGATAAATTGCTGCATTGCTTGCTCAGTGTCAGTCTGGTTTATTACGTTTTGCCACTTTTCTGTTGTCAGCTCCTCAATTAGTGCGTGATAATTTATTTTAGAAATATATTTGTTTTTAGGAGGAGAGGAAGGTTTATTTCTTAGGCCGAGCGCTGTGGTATAATGATCTGAAATTGTTGTGTGTATAACAAATGAGTCTGCGAAATCAATGTTTTTAACGTTGATGTGATCCAAGCATGATTTACTTGCACCTTGACATGTGACAGACATTTTAATAAAGCGTCAAAATATATTTACCGTCCAGAATTTTTAATAAAATATGAAATTTTATTAATAATTCATATTTTTTCAATAAAAATTCGAGGTATATTATCACGCCAACCTGTTCCCATTGTGGAAAACCTGGACACAATCGTGATACTTGCCCGACGCCCGACAAGCCACCATCATGCGCCACCTGCAAGTTCTTCAGGAAACCGGCCACACACAAGACTGGCTCCCCTGACTGTCCAGCCCGCCAAGCCGCTGAGAGACGGGAACTATCTCGTGTAAATTTTTTAGGCTGAACCGGAATAGTCATCCCAGTTATATAATTTTCTATTCCTATTATCAAAATATTCGCGGTCTCAATACTAAATTAAATGCCTTCAGATGTTCCGTAAACATAAATCCTTATGATTTCTTATTTTTCACTGAAACATGGTTATCAGACAATATTCCTTCAACCGAACTTGGACTGCATAATTATAATATTTTTCGCTGTGACCGCTCCTCCTCTTCAAACAAGTCTAGAGGTGGTGGGGTTATGATATGTGTTAAAAAAAATACTCTTGCCACATTCTTAATTCTCGTAATGATGTATCTGAAGAACTATTTGTTTGTGTTCTGCTTGGCTCCAAGAAACTTATCATTGGTTGTATCTACATTCCCCCATCCTCTTCAACAGATATCTACAAGTCACATACTGAAGCAGTAGAACGTATTTCTATAAATGCCGATTCATTAATTATTTGCGGTGATTACAATCTACCGAAGGTAATATGGCTCAATGACAATCATGGTGTAAAAACTCCTAGTAATATTTCCCTTCAAGCTTCTATAATAATGAATCTATTTGCCTACTTGAACATGTTCCAACTAAACTCAATCCATAACTGTCAAGGTTACTGTCTTGACCTGATCTTTACTAACACGCCTAGCGTTTGTGTTAGTGAAGCTTCTGACTCATTACTACCAATAGATAAATATCACCCACCACTCGATATCAACTTCACTAATCCTTTCAAAAATGTTACCTTAAAATCAACGGTTACATACCACTACAAATTTAACAAAGGTGACTATACTAGCATGAACAGATATCTCGCCCAAACTGACTGGACATTTCTTGAATCGAACATCAATATTAACGATGCTACATTTAAATTCAACGAATGTATAACTCATGCCATAGACTTATTTGTACCTAAGGGAACTTATTCCCAGCCTAAGTTTCCCATTTGGTTCAGCATGAAACTAAAGAAGTTGATAATCGAGAAAAAGAAAATACATAAATTATTCAAATGTACGAACAACTTGGCGCATTACCATAAATTTTCTCAGCTAAGAGAACTATCCAAAATCGAATCTGTTAGGTGCTATAAATCCTACATCGAACTCACTGAGACACAATTAAATCTTAACCCTAAACAATTCTGGAAATTTGTTAAACAAAAAAGTACTAATGATAATGATCTCCCTCCAAGTATGTTCTTTCATGAAAATCATGCTACCAACGGTCTCGACATTGCTAACCTTTTCGCTGAACACTTCTCCTACGTCTATTCTGATACCTCGTGCACTATCCCTCCACTCAACTATACTAATACTATTGATTTAAATAATTGCCAAATCACACTTATAGATGTCTTTAACTCCTTAAAAATCTCCCCAGCAAAACAAGCACTGGTCCTGATGATATTCCAGAAATATTACTGAAGGAATGTAAATTTACTATATCTAAGCCAATTTGTTTGTTATATAACTTGTCAATATCATCTGCCACTTTTCCAGACTCCTGGAAAGTTTCTTATATCAGACCTATTTTCAAATCAGGTAATAAGTCGAACGTAGAAAACTATAGACCCATATCGATATTATCCCATATTCCTAAAATATTTGAATCAATAATCACAAAGAAAATCACACCTATCTTTAAAAATGTACTGATCGAGGAACAGCATGGATTTAGATCTGCTAAATCTACCACTACTAACTTACTATCCTTTACCAATTCCATCGTCAATGGTCTAGAAGATAACTCACAAATAGATGTTCTATATACCGACTTCTCTAAAGCTTTCGACAAAGTAAACCACTCAATCCTTATGGCCAAACTATATGCTATCGGTATTAGAAACCCCTTGCTATCATTCTTTAATTCTTATTTAAGCAATAGAAAACAAAGAGTTAAATTAAACAACTTTGTGTCTACTATTATTGAAGTAACGTCCGGCGTTCCTCAAGGAGCACATCTAGCACCGCTTCTTTTTAACTTGTTTATAAACGACATTATTAGTATTTTTTCTCATACACGCTTTTGGCTTTTTGCTGACGACAATAAGATTCTAAAGATAATAAAAAATCACGATGACTGCCTTCTTTTCCAATCGAATATCGACTCTTTCAATGATTGGTGTAAAATTAATTGCTTGAAACTAAATGTCGATAAATGCAAAATTATGTCCTTCTATAGATCAAAAAAACCGATTGTCTTCGAATACAAACTTAATAATATTTGCTTAGCAACTGTTACATCTATTAAAGACCTTGGTGTCTCTCTTGATAGCAAGCTTTCTTTTCGGGATCACATAACTGCAATCGTTAATAAATCGCTCAAACTACTTGGTTTCATCACTAGCATCACTTCGGACTTCAAAAACGTAAATACCCTTAGAACTCTTTACTGCTCCTTGGTTCGCCCCCATCTTGAATATGCTTGTGTTATTTGGTCTCCTTTTTATGCTGTCCACATTCGACGCATTGAATCTGTTCAACATCGGTTCTTAAGAGGGATTGCTAGGAGGCTAGGTTTAGAAAAAGGCAAATACTCATATGATGAAATTGAACTAACTCTAAACCTCTCTACTTTGGAAGTCCGTCGGGAAAGAAATGACCTCATTTGCTTCTTCAAAATTATAAATGGTATTATTGATTCACCTACTCTACTGCAACTCATTCCCTTCAATATCCCCTCGCAAAGACTCAGAAATAATGAACTGCTCTTCCTCAACCATCATTCGACAAATTATGGATATTATTCACCATTGTCCAGAATGTGTAGACTGGTCAACTCAAGTCAAAGCCTTAACTTTTTTGGGATAAGTCTAAATGATTTTTGCCAGTCGCTAAAAAAGTGACCGAATATTATAAGTGTCCTGTGGTCCTGACCCACGGCGTATTTTTGACTTGATTCGACATGTCACTTTATTTTTTATTTTATATCTACCATATGTCTTTGCTTTCATGTACCTTTGTCTACTCCTATATTTTTCATTTTACTTTATTCGTGTTATTATTTTGTAATTTGGACGATGTCCGTTAATAAATAAATAAATAAATAAATAAATGCATAATTCGAACATAAAACCATACACAACTCAACAATGTAATTAGTGCAAGTTAGTCGTAAAATGAGATCACAGATAGTGTCTTGGATAAAAATATCCTTTTCTTAACGAGCTGCAATCCCTGGCGTTGCTCGGGCTATACATAAAGATTCTGAAAATCAGAGTTAGATGTTCCTCTTGTTTTGAAGGTCAAGTGAGAAAAATTTCATCAATCTCGGAATGAAATTATTGATTTGTATAAAAATCAAACAAACCTTAATGCTTTTGGTGTTTAAGTTTGTCAAGAAAGTAGAAGAAAGTTTTATGTCTCCTTTGAGTCTTAATGCAGAGTTTTTATTCTTGCGATAGAATTCAGATGGAGACAGTGCAACTGTAAGGTTCCACTTATTTTAAATGTCAACTGCAAAATGTGCACAATTTCATCACGATGTATCAAAATCAGTGGTGGGAAAAGGGAATGAGGGTTGTTTTTTGAAATATTTTGTAAACAGTGCCTTTTATTTTGTTATGAATGTCAAGTGTACAAAGCTTCATCAATTGTAAAAAACTGTAGATTTCGATTAAAACACAAAATCAACTTTTTATATTGGAAGATAGTGGACCCCGCAATACTTTTTATATTGGAAGATAGTGGACCCCGCAATACTTTTTATATTGGATGATAGTGGACCCCGCAATACTTTTTATATTGGAAGATAGTGGACCCCGCAATACTTTTTATATTGGATGATAGTGGACCCCGCAATACTTTTTATATTGGAAGATAGTGGACCCCGCAATACTTTTTATATTGGAAGATAGTGGACCCCGCAATACTTTTTATATTGGAAGATAGTGGACCCCGCAATACTTCTCAATTGCAAATTTCTTTCTCGGGCGTCTGCAACTTCTTCCACCATTCACTATTGAATACCAAAATATCGTTTAAAAACTACATTGCATCAACATTCGACTCAGTATCTCATACCGGTGAAGAGATGTCGCGTAAAGTATTCCCGACTTCTTCTACGATTCAAACCAAAAAAACACTCCTGGCACTAATAAGAACAACCTTTGAAAATTTCAGCGCTATCGCAAAAATTTATATCTGTAAATATATAGATGTATATTTTATTTTATATGTATTTAACAAAAAATTATATCTGTAAATATATAGATTTATATTTTTTTCTTAAGTACAAAATTGTAAATTTAACTAAGGCTTCTAACAGGAATTCAATTTTAACATTTTTTTCCTTCTAAAAAATAATATGTTCTATAATTAAACAATGTAATATGAAATTATGATATGAACTAAATTTGTCAATTCGACTGGCCTAAATCCGGA
Organism: Hesperophylax magnus; assembly: GCA_026573805.1. Lineage (NCBI taxonomy): Eukaryota > Metazoa > Arthropoda > Insecta > Trichoptera > Limnephilidae > Hesperophylax > Hesperophylax magnus. The sequence continues at coordinate 1,940,295 of JAIUSX010000025.1, read as the reverse complement.
TCCATTCCTAGTTGGCTAGTCAAAGTTTCCACACGAGTTTTACTGTATAATTTTATGTGAAATGTATTATTATTATTATATTTTATTTTATATATATTTTACAAATAAATATATCTATAAATATATGGATAAATATTTTCTTTACAAAATAGTAGCTTCTCAAAATATTCAGTTATCGTCGTCAATAAGTTATCATAAAGATTTTATTTCTAATCGTTTGGCGCACCTACGTATTGGTAATTAATGCATTTATTTTAAAACGTTATCTACAAAAAATAAGATTCCTAGAATTTTCAGTCATCGTTATCAATACCTTATCACAGAGCTTCAAGTATAATAATATCATCTAGAATATTTTTATAATATATTTTTTATATGTATAGGTGGTGTGGATTTGTACGTAAATCTACAGTAACTCTACACTTGACCTTTAAAACATGAGGAAGCTCACTGACTGTCTAAATGAAATGCCATCCCCCTTATCTAGCCCATAAAGCAGTTTTATTTTTTATTTAAACTCTCCATTAATCCCGCGCAGCGACGGGAGATGAGATATTTTGCATTACGCACGGGAAACGCTGAGCACGGGGGTACATAGCTGTTATGTATCTGTATATTATATTCCTGGTATGTAATGTGGCCTTTTTTATGCAAATCTACAGTTGTGTTCCGCAATTGATGAAACTTTGCAAAGTTGACCTTCAAACCTAAAGCATAATATTCAAAAGGTCAATATTCAAAGCTCGAAACTCAAGCCCCAAAGCTCAAAACCCGAAGCTTATTCACTGAAAAGTGTCCCACGAAGATTAAAGTTTCGGTAGATATGTCTCTGTGAATATTATCCTCGACTGTAATTTAATTTATTGCATTCTAATGAAAATTATGGGTATGTATGTATTATGAAAATATAATTTGTAAAGTTTGCATTTATAAAAATAAAATTAAATAACATTATTTGATAATAATGTACTGAGATGTTAGTTTTTTGTTTTTTCCTTCATATTAAGTAAAACCGTTATTTAACATATCTTCTTACGGTAAAAAACACTTACTATCAATCTATGTTCAGGGTATATTTCATTGGAAAACAGAGCGTTAATGCACTGATTGCAGTGTAGTTTTTTTGTCGAACGATAAACCCTGAAATGTATGTCACAACAATGAGGTTAAATTGAACGGTAACTAAGTCTTGGCTTAAATAATGATCTATTTAGTCAAAACAACATAAGCTATCGACATTGTCGCTACAATTTTCAAAATATGTACCAGATGTAATATTTATTCTTTCTACTGCCGATGAACAGTTTAAAACTGAATTTTTTTCAAACGGAATACAATTGCCTGTTGTTGTTTGTTTTAGTTTCATGTGAACTAGCGATTTTTTTACATATAGACATAAATTGCCGAGCTGTTGGGTTATTGTTAAATCCTCCAGCCGATCTAACGTTGCAAAAAAATAATTCTAAATGGTTTTGTGAGCATTTATACAAAGGTATGTATTTTAATAGTTGCCTATCTTCTATTAAAGCATTGTACAACCGTTTTGTGCTTTCTATACAAATACAAAAACCGAGTAAACCTGTTTTTCGATTCGTATTTACAATATTTTTGTTGTTTGCCCGCAATGCGTATATTTTGTGAGTAATATATGGCTTTATTCAAAAAATTTAAGAATGTATTGTGATTTTCAGCATTTATCGGCTTTTTAAAACAAAACTGATGCAAATTACGCGAATTTAAAATATCAAATAAACCATTTATCAGTCTTAAAAAGAATACGGTTCCTTCTACACCGTCAAATTCTGTTAGTTTTAAATCGTTTCTACAAAATTCTAGAGCATTAGGACAGCTATTGCTAAATAATTGTGAGGCTTAATTAACCTTCATTTTGTTGTTATGGAATAAATGGTTGAGGTTGGATTTGATTTACATTTTTCCAGTTTGCAAGTAGGTTGCGAAATTTTACGTTTTCCATTTTTTGTAATTGACTTAAATTGGTTTTTTTTTAAATTGGTTTTTGATATTACAAGTGGTTCTTCCATAAAGACGGGTTGGAGCTCCTGAATCTGGGAATAGAGACATAATATTATAATTTTAGGTATAAAACATTTAATCGGTTACTAGGGTGATCCGCGCACTACATTATAATTTTTTAATTTTATTTATTCGAGACACAAACAGGATATTTATAAATACATTAATTATGGATTACAAAATAATAAAAATACAATTATAAATATCCCTAGACTAATGTGTCTGCAGCAATCACATTTGCACATTCACATAAGCAAACATGTAAAACAATGAAAGTATTTATATACAAAACTTAAAACTTAATTACAAAGATTGAAGCACATAATAAGTAGAAAAATTTGAAGAGTGCATATTAAAAAAATTCTAAACCACTAAACAATTTTTTATTTATTTATTGTTCTTTTTTTTTTTTTTTCTTTTTTTTTTTTTTTTTTCTAAGTACAGAAATCGTGGAGATATTTCTTGAAACAAGTTATATTATTTGCAAAAATATCTATGAAAGTGTGTGTTTTAGCAAGATCATTGTATGATCGAGACATTCTAGACATAGGATTAAAATATCCAGTGTTATTGGCAAAAAATTCAAAAAATGTCCAAAATATGTTCATATTTCTAGTATATTTGGGCCTGGCGTAAAAATTGATTTGATTAAGTTACTATTTACACGATTATTCACAATTTTGTAAAGCATTAAGAGGTCATTTATATTTCGTTTTTTAACTAAACTCTCTAGTTTGAAATATGTAAGTCTTTGTTCATACCCATTTAGAAGATGGTAGACACCTGATCGATAAGACAAAATCCGTGTAAATTTTCTTTGGACAGATTCAAGTCTGGATACTTGTGTAATGTAATGTGGATTCCATACTGTTGACCCGTACTCAAGAATACTACGGATTAACGAATTGAATACATTTTTTCATAGGAAGCAATTACTTTGTGGTAAGACATTATATTATAAAATAAAACACAAACACTTTGTATTTAACTACGAATTTATTATTTCATATATCGACCGGTTTCACTTTGACCAAGCTTCTTCAGGATATAATAATAACTATTATTTATGAGTTATTATTATATCCTGAAGAAGCTTGGTCAAAGTGAAACCGGTCGATATATGAAATAATAAATTCGTGGTTAAATACAAAGTGTTTGTGTTTTATTTTATAATGAATTGAATACAATTATTGGGCTGTTAGAGTTCTTGAACAGTTTAGTTGATCTTACGATAAAACCTAGTACTTTATTTGATTTATTTACAATGTATTCTATGTGTTGGTTGAACGTTAGTTTGTTGTCAAATATAATTCCTAAATCTTTGATCGATTCAACTGTTTCTAGATTGTGACCACACATGCTATATGAGTATAGAGTTTTGTTGGTGTTCTTGGTGAAATTTATAACTTTGCACTTCGCTATATTCAATTCCATTTCATTGTCAATACACCAGGCAGATAATGTGTTAAGGTCTTGTTGTAAGAGTTCACAATCTTCCATAGATTTAATTGCTTTATATATCTTGAGGTCGCCAGCGTATAGAGAAAAATTACAGTGGAGTTTACATGTAAGGTCGTTAGTGAAGATTAAGAAAAGCAAGGGTCCAAGGTGTGATCCTTGTGGAACGCCCGACGTAACTAATATTGGGGAAGAGTTAAAACCGTTAACAGTAACTAATTGACTTCTATTTGATAAGTATGATTCTAACCAACGAAGCAGATTTCCATGTTTGCCGATTTTATCCAGTTTATTCATTAAGATAGGGTGACTAACTTTGTCGAAAGCCTTACTGAAATCGGTGTATACGGAATCTACTTGTGTTTTTTTATTCATTGATTTACACAGAAAGTCCATATACTCGATTAAATTAGTGTTTGTGGATCGTTTAGCTACAAAACTATGTTGGAGAGGGCTAAGTATGTGTGTTACATGATTAAATATGTCTTTATATACAATGGACTCAAATATTTTGCCAAAACAAGATAAAAGGCTGATAGGACGGTAGTTCTTTACATCGTTTTTACTGCCAGACTTATGGATCGGAATGACGTGGGCAACTTTCCACAGATCTGGAAATTTCCCTTCGTTCAGATTTTTGACGAATAATTTGTTTATAGGTGCTGCAAGTTGATCTGCACAATTTCGAATGAATAGTGGAGGAATACCATCTGGACCGGAACCCTTATTGATATCGAGAGTGTTCAACTTCACCTTGACCTCGTCTAGGGTTATTTTGATATGAGATAGTGGATAATTATAGAGTGGGAAAGAAAGTTTAGAGTCACTTTTAGAATTAGATGGTGAGCTAAATACAGAAGAGAAGTAAGTAGAAAAGAGTTCGCATGTTTCTTTGCCATTTGTTGCTGATTTGTCGTGGAGATGCATGATTTTTGGGAGAGAGTTAGAAACTCTTTTCGATTTAATGAGGGTTGACAGATTTTTGATACTGTTAGGGAGAGAATTTTCTATTGAATCTATATTGGCTTTAAGGCAGGTACGTATGGATAATTTTACTCTAGCCCTCAAGATGGAAAAACTGTCATAGTCACATTGATTTTTGTATTTTTTCCACTTCTTTCTAAACTTTTCTTTTTCTCTGAGTTGGTGGATCAAAGCACTGCTGAACCAAATTGGAAACCTTTTGTTGCTGTTTCTTAAGCGCGGAGTGTGTTTTTCAATTGATAGCCATAATAAGTTATAAAAATGTAGTAGGGAGTCATTACAATTCAGAGTATTAAGATCGTTCCAGTTATTTAGTGATAGCATTTCATTGCATTTAGTGTAGTCCGTTTTTTTGAAGTTATATTTGATGTGATCTGGGTTGGTGGGTAGGGGTCTGTATTTAGACATTAGAAAATCGAATTCAATGGGAGGATGACAGGAGTTAACTTTAGATAGCACATGTGAAGCAATTTGAATTTCAAGGTGATGGTTGGAAAACACTAAATCAAAAATTCGATCTATATTATTATTGTAGAAGGCAATCACTTTGTGGTTTGACATATTTAAAATGAAATAAAATACTTTTTTGTTTTAAAACCACGAGTTTTTAATAATTTATTGAATGAATATTGTGTATATGGACAGGGACAGAGCGTCAACTGAACTCCTTCCTCAATCTTATTAACTCTTATCATAAGCAGATTAAATTCACATTAGAGATAGGCAATAATTCAACCTTAAAATTTTTTAGACCTTACCTTTTCGATCGTTAATAACAAAATTGATTTTAACATATTTCGTAAACCCTCCTATACTGATATTGTAATCCACAATACATCGAATCATCCATTTGCACATAAGCACTCCGCATTCCATTCAATGGTCCATCGTTTGGTCACAATTCCAATGTCAGATATTAATTTTGCTAATGAATTGAAAATAATTAAAAAAAAATAGCGGTAAATAATGGCTACGAATTATCTTTTATAGATATAATCGTAAATAAAAAAACTAAAGCAAATCGCCAGTAATCGCTTCTTATTTGCTAGTCCTTGTACAAAAATCAATGATAATATTACTTATCAATGGCGCCGTATTTTATACATTAATAACTTTTCTAACTTATGTGTAAAAAACCTTCCTTCTGAAGTCAGACCGGCTTTTTATACCAATAATAATCTAGGTAAATTTCTTATCAATTCAAAAGAAAAAGACGACAAACTAAGCCATTCAGGCATTTATAAACTAAATTGTAATAATTGTGCGTCATTTTATATCGGTAAGACAACACGTAATGTTAACATTAGGATTAAAGAGCATCTTCGTCATAACACAGGCGCTAATATTTTACATACAAACGGGCATGGTAACAGACTCAATAATCTAGAAGCACTGGAAATAAAAAAGCTGTAAAAACCCAAAGTCCTATTCTTAATAATCAATTAGATATTTCAAGTAGTCCAATATTAAGTTTGTTCCCAATAAACCATTAAAAATGTCCAAGTTCTCCTTATCACCCCATGTCAGTTGATGCTTTGTTTCTCCATATACATTATTATTATCCATTAGTCTACATAATTATCGTTCGGTTTTTCCCATGTCTTTTGTACTTGTGTAAATGTATTGTATGATTTCTCTGTGTTTGTTATATTTATATCATGTTGTCTCTCACAAAATTATTTTTTTATATTTAAGCTCACACTTTGTACTTCTTGTCTAGTAATAATTTGTACCCTGATGATGTTTAAGTAAAGCGAAACCGGTCGGTTCAATAAATTATTAAAAACTCGTGGTTTTAAAACAAAAAGTATTTTATTTCATTCGATCTAAATTATTAGAGACGTGATTGAACTGATTAAGTCCAGTCAAATTTTGAAAGTCTAGTAGGGATTTTGATTTTTGGCTATTATATATGACTGGTCTGGTGTGAATTTCATTGACATTTAGTGGGCATTGAATAGATGGTACATTAAAATCACCCATTATTATTGTTACATCCTCTGATGATAAATTATTATATGTTGTTTAACACTTTTCGAAAAAATCTGTGAGATTTTCGATTGGTATATCTGGAGGCAAATACGCCAAGCATAAGTTGATAGTTTGCCTAGATGTTTCATGCAATTTAAATTTAATCCATAAATCTTCTGTAAATTTTGAGCTGTGTGTTAGGACTGTGATAGATGTCATTTCTTTCTTTATGGCTATTAGAACTCCACCACCTGATTTTTTAAAAGAACTCGATGTGTCCCTATCTCGTCTGTAAATATTATATCGATCATCTACTATTTCATGGTCATAGATTGAGGAGTCTAACCATGTTTCTGTAAGACAAATTAAATCATAATTGCAACTGAGCACTTCGCAGTGCAAATCATTTAGTTTGCTTTTCAAACCACGAACATTTTGATAATAAAATGTTATTGCCGTTTTGCTAGAATGCATTTTGAAAGTATATCTTAAGCATTATTAAATATGTCTTTTTGTAAAGTTGATGTGAAAATAATTTATGTGTTATTAAGTAATTATGCTGTGAAAGGGGGCAATTTTGAACATGAGAATTTTTTGTTTGTTTGTGGTAAATGATTTTGTATATGGTATCAGATATTGACAGAATTAGGTTAAAAAGTTCATAACATTTGTGTCATAATAACACAATTACTTGCAATGGTGTGTAATAGTTTTTTGTGCTTAGCAGGTTGTAATAATTCATGAGAGTAGTGACAGATCGTGTAAACCGTGTTTTTTAGTGACTTTGTACAGTAATTAAATAATCTTAGATTTATATATTTCCTAAAGGGCCGGTTGATCTGGTAGAATGTGCATCTTGTGTTGACTTCAATGTTGATAGCCTGTTGACATCCTTTTGGTCAGCAATTAGGATTATGGGGGTTGAATCGCTTATACGAGTAAATATTTTGCAGTTTCTTACCCAACAATAGCGAATTTTACCGGCTATTTTTATGTCGTGACATTGTTTCAGCAGATGTTGGTTTTTTGGGGTTAGATGGTCGTTGATGTATATTTTACCGGCACCAGGGAGCTGTAATTCAGAAGCGAACATCCCTTTCCTCTTCCTTATTGCAGCTATAAGTTCATCCTTGAGGTACCTGCGTGTTAATTTGACGACAACGTTCCTTAGTTTACCATTATTTGCATCATGATTTTTTCTGGGAGCACTTCTGCTGGCGAAATCCACTTCTTGTCGGGTGATATTGCAACCAGCGGTAGCACTAATTTTGGAGAGAATGTCGTACACATTTTCGTTTTTGGTTTCGGGGATCCCACTTATAATGACGTTATTTGAACGATTAAATCGGTCGTTGCTTTCAATTTGTTTTTCCAAATGGAACACTTTCTTTTTAAGCTCGTTAATTTCCTCCTTGAATTCATTTTTTATGACTTCGACTGTAACGGACGTAGTTGACCATATTATTTAATTTCATAAAATTTGTTTTACTTTTATAAAATGTGCCTACCCCACGCCACTGGCGAAATCACCACTCCCCGCCACTGGTCATTTTGTCCAATTTTCGGCCCAAGCGGCTTGAAAACTTTGACTCCGAATGGCATCGATACCGCACCGCCCGCTTACCTGCCGCGTGGATCGATGATTCAACATTTTTCTATGTGAAAATTACTAAGAAAAATCGATTTTTAAATATTGTAAATGTCTATTTTTTACTTGTTCATCCTCTCGGCGGTAGTCAAATAAACACTATTTTCGATATACTACCGCTGAGGAGATATTAAAAAAGCTGTTTTTCATACAAATGTACAACCAATTTTGAACAATATTTTTTACCTTTTTCGCGTGTACAAAAATCCAGGAACCTCGTAGCATAGTGAATCTTATCTCTTTCTGAGCGCTATGTTACGGGGGACCTGGGAAAAATACTAACTTAACATGTTTTACAAATTTGATCGCTTTGAGATCATATTTACACATTTATTTACAATTTTTTCTTATTTTTTGTCGTATCTTGGCAAACAAAAAATCTAGTTGTCAAGATACACATTCTTATAACTACTATGCATTTAAACTATGTAATTGTTATTCATGTAAGCGTTCAAAATCTTTTCTAACTCGCAAATTTAAGCGACTGCCTTCAAGTGTGCTACCGGCAAAATGAATATGCGACATTTTTCCGGGGCATATAAACACATATCTGGCGCGGGTACAATCCCCCACCACTTTTGGACTCAAAACCCAATGTCGGGTGCGAGTCAGGCTAATTAAATATAAGCAGCCACAAAATTGAAAATAAATTAGTTCATCTTTACCACCGAAACCAAGCGTTTTATTTATCTACAAGTGACTCCTGCCCAACATCTGCCTCACCCCGCCAAGTCCTCTGCTCCAAGATCTTCTGGTGTTACCTCTTCAAGACAAGCCGGCCCTCCTCTGGAAAACCGCCAACACCAGAAGCGAGCAGAGACAACAGCACACCCAGGGCCCAACATTCACCAAGCCTGGGTGCGGGAGGCAGATTTCATCATCAAATATTACTACTATCATCATCATCGGCCGTAAAGGAGCATCTCATCGGTTGAAGACACGGTTTGGACCCGGCGCCTAAATCTACAGTCTTGTGCGGACTCCCGTCCAGTACAAGTGGTCCTCCGAGCCGGATCCTCACACGCCTTCAACCAGGATGTCTCCAACTTTACGGTCGAGCCGGATCCAAGACGATGGATCCTCAACACCATCTGCAGATGCCCTGGACGCTGGGTCTCAGGCCACGGCTGTGGTTCACGTCACGCCTGACGTAAACCCCATGCCCACGCCCAGCACTACTCCTGACATGGCACCACCTGCAGATCATGACTCACCGCCCTCCATATCTCAAGAGGATGCGATGGAGTCATTGCGACAACAGCTTCGCAGTCAAACCGAGCACATTGAGAGACTTAAAGCAGCTCTTCAATCAGCTCCAACAGCAGCAGCCCCTGCCCCTCCTGGACCTTCGAAGCTCCTGGAGAGGTCACCACCATCATGGACGCAGCCCGGCCAATCGAGCCCGGTGCCTCTGGTGGACCAGAGGTATGAGGAACCAGCAGCAGCAGCGCCTGCCCGATCTGGACCCGTACTCCTGGAAGGGTACCCTGCTCAAGGAGGACCCTGGCGCTTCCAAGGGTACAGCCCTGGATGGGTGCAGCCCGGCCAACCGAGCCCGGTGCCTCTGGTGGACCAGAGGTACTCAGCAGCGGCGCAGCCAAGGCCAGCCGGTCCCCCGCCCTCGTCACCCTGGCCCAATGCAGGGTGGCCAAACATGATGCAGCCTGGACCCTCTGGCCCCGTACCGCCCGCCCCTCTGATAGAACAGAGGCAAGCCGTACCTGAAGTGCCAGCCGGACCTGTACCTCTGGTGGACCAGAGGTACGCATCACGAGCGCAGCAAGAGCCAGCAGGCCCTGCGCAATCAGCACCCTGGACCATTCAGGGATGCCCAGTACTGGTGCAGCCTGGACCTCATGGCCCTGTGCTGCCCGTACCTCTGCCCCACCCGGGGTACCCAGCGCCGACGCCAGGATCACCTGCCGGACTGCTGGAGCAGTGGGACGTGCCATGGACACAGCCTGGACCACCTGGACCCTCTGGACCATCTGGACATGTGCCGCCCGTACCACTGCGCGAACAGGAGTATGGCGTGCCGGCACGGCCAGATGGCCCGCCCACAGCCAGTACCAGCTCCATGCCGAGATTTCCGCCCCAACCTACGGCGGATGAGACGGCCCAACATACCAGAGCCTGGGTTCAGCATGATGGCAGTCCCATGGCTCAGCTGGCCTCCGCCCTGACAGAAGCCATCAGAGCTTCAAGGGCTCAGGACAGCCCCCGTCCCACAATCGAGGACGATCCACGAATGGCGGCCCTTATTGCCAGACAATCAATGGCCAAGGACCTGCCTCCATTCTCTGGAGATCCACTGGAATGGCCCACCTGGAGGGCACAGTTTAACCAGTCTACCTCCACATGTCGGATGACCTCCAGCGAAAACTTGATCCGCCTACAGCGGGCCCTCAAGGGGAAAGCCCGAGAAGCCGTCGGCCCCCTTCTGATGGACCCTGCTCAGGTTCCGGAGATCCTGGCAGTCCTGGAGCAGAGATTTGGAGGGACTACTTCACTCGCTGCTCTGATGCTGGACAAAGTGAAGAAGCTGCCCCACCTCACAATTGAGGCTTCTCTGGAGGATATCGCAGACTTCTCTGGCACAGTCCAAAACCTGGTGGCATCACTCCGCTCCCTCAACAATGATGGCTATCTGACGAATCCAGCGCTGCTCAGTGACATCGCGGGGAAGATGCCGCCCACCTTGCGGTTGGCGTGGCTGATGGAAGTGCGGCACTACGAGGCCTCCGCTACCATTTGCCAGTTTGCCGCCTTCCTGAAAACCGTCGCGAACGCCATCCCAAAGTCCGGTTTGGTTGACCCCGCGAGGTCCCGCCCACGCCGTGAACACACGCTCGCGACAACGGAACAGTTTTCGCGCAAAAACGGTGCTAAAAAACGTGATACCTGTGAAAGTTTCATAAATATGTCTGCCGCGTCAGAAAAGTTTTCGCGAAAAAACAATTCGAACAAAAGTGACACTTGTGACAACAGTTTAAACACGTCTGCCGCGTCAGAACGGTTTTTATCGCGGGAAAACAATGTTTATAACAACAATTCTAGTGAAAAACAACATTTCGCGAAAAATAATCGAAAGCCCCAAATTTTGTCTGGTAATAATCGAATGCCCCAAATTTTGTCTGGTAATAATCGAGAAAATAATCGAAGCGGGGAAAAAGTGCAAAACAGTTACAATGAAGTTCGCGAGTTCGACAACCGCGCCGGGTGTGTTCAGTGCGGTGAAAATGGCCACCAACTTAGCGAATGTCGTACTTTCGCCGCGAAAGACATAAAATCCCGTTTTGTGACAGTTAAAAGTGCCGGATTGTGCCGTGTATGCCTCAATGGCAAACATTTTACCAAATACTGCAAAGTTAGTGACTGGTGCGGAGTGGGGGAGTGCAGATACCCCCACCACCGACTTCTTCACAACCCGAACTATCGTGAAAATAACAATACAGTGGCAGACGTTCACAATATGTGACGCCACACCGAAAGTGCCGTGTTAAAAGTGGTGGGGGTCATATTGTCGGGCCCCAAGCGGCAGATCAAAACCTTTGCGCTTCTGGACGAAGGCTCCACTGTCACCCTTATTGACGCCACCACAGCACAGAAAATCGGCACAACCGGACCTACCCGTGAGCTACGACTACACGGAGCAAAAAACATGTGCTCAACAGACTTGACGTCCCGCCGCGTGCCAATTACTCTACGCGGCGCCGGAATCTCTGATGAGTACGTCATCAAAGCCAACACCGTCCAGCAGCTCAGCCTCCCTGTACAGAGGGTCCACGGCCGCTACATCACCCCCACACTTCTCATCGGGCAAGACAATGTACACCTTATTGTCTCGAGGGAAGTGCGCGACGTTCGTGACTCTACGCGAATATTGTCACGGACGGCGTTGGGGTGGATTACCCATGGCGGAGGGGCCCCTGAACACGAAGCTGAGGCTACAACACTGGCCCTGCGCGAGGAGAGCCACAAAGACGACCTCATGAGTGATCTCATCAAACACAATTTTGCGATTGACTCATTGGGGATCACGTCCGCCTCTCGTGTAACTGCGCACATAGTACGTGCAAATCAGCTGATGGAAGATACAACCCATCAACTGACATCTGGCCGATGGGAAACCGGCCTTTTATGGAAGGAGAATAATATCACACTGCCTGACAATCGGCAATGTGCATTAAAACGATTGTGGTCTCTGGAGAGAAAATTATCGAAGGAAAAGGACTTGGCAACCGCCTATGCAGCTAAAATCAACGGACTTATAACACAAGGCCACGCACGTGAACTTACGGATCGAGAGGTAGAAAAACCCTCTGCCCGCAAATGGTACCTACCGCATTTTGCCGTAGTGAACCCAAACAAACCAAACAAGATCCGTGTGGTGTTTGATGCTGCCAGCCGCTGCCGAGGGACCTCCCTCAATGATCAGTTGCTGACTGGGCCTGACCTGCTGACTTCATTGTTAGGAAACATACTCCGGTTTCGAGAGGGAAAAATAGCTCTCGCCGCCGACATCAAGGAGATGTTTTTACAAGTGAAAATCAAAAGTGAAGATCAACAGTCACAGTTGTTTCTATGGAGACCAACACCTCAACAAGAACCACGTACTTACATGATGTCATCAATGATGTTTGGCGCTACCTGTTCACCAAGCAGCGCCCAGTACGTGCGAAACAAAGTGGCCCAGGAGAATTCTGCACTATTCCCTGCTGCCGCAGCCGCCATCCAAACAAAGTTTTATATGGATGACTATTTGGATGCGGTCGATACTAAAACTGAAGCGACAGCACTCATCACTACTGTTGCCAAAGTGCTGTCAACTGGAGGGTTCCACCTAACAAACTGGGCCTCTAACGACACTTCAGTGATGGCTACTATCCCGCTTATAGACCGAGCCAGGTCAGCCATCACCATAAACAGCGGAGAAGCAGATACCGAGAGAATCCTCGGACTTCTGTGGGATCCTGTCACTGATCGATTTTTATACGCATTTCGCGATGCTTCCGATCCTGAACTGATCAGCAGGCCTACCAAACGCCAGCTGCTCAGCATTGTTATGAAGATTTTCGACCCTGTGGGCTTCGTCGCTTGCCTCACAGTCCGATCGAAGATTCTACTACAAGCTGTCTGGCGATCCAACATCGGATGGGACGACATCATCACACCTGAACACAACGAAAGGTGGATGGACTGGCTGGGACTTCTGCAAGACTGCAAAGTTGCCATACATCGGCGCTGCTTACAAAACAAAGAGAGCTTCGTCACCCTCCACCTCTTCTGTGATGCCTCAGAGCAGGCATGCTGTGCGGTCGCCTACCATACCGAGGAGATTGATGGGAACACCACAGCCACCTTTTTGGCCAGCAAGTGCAAAGTGGCTCCTCTGAAACCTCTATCAATACCCCGCCTTGAGCTACAATCAGCGCTCATGGCGGCCAGACTGGCAGCAACCCTGAAGAAAGAATGTCGCAGCAACATTGCGCGAACAGTGTTCTGGACAGACTCGACAACAGTGTTGTGCTGGCTGCGCACAGATCCACGCACATACTCCGCCTTTGTGGCCAACAGACTCGGCGAGATCGACGAGCTCACCCGCATTGCAGATTGGAGATGGGTCCCTACCAAACTGAACCCGGCAGACATCGGCACCCGAGACGTCAACACTCCTGACCTCTCTCACTCTGGACGATGGTTCAGTGGACCAGCCTTCCTGACCTCAGACGAGGCAGAATGGCCGCGCGAACGGTGCAAACTGCCTCAGCCTGATGATGGCACCCTAGAAGTGAGGCCTCAATACGTTGGCATCACAACAACTGTGGCAGAGACACTGCCCGAAATCAACAGATTCTCTTCATGGCGTCGACTTATTCGAACTACCTGCTGGATACACCGTTTTATTAAAAGTTGTCGTGGAAAACATTACGAACAACCTGATAAATATTTAAGAAGCGATGAAATCAAAGAAGCAGAGGCCCGATGGGCAAGAATATGTCAAGAAGAGACCTTTTATCATGACATAAATGCGCTCCAGAAAGGAGATCCACTACCAAGTGATAGCCGGCTCAAAGCCTTGAGCCCCTTCCTTGGACCTGACGGCCTACTGAGGATGAATTCCAGATTACAAGCCCTCAGTAAAGTGCCTCAAGCAGTGCGGACACCGATCATATTAGATGGTGATCACGCCTATACAAGACTTCTGGTGAGACATCATCACCAGGAAGCCAATCACCCAAGTACGGAGAGAACGATGGCTGAGGTGCGAGGCAGCTACCTTGTGCTGCGACTGCGAACAAATATTCGGATGATCGCCCACAACTGCCCCACCTGCAAGATGCGCAGGAGCAAGCCAGCCCCCCCACTTATGGGGCCCTTGCCGCCATCAAGGCTAGCCCACCATGTTCCTCCATTCACAAACTGTGGACTAGATTACTTTGGGCCGATGGAAGTCACCGTATGCAGACATCGGGAGAAAAGATATGGTGCAATCTTCACATGTCTATCTACTCGTGCCATTCACCTTGAGCTGACAACTTCACTGACCACGGACTCCGCCATCATGGCTTTACAACGCATGACGGCGCGCCGAGGCCAACCAAAGGCTCTGTACTCAGACAATGGTACGAACTTCCATGGTGCTGACAACGAGCTGAAGGATGCCATCGAATCACTCAAAAATGATACCCGGATGAGGGATCATTTGTCAACAAAGGGGATCGAATGGAACTTCATCCCTCCAATGTCTCCTCATATGGGGGGAGCTTGGGAGCGCCTGGTGCGTTCTGTAAAAACCGCCCTGAAGGCCATCTTGCTGGAACGAGCTCCACGCGAAGAGACCTTGAGGACAGCGTTTGCTGAGGCCGAGTGGACTGTAAACAACCGCCCCCTCACACACGTCTCGGTGGATCCCAGGGACGAGGAGCCCCTCACCCCCAACCACTTTTTACTGGGAAGAGCCGGAAACCGACCTCATCTGTCACTATACGACAGGCAGGATGAGGAGGTATGCCTCCGTCGCCAGTGGCGTATCAGCCAACAACTCGCTGATATGTTCTGGAGACGGTGGCTCCGCGAATATCTCCCCACCCTGGCTGCTCGCCAAAAATGGCAACAGCCAGTCATCCCCATCAAGAAGGATGACCTTGTGATCATCATGGACCCCGCTATGCCCCGCAACAGCTGGCCACGCGGTCGAGTCCTTGATGCCACCCCTGCTGCAGACGGCCAAGTGAGGACCGCCAGGATCCAGACGAGCACCGGAATTTACGTCCGCCCCGCTGTGAAGCTCGCTGTAATCTTGCCGGCCCCATCTTCCAATGCAAACCCAACAGTACCACCAGCCCAGCACCATCCCAGAGGGACTGGCCGCCGCGGACTGCGCCGTACCAACAAACGTCCTATTTCTTAGTTCAGCATAGCTAAACGAGGGGAGTGTAACGGACGTAGTTGACCATATTATTTAATTTCATAAAATTTGTTTTACTTTTATAAAATGTGCCTACCCCACGCCACTGGCGAAATCACCACTCCCCGCCACTGGTCATTTTGTCCAATTTTCGGCCCAAGCGGCTTGAAAACTTTGACTCCGAATGGCATCGATACCGCACCGCCCGCTTACCTGCCGCGTGGATCGATGATTCAACATTTTTCTATGTGAAAATTACTAAGAAAAATCGATTTTTAAATATTGTAAATGTCTATTTTTTACTTGTTCATCCTCTCGGCGGTAGTCAAATAAACACTATTTTCGATATACTACCGCTGAGGAGATATTAAAAAAGCTGTTTTTCATACAAATGTACAACCAATTTTGAACAATATTTTTTTCCTTTTTCGCGTGTACAAAAATCCAGGAACCTCGTAGCATAGTGAATCTTATCTCTTTCTGAGCGCTATGTTACGGGGGACCTGGGAAAAATACTAACTTAACATGTTTTACAAATTTGATCGCTTTGAGATCATATTTACACATTTATTTACAATTTTTTCTTATTTTTTGTCGTATCTTGGCAAACAAAAAATCTAGTTGTCAAGATACACATTCTTATAACTACTATGCATTTAAACTATGTAATTGTTATTCATGTAAGCGTTCAAAATCTTTTCTAACTCGCAAATTTAAGCGACTGCCTTCAAGTGTGCTACCGGCAAAATGAAAATGCGACATTTTTCCGGGGCATATAAACACATATCTGGCGCGGGTACAATCCCCCACCACTTTTGGACTCAAAACCCAATGTCGGGTGCGAGTCAGGCTAATTAAATATAAGCAGCCACAAAATTGAAAATAAATTAGTTCATCTTTACCACCGAAACCAAGCGTTTTATTTATCTACAAGTGACTCCTGCCCAACATCTGCCTCACCCCGCCAAGTCCTCTGCTCCAAGATCTTCTGGTGTTACCTCTTCAAGACAAGCCGGCCCTCCTCTGGAAAACCGCCAACACCAGAAGCGAGCAGAGACAACAGCACACCCAGGGCCCAACATTCACCAAGCCTGGGTGCGGGAGGCAGATTTCATCATCAAATATTACTACTATCATCATCATCGGCCGTAAAGGAGCATCTCATCGGTTGAAGACACGGTTTGGACCCGGCGCCTAAATCTACAGTCTTGTGCGGACTCCCGTCCAGTACATCGACTATAGTGTTTTTAAATTCCTTAAAGGTTTTCTCTAGGAAATGAATTTTGAAGTCTTCAAACTTGTTGTCCAGTAATTGCAGAAGTTCCGGATTGCTGGCAGGCTTAGAGTTTGATCGCGTTGTCATTATTATATAATGTAATATTTTTTTAAAAATTATAAATTATTTAAATGATCGCAATATATTATTTTATTAAAAAAATATTGGAAGAGCAAAGTTTGACAGCAGTTGCAAGCAATGTTATTGTTGTAGAGATTATAATACAATATGTTTTTGAAGTCATCACAGGTCAATAATCAATTGTTACTCACAGTGCCTTCTGGAATAGGAGTGCGTAGCATACAACTGACGAGCACACATGACTGTGCAGCTGCAGCTACGGCCTCGATCTCCGTGAAGCACATAGTCATAGGTTCTGGTTCGCATTCCTTTTCGTAACGAGAAAAAGTTGACAATATTAGGTATGTAATCATTATTGTATTTCAATAATTTACAAATTTGTGACATGCACAATCAATAAAATATTTATTTAAAGAAGTATTAAATATAAGAATGAACTCACGACATGTGTGCTGTGTAGAGCAGGTGAGCAAGAAACGAGAGAAAAATCAGAATCCTCTTGAGGGTTCATTCAATAAATATTGTTCGCCCTTTCATCAGCTAGAGAAAGACATACATATGATTTCTCAGAGAAGTTGACGCTTACTTTCTGAAATGGATAGATAATAAAATTAAAATAATTATATGTAATGAATGACTAAAAAAATTAATTATTAGTCTTTAAAGAATTTATATACTAACGATAATTCTTTCTGTAACAGGTGACAAAGAGACCGATGGAATCGCACCTACACGTAGAACACGTGTGCCATGTTTGTTTATTTTTAAATCTGTCTCTTTGAAATGTTCTGAGCAGATACGAAGGTTACGAATACTTGTCTGCTCACTTTTACCGGATGAAAGCCGCCACATTGTCTTCAAGTCTTCTTTTTTGGGAAATCTTTAAGAAAATATATAACATTTCACTTTTAAGAAGATAATAGAAAAGGAAAACAACTAAAAAACAAATGAAATTATATACACACACCTTTTACCAGCGATTCCTAAGAGTATTTGGAGTAAAAATTTAGACATCATTTTGCCGTCAGATGACACTTTTTCGATTAAAAACAAAAAACATGTTTTTCTATCACACATCGCCACTCGGTATAACCTAGCGCATTACGTGATATGCACTCCTTCTCGTTCCAGCAGTACCGTACATGCGAAACAACGCGCGTACCTAACATGTGGTCCGTTGCGACGTGTGATACTATGATCCAAAGATAATATATGATCGGTGGCGACGTGCGATATAAAAATATAATATTTTAAATTTTAATAGATGAAAAATATCATCGGACAGCAAAATGACACATACATTTTTCATTCTAAACATTCTCACTTTATCTACATTTTACTTCCAAACATACCAATTTTTCACAATTAATAACCAACCATTTATCCTATATTAAGTGTTGTTTATGAGTTTACGAGCAAGAAATAACAGATGAAAAAATAGACGTTCCAAATAATACTATTATGTATTTTATCAAAGCGCAAAAGGCGAAGGCACATCCCCGATTCTTAAGCAAACGGCTTTGTGTTTCGCGTCGACATGTATCTCGATGTGATAGTATATGTTTCAAAAACTGATCCATATTATACGATGTGAATAAGCATAAACTAAAGTAAAATAATGCTTACCTATAGAATATAATACGACAATTGGGTTTATTCTCTTTTTCACTTCAATTTTTACAAGTTTTCATAGCACAAGCCACCATTTTGCCGTGTTTTTTCGTAAAATGAACCGATGAAGCTCGGCGCTAGTTTGCACAAGAATGATGACGTCACATTTTCTAGATTCACGGGAGGCCATATGCGAGCCCAGCCGGCTCTAATGGAACCGGTATGGGGAGTGGGGAATAATACGCTTTTATCACTTAGGGCAGGTCTACTAATTTATTTATTTATTTATTTATTTATATATATAATTTGTACATTTATTTATAACAATTACAGGTAATAAAGCCTAAGACGTTATAATTGTACCATTTATGCAGTGTATATGCAATGCCAAAAATCTTGCAAATGCGCTATAGGACACAAAAAATAAATCTAATTTTTTATCTACCGCATTCAAAAAGCACGTAGCTCTCCCCACAGGTGAGTTCATTAATAAATTAGTGTGGCTTGCTCTACTATATAGAAGATTGTGATGACGTCCTCGAGAGTGAGACTCTGGTACAAAAAAATTTAATTGGGCCAGTATCTCATTATTAGAAAAGTGACCGTTTATTAGTTGGAAAAAATATTTAAGCAAAGCAATACCTCTACGTGTCTCTAGGGAGTGGTAATTGGTCATGCCTAATATATAAATCGATGGGTAAAGCCAAGGGTAACGTCCATAGAGCCGCGAGAATAAAAACCTTAAAAATTTTTTATGGACTCTTTCAATGCGTAAAGTGTATGTTAATTCATGTGGAGCCCAGATGATCGAGTTTGATTCAAGTACACTTAGGACTAGTGTGTTATATAATAACGTCAGTGTTTTTGTGTTACGAAACGGATATGAGTTTCTAATTACGAAGCCGAGAAGCTTGTATCCTCTGCTTATTAAATCATCGATGTGTTGGTGAAAAGTTAGTTTGCTGTCGTAAATAACTCCTAGATCTTTGATTTGGTTTAGGTGTTGGAGAATAATTTCGTTGATTGTATATTCAAATACATGCGGTTTCTTTGATCTTGTATACGAGACGATATTGCACTTGGGTGTACTGAAGTTCAAGCCATTTATTTTGGCCCAGTTTGAGACGCAGTCAATGTCACGTTGAAGGAGAATACAGTCAAGATGGTTTTTTATTGAGCGATATAGTTTCAAGTCATCTGCAAATAGTAAATACAGCGAATGTGTGATGACTGAACCAATATCGTTGATAAAAATCAGAAACAGAATTGGTCCAAGGATAGACCCCTGAGGAACTCCAGAAAAAACTATGAATTCCGATGAACTGGAACCCTTATAATAAACAAACTGTCTACGATTTCGAAAATATGAAGCAAAAAAACAGAGAAGTCTTTTGGAAAAACCAAATGAAGCTAGCTTATTTAGAAGAATGTCGATGTCAACCTTGTCGAATGCTTTTTCCAGGTCGAAATAAGCAACATCCACCTGTCCCCGATTGTCGAGAGTTTGTGATAAGAAATCTGAGATGCATAAGAGGTTTGATGTTACTGACATCTGGGGTCTAAAACCATATTGACGGTCATCAAGAATTGGATTAACGTGATTAAGTATATATTTATGTAGAATTTTCTCGAATATTTTCATGATGGAACATAGAACGGCAACTGGTCGATAATTCCGGATATCGCGTTTGTCACCCTTCTTGTAGATAGGGGTTATTTTAGTTAATCTCCAGATGTCTGGGAGAATCCCGTTTTTTAGGCATACATTGAAGAGATGACATAATGGTGGTATTAAAAGGTCGGAACAACCCTTTAGTATAAATGTTGGAATATTGTCAGGACCGATGGAGTGAGGTTTCTTTAAATTTGAGAGTGCCTCCTTAACATCTTTTTCTGAAATACTGACCAGGTCGAATGAGGGCCAAATCTGTACAGTGTGAAGGGTAGAGTCAATATTGAGAGTTGGTTTGACATTTTTATAAACAGATGAAAAAAAGGTCGCAAAACTATTAGCGATTTTATCATCAGTAGTCAATTCTTCTCCGTCAAGAATCATAGACTTAAATGAGTTGTTGGATTTTTTTAGATCCTTAATGTACTTCCAAAACTGTTTGGGATCGATAGAATATTTTTCTTCCATTGAATTTAAATGATTTTTAAAAGCTTTACTGATTTCACGTTTTACGATGGAGCGATAGGCTGAAAAACTAGCATAGTCCAAGTTGTGACGAGTTTTTTTCCATTGCTTATGAAAAATATGTTTAATTTTAATATTTGAAATAATACTATTGGTGTACCATTTAGGATATACTCTGTGTGCCGTAGTGCGAGGTGTGGAAATGGGTATACACTTGTCGAATATATTGTAAATAGAATTGTAAAAATTTGTACATAATGCATTTATGTCTGTTGAACTTTGGCAGACCGGTTGCCATGAGCATTTAGAAAGCAATTCATATAATAAGTGGAAATTTCCTTTGTTGAATCTCCAGGCGTTTATGGTTCTAGCTCCATGATAGGAGGGAACTTCTATTGGTCTTGGGTTTAGACATGAACTTGAACCACCTGAGTGAGCCTCACTAATACTTATAGACAAAGCAGGGTGGTGCTTGTCCTCGTTTATAATAGGGTCATGAGATTTCTCAACACACTTTACAAGATCCTTGGCATTACATAAAACTATATCCAGAGTGTTATTATAATCATTACATATCAAGTTATATTCATGCAAACCGTAGAAACATTTAAAATAATTATACATGTTCACAATATTGGAGTTACAGGAAGGGAGGTTCAAATCACCTAATATTAAAATATTTTTGTCACTGAGAAGATTATAATTACTTTCTATTTTTTCGAACATGTTGTAGTATAACGAAGTTGAAGAACGCGGTGGCACATATATCACACATACAAAAACAGTTGAAGATTTCAAGGATAGCTTCACCCACAGGGATTCAGTGTCGGGGAGGTCCATTGAAGAAATCCTCTCAGCATGGGTTACAGAATCAGCACGAACAGCCAGGACGACACCACCCGCGCGTGTGAGGCGGTCACGACGAAAGACAACATAATTTTCTGGAAATAGCTCTGAATTATGCACACTTGGTTTCAGCCACGATTCAGTGATTGCTATTAAATCTAAGCTATCTTGAGCAAATAGGTTGTTTTTAAATACTGCCAATTTCGTATTTAGCCCTCGAACGTTTTGATAATAGATAGAGAGGTTAGAATTACTTCTCACTCTTAGAGAGTTTCGTTTCATCATTGGTTGCGACATTTCTCCGAAAAAACCACTCATTGAATGCAACATGATTTGGCCATATGTTCGGGTCCATATAAAACGAAAGCTTCGATTCCGGGACTCCGATCCGGAAAGAGGCGTAGTCAGCTTTAGTTGTCAACTTGACAACATCGTAAACAATTTCTTTGTTTATGTTGAGAAGGAATTTTACAATATCCTCAACCGTAGTGTTGACATCGAATTGCCAGGCATGAATATACTTGCGCCTTTCAACAGCTATGAGGCCTTTATGCTCAGTCGCGGTACCATGAAGTACTGGTCGTCTTTTTTTCCTATGCGTAACTCGGCGCCAATTGGGGTTACCCGAAGTGGAGGTATAGGCTTCTGTTTCACATTCGGATTCTGCTGAATCGGTTTCTGCAGTCTTCGATGTTACAGTATCAGTAGGTTGGGCAACGGGAGTTGACATCTTCTTCGGTTTAGATGGGCCGGATAGCGGTAATAGATCGATACCGATATGATATATTCATATGTCTATGAGAGGGACATTATCAAAAGAGACGGTGAAGTGGCGCAGTTTTCTTTTGCATGTAAAAGCCACACCTTGGTTTTAAAGGTAGCTAAATTCATTCCATCTGTCAAAAACCAAACCTTTATATTATGGATGACCAAATTTAATTCCTTCGCAGCATGCAATAAATTTCTGTGTGGTAAATAAATGTAAAAATCATCCGCAAAATAATGTCGCTTGACAGATGTAGGGATTACAATGTCTAAAATCACTTATAAAAATAATAATGGACTGATTACAGACCCTTGGGGTAGCCCTTTCCATAGCGCTTCAACATTTTTGAGGAAGTGTAGATGATAATGGATTTGTCTGTTAGCAAGTTGATAATAAAGAAAGGTAATTTTATAAGGATTTTTATTTTTATTAATTTTTCTTTCAAAACATATATATCGAACTTGAATCATGATGTTATTGCATTTAATAAAATGCGTCATTTGAAATATCAAGTCGCACCTATCTGCGAGTTCAATGATCCTACCAAGACAAAATAATAATAACATTGACAAAAGGAAGGCTGTTACCAGGCGATTCAACCGCAAGAGTGAACAAAAAATTATTAGCGCAACTAAGCACCTGCATCGAAAGCTGTAAACATGTTTTTGAAAGCTGACGCTGACGTCGGAGATATCATAAATACCCCACTGACAAAATATTTTAATATTCAATATTTACATCTGGAATATCAATATTTACTAATGACCTCCGCCAACACGTTGGTAACCGCAGCCTACCAGCACCAAGCGCCACTCCTGAGTGAGCGCTTGGCCCAGGGGGGTATAACTCCAAGAAAAAAGTGGGTCAGTAAAAAAGACACGGAAATCTCTATGGCTATGTGACGTACATTTTGCACAAACCAGTTCGCAGTTGATGCATGTTTATACACCGATGTCAAAACAAATATTTGTATGAAAATGTCAAAAACTGTTAAAGTTCAGTTCGATGTGAAAGGATGTACAGACACTACATCAATTCGACACAGGTTTCCGTGTTTTAAGGAGTGCCAGATTCTGTTTCGTGAATGGTCGTGGAGGATTAATAGATTAGACTTCATTCAGAACCCGATATTGACGACATATGCAAGAGTTTGTGCATCGCATTTTGCAATTGATTGCAAAAGGTCAAATGGTGCATTTAGAAAGCACCCATTGCCGAAGCTTAATCTTCCCGTCATCGGACAATGCGTGGATTTGCCTAGGCCTCGGTGTGTAGAAAACAAGATTATAACAATACTAAAGGTACGAATCTCTCTTTGTTTGTTTCTAATGTATTGTATAACTTATTTTAATTTAACCTCAGAATTGAATCTATTTTCGTTTTTAGACCGTACCTGTGACGAGAGTATTGTGCCAGGATTCTACAGCGCGTATAGTGATGCACTCCAAGATCATGATTACATTTTACAAGGTACAAATGTCTTCTATATTACATCGACTTACCTTATTAATTTTATTCATATTATTATTTAACCAACGTTTTTTATTTCAGAGCGTATTTTCTTCCCCAAACCCAGCGGTGTGCCCGTTAGCCAGTGGGTCTGAAGGTATACATTTTTTTCATATTAGGTATGTAAAAGGAAATAATATTCTATGTTTTGCCATATAATATGTTGATCATTTCTTCAATAATTTTTTTTTTTCAGATATGTTCAGAATTGATCCTGGACCCAGCAGCATTGTACCTACACGTAAAAACGATGGTTTTCTGCGTAAGCATATTTATAACTTTTTTATCATATTTTTTTGATAGCCTTTGTTTTGAATAATGTAATCGTGTTTTTATAGGTAAACGAAGGTGCAATTAAAAACACATTGGGTCAACTGCAAACCTTTCTCCAAAGAAAAAGATCTTGCATTTTGGGCTTTTGAGGACCAGGCTTCAACTAAGAAAATGGCAACAAAAAGCTGATGATTCTACCATTCTTTTGACTAATGTTGCTGATTTTATTTATACTCATTCCACCTCTTCCACTTTAAATTCAAATGTAACTTCCTTTTTAACTATACCTGATGTAGAAGTCCAATTTAGGAAAATTAGCAAATCATTTTCCATACAAATATTTAGTATCGACTCCTATGTTGCAGAATTTTTATTAAAAAAGGTGTTGAAAGTGATCGAAGGCTGTGAGGAATGCGAGTCATCTTGCATTGGTGATCCTTATGATCCCATGAATTATTTTATTTTAACTAGGGAATACCGCATCGCAGAGAGATTTTGTCTAAACCATCCAACGAAAAGCTTTGCCCTGAACGCTTTGGAAATTCAATATGTTTTCGAGTATGTACTAAATCATAACTGTGAAAATATTTTTGGGGATCTGGTGAGAGGCACGAAACGAAAGTCGGTCGTGAAGGTCACAGTGTTTATTTGATGAGTCAGGTAGCCGTGATGAGAGTTGACGTAGGACTGATGTTGTATTCTCCGGATGCAGGCTATGATGGCTGGTCAAGCGCGGGTAAGTGAGTCGACGCCGGGTGCTGGTGACCGGGAAGGCCGACGATATGATGGACCTTCCGGCGGGAACGCCGACGATACGATGGACCTGTCGGCGGGTAGGCCGGAGATGCGGTGGACCTGTCGGCGGTGAACGCGAGGTGCGTAGACCAGTGAGGATGCTGCGTGTCCTCGTGGTGGTCATGGTGCATGGATGAAGCACTGGTCAGATGCACTGGAACCAGGGCGCTATGATCCATTGTAGCACTGGCCAGGGACGGTGGCCAAAGCGCTATGATGATGTCCCGATGGAGTAAATAGTTGAGCCGGGCGGAGCCGGGAATATCGTCCTGTGCGGGGCGCGAGGCGCGCCGGTTGTCACTCGCGAGACTTGCAAATTGTTAACGGCAGATTGATAACTGACTGACAGCTCGCTGCATCGGGCTTATTTATACGGTACAGCCGACGGCAACAGTGGGTAGGCGGAATCGCAAATAAAACGGAGACACTCGCTCAGACTGGGTCGTACTGGAACTTTTGTTGGCTCTGCTATTACGCGTAGGCGATAGGCTTGAACCTTCTAGCGAGTTGGCGTAATATGCCAGACCGACTTGCAACGTATTGTCGTAGGTAGGTCGCGTTGTTTACGATTAGTTCTCGGTAGTAATTTGTAAGTACTTAGATAGGTCGAGCTGTTTACTATTAATGAGTTAATTCTGGATTATTCTCTCAATGCCACATGTTCATCTTGTGCATATTATTAAAGAAACTATTGCCAAATATGTATATTTCGATTGGATTAATTGTGAGGGGCATAAAAAAATTGTAATAGATGCATTTATTAAATTAACTTTTCCCTTCATAATTAATTCATGGTGTGCAGACATAAATAAGAAATTATCTGGCAAAGATTCAAGACAATGTGATGGACCAGATTCCACGAGGAAAATAGCTATGCAACGTTTTTAAAAGTACCTATATTAAATGTAGGCAGAAATGGTTGTCCTAATTAGTTTATTTTATTTGTCTAGTTTTTTTTTTTTTACTTACTTGACAACTTGACATCATAATAAACACCTTTCAACACCTTTTTTAAAATGTGTTTTGTACTTCTACATTATTGTATTTCCTGTTTATGTATTTTTATATTATCTTGGTACACCTTCTTAATGTGTTTCATGCTTGTATATTGTATTTCCTATATCTGTAATATCTATATTAATATACAATGTATATGAATCATTCCTCAAAAAAAACTTGCATTAAAATTTACATTTTATGCGAAACAACCAAAGTTATAATCGTGTCTCCCTTATTATCAGGCGAAAGAAATTCTCATTTCTGATGAGGAATACATGACCTTACATATAATATCTTTTAAAATATATACGTTTAAATGTAACTCGTATTAAAACGAAATACAAACATTTTCTGTGTTTTTCATTTTTCTGTTAAAAGCAGAGAAATATCAAAATTCGATACTGTCGTAAAAACCAAATATTCACATTTCATATTTGATAATCTTATAAATGTTCTTCCTTTATTTAAAGGATTTCAAGTCACTTTTTTTTACGACAGGTTGATTGTTCATCTCAGAACAAGATTTCACCTGACATGCGTTGTCCTGAGAAAATGAGCTTTAAAGAAAGATACTTAAAGGTCATTTTCGCATGACAGAACTTTGGCGGATGGATCTTTTTTGTTGTGAGGGAATATTTCGACATTGCAAGCATTTTTATTTTTAAAATAATATTTTATGCTAGTGAATGGGGTAGGCTCCGAATAAGAATTATATTGTCTATGGTTACGACTTTTTTATAGTTTCCTCTATCCTAGTCGATGGTGAGTATGACGTGTGGTGACGTATTTTTTGGCTTATCTTTGTACGTTCTGTATACCAGTACAATACTTTTAATTAAAATGTGAATTTTGATTTGAATCGTCTTTGTTTTTATGATGGTTTGAATATAACACCTCACGGTGTTTTACGTAAATCATTACCCAGGTTGAGGGCTGATATGTGCCGGTGCTTATTATTTACAGTCTTTTCTAAGACGAAAGATCTAGAAATGTTACCAATGTGCAAGAGTTAAGGGATTGAGAAATACGGAAATCTGTTGTAAACACACTTAAATTATCCATAGTTGATTCTTTTTCCGGAAACCGTATTGATTACGAGAGATAATACTATGATTTTCAACAAAAATTCAAAACTGTTCTTTGTTAAATGTTTCGCTATTTTCATTATACACGACGAAAGAGCAATACGAATATGCATGAGACTTTAGATGAATTTTTCCTTGCTTTTAAAACCGGGAGGATTTTTTTAAACTTTCCAGACATCCTTAATAAATCCTGTTTCAAACAAACAAATGTTATTAATTAAGGATGAGAAATATTCAACAGACATGTCTGAGAATGCTTTAAAGAAGCTATATAATATTCCATCCGGACACGGAGAAGAGTCTGAAAGGGTATTACTCGTTTTAATTCGTTAACTAAGAAAAGAGAGTCTAGCCAGTTAGAATGAGATGGATATGAAATAAAAGAGGTAATTTCTTCACATCTGGCAACTGAAGGAGGGGCAATCTTATAAACAAAACCTATAATAATTTCTTCTGGAATATGTTTGGTAAAAACCGAGAAATTTAAGTGGTCCAAACTGATGACTAGGGAGTTTTAAGAGACAAATTTTCACAGAATTTTCGCCATCCAGACCACTTTTTATTTTTCAATGTTTGTTATATTAAGCCTGGTAGCGTTTCACAGATTCAAAAGACATGCATTTGCGAAAAATGGAAATTGCTTCTTTTCTAGAGTTAACAGTACGAGTGCATTTTTCGTCCCACCACGGGGTAAAATATTTTGTTTTAATGTTAACATTAGGCTTAGGAATAGATTTTTCTGCTGCTTGTATAACCATCCTAGGAAATAATTCACATTGTGTTCTGATTTTCCCAACAGAAGACTTTGTATAGTGAACAAGAGAGTCTAATTCGGAGGAAAAAGTTTTCCAGTTTGCATCGTCGTTTAAAATTTAAAATTATTGTTAACCGTAAAGGAATACAAAGTGGTGAGATGGTGAAAGAAAATTATAATAGGGAAAGGGTCACTGGAACGGGAGTCTTTAAGTATTGTAATGTCTGTATGAATGAGTGTAAGTGCAAGCGAGATAGCATGCTTGCAAGATGCTATAAGAGGTGATGCATACTAGGATCGTGTCTCTTTTGTTACAAGCGGCTCCCCAATAAATACCAGTACTTAAATCACCTAAGAGTATCATTATTGTATTCGACCTTCACTCGCTACAATATTCCGTACATCACATTTGGCGCAGCTACGGAAAAAGTTTAGAACCACATTTGGCGTATTTGTGCGTAGATTACGCACAGCCACGGAGTAAGAAGGAACCTGAAGGCGTAATATTTGAAAATAAATCGTACGACAATAGTACAAACTAGCAGTTAAAAACCCACTGCGCGGGTTTTTGCTGCCAGGCCCTGCGGGCGGCACATAGTTGGCTTCGCCCAGTTTAAGTGATACTAACGACAGTTACATTTAATAGGTAGATATTGGGTCATTCACAGAGAGAGGGTGAGTATATATTGTTAAAACACCGAACAGGAAGGAGTTTAGGCATAATAAGAATGACATTAGTTCAGGTAAAACTTTACCTTTCCCGAATAATTGCCTAAATGGGTGAAGGTAAATTATTATAGGTTCGGAATCGCTGGACACGGAAAATATGAAATATTTTTAAATAAAACCTTCTGATTTACCTTAATTACAATAAAAGGAATCGAACAGCATTTGAGAAATTTTTAATTTTAACATTTTATTTTTTAATTGAATTGCGGCGTGCGTCGGTCCGGGAGCGCAGCTTTCCGGAAGCGCTGAGATAAGTTTTTTTTTAATAAAATTATTTCAGCTCTTCACCAATGGATGCGATCTGTAAAGGTCTGGGGGCATTCTGTCACCAAACATGAAACTGGTTCAAAGAGAGACTGGACCAGGCTCTCATTTTATATGATGAGAAAATATTGTCACCTGAACCTAAAAGAGCGTTCTTACTAAACAACCTCACTTAAGAAACCTTTTCTTTACTAAGTGATCTATGTTTTCCAAACAAAGTGTCGGAAACCTCATTTGAGGATTTGTGTAAATTATTAGATTCCCGTTGTAGACCTGTCCATAATGTATTTGAATACAGAGAAATATTTTATAAATGCAAACAATCGGCGGTTGAATCCATCAAGGAATTCGCCGCTCGGTTGAAAAATATCAGTTTGTCGTGTAATTTTGAAGAGAGATTGGAATCGTGTTTAAAGAATATATTTATCATGCGTGTTTTTAACTAGAAAATAAAACACAAACTGTTTCTGGTAGGTTTAAGCAAGTTATTTGTGGAATGCTTAAATTTAGCATCTACTTGGGAACACGTTTTAGGTATAGAAAGTTCCTGTTCGAATTTAAATGTAGTTAATAATTTGGTTAAACCTTGGCAGGGTAGCCGTATGAAGCATAGTAAAGAGCGTAGTAAGTCACCCCATAAGATAAATAATTATAAATCATGTTTTATTTTTGGGAAAAATAATCATCTACAGAAGGATTGTTGGCATAAAAACCAACAATTTAAAATATGTAAGAAGGTAGGTCATATCAGCTCGACTTGTAGAAATAAGTATTTTCACAAAACGGTTCGCTCTCCTAGTAAGGAAGTTCTTTTCACGCAGTTTATGAGTTCAATGATAACGATTGTATATATTTAAATTTACGTGTAGACGATATCGTGCTAAAAAAATTTACGTGTAGACGATATCGTGCTAAAAGTATTATCGTGCTAAAAGTATTTATTATTTATATTAGTAGATACGGGTGTCAGTGTGAATGCAATCCCATTACTATTGTAATTATTGTTACTTTAAGCTGAAGGATATGTAATAATATAAGTAAATAAATAATATGTAATATATATATATATATATATTACATATATTATTTATTTATTTATATTATTACATATCCTTGCGATAAAAAATATTCGTTTTTGTAAACTTTTAAATGTTTTGGGAAAAATTAGATATGTGTTACGTAGAATTCAAAAATAAATGCGTGCCAACTGAATTTATTATAACTGCAAATGGTAGCTCTTGTGTCGTGGGTAGAAATTTTCTAAAGTGTTTTGATATTTATTTATTTTACGCCCATTAAGGCTTTTAAAAACATATACAACAATATTTAAGAAATTATACTCGTAAATAGTGCAGAAAATGACCGTTTAAAACACATATAAAAAAAAATTGTTGAATTTGATCCACATAGTATGTAGGTACAAAATATAAATATAAAATATCCAAAATATTTTTTTTGTTTCAGCCGACAAAATACTGTTAACGTGCAAAATACTGTAATACTGTCAATTTAGATAGCTTTATCAAAATATTCCCCTACTTGATGAAAAAAACCTTAATAAGTTTTGCTTATATAATGAAATTGACGTACCTACTAAATATATCAACAACATCAGAGTATTTGTTTCCTAGCTGTTGAATCCGTCGCATAGGAGTGTGATATTGGGACGTTGATATAGAATTGCTACAATAATATGGTAGGTACTGTCTTGTAACCGACCTGCTTGGAGTATGAAAAGAGATTACATATAATAAATTAGGGGTATAAAACATTGAATTAATGATTTTATACAAACAGTATTAAATTAAGGTTAAATCGGAAACGATTCTACGATCAGATAATTTTATTAAATTTAATGAACAAAGTACGTTTTGTTCAGTACAAATGCCCATTTTAATATTTACATATCTTAAAAATTAATTTTGGATTCTTTCAATCGCATGTGAATGAAGCTCATAATTTGGGGACCAAACCGTGGAATTGTATTCTACATGACTCCTTACTAGTGACATATATAATGTTTTTACAGTATTGACATTACTGAAATCACTAGATACACTTAAAAGAAAACCCAACATTTTCAAAGCTTTATTGGTTATTATTTCAATATGCTTGATAAAGTTAAGTTTCGTGTCGAACCAAATACCTAAGTCATTAATTTCCGAGACAGATACTAACGACATATTGTTAATGGAATAATAAAAAATATTGGATTCTTCATTCGATAAAACCTCATAATTTGACATTTGCTTATGTTAAGTTGCAAGCGGGTTTCACGACACAATATAATAAATCTTGAAAAGTTTTATTTTTATTTTTTTATATTTATATTCAATAATATTGTTATTGAGTTTATAAAAACAGTTTATTTTTAAACAAGTTCTGCTGTGTAATTATTATTACGCGTGACAGCTGTTTCGCCCTCTGAAGGCATTATCAAACTGTCAAGTTTGTCTTGACAAGTTATTTGACAATATATGGCAATCGTTAATATTTCTGATTGCTTTAAATAATTTCAGGTCGTCTGCAAGCATTAATACGTTAAACGGAATTAATCTAGGGAAAAATAGTGTTACGGATGAAAATATTCGCGATGTACTGAAATGTAAATATCCTAGCGTCTTTTCAGATAAACCGGGACGGTTGAAAAACTACAAGGCTAATATTGAGGTTAAGTCGGACTTCAAACCTAAGTTCGTCAATCCAAGACCAATTCCTTATTGTTTGCGGGACAAAGTAGAAATTGAATTGTTAAAAATGGTAAAAGATGATATTATCGAGAAAGTTGAAATTAGCGAAATGGCGAGTCCAATTGTTATTGTGAAAAAAAAGAACGGTACTTATTTCAAAAATAATTTGAATCCAATGCTCGTATCTTTATAATACCCTTTACCTATTATAGAGTAGATGATTTAACCTCATCGTTAAATGGCGCGAAACATTTTGCAAAGATAGATTAAAAAAACGCATTTAGTCATTTGTATCGAAATAAAGTGATGTAAACTAAGTTATTTGTGTTTTAATAAAAATAAATAATGCCATCACAAAGTGAAAAGCAGTAATTATTAAATATATGCTAGTGTTTCATTCAACAATTACTGCTTGTTATATTTTTTCACCTGAAAACAACCAACTTTATTTTATATGAGAAAGGCATTGTAAGTGCTAACTCTCTCACTAGATGGCGTTGAGACAAATTGTCTACATTATTAGGTGAAATACTTGAACTTGTCAAATATTAATTATTATTTTTTTGAAAAAAAATGTAACAAGCAGTAATTGTTGAATGAAACACTAGCATATATTGAATAATTTCGCGGGTAAGAGATAAGCCTCCATAGCTCAGTGGTCAGAGCTTTCGACCGGAAATCGAAGGGACAGGGGTTCGAGTCCCGTTGGCGTCATGTATCTTTTATCAGGAGATTTTTCAATGTGGATGAGTGTTTCAGGCGAACAATTATTGCTTATAAAAATAATTGTTATCCTTTGTGCTATGCATAAAAAAAAATCTTGTCTTAAAAACATTAATTTACCAAAAAAATAATAATTAATATTTGACAAGTTCAAGTATTTCACCTAATAATGTAGACAATTTGTCTCAACGCCATCTAGTGAGAGAGTTAGCACTTACAATGCCTTTCTCATATAAAATAAAGTTGGTTGTTTTCAGGTGAAAAAATGTAACAAGCAGTAATTGTTGAATGAAACACTAGCATATATTGAATAATTTCGCGGGTAAGAGATAAGCCTCCATAGCTCAGTGGTCAGAGCTTTCGACCGGAAATCGAAGGGACACGGGTTCGAGTCCCGTTGGCGTCATGTATCTTTTATCAGGAGATTTTTCAATGTGGATGAGTGTTTCAGGCGAACAATTATTGCTTATAAAAATAATGTCTGATAAGTTATCAGCTCATAATGCATGTTTGTTTTATGATAACAAACTGGCAGTTTCAATGGAATTGAAGGAATCTGTTTTAAAATTAATCCACCGTTCGCATTTAGGTATTGTTAAATGAAAAAGCTTGGCCAGAGATTATTTTTTTTGGTTAGGCATAAATGCTGATAAGGAGGTAAAAAATGTACTCGGTGTGCAGAATGTTTACCTACACCTTCCAAGGTACAGTTGGCGAGTTGGCCAGTAAATAATTTTGTATGAAGTAGGATTCGTTTAGAACATCTGGGTCCGTTTTGTAATTTATTTTTTTGTTGTTGTAGTAGACGCTACCACAAAGTGGGTCGATTGTCAAATGGTACCTAAGGTAGATTCAGTTAGTACAATCAAAATATTTAAAATAATATTTTCTAACATTGTTATACCGGAGAAAATTGTCAGCGATAAAGGAACATTTCGGAATCTTATATCGAGGATGTTACGTCAGCAGTACAGCACCCGGCTTCGAACGGTCTAGCAGAAAATACTGTCAAAACAGTTAAAAACTTTTAAAAATATATTTTTAAATAACAAGTTTCCTAGTGATTTTGAAGATAAATTACTATCATTTTTAATAGATATTAGGAACACACCTTCGTCAAGTACCGGAGTTCAACCGGAATTGAACCTAGTGTTTTAATGTTAGGTAAACAAATGTATCGAATTTTTAAAGAATTGATGATAAGGTTAAAAACAAAATGTTATCTAGTCAAAATAGTCAAATAAAATATACGGGGGTAGAAAATTTAAAAAAATTCTTTGACTTAGGATCAAAATTTATAACTAAAGATTTTAGAAATAAAAAGAATAACTGGATTTTAGGAACAATTATTAAAAGATTATGGAGAAGAACTTACATGGTAAGGATACATTCAACAGGTCAGGTTTGGAAAAGGCACCATGATCAGCTTTCTGATAGAAAGGTTGGGTGGGGGGAGAGTGATAACTATGATAATTTGTTGGACTTTGGTCCGCTCTCAGACGTGGACAGAACCAATGCTAATCCCCCTGTTCTTTGCAGATCTGCAAAACCATAGGAAGGGAGATTGCGTTCCAGACCACAACCACGCCCACGTTACCCAAAGTGAAAAGTGCATAAAATAAAACAGTGATTACATAGATAATGTTTATAAGTAAAAATGAAATATGTTGCTTTATATAGAGTAAAAAAAAGAGAAAAATATGTAATAATTATTGTTTAAGTGTGGGGAATGATGTCTGTACGAATTTGGATGAGTTCAAGCGAGATGGAATGCTTGCAAGATCTTATAAAAGGCGATGCTCGTTAGTTGTGTTCCTCTTTTGTTACAAGCATCTCCCCAATAAATATCAGTACAAGATCAAGTATTATTGAGTACGACCTGCACCCGCATACAATAATACTCAGCCTCTACATCACATTGGCACCAGCTACATTTGGCATACATTACATATAGTTTACTCTGTTTGTTGTTTTTAAGTTAATATTTTTTACTTGGTACTTATTTTAATTGTTATCTCCTTTATTCTCTGATTATATCAAATGTATTTTTAATTTTATCATATGTAAAACCCTATTTGGGCGTTTACAAACAAATAAATAAATGTTATTTTGATATTCACTCTTCATGTATTATTGCAGATTAGAAGCTGCACATTGCACCATCTACCCACATATAATTATTTATAAAACATATTGTACATGTGTTACTTATAATTTACAACGAAGCATTTGACATTATACGAGTATAACATGCTTTCGTCTTATTTCTTAATTAAATAAAGTTGTACCATTGAGGACAATCGGATTTTTATTATTTAATATTATCATTTTTAATTTTTTTATGTAAGTATGATTTGATAATCTAGGCCTCACTGGGTACTTAACCCGTGCTCAGGCCCTTATTTCATTATTAATATTATGTATTTGTAATATTTATACAACCATGACTAGTAGGTAATAAAGCTTTGAGATTACTTCACAACACATATTTTATAATTATTATTTTTTGGTAAACTAATGTTTAAGACAAGATTTTTTATGCATAGCAAAAAGGGGAACAATTATTTTTATAAGCAATAATTATTAGCCTGAAACACTCATCCACATTGAAAAATCTCCTGATAAAAGATACATGACGCCAACGGGACATGAACCCGTGTTCTTTCGATTTCCGGTCAACAGCTCTGACCACTGAGCTATGGCGGCTTATCTCTTATCCGCGAAATAATTCAATATATACTAGTGTTTCATTCAACAATTACTGCTTGTTACATTTTTTCACCTGAAAACAACCAACTTTATTTTATATGAGAAAGGCATTGTAAGTGCTAACTCTCTCACTAGATGGCGTCGAGACAAATTGTCTACATTTTTTGGTGAAGATACTAGAACTTGTCAAATATTAATTATTATTTTTTGGTAAACTAATGTTTAAGACAAGATTTTTTATGCATAGCACAAAGGGTAACAATTATTTTTATAAGTAATAATTATTAGCCTGAAGCACTCATCCACATTGAAAAATCTCCTGATAAAAGATACATGACGCCAACGGGACATGAACCCGTGTCCTTTCGATTTCCGGTCGACAGCTCTGACCACTGAGCCCCGTTGGCGTCATGTATCTTTTATCAGGAGATTTCCAGTTCAGAGACTACAATAAAATCTGTTGAACTGTCAAAGTTATTTTTTTACTGTAGCGATTATACACACAAATACTTCAATTTCCGCGTAAAAAACTATTTCGGCTTGTAAATCAGCCTCGATTTACTTAGTGAAAGGGTTATCTATTGATTTGGATGCTTTTTTGTGGGACGATGTATGAATGTGAATGCTTGTGTATGTGACTTCATCATTGCTGGTCACTTTGCAACAGGTGTGAGCATTCCATATTATAAAATGAATAAACATATTGTAAATGAAGTACGGAAGGTCTCAATTTTATCCCAAAAACGTATAGATTGCTCTATTAGAAATTATAACTGGAGTGCTTTACTACAGACAAACGATTGCACTAATTTATATAATCAAATAAAATCCGATTTTAATGAATTATATGAAAATAGTAGATTAATTATAGATGTCACTTCTAAAGCTCGACCTTGGATAATAAAAGAATGGATGACCGAAGATATTCTATCAGATATTAAAAAAAATATTTTTTATTTAAATGATGGAAAAATTCACCAACAAATACAATTTATGAAAAACAATATAAATCCTTTCGTAATTATGTCACCAAATTAATAATCAAAAATAAAACAGCATTTTATAATGATAGATTTAAGCATAATTTTACAGACAGCAAAAAAACCTGGGATGAAATAAATAAAATTCTAGGAAGCAGCACAAAGAGTAACTGTGATGATATAATATCTAGATATATGATTAAAGATCAATCCGTGGAAATTGTGACAAACCAATTTGTAAACTATTTTTCAGACAGCATTTCTTCAATGGTACATAAATGTGATTTTAGAGCGTCAAATAGCGTCCCGCTAGAATTGCAACACAGCTTATATATACAACGAGCGTCACTCGCAGACATAGTGAGCATAGTGAACTCCTCAAAAAATTCAAAGCCTCCTGGCATAGACAAACTACGAATGTTTGACATAAAAAGACACATAGATATCCTAGGCCCTATCTTAACACATCTGATTAACACAATTTTAACTCAGGTTGTGGAATGATAATGACCGGATGAACTGAAGTGTAGTATTGTCAGACCTATTTACAAAAGTGGAAAACATACCGATATAGGAAACTATAGACCGATTAGTATACTCTCTCAGAATTATTTGATGAACGATATGTAGTGTACCGTTGTGATCGTGACTATGAGCTGTTGGACCAGGCATTCGGCGGCGGTTCACTTATCGCAGTGCGCCGTGAACTACCAGTGTGCTCCTCACCCTCCCTCCCATCCATTGCGTGCAGAGACAGCCACAGGTACTCTAGCTCTAGGTTCTGGAGGCCGTGCTTCTAAACTACGTATATTCTGCTCATATTTCGTTCAAGGCACGGAGCAGATTAAATCATTAAGTGACTTTTTTGAATTTGTATCTACGTTGCATACCAATTTCCCTATTGATGAATTCCTTCTATTAGGAGATTTCAACATACGACATGCCCCGTGGCTTTTTCCCTTGAACGCGGACGGTTCCCTGGTACTTAATCGATCCTCAGTCGACGCACTGACTTCAACTCTTTCTGATTTTTTAGACTATACTGGCTTCCATCAATTCAACAACCAGCTTAATGTAAACGAGCGTGTTCTGGACCTGGTTATATCAAGCTGCACGTGAACTGTAATTGGGTGTGACATACCACTAGTGCCGGACGATGCACACCACCGCTCGCTGGTGTCGGTGCGCATGTCCTACGAACCGTCCCTCCAAACACCACGCTTGCGCACGGTTCGCTCCTATCATAGCGCTGACTACGGGCAGATTAATAGCGCCTTGGCAGCCGTCGACTGGAAAACGACTCTAAACAGCAGCAATGTAGACTCAATTACGGCGCGTTTCTATTCGCGTATCAGAGTTAAACAAGGTAATTGTCACGCATGTACCATCTAGATCAATTAACATAGACTCCAGGTATCCTCCATGGTACAGCCCTGCATTAAAAAAAGTAATTAAAGAAAAACTTAAATATCACAAAAAATACAAAATTTATAACCGTAACTGTGACTTTCAAACTTTCTCTCTTCTCCGAGAACGACAAAAGCATATGGAGAAAGTGTGCTATGACAATTTCATTAATTTGGCTTAAATTAATAATAATACCGATCCCAAACACTTTTGGACCTTCGTTAAATCTAAGCAAAAAAACTCTGAAATTCCTAACAATATGTTTCTTAGTTCTCAGTATGTATCGGGTGGGGAAGATATAAGTAACTTATTTAACGTACATTTCCAATCCTCCTTCAAATCCCCCGCCCCGTACACCTCGTCTACAACTCGAACATATAATCCAAACTCCTCCGTTCTCAACCTTAATAATGTTAATATAGACGCTGAATTAGTTTGTAGATATCTTAAATCATTAGACCCTACCAAAGGCAGTGGGCCTGATGGTATACACCCTGTACTTTTAAAGAATTGCGCTAGTGTTCTATGTTATCCACTAAGTCAAATATTCAAAACTTCACTGTCTTCTGGCATTTTTCCACAGGAATGGAAAAGTTCATACATTGTGCCTATATTTAAAAAAGGACACAAGCACAATATTGAAAATTACAGACCAATCTCTAAGTTAAATGTAATAGGTAAACTTTTTGAAAAAATAGTTTTTGATATCCTTTTCCCTTGTATACGACCACACATAATTTCGAATCAACACGGTTTTGTCACCAAAAAATCAACAAAAACTAATCTATGTGAGTTTGTTGACACAGTTCTTGTTGCTATGGATAACGGATATCAAGTTGATGTAGTCTACACAGACTACTCCAAAGCCTTTGATAAAATCCCACACAGCATCTTAATTGATAAAGTCGAAGCAATGGGTATTCACGGTTACCTGCTACGTTGGTTAGCCTCTTATCTCGACAATCGTACTCAAGCTGTAACGGTACAAGGGTTCTGCTCTAGTTTCGTCCCCGTAACCTCAGGAGTTCCCCAAGGTTCTCATCTTGGTCCCATTTTATTTAATATTTTTATAAATGATGTCAACAAAACTATCCATAACTCTCAGCTGTATCTATATGCGGATGACAAAAATATTGCCAAAATAATTAAGTCTGAGAGGGATTGTATGGAGCTCCAGAATGATCTGAACTCTCTGGTTAATGTATATTGTCTAGAAAATCGTCTTCTTCTGAATGCAGATAAATGAAACGTCATCTCTTTTTTTCGAAAGAAAAACAGAATATTGTATCCATACTTAATTAAGAACAATATTTTAAAAAGGGTAAATGTAATAAGAGATCTTGGAGTTCTATTAGACATTAAGCTTATGTTTCAATCTCACGTCGAGCATATCACGTCGAAGGCGTTAAAAATGTTGGGATTTATACTTAGAGTAAGTTCAGTTTTCAAAAATCCACAAACCTATAAGATTCTTTACATATCTTACGTCAGAAGCCACCTGGAGTACGCTTCAACAGTGTGGAACCCTCATTGTTCTACTTATACAGCACATCTAGAAAGAGTTCAGAAAAAGTTTATCAAATATGTCTCTTATCGCGTGCGAAATGATGAATACTATGTCCCTATAAACCTTAAATCTCTTGAACAACGCCGTGATATCAGAGACCTATTAATGCTCTATAAGATACTTCATAACCATATTGATAGCCCATACTTACTACAAAATATTCATTTCAAATGTCCAAAAAGAGTTACTCGATTTCTGGATACGTTTTATATTCCTAAAAGCAATCCAAATTACCTTGAAAATGTATTTATAAGAAGAAGTTGTAGCACATTTAATAGATTATGCCTAAACATCGATGTGTTTAACACGAATCTACCTAAATTCACAGCATCCGTAAAAAAGTGATACTGCATCTTATTTAAATAAAAAACTTAATATTTCATTGATTTTTTTAAATATTTCTATTGATCAATACATTTTTGATAATTGATGTACTTTATCAGAATTGTTTGTATTAGGTATGTTGTTATGTATTTTTCTGTTATGGTTTGTTTTGTCGTTATTTATTGGTCAATGACATAACTACTCTGATCACTGTCATATATGCATGTATAAAGACTGTTTATAACTCTAATAAATAAAATAAAAATAAAATAGTGAAGCTCCTCAAAAATTCAAAGCCTCCTGGCATAGACAACATACGAATGTTTGACATAAAAAGACACATAGATATCCTAGGCCCTATCTTCACACATCTGATTAACACAATTTTAACTCAGGTTGTGGAATGATAATGACCGGATGAACTGAAGTGTAGTATTGTCAGACCTATTTACAAAAGTGGAAAATATACCGATATAGGAAACTATAGACCGATTAGTATACTACCAGCTATAGAAAAGATTCTCGAGAAATACTTATCTTTAAAACTAACTAAATACTTGGACCGCTTTTCTATAATAGATCCCAATCAATATGGTTTCCAAAAAAAAAAGTACCGTAATGTTACTACAGGATTTATAAATAATGAATTGAATAACAAAAGACATGTTTTGGTACTGTTCATAGACAGTTCTAAGGCATTTGACACTATAGATACGACGAAATTGTTAAATATTTTGGACGCAATAGGGGTAAGAGGAAATACACTCAAACTATTCAAAAAAAATTTAACCAACCGCCAAATCAAGGTAAAAATATCAGATAAATTTTGCTAACCGGCTGATTTCGGGTGATCACATTTTCATGAATTTTTCGTTGAATTTTCTCTTAACGGACGATGAAACAACCCAATAAATGGAAAATTGAGTCGATTGACGATGTGATGACTTTCTCACACGTGATTTTTTCCAAAAAACTGGCCCCTCAAAATGACAATAGAACACACCTTTAAAAAGTGCTATAAAGTTATGAAAAGTGATGAAACAAAAACTTGGTAAAATAGTTACATTTGTAACCTATTTAATTTAGTTTTGGTTTCATCCCTTTTCATAACTTTATAGCACTTGTGTGTTGAATGGTAATTACTATATAAAAAAAGAACTTTAATTTTAAATGTTTTCAGTTGAAAAACAGTACTTTTATGCTAAAATGTCACCGGCGGCGAAAATTCCATTTGCATTTTATACTCTAAGTAATTTCTGGATCACTGGTTAAAGAAATTCAAGTACATCTTTTAATATCCTGTATGACGAAGAATGTCTGTGGCAGGTAGCCGTTTGGAAGACACCGGGCTTTAAGAGCATCTGTGCAAAGGCTTCGAATATACTTACCTTAGAGTAGCTTTTATGTATTGCCTATAATACATTCTAATCACACTTCTCTTGTTGGATTTACAATATTCGAAAACTGTCTTATACCGAGGGACAAATCACACTTATGAAGATGAATTCTGATCAAAACCTTCCACTGTAGTACCGCCCTGCATAAATTTTGCTTTTCCTTTCCTAAACAAGCTCGTTAAAGAACATAAATTTATATTATTAAAATAAATACCGGTGAGTCCAATAACATCCTGTGCGTGAAACCGTATCTAAATTTCTCTAATAAACAATAAACATTTTTTATCTCAAGTGACCGACCAGTTAAGAATGGTACTAAATTATCTGCCTGTACAAAATATAAATATTTAAGAATAAGAAGATATTTTTGTTATTTTTTACAACATTAACACATTCAAATAACACATCTGCCCTGATGATGGACACTGCAATGCTGTCCGAAACGTTGGCTAAAGAAGGAGTTAGCGCAACACGGCATAACACCCCAAAAACAAATAACAAAATTACTTTTGGCCGTGAAAATCTTAAATCATGTAAGAAGAAATGTACATTTGGAGAAATGTTTAGTATATTTGTACATCGCCCTTGAGGCGATAATGCACAAACACGGCGCTATAGAAATCATCCAAATATTATTATTTGTTAAGGTTAGAAATTCTTGCTGAGGTTATTTAATTGTCAATTATTTTTTCTATATTTTTAATCGCTTTGATAATAATTTATTATTATTTTTTTTTAACTTGAAATTCGCAGTCGTGAGATAAGGTAATAAATACTAAAAATGATAAGAAATATGCTACTCTCATGCTCGTCGTAAATTACATCGCCATAATAAATTAACATAACATATTTCAAATAATTATAAGCAATAATTAGTCATCCGAAATACTAATACAAATTGAAAATATCTCCCGAGTAAAAATAAATGCCGCCAACGGGAATTGAACCCGTGCCTTCTGATGTCCAGTCAGGTGCTCTATATCCACTGAGCTATGTCGGCTTATTTCCAACCCGCCAAATGATTCAATATGTACTAGTACCTCAATCAACCATTACTGTTTATTATATTTTTTCACCTTAAAACAACCAACTTTATTTTTGTAGGAATGGCTTTGTTAGTGATAAATTTCTCACTAGATGGCGTCGAGACATATGATATCTTCATTTATAGGTGAAAATATTTTTGAGTTGTCAAATATTATTATGAATAAATGAAGTATTTATTTTTACTCGGGAGATATTTTCAATTTGAATTAGTATTTCGGATGACTAATTATTGCTTATAACTATTTGTTATCCTTTATGCAATGCATAAAACCTTGTCGTTAGTTTATCAATAAAAAAATAATAACATATTTCAATTGATAGTCTTTTGGTTATTTATAACTTCTAATCAATAACATTTGTGGTTATTAGTCGACATGAGCAAATAACAATACATTTTTTCCAAGTGAGAGTTGAGATCAACCATAATATTGTTAATCTATGGTAATCATTAATAAAATATCCACATAGAAAGTCTATATAATTTTTAGGTAATGCTTTGTTGAGGTCTTTTCGAGGGGAGGAAGAAATGAACGTGCGTCTTGAAGAGACCCACCAAAAGGTAGAAAACACAAATACCGTTAAATTATTCAACAGCCGAGCTATTGAACTCAAGAACGTTTCGTAGAACGACCCGATCTCATGTGACAAATGTTACGTGACGAAAGGATCAATGAAAGTTCCTCGGAAAATCTTTTATTGAAATAACGATAGAACAAGGACAGCATTCCAACTCTAGGCTGAAGGGATTTTTTAAAGTATTTTGGGGCTCCAGACCAGACCAGAGGTGGCTGTCAAATTCAACAGCTGGGTGAACTTTTGATTTGAATAGGTTCGGCAGTTGTGTAATATTAAAGTACCTTCTACGGGTCCTGTACAGTATACCCTGTTTATGAGAGAAGGGAATCTTCTAATTTTATTTTTTAAGTTATTCACATTACTTAAATTCGTCATGAGTCATCAGTAATGAGTCATGAGGTAGGAGTGGCTATCTACCTGATTAATATCTACCCGAAAGTTAGATGGTTTCTATGCGATAAAGTGAAATTCAAGATTACCCTACGCAGCCATATGCGGCCAACCAGTTTTTAAGTAGTCATTCAATTCTCAATCAAGAAAATCTACAATTTCATAAAGATTTTTAAATGTTATGAAACGAAACATGCCGACTACATATCTGATATTATATATTAAATGACAGAAGTTTGTTAGATCGGCGACGGTAAAGCAATTTTTTAAAACGAAATTAACATAATATTATTATCTCTTTTATGAATAAAAATGGGAATCCGAAGAATCACAGTGATGACTAGGAGCTCAACTATACAATGCATTTGACCAATGAACGTGATGTTTAGTTAAAATGTATACATATTATTATTTCTTTTATGAAAAAAAATCGGAATCCGAAAAATCACAGTAATGAGTAGGAGCTCGACCATACAATGCATTAGACCAATGAACGTGATGTTTAGTTAAAATGTACATATATTATTATCTCTTTTAGGAATAAAAATGGGAATCCGAAGAATCACAGTGATGAGTAGGAGCTCGACCATACAATGCATTAGACCAATGAACGTGATGTTTAGTTAAAATGTACATATATTATTATCTCTTTTATGAATAAAAATGGGAATCCGAAGAATCACAGTGATGACTAGGAGCTCGACCATACAATGCATTAGACCAATGAACGTGATGTTTAGTTAAAATGTACATATATTATTATTTCTTTTATGAAAAAAAATCGGAATCCGAAAAATCACAGTGATGAGTAGGAGCTCGACCATACAATGCATTAGACCAATGAACGTGATGTTTAGTTAAAATGTACATATATTATTATATTTCTTTTATGAATAAAAATGGGAATCCGAAGAATCACAGTGATGACTAGGAGCTCGACCATACAATGCATTAGACCAATGAACGTGATGTTTAGTTAAAATGTACATATATTATTATCTCTTTTATGAATAAAAATGGGAATCCGAAGAATCACAGTGATGAGTAGGAGCTCGACCATACAATGCATTAGACCAATGAACGTGATGTTTAGTTAAAATGTACATATATTATTATCTCTTTTATGAATAAAAATGGGAATCCGAAGAATCACAGTGATGACTAGGAGCTCGACCATACAATGCATTAGAC
Organism: Hesperophylax magnus; assembly: GCA_026573805.1. Lineage (NCBI taxonomy): Eukaryota > Metazoa > Arthropoda > Insecta > Trichoptera > Limnephilidae > Hesperophylax > Hesperophylax magnus. The sequence continues at coordinate 1,896,663 of JAIUSX010000025.1, read as the reverse complement.
CAATGAACGTGATGTTTAGTTAAAATGTACATATATTTGTATCGAACATGAAAACATGATATTATTGCATTAAATATTATAAAATTTGCAATTTGAAAAATGCATCAAAATATTCGGCTACAAGGCGATTCAAGCCGGAAAAAAAAAGAATATTAAACACCTGACGCTGACTCATACAAACGCACAAATCGCAAAAAGTCTGAATCTAACATGAAACAGTTCAATAACCCTATTTTTACAAAGTGTTGACGAGCAGCAGTCGCTGGGCAAATTGTTATTGGCGCCTAAAACCTGCCTTTTGAAAAAACGTAAACATGTTTTTGCAAGCTGACGCCACACAAACGCTGGTAGAAAGACATTATAAATACCCAGTCAAAACTAAATATTGGGCAGTCAAATTTCAAAAATCAACACGAGTGGACGGAACACCTAAAAAGCGACCTGTTAATTATAATTATAAATTCCTGAGTGTCAACTGAAATCGGTAGTCGCTTGTGTTCCTCCATCACGGCACAATCATTTTAAAGATTACAACTATTTCTAACGAGCTCTTTACGGCCGGCACTTTATCAGCTGAGTCAGACGCACCTGTCATCATTAAAATAATGGGGCGTCTCCGTGTGCCGGCTCTTATAATCAACCGACTAAACTGCCCACTGCCAGTGATCACCTAAAGGCTGGCCAATCCCTGCTGCATTGATGCTGACAACCTAGAGGCTGATGAATTCCTCCTGGCTACCGACGGAACCAGACACAGATGCTGAAAACCTAAAGGCTGACGAATACCTGCTGACAACCGACTGAACTGCCCACTGCCGGTGATCACCTAGAGGCTGGCCAATCCCTGCTGCATTGATGCTGACAAACTAGAGGCTAATCAATTCCTCCTGGCTACCGACGGAACCAGACATAGATGCTGAAAACCTAAAGGCTGACGAATACCTGCTGACAACCGACTGAACTGCCCACTGCCGGTGATCACCTAGAGGCTGGCCAATCCCTGCTGCATTGATGCTGACAAACTAGAGGCTAATCAATTCCTCCTGGCTACCGACGGAACCAGACATAGATGCTGAAAACCTAAAGGCTGACGAATACCTGCTGACAACCGACTGAACTGCCCACTGCCGGTGATCACCTAGAGGCTGGCCAATCCCTGCTGCATTGATGCTGACAAACTAGAGGCTAATCAATTCCTCCTGGCTACCGACGGAACCAGACATAGATGCTGAAAACCTAAAGGCTGACGAATACCTGCTGACAACCGACTGAACTGCCCACTGCCGGTGATCACCTAGAGGCTGGCCAATCCCTGCTCCATTGATGCTGAAAACCTGGAAGCCGGCCAATTCTTCCTGGCCACCAACTGAATTAGCCATTGATACTGAAAACCTGGAAGCCGGCCAATTCTTCCTGGCTACCAACTGAATTAGCCATTGATGCTGAAAACCTGGAAGCCGACCAATTCTTCATGGCTACCGACTGAATTAGCCATTGATGCTGAAAACCTGGAAGCTGGCCAATTCTTCATGGCTACCGACTGAATTAGCCATTGATGCTGAAAACCCGGAAGCTGGCCAATTCTTCCTGGCTACCAACTGAATTAGCCATTGATGCTGAAAACCTGGAAGCCGGCCAATTCTTCCTGGCTACCAACTGAATTAGCCATTGATGCTGAAAACCTGGAAACCTGCCAATTCTTCCTGGCTACCAACTGAATTAGCCATTGATGCTGAAAACCTGGAAGCCGACCAATTCTTCCTGGCTACCAACTGAATTAGCCATTAATGCTGAAACCTAGAGGCTGGCCGATTCCTGCTGGCTACCAATTGAACTGGCCACTGCTTCAGCAGTCGCCTACGCCATTTGCTGTATCGTATGGCGCGATGATGCACAATGTGCTCCAATCTGAAATTATCGCTGAAAAGATTCCGATTTTATCAGTTTTCTATCTGTGTTTTAAATCCCAGTTGTATTGAAATACATATAACTATTTCTTGTGAATTGGGTTGGCTGTAAAAAATAGTAAATACCTATAAGCTACACCCCTTTGTACGTTCTGTATACTAGTACAATACTTGCAATTAAAATGTGAATTTTGATTCGAATCGTCTTTCTTTTATGATGGTTTGGATAAAAAACCTCACGGTGTTTTACTTAAATCATTACCCAGGTTGAGGACTGATGTGTGCCGGTGCTTATTATTTACAGTCTTTTCTTGTGCAGGCAAACACGTCCCGTACAAATGGTCCTTCGAGCCGGATCCACACATCACGCCTTCAGTCCTGCCCCGTTGGAGATGCCATCGCTGTGCAGCGGCCGAGAGATTCCGAGTCATCCAGGACGCTGGTCCCGCCCTGTCACACGCTGGCACCCCGCAGAACACCTGCCAGCTCCAACAATAGCTGATGTCAGGGCAGTCCATGGGCACCATCTCCCCGAGTTCTGAGTCTCCTTAGTCAGGCTCCATTGGGCGGCCAGCCTACGCCCAGGCCCACTTGCCTCGAGCTTCTACCGTGGCCCCGATGTCACAGTGCCTCTGCCCCAAGCCCACGGGAGGAGCCTCGATGTCGCTGGCCTCCACCCGGGCCTACTTGCCTCGGACTACCCTGAGCTTGCTGTTCTCTGAGACTCCGATGTCCCTGAACTTCTGCCCCGGGCCTCACTTGCCTTTGGTTTCTCTGAGTTTGCTGCAACTCAGCCGAGGTATAATGCGCCCAATGCCTGCGCTACCAGTGACAACACCGGTGACATCACTGGTCACAACCAGTGACATCCCGGCTGCGGTGTCCTACGCAGTCATGGCTCGGGTAAGCAACTAAGCAACGCCCACACTGCTTGCACCAGCCCCGCAGACCCGAGAGATAAGCCGCTGCCTGTCAAAGTCAACTGCGGTGTCCTATGCAGTCATGGCTCGGGTGAACAACTAAGTAACGCCCACACTGCTTGCACCGCCCCTGCAGAGCCGAGAGATAAGCCGCTGCCTGTCAAAGTCAAACTCTACAGTGGACGGCCCAGCAACCAGTCAGTATACCAACTCATCCTAGGTATAGTGCGCCAAAGGCCTGCGCAACCAATGACATCACCAGTAACATTGCCGGTGAAAACCAGTGATATTCCGGCTGTGTCCTACGCAGTCCCCGCTCGAGTGCGCAACTAAGCAACGCCCACACCGCTTGCACTGAACCCTGATATGTGATTACAAGCGACGGGGTACCTTGCCACCCATGCGATGAGCCGCTGCCTGTCAACCTATACAGTAGACAGCCTTTCGACAAACGCATATGCCCACTCAGCTGGTGTATAACACACACCCCGAGCGCGCTACTGGCCCTGAGGCCTGCAAAATTAGTAAAATCGATGGTGATTTTCCCGGCCTTGGTGTTAAACGCAGTCACCACGCCAGTGAGCAACCAAACAAGCGCCCACACTACTTGCCCCGGACCCTGATATGTGATTACAAGCAACGGGGTACCTTGCCACCCCATGCGATGAGCCGCTCCCTGTCAACCTATACAGTGGATAGCTTTCCGACAGACGCAGATGCCTACTGAGCCGGTGCATAACATATACCGTGAGCGCGCTAATGGCCCTGAGGCCTGCGCAACTAGTTACTTCACCGGATGTGGTGTTAAACGTAGTCACCACGCGAGTGCGCAACTAAGCAGCGCCCACACTACTTGCCCCGAACCCTGATACGCGATTTCAAGCGACGGGGTATCTCGCCACTTCATGTAATGAGCCGCTGCCTGTCAAAAAATACAGTAGACACCTCTCCATCCAGACCCGGATGCATACTCAGCTGGGCTATATAACATATACCCTGAGCACGCTAGTGACCCTGAGGCCTGCTCAACTTGTAACTTCGCCGGCTGTGGTGTTAAACGCAGTCACCACGCCAGTGACCAACAAAGCAAGCGCCCACACAGCTGGACCCAGACCCTGATATGCGACTACAAGCGACAGGGGACCTTGCCACCCCGTGCGATGAGCTGCTGCCTGTCAACCAAAATAATGAACGGCCAGCCAGTCTGCCCACAAGATTGAAGCGACCGGGCTGACCTCGAAAACCGGCTCCCGGATATGCGACAACTCGTGAGCGGACACCATCTAGAGCTCAGACGCCCTTTAACAGCAGCCAGCCAGTCACCGATGAGTTTGCAACGACCGTTCTGGCCTCGAATGCTGGTCCCGGATATGCGGCAAACTATGATTGACAACGGACGGCCAGTTTGCCCACGAGCCTTAAGCGACCGGCCCGACCTCGAAAGCCGGCCCCCGGATATGCGACAACTCGTGAGCGGAAACTTTTGTAGCTCAGCCCCCCTTTGAAAGCGGCCAGCCAGTCACCGATGAGTTTGCAACGACCGTCCCGGCCTCGAATGCTGGTCCCGGATATGTGGCAAAATGATTGACGACGGCCAGCTAGTCTGCCCACGAGCCTGAAGCGACCGGCCCGACCTCGAAAGCCGGCTCCCGGATATGCGACAACTCGTGAGCGGAAACCATCTGGAGCTCAGCTCACCATTAACAGCGGCCAGCCAGTCACCGATGAGTTTGCAGCGACCGTCCCGGCCTCGTATGCTGGTCCCGGATATGCGACAAATGATTGACGATGGCCGGCCAGTCTGCCCACGAGCCTGAAGCGACCGGCCCGACCTCGAAAGCCGGCCCCCGGATATGCGACAACTCGTGAGCGGAAACCATCTGGAGCTCAGCTCACCATTAACAGCGGCCAGGCAGTCACCGGTGAGTTCGCAGCGACCGTCCCGGCCTTGAATGCTGGTCCCGGATATGAGGCAAACCATGATTGACGACGGCCACCCAGTCTGCCCAAGAGCTTGAAGTGACCGGCCCGACCTAGAAAGCCGGCCCCCCGGATATGCGACAACTCTTAAGCGGACACCAACTGTAGCTCGGCCCCCTTTAACAATAACTAGTCAGTCAATCCGAGAATCTGCAGCGACCGTCTCGGCCTTGAAAGTCGGTCCCGGATACGCAGCAACTCAAGCCCAAATAACATCCGGAGCGCGGCCTGCCTCGGATGTTAGCCATACTCTCAACTTCATAGCAGTGCGGGTACACATCGAATGCATACCCAGCGTACACAATAGTCTACATCCCCTGATGCAAGGAGTGAAAGGCCTCATACGTATCAGCTACAGCGGGTACTACCAGAAAGGCGTAGTAGAACGTCCATCCGCTGCTGATGAACCCCACACCTATCGATAAAATCATTGGAATTCGCAACCATCGCTCAGACTGAGGGACCCACATGTTCACAAACACGCCCAAAGATTGGCTGAACCTATGAAACGCAAACAAAGCAGCCCGTAACGATATATCACCTTACACGGGAGGAGCATGAGATATGTTGGTTCAGAAAAATTAGCTCTTAACAAACTACTCGAGCAAAGAGCTCCCAGGAAAGAAACCTGACTCACGGCGCTGGCAGAAGCTTAATCTGTTGTAAACAACAGACCACTCACGCATAAATCAATGGACCCACGTGATAACGTCCCAAGACAAGTGACAAGTGAGAAGTGGTGCAAGACGTCCAATCACTTTTACTAGTAGCTCTTTATCACAAAGACAAGAAAGAGGTGTTACTTCGTCGCCAATAGCAAATCAGTCAACAGCTCGCAGACATACTCTGGCTGCGCGGGTACCCACCCAGCATGGCAGCCCAACAAAATGGAATCATCTAACTACAACAAATAAAATACATGACTGGCGGTCAAACTCACCGTCATCCGACCCACCCCCATTACCACAACAGTAACACAGGCAAGTCCGACCTTACGCACTGCTGGTTTATACGAAAAAACCACTGCAGAGGTTTACATGTTCGACGAAATAGCTGGGTGCAGCCACAACTGCACGGGAAGGAGTGTATCGAACATGAAAACATGATATTATTGCATTAAATATTATAAAATTTGCAATTTGAAAAATGCATCAAAATATTCGGCTACAAGGCGATTCAAGCCGGAAAAAAAAAGAATATTAAACACCTGACGCTGACTCATACAAACGCACAAATCGCAAAAAGTCTGAATCTAACATGAAACAGTTCAATAACCCTATTTTTACAAAGTGTTGACGAGCAGCAGTCGCTGGGCAAATTGTTATTGGCGCCTAAAACCTGCCTTTTGAAAAAACGTAAACATGTTTTTGCAAGCTGACGCCACACAAACGCTGGTAGAAAGACATTATAAATACCCAGTCAAAACTAAATATTGGGCAGTCAAATTTCAAAAATCAACACGAGTGGACGGAACACCTAAAAAGCGACCTGTTAATTATAATTATAAATTCCTGAGTGTCAACTGAAATCGGTAGTCGCTTGTGTTCCTCCATCACGGCACAATCATTTTAAAGATTACAACTATTTCTAACGAGCTCTTTACGGCCGGCACTTTATCAGCTGAGTCAGACGCACCTGTCATCATTAAAATAATGGGGCGTCTCCGTGTGCCGGCTCTTATAATCAACCGACTAAACTGCCCACTGCCAGTGATCACCTAAAGGCTGGCCAATCCCTGCTGCATTGATGCTGACAACCTAGAGGCTGATGAATTCCTCCTGGCTACCGACGGAACCAGACACAGATGCTGAAAACCTAAAGGCTGACGAATACCTGCTGACAACCGACTGAACTGCCCACTGCCGGTGATCACCTAGAGGCTGGCCAATCCCTGCTGCATTGATGCTGACAAACTAGAGGCTAATCAATTCCTCCTGGCTACCGACGGAACCAGACATAGATGCTGAAAACCTAAAGGCTGACGAATACCTGCTGACAACCGACTGAACTGCCCACTGCCGGTGATCACCTAGAGGCTGGCCAATCCCTGCTGCATTGATGCTGACAAACTAGAGGCTAATCAATTCCTCCTGGCTACCGACGGAACCAGACATAGATGCTGAAAACCTAAAGGCTGACGAATACCTGCTGACAACCGACTGAACTGCCCACTGCCGGTGATCACCTAGAGGCTGGCCAATCCCTGCTCCATTGATGCTGAAAACCTGGAAGCCGGCCAATTCTTCCTGGCCACCAACTGAATTAGCCATTGATACTGAAAACCTGGAAGCCGGCCAATTCTTCCTGGCTACCAACTGAATTAGCCATTGATGCTGAAAACCTGGAAGCCGACCAATTCTTCATGGCTACCGACTGAATTAGCCATTGATGCTGAAAACCTGGAAGCTGGCCAATTCTTCATGGCTACCGACTGAATTAGCCATTGATGCTGAAAACCCGGAAGCTGGCCAATTCTTCATGGCTACCGACTGAATTAGCCATTGATGCTGAAAACCTGGAAGCCGGCCAATTCTTCCTGGCTACCAACTGAATTAGCCATTGATGCTGAAAACCTGGAAGCTGGCCAATTCTTCATGGCTACCGACTGAATTAGCCATTGATGCTGAAAACCCGGAAGCCGGCCAATTCTTCATGGCTACCGACTGAATTAGCCATTGATGCTGAAAACCTGGAAGCCGGCCAATTCTTCCTGGCTACCAACTGAATTAGCCATTGATGCTGAAAACCTGGAAGCCGGCCAATTCTTCCTGGCTACCAACTGAATTAGCCATTGATGCTGAAAACCTGGAAGCCGGCCAATTCTTCCTGGCTACCAACTGAATTAGCCATTGATGCTGAAAACCTGGAAGCCGGCCAATTCTTCCTGGCTACCAACTGAATTAGCCATTGATGCTGAAAACCTGGAAACCGGCCAATTCTTCCTGGCTACCAACTGAATTAGCCATTGATGCTGAAAACCTGGAAGCCGACCAATTCTTCCTGGCTACCAACTGAATTAGCCATTAATGCTGAAACCTAGAGGCTGGCCGATTCCTGCTGGCTACCAATTGAACTGGCCACTGCTTCAGCAGTCGCCTACGCCATTTGCTGTATCGTATGGCGCGATGATGCACAATGTGCTCCAAACTGAAATTATCGCTGAAAAGATTCCGATTTTATCAGTTTTCTATCTGTGTTTTAAATCCCAGTTGTATTGAAATACATATAACTATTTCTTGTGAATTGGGTTGGCTGTAAAAAATAGTAAATACCTATAAGCTACACCCCTTTGTACGTTCTGTATACTAGTACAATACTTGCAATTAAAATGTGAATTTTGATTCGAATCGTCTTTCTTTTATGATGGTTTGGATAAAACACCTCACGGTGTTTTACTTAAATCAATACCCAGGTTGAGGACTGATGTGTGCCGGTGCTTATTATTTACAGTCTTTTCTTGTGCAGGCAAACACGTCCCGTACATATATTATTATTTCTTTTATGAAAAAAAATCGGAATCCGAAAAATCACAGTGATGAGTAGGAGCTCGACCATACAATGCATTAGACCAATGAACGTGATGTTTAGTTAAAATGTACATATATTATTATATTTCTTTTATGAATAAAAATGGGAATTTTATGAATAAAAATGGGAATCCGAAGAATCACAGTGATGACTAGGAGCTCGACCATACAATGCATTAGACCAATGAACGTGATGTTTAGTTAAAATGTACATATATTATTATTTCTTTTATGAAAAAAAATCGGAATCCGAAAAATCACAGTGATGAGTAGGAGCTCGACCATACAATGCATTAGACCAATGAACGTGATGTTTAGTTAAAATGTACATATATTATTATCTCTTTTATGAATAAAAATGGGAATCCGAAGAATCACAGTGATGACTAGGAGCTCGACCATACAATGCATTAGACCAATGAACGTGATGTTTAGTTAAAATGTACATATATTATTATTTCTTTTATGAAAAAAAATCGGAATCCGAAAAATCACAGTGATGACTAGGAGCTCGACCATACAATGCATTAGACCAATGAACGTGATGTTTAGTTAAAATGTACATATATTATTATTTCTTTTATGAATAAAAATGGGAATCCGAAGAATCACAGTGATGAGTAGGAGCTCGACCATACAATGCATTAGACCAATGGAACGTGATGTTTAGTTAAAATGTACATATATTATTATTTCTTTTATGAAAAAAATCGGAATCTGAAAAATCACAGTGATGAGTAGGAGCTCGACCATACAATGCATTAGACCAATGAACGTGATGTTTAGTTAAAATGTACATATATTATTATATTTCTTTTATGAATAAAAATGGGAATCCGAAGAATCACAGTGATGACTAGGAGCTCGACCATACAATGCATTAGACCAATGAACGTGATGTTTAGTTAAAATGTACATATATTATTATTTCTTTTATGAAAAAAAATCGGAATCCGAAAAATCACAGTGATGAGTAGGAGCTCGACCATACAATGCATTAGACCAATGAACGTGATGTTTAGTTAAAATGTACGTATATTATTATTTATTTTATTAATAAAAATGGGAATCCGAAGAATCAAAGTGATGAGTAGGAGTTCGACCATACAATGCATTAGACCAATGAACGTGATGTTTAGTTAAAATGTACATATATATAATATAATATTATGTAAAGGCAGATAGTATACAGATCCTTGCTTACCTGGGAGGTCACTCGAGAGTAACACTATATATTGTTAATAGACAATGTTCGCAAGCAGAGGAGATAATTTTTGTTTACAAAAATATTAATGGTATTATAGACAGCCCTGATTTATTAATTCTAATTACCTTCCACCTATAGGAACTAGTCGATCGAAAACTGTTTTTAATTGCAATAAAAATGTCAGGACTGAGTCATTTAGATATTCGCTTTTACCTAGATTGCATGCAGCTGGTAATGTTTTCTCAGAAATCGTAGATGTGTTCAACTGCCCGGAATATAGTTACAAGAAGGCTTTAATAACATACCTCAGTAATAATAGCAATTAAGTTTAGCATAATACCATTCTATTGTATGGTTTCTGCATAATTTTGAATGCAAATTTTAATATTGATTACTGTTTCACTGAATTGTTATGTTCATATTATCAAATGTTTGTAAATGTATTATTTATTGGATCTCTCGAAGAGCGCCGTTTTTTTAAGTTTAATCTTCTGCTTTTTTAGTTTAACAAAACAATTGGAGTTTTAACAAGATTGAGTTTAACACCCCTGATTTCTTATCAATAGGAAAGAGGGAATATAATATTCTGATAGTGATATATAATCGTCCAATCGCACGTATCGGTTAGTTATCAGAACGACTTTTGGGCATTACTACGTAAGTTTTTTTAATCTCTTAATAAATTGTAATCCTGCCATAAATTCATTTCTAAAAGAAATAATATCGATAGGGAGTTAATAATCGTTATTTTTTAATTCTTCATATTAGTCTTTAGACCATTACGTACGCCAAATAACTATTCTGCTATACATCAAAATAAGTTCGGTTGTCAATTTAGCAAATCTCTATTTTTGCTGTTAGTTCTCGGTGGAATTCCACCGTAGTGAGTTAAATAAAAACAGTGTTTTTCCCATCGTCTCGCTTGAATACAATACAATTTATATTTTTAATTACTTAACTTTCCGGAAAATACAATTTTATGGCTGAGATTATCTGTGACGAATATAGTAAAAATATTCACAAAGTAAATAAAAACCACATTTGCGCTAAAATATCCCCCTTCTGGATTACATTCGTGGTGATATATGGCAAACTAAGGACACAACAAAATTTTGTCTTGTGTATCTCTCTTAATGCACCATGTCGTGTAAAGGTGCGTATAAACACGCGGGCCTAACTACCGAGCTGATACACCACTTATGGGAAAGGATTCAGCCAACCGCAAAAATAGGGCGAAATGCCGCTTGTGGGTGCGTCGTTCTTTTCCCATTTGTGGATCAGCTCGAGCGTTTTTTCTCTTGTCTATACGCAACATATCATTTGGAATTGGGCCGCTAAAAAAAGTAGGAAAAATATCGCCAAAAAGTGTGTTTTATTTTATTTTGCGAAGTTCAGGCACAAATATTTAAATGTTTTACGATCATTTTCTAATACAACCTAGTTTAACACCTTATAAAATAAAACCATAAACGAAAAGAGGTCCGTTTTGAACTTTAAATCAGTTTTCAAAGGTCCAATAATTTATTTTTTCTGGGCTTATAAAAATTCTCATAATTAAGTCTTCTACCTTTTCCAAAACCAAATTGTGTATTAACAGCAGTATTCAATTTAAGCATCTAAAATACTTCCAAGCCATCAAATTTTCAAACCATAACACATTTTCACACATATCTATATGTCGTATATTAATATCACTCACCCGAGAGCAATGACAAAATTAATATCAGGATTCGTGGGACAAAAAGATGATAATGCTTTCCGTCAGAGAGATTATTGATAGAATAAGAACAAAAATTGTTCTAATAATAACAATATTTGGCAACAAAGTAAGCCAGGGAGAGAGAAAAAGAGAGGATTTTAACGAACACGTGTTTTTCTGGTTGGAGGTAGCGTTCTCTTCCAGGCGTGTTCTTACAGGATTTCTTCTTAAATTAATGAAACGAGGTTCATCCCTCGTGTTCGGTAATCAAGCGGCAATCTGTTTCCGATCTTTTCTCAGTCAACTGCGTACCTACGTATGAGCGTGATGAGGATAGCTTGATTCTCGGCATAATTTCTAGGGCTTCTTTTCGAGTCCGATCTAACCATGTCAGCCATTTTAATTATTTTGGTAGACTACACGAACTCGTTTGAAAAGTTAATTACCCATTACCACTTAGAAATAACATACTCCTCTTAAACATTATTTTACATTTACCTAATATATTATATTTATATTTTCTTATTCCTGGAAAAACCAGGCTTAGTAATGAAAAAAAAAATCCCGCAAACAACCAAATTCACGTGCCATCTTTACTTCGCTTCCGGTGTTTTCACTCTCGCCAGTAAACCTGCCATAACACAAAAACAAGTTGCAACCACATTTTTTAAAGTAACTAAGTGATTTAACATTACTTCTTTGTGCTTCGCCTTAAGTCTTATAATAATAGTTTTTTCACTTATGCGAACTTATGCGGAGCGTTATATTTACACCGCGATTATAACTACTCTAAGGATGGACGCTAGAAGTACATGCCTATATACTAATATATTTAATATAATTATCATTGTTCAAGCAATTTTTCCACTTATTGTGAATATAGTATTGTAGGAAGATTTTTAAAATGATGAGGTTGTATGGAAATGTTCATTTTTCTTTTAAATATATGTAGCTTATAGCAGGTATCATTTGAAAGTTGCTTGCTAGTTGAAATTCCAAATGAATTCCTAAACATTATTTTTTTTTTATCTTATGTTCATACACTTTCTCGTCAAAGACTTCATTAAAAATATATTTTTTAAATTATGCAAACATACATATGACGCACATGTATATTTTTATTGTCAACTACTCCCGATCCACGATGGTTGAGGTTGATGTTGTGAGGCTGAGGGAAGGAGATGGATAAGAGGAAGGTGAGAAAGCACATGGCAAACACGGCTGAAATCATTTCGGTAGAATGATGGTCTCGCACTGGGGCGATTCTGAGACTATCTTTTACTTTGGAAAGTGCCGCAAATTTATTTGAGAAAGAACACAAAGTAATTTTAATTGCGCACGCCGATTATGATCCCGTAACCTCTGGATTCGTAATCGAGGACCGCCTTTTTGACCACGGAGGTCTTTAAATTTAGTCATATATTCTGCTATTCAGTATTTTTGACAAGACCCGACCGCTGGTTTGCTGGAATCTGCCACACATTTTAATTTCACCTAAAAAATTAATTGTTATTTTGATGACGAATAAAATTTAGCTGTCTAATAATGAATAGTACTTATGGTTTTTTGTTTATTTTTTAGGTTCCGGACAAATGAATAAAATCTGATGTGTGTCTCTAAAATGAAATTACCACAGTTATCGAAACAAGGTAAAGAAAAACGGAGATATTAAGTATTGGGACCTGATGAAGAAAACTTTTCTAGCAAAATGGTAAGTAAATAGACAGAAATTCACATGGAAGTCATTCTCCAAAATCAACGGTCAAAGTTTGCAATTTTGTTTAACCTTTTTTTGTCAAAACACGTGTTGTATATTGTCTTTCAAAAAGTTGTATGGCGAAAATAGTGGTGGGTAATAAGATAGGAAGAGTAATATAAGTAATGGGAAGTACTTGACTATTTAGATCTAGCTACGAAACACGGGTAAAGTCATTTCAATCTCCTCTATTTAATCTACCAGCGTTCCTCAAACACATCTATAATATTATTATGCGATCGTCTGGACGGTCTGGGCCCTTTGATTGGTCGAATTCAAATAATATGTTTCGGTTAAATTCCGCTAACTTGAAAATTAAGACCCAATTTCATACTAAAATAGGATCACCAGATTCCTTCAAAAGCATCGTTTCTGCTCATATAATTTTTGGATAATATCGAAGAAAATATGTTTTAGAAAGTTCATAATCCATTGGATTAATTACATTACAATGAAAATTATCCACAGTTACATGATTATGTTTGACGTTTATAAAAAATCACGCGTTCCTTCAATATGGCCGATACGCACGGCTAAAGATGGCCGACAGAGCGCACCTCTGGCGGTATAAAAACGAACCAAATGACAGGCGCGAATATTTAAATATGCAGCTCACAATACTTGCCTACTTACCACTAACATGCGTTTAATAAGAAGATTTCTTCTGGAAGCTTATCACTTTGTAATGGCATTTTTCGTTATAATTTTTTTTTTGCTTATTTATTATATCTGATTTTATATTGACATGTTTTCTAATTTCTAAAATTTCAAAATTATTTATTTGCGATGCTTTATATCCTGAGTGAAGTATTTTAAGACATGAATTTTTATCGAAAGTGTGATCATTATTATTCAAAAGATGATTTGAAAACTCAGATTCACTATTTCCATTTAGAGCCCTGCGATATTCTTTAGTTCTGACTTCAAAGTTTCTATTGGTTCTACCTTTGTAAAAGAAATTACAATCATTCCAATTGAGTTTATAAACTCCTGATTTTTTCGTTTGAATTTTGCTATCTTTATTATTAAGAATATATTTCTTCATTGTTATTAGTGTAAAACGCCAGTTGAATAGTACCAGGATTGTTTTTATATATAATTTTAGAAGTATCGTTATCCACAAACAGAGTTCTACGCCATTGTTTATTTCTATCTTTAGAAAGACCGTTTGAAGATAATGTGTTTAATTTTTTTATTTAGTATTTCAACTATCCATTTATTAGAATAACCGTTATTAAATGCTATTTGTCTTATGAATATATTGTTTTATGGTTTTATGCTATTTGTTATTTTCAGGTCTTAAAATATTTCACCATAAATAATTTGGAAATTTTAGAAATTAGGAAACATATTAATATAAAAGCAGATATAATTAACAAGAATTTTTTTATAAACTCTCTTACAAATATTTTCCCACTTAACTGGTCTTTCCCGTCTAACGATATTGTAATTCCTAATTATTATAAACCCAGCCTACTCTTACCCCTCCCCCATCCTTCCACTTCTTCTTTCCCAATTGCAATCTATATTTAATTTTTGACTTCGGTGTATACACAATAAAATGAAAGCATTATATTTATTTATTTATTGGACAATTTGCATAGCGCCGCTTTTGTGAGATATCACCTCAGGGGCGCTATGTTGTAATAATCTACCTTAATATATAGATTTTTACTCGCCTGATGAAGGTGTATATATAATCTAACTTTAAACTTTATTAGATACAGTAACAGTTGTAGGTAAAGAATTACCACCAGTTGGAGTAAAATTAACACGTTTTAATTAAACCGACTGCTAATCTCATCGCACAATTACCCTCCTTTTATTCATAAACACGGGTACAATTAATCAATATATAATAATCTATTATTTAAGTCAACTTTGTTATAACTATCTTTAATTGTCACAAACTAAACGATATTGATTAAACTTATAGACATTGACGGTTGTAACACATATTTAAGCACTGCAAGTCTCCTATGAGCTAATTATATTAGGTACGATAACAGTTAATATCAGTTGTTAATGTGGTTAATGTAGTCAATAATAGTGTTTCATTTGAAATAATCCATCACAAATACGTAAAATTTCATTTATTCAAACAACTGTCATTCTTATTATGCGTAAATTTAGCATGTTATTATTTATTGACTCCTTCCTGTTCCGTGTTTTAACAATATATATACTCACCCTCTCTCTGTGAATGTCCTAATAACTATCTATTAAATGTAACTGTTGTTAATATCACTTAAAATGGGCGAAGCCCAACTAAGTGCCACCCGCAGGGCCTAGCAGAAAAAAAACCGCGGAGCGGGTTTTTAACTGCTAGTTGTATATTATTTTATTGTTATGGTGGTTTTGATTGTCACGGTTTTATGGTGGTTTTGGTTGTGCTTTTTGTGGTGGTTGTTTTGGTGGTTTGGTGGTTGTGGTGGCTGTGTAAAATGTAAGTATAATGCAGTAATTTAGCGGTAGGAACTGAGTGTTTACAACCCCTCCAGCGTTTCAGGGTCATATGTGACCGGGCGTCCATATTTTATAAAAGCATTTTTATCTTTTTTTTCTATTTCGACGTTAGAAAGCGAAATGATATTGTTTCAAATATTTATACTGGAATCAATTAATAAAATCCAAAAAATATCCAAAATTAACAATTTATATTTCACGCCGCTATTGTAACAATCGGTTTTACTCTAATTATTTCTTATTTTTTTATTATATGAACGAGATAAAAGTGAAGGTACAGTTTTCTTACAAATTCCCCAAACAAAACAAACGTGTTTTCGAAATATCGAGTTCTCTCAATTTTTCTATGAATGGAGTAAAAAATTAAGTAAAAATGTCGTTAGCCTTTTTGAAAACCTTTTTCACGTTTGAAATGAAAATGTTATCATTTAGAAACAGTGATGTTTATTTTGAATGTAAAATTTTATCTATTTTCTAAAAGATTATTTGTTTTCACGGAAAATTTAAAAATAAGATGTATATAGCGCATTTGAAATACACAGAAAACATTGCAAACTGAACAAATGTGATGAAAGTACTGAAGATAATAGGAAAACTGCGACTTTACTTACCAAGAGCGGTAAAAATAATTTTTAAACCAGTTTTCATGGTATATTAAGAAAAATGAGATATTTAATAACTTGGGAAGTATAACTCAAATAATACTCAGAGCCGGCGACCTAGAAAGTTGGAATCAAATCAATTACATCATACGTTTATCAATTCAAAGTTCCCTACTAAATATGTAAAGAAAATGTATTTGTAGGGAACTATGAATTGATAAACGTATGATGGATGGTACAGTGGTTTCAATTACATCATACGTTTATCAATTCATAGTTCCCTACTAAATACATATGTTAAGAAAATGTATTTGTAGGGAATTATGAATTGATAAACGTATGATGTAATTGAAACCACTGTACCATCCATCATACGTTTATCAATTCATAGTTCCCGACATGGATGGTACAGTGGTTTCAATTACATCATACGTTTATCAATTCATAGTTCCCTACAAATATGTTAAGAAAATGTATTTGTAGGGAACTACGAATTGATAAACGTATGATGTAATTGAAACCACTGTACCATCCATCATACGTTTATCAATTCATAATTCCCTACATGGATGGTACAGTGGTTTCAATTACATCATACGTTTATCAATTCATAGTTCCCTACAAATATGTTAAGAAAATGTATTTGTAGGGAACTATGAATTGATAAACGTATGATGTAATTGAAACCACTGTACCATCCATCATAAGTTTATCAATTCATAGTTCCCTACATGGATGGTACAGTGGTTTCAATTACATCATATGTTTATCAATTCATAGTTCCCTACAAATATGTTAAGAAAATGAGTAAATAATAATTTAAGGAATGTCTTACATATTTAGTACAAAAATATAATAGAAATTCAGCTACTCAAAATGCTCACATTATTTATTTACAACTTACCTCGGTCTTCAATGCGCACATGTTTTTACAAAAAGATTTTAATGTTAAGTATTCTCGTCTCCAATTATTTTAATATGCATCGTAACATTAAAAGTACCGCTCCTATATTGCATTTTGTCATTTTTTTTGCAATATTGAAAATCACTTTTTAATTTTATTTGCTTGTGTATTTTTTTGCCTACATATTATATGTCATGACAATATCTTCTAGGTTAATAACAATATCAGATATTTGTAATAAGCATTAACTTTGTGACTCGCCATAATTTACAATAAAAATATATAAATTTGTTTTAGACCACTTTAATTTTAACTACACTCTATCGGTTTCGGAAGCACCCTTCCTTTGTCAGAAGAATATTAAAACTAACCTATGATACCGATGAACACAAACCAAAAACAACAACAAAAACTCCAACAAAAAATAAACTATGTAAAAGATACCTTTATGTTCTAATCTTCATCATTATGTGTATATATGTACCTACCTAGTACTTTTGAATTAGAATGCTACCCAAGCAGCAGTTAATCTTATGTTTAATTGAATATTTTATTTTATTCTATTTCTTATCTTTGTTATTCATATTTATACAAAATATGTAAGTAGGCTTATGCACCAGTTAAAAGTACATATACCTATTATTTCATTATTATTTTAATACTATACTTATCAAACAACTAAAACGTGAATCCTCCTAGTTGGGCAGTCAAAACATTTCTTAAATAATGTATATAAATGTATAATCTTTTACTAAAAAAATATATATATATCGACAGATATACATACAAAAAAATGTGTTTCGGGATGGTTTGACGTGCTATGTATGCCATACATAGCACGTCAAACCATCCGGTGACACATAAACATTCTGGGAGAGCCTTTTCAACTAGATTCAAAGAACATATGCGTTGCTATAAAAATAATAAAATTGATTCAAATTTCGCAGCTCACCTCTTGGAGAAAAACCACGTCCCGCTTGACAACAACGAGCCTAAGCCTTTACATATAGAAAGAAAGGGTTTTAGATTAAATTTACTAGAACAATAGAGATAAATAAAATAACTAATGATCCAAACATAACCCTAATTAATAATCAAACAAAAATGATCAATTCTCCCCTGCTTAATATTTTCAAAAAACCCAAAAAATTTAATTCCTTAATATAATCACCCACGTACCAACAATTAAGAAAACCCTTAGGTCATTAATTTCAGCAGGTGTGCAAACACTGCTGGATCCCCAAATATTTTGGTTATTCCAATTCTTAATGAATCATTTTTGAACATTATAGAAATTTAAATGGGTGGGGATAAATAAAATCATATAAATAAGTCGTCGCCGTGTGGACATATCCACAGTTTGATAATGGCCTCAAAAGCCGAAACAGCTGTCACATTAAAAACTGTAAAAATAACAGAAATACTTGCAGAACTTAATAATTATTATAATATTATTAAATTTGATTTATTTTAAATTTATTTAAAAAAATTAAATGGAGTTCAACGAATTAAACACCAAAACAATAAATACATAAACATTCTGTCTATCATTCGATGGTACACCTACTAGAAAAAATCCCCTTATCATGTGTTAATTTCACAATTGAACTATATAAAATTAAACGAATTCCTCTAAATAATGATTACTGCACACACATAATTGATAAAATAATGAATAAGAAACATAAGCTCATTTCAAGTAATATTTTTTATTTGATACTCCTGAAATTAATAATAAAATCACAAATCCCTTTCAATGGCGTAGGATCATTTATACTATATCCAAGTTTTCTTCAGTTAGTACAATAAATTGCCTCCCCACATTAAACTTGCATTCTATACTGATAACACCTTAGATAAATTATTAAAAAACTCTTAAGATAAAGATCATAAATTGAGCCACTCAGGCGTTTACCAACTATGTCGCAATGATTGTCCATCGTTCTACATAGGCAAGACAACCAGAAATATAAACATTAGAATCGCGGAACATTTAAGATGTTTAAAAATCAATCATTTTTCAGAGTTTGCCAATCATCTTATTTCAACCAATTATACTTTAATAAGGACACAGGAGTTAGAATTCTTCGCCGTAATAAAAAAAGCAAAAAAAAATAGATAACTTAGAAGCACTTGAAATCAAAAAATCCCTAAATAATAACGCTAGTATATATTGAATAACCAAATAAATTTATCGTTTAGTCCCATTCTAGATATATTTCCAGTAAACCGCTCTGTTTTTGCCGAAATCATCACAATTACCCATCCCTCTTTGTTAACCTCCCACGCAAAAAAATAAATAAATTATATAATTTAGTACAAATCCTAATATTTTAGCTAGCAGAACCATGTGGTGATGACGACCCCAAGTTGTCACAATTTAAAACAATAATGTCTAATATTCATTACAATAAAAATAAATAAATTTGTTTTAGACCACTTTAATTTTAATTAAACTCTACCGGTTTCGGAAGCACCCTTCCTTCGCCAGGAGAATATTAAAACAACCTTTGCCACAAAATATTGACAGATTCGCACGAAGTCTAACTAATCTCTTTCAGTTAATATCGCGATAGAGGTCACACACTTTTGGGAAATATAACATTTTTATGATATTAAAAACAAGCGTAATTTTTTTCAATGGACCTTGAACACTTGAATTTCAGGATTCCTGCAATTTACCAATTGAGAATAAACGAAGGAATAACAAGAAAGGGATAGTCTACACATTTTTACAGAGGGATTTCAATGGTAAGTATTCTCACACCCAACATTTTTTAATTAACGTAACATTAAAAGTACCCCTCCTATATTGCATCCCATCAATAATTTTTTTTACCAATATTGATAATCACTTTAAAATGTTTATTTCATTTGTACCTTAATTTCCTAGATATTCAATGTCATGGCATAATCTCTTGGGGACTTTTTCACGTTTTTATTATTAATCTATACAACAAAGTTTTGCATTATTGTTTTAAATACGCAGTTATTTTAAGTTGTATTTTATCAATATAGGCCCTAAAGAGGTCTTGAGTAGTTAGTATATTAGTATTAAAAAAGGAGACAAATACGTTAACTTATCATTGAAACTAAATTTCGCGCAGATTACATTTTATCATAATATTATGCCAAAAAAGTTTAATAAAATTTACTTGGTCGATTTTGAATTAATAATATGTACAGATTATCTGTTACATCATCATGTATTACATAATTATATTAAAAACTGTTCATGAACTGTTTTAGGTTATGTGTCGAGAAAAGAAGAAGACATCGAGGCAGATGCTCTGAACATTACAACGTGTTTCCAGAATTACGGTTTTAAAGTGTCTCCACCAAACATCAATTGTACAAAGGAGGATATATTAAATATATTAAATGATGGTATGATATATGCAGTATATTTTAACTGCTACTTTCTATGATCCTTTTTTGGCATAAAAGTCCAATTTGAAGTAACACGATGTGCTTTACTGAACTGCCACGGAGATTACAAAGGTGGAGCTATTTATTTAGTTTGTCATTTTGGTTGATTTCAGCACGGGAACAAATTATAGAGATTGCGTACGAGTATGTGGTGGTGTTTGTAGTTACGCACTCCCTGGAAGCCGGACAACTTCTATGTAAAGATGATATAGTTATTGATGGAGACATTATTAACACGATGAAAGATGACAAACTTAAAACAGTGCATAAGATATTTGTCTTTCAGGTAGGTTCTCCATTTCCTAAGCCTTTCAAATTAAAAAAAATGGATTAACACTATAAAAATAATTTTGGGTCCTACTTTCGTTTATCTGATGGTATTTATTCCTATCAGTTCTAATTTTGAAAATTAAATTTTTATTGTAATTCAATAATTTTACGCATTTCGCAGGAATACGCAATAACAACTGAAAATTAGTATATTTAATGTAGAGTGTAATTTTAAATGCGCACAAATCACAATTCGAGCTTTTTATTACTATTTTAGTCTATTGTTATTTGTTTGTGTATCTCGACTTAAATCCTTTTTCTTACATCGGTACTTTAGTTAATTTTTACTGAATTACTCCCGGAATCGTAGTAACCATCACAAAATGTTAAATCCGATGAATACAATTTATTTACTCGTACATACTTGATCATTTCAGGCATCCCAAGCAACAAAGAATCCTGGAGCAACCGGTGGGTTAGAGGAGGACACTGCATCATTTCATGCCCGTTATCCTATTGAGGCTAATTTTTTTATTATTAAGAGTTCATTCGAACGCAAGAAAAAAGAAAATGGATCTTTTTTCATAAAAATTTTTTGCAATTTTTTTGAGAATTTTGGTAGTAAATCCTTATTCAATGTTATGGTTGAAGTCCTTGGTGAGCTAAAAGCTAATAGCATTCCTCTACACGAAAAACAAAGGAATAATATACTGCCTGAAGTAACTAGCACTTTACTACCTGATATACATTTCATTACCAAGAAGAAAGATTCAGCCTGTTACAAAGAAAAAGATTCACTTGGAAAACTTACTGTTTTTAACTATAAGCACACATCCCACACATTGCATTCAGGTAAGTACTGCATTTAAAATATTATTTTATTTATACTTGAAATAATATAATGAGTAAAAACTCTTTTAATTAACACAATATTAGCGATTTTTAAAGGAATATTTGAAACAAAAAGTTCGTTGAATAAATGAAGATAATGTTGGTAGTTTTTATTCGAAGTGTTATTCAGTTAAATATAACCGAAGGAAATAGAGTCGGATTAGGTCAGTTTGCCCCGGCAAGGTGAAGGTCTTGGTTTCCAGTCCTAGATGTGGCCGTATCTTGTTCTGATTTTTCTGTTTCAAACTTTGGTTTAAATCTTTCGTACTATACTTTCACTAAAAATGCTCTCTACGAAAATGTCGGATATTTAAACATTTTAAACTTCATCTTAAAATACATACTGAAAATATAAACTGAATACTTTGAAATATAATTCTGATAATATTGAAAGGCTACAGCACAAATTTCTAAAATTTATTAACTTTAACTGATTATTCCAATTCAAAGTACGCCTTTTCCTTTTGTATACTTTTGATGAAACAACTTAACTTAATAACGGTGTCAGATAGGCGGATCTTCTCTGACCTTGTACTATTAAATAAAATTATTAATAATTGCATTGACAACCCTGAAATTCTCGCCAAAATAAAATTTTACGCACCGACTAGAAATACAAGGCAAAGTGCTTCATTTTTCTGTGACAATTTTAAAACCAACTATGAAGATCATACACCTATAAATAGACTATATCATTTTGGCAATACAATTGGGAATATTGTAGACTTGTTTAAAGATTTCGTTTTAGCTATAAAACGAAATCTTTTTAATCACTTTACTGAGATGTATGAATTCACGACTCCGTAGTAAATACACTTTTATTTTTATGTTACTATGTTTCTTAATACATATGTTGCTTTCCATAATCCACACTATTAATTTTAATTTACCCTAATTTAATCATTAATCCTTATTTATTGTAAACTATGTACCTAACACAACTGTATTACTTGTTACCTATTTTGTAAAAGCCCATTAAGGCGTAAATAAATATAAATAAAGAAAATAACACATCTCTCATACATGGTGGTAAATCTAATGTACGTTTAATATTATGTGAAATGATAGCTATATTTTCTGTAATGGATGTCATAACATTTCTTTTTAAATCGAACATAACTGGCTTCACCACAATTTGATAATGGCTTCGGAAGGCGAAATAGATGTCACGCGAAATAAAAAACTACCTAGTAGAACCAGTTATAACCATTCAAAAATATATAACATGAAAGAACTTAAAACTATTGAATATATTTATTTTTTATTTATTCTAGAAAAAAATTTAAGAGAAGGAACAGAGTACGATGTTGCAGCTATTGAAAGAATCTTTCCAGATATTGGTTTCAAAGTTGATGTCCGTAATAATCTAACAGCAGACGTCCTACGAGGAACTCTGAAGGGAGGTAAGTTTATTCCGCGAACATCACCTACTCCACCAAACCCAAATCCAGTAAGTACGAAATCCCCCATTCTGAGGTGGCCTTGTTGTTCCACAAGCTCATTGCATCACAAGCACCCTTCCATGACTTCCGAGTGATTCCTGACTCCAGATTTAAATGTCGTTAAAATTAAAATTAATAATTGACTGAGCGCAGCGATTTCCCATTTTAACGTTAACTATACAAGAGTGTTTTGCATTTTCGTCTATTTGTAAATTTTTATTGTTTCGTTCCGGCCCATAGTCGTGCGCCAAAGTTGCCGATGGGCAAGATCAAATAAATCATTTCACTGCATATAAGCAGCTACTCTTGTGAAAATACTTATGGTAGATAATAATATACTTGTTATATTACTGTTAAGTATATTCAGTGTGTATGGATGATCAGGAAGGTCCAACTTTAACTAATACAATTTGTAGTGTCTAATTGACCACTCAGTATTGCCAAAGTCAACGACTTTATTTTCCTACATCCTCCGCTACTTAAATTAGACGTACCCTAACTACATGACAAAAATTAAATATCACACATTACATAGCTAAACAACATAATTTATTATTATTAAGTTTAATTTGTAGAACTCCATTTTATTTTTTTTATTTTTTTATATATACAATAATATTATTATTGGGTTTATAATAACAGTTTATTTTTAAACAAGTTCTGCTGTGTAATTATTATTACGCGTGACAGCTGTTTCGCCCTCTAAAGGCATTATCAAACTGTCTGTGTAACAGTTTGATAATGCCTTTAGAGGGCGAAACAGCTGTCACGCGTAATAATAATTACACAGCAGAACTTGTTTAAAAATAAACTGTTTTTATAAACCCAATAATAATATTATTGTATATATATAAAAAAAAAAAACATAATTTAATTTACTACGTTATCGCGTTCCTCCTTTTCAGGTTCTCCTCTCTCCTCCCCCCTTTCCCATCTGTGGAGAGTCCCTGATCTCAGCCGTAACCGCCAATCCCACGGCTTGGACCGGAAACATGGAAAAATCAGTTTTGAGATACCTCAGACATTCATCTCGCCTCATCTTCATTTACCTCAATTCTACTTTATTTTTGTTAAATTTGTCCAATCATTCTGAAAAAAAACGTTTTTTTGAAATTTCTCTATTTTCAATCTTAGAAAAATTCGGAAATTCTTACATTAAACAATTCCGTAAAATACATTCCGAGAATCAACAAATTAGCATTGCGTACCACCACAATCTTAAAATTGTAATATTTCTTGTTTCAGTGTACCTCGCTTATGAAGGTACCCTCTCTCTTAATAAGTTTGTTTTCAAAACCGCGTCGACAAATTTTTGCCGCGCCATTTTTTCTTCCTCGAAATGTTTGAAATAACTTGATGCCTGATGATTCCGAATCTAACATGAATTTTAGCTTGATGTTGTCTATTACTACTTCTTTATAATATGCCTCAAATCCAGGGGCGGGGAAGGCCATTTTACTGCGGCTCGCGAGCACTTTCGGTGCGGCGCGGCCTGCTGACACGTACTTATATAGATATACCTACGTTACTAGAAAGTAGTTTACAAACAATCAAATCAGCGATCAAACATCCCATTTTAATCAAATTATTATTTCTTATTGCTTTGGGCACAATTTAGAAATTTTATGTAAAATAATAAATTATAAGTGTAATGATAATTAAACTAGGGGCTCACAAATAAAAAATACAGCTGTGTATTCAGCTGCAGCCGCATTTCGAAGGAAACTAATCTCGTGTTTGAAGTTTAGTTATAAAATTCTAGTCGCAGACTAGATCGTTGGAAACCATTTTCATGTGCTGGGTGTAGTTTTAATCTAAGCTGGGGACTAGCACAAAGATTCTATCTTAAGGTAAAAGCAGTTTTGTGTTCCATTGCTGTGTTAAAATTTCAATTGCTGACTCTGCTGACGCATTTCAAAGGAAGCGGTTCTCGTGTTCGGAGTGCTGATAACAATTTTTGGAGAATTACTCTTCATTTTTTGTGTTTTGAACGGGAATTATCTTTAGCCGCAACTCAAGGAAAACCATTCCCGCGTTCTGAATGCAGTTATGATTCTGTAGTAGTAAGCTCATTCGTGAACATGACATTTGCTCAAGGGTTTTCCACTTTCTTAATCGGTGAATTCTTGTCTTTTTTTAACTTACGATTTATATTCGGTGAAGGAGATCTGCTTACATAATATGTCGATTGCCGCACTATATTGAATTTACTTGAATTTGCCCGTAACGCGTTTAAATGCTTTTAAGCTACATAAATGCCCCTTTCCATTGCATTGTTTATAAACGTAATTTTTAAATTTAAACCCGATAAATGATTATTCGTACAACATACACATTGTTTTTTAAATTGCGAATGTAACTTAGGATTTTTATTTGGTGAACGGGATTGCTAACATATGTCGAGTGTCGGACTTCATTGAATTTACTTCAACAGTCCGCATCGTGTTTAAGGTGAAGCCATAAGTGAAAGCACTATTTAGATTAATCTTTACTACGAATCGGTATAGGTTGTCAATACCACAAATTATACCATGGTTACATTTAAGCTTGTTCTATTCTTGGTTTGATCAGAATTAAAATAAAATCGTTAATTACGTCATTTATTTATACGCCCATTGGGCTTTTACATACATAGTTCATAAAAAAAATATATTTTCCGAAGATTGTAAGTTCACAATAGTACCAGTAATAATACTTATAACCATATCCATTTGACATATTATAACAGCAGTAAATAGTAAATGCATACAATAATTATTTTAGGTATAAACGTTGTACAAAAATAAGAATATCTATTGTTACCAAAATATAGAGCGTTTGACTGGTTATCGTGGCCTGTTAAATCGAGGGCGTTCGGTCTGCCATTTTACATAGTTTATATAAAAAATATTGTGAAGATTATAAGTATAGAAGAGTAAAAGCAATAATATAACCTTCACCATTTGACATATAAAAGCAAGCAAAAAGCAAAAGGAAACATGATAGTTTGTAGGTATAAGCCTGTTGTAAGAAAATATGAATATGCCTACTTCTAAGGTATAAAAACGCAAATTGTTTATAAAAATGTTATAAAAGTTTATTTGTACATACTAGGTAGTAGTTGTATTAACATAATATCTATGCGAAAAATAAAAGCTAGGGTATATATTTATTAATTCATTCAATTATCTATTCACGAACTAGCGGGCTCTATAAGCCAGCCAGTTCGTAAATTGATAAATAAATAAAAATAAAATAACATTTTTACTAAATGATTACAGTAATTACATGTGAAATATTAATTCAGTTGTAGTATTTGCAAGAAGACTACATCTATTATTGTGCCAATCTTGAGGAAAGAATTCGATAAAAGGTGCAATAGCTAGATGTTTATTGTTTTATTATAAAAGTTTTTAAACATCGATTTAACTATATTTGTTTCCAAGTGAATGAAGCCTTTGAATTGGAGAGTTTACGAAGTAATTATTTGCAGATTTGGTAACAAAATATAGAGCATTTAAACGAGTATCGCGGGTAGGTATACGCAAATTAATTAAGCTCGTTAAATCGAGGGCGTCCAGGCTGCCATTTGATATATCGAAAAGGCAAACTAAGTCACTCACTGTGCGTCTTGTAGTTAAATTGCTTAGGTTTAGTAATTCCATTAGACATGTATAATTAAGTTCTGCGATTGGTATTCCAAGTTTGTAATTAATAAACCTTAGAAACTTATGTTGTACTCTTTCGATTTCTTGCTGGTGAGTCTTATAAAATGAAGCCCAGATTGTTGAGTTGTACTCCAAATTACTTCTTACGTCATGAAAAATATAAGCGTAAACTACTAAACAGATCTCTTTTTCAAGATTTTACTATGAACTCGTATAAGAAACAACTTTGAAAAAATACTGTTTTATGGCTATGTTTATTTGCTACCACTTGACTTGATAAACTTTTTTTCCGTTTTTATTAAATTATGCACAAAAAATTTAAATTCACTTTGGCGCTTACGTAATAATTTTTTGAGTGAAACATTGTATGGAATTCTATTATTACTTCAGAAGCCCGCGGAGAGCGGCAGCGGACAGACGTTAGATTTGTGCCAGAATTGTTAACGGTTTCTTTCCTGGTGACATAATTTTAGCTAGGGGCATTTTTAGTTCTCAAACCGTGAGGGAAATTTTGTGTTTTTTCTGATATTATTATTTTTCGTCACCAAAATATTACACCTTTTCAATACATCTATTTGAAATTCACTTTCGTTTTCTTGAAAGTATGTATGAACTACCTGACATCCAATTGAGCTGAAACTCAGCAGATAGACTCGTTGTCGATAATGATTCATCGTAGTGGACAAATACGCATTTATCTGAAATTGAATGACATTACAACAGTTAATATACGCAATAAATGTCGGTCTTACCAAATTGGGATTTGGCTCATTTGTTAGCGTGTTTGACTCCAGTTTCTGGGGAGGAAGATTTATTATTTATTAAAATCTAGATATATATTTATTAATAAAATCAGATGTATTTATGGCAAAAAAACTTAGATTTTTTACAGATTCATTTTTAAATCTCATAATACTACTTGTTAATCGATGTTTTTATTCGGTGTTTACCTGAGTTAATGATTTATTTCTCATGGAAAAATGCTTTCCGGTTGTATTAATAATTACTAATGATGAGTTTTTATAGGTCCATAATTGAAAACAGGGAGTTAAAACAAAAACAAATATTTAAATGTAATCACGCTAAGAAAACGAAACAATATTCTCAGGAAATGTGGACTCGCGTACAATAGGTGTGTAATCCAAATTACGGTTTTGTTTAGTTTTTATTTAATTAGATGAAATTTAGCTGGCAAAATTTGTTTATATATTGTTATTGCGCCCGCACTACTAATTTCAAGATATAAAATTTCTATAAATAATAATAAATTCCAAGAAAGATTAAAACACTATACGTACCTATCTCTGTTTCAATTTTCAACCTAATTTTGGTTCATAAGTTCTACATTGTTAAAAAAACATAAAAAATTACTGCTCTACTAAAGTTTTTTTAGTTTTTTTTTTAAATTTAAGTTTCACTGAAATTCACGAAAAACCAAACCTAGTCGTGCAATTAACTTGTTTGCATTTTTACGTCTTTATCTCGGTACCCATTAGAACTGGGAAATTGAATTTTTCTCAGAGAAGAGTGTGAGAGTTCATTTATAATATAGTTTTTCCTGAATTTAAAAAAAATATATGTTAATTTGTGTCGATCCACAAATTGATAGATTAAATGAAGAATTATTAGTTCATATGAGATGGTTGTGACTTGTTCTTTGCTAATATCTAATACTGTGATTTGTTTGCTTTAATTGTTATTTGAAATTGCATTTAATAATGATTTTATAATGATATAAGTGCGCAAATTTGGTAAAATGCATGTTAGTATTAAAGGTGTAAGATTTGAATGGTAGTTTATAAATAATGTTAGTTAGATTTTCAAATATTTTCAGGTTATTTGTAAGCTTTTGTTTTTGCTTTCTTCAAAAAAAATAATTCTATTAACTCTTCCGGCGGGAAGGGTAGTTTTACCTCTTATGCCGTTCCTATTTGAATGGAGAGGAAGGAATTGCTTTCCCGATACTTTTATACTAATATCAATCTCTTTGTAAGGGTTCCAACTTCCATTATATGTACATGTATTTAAAGAATTTGAACCAACTCTACAACTTTTTGTCCTTTGTGTGGAAGAATATTTTATCAAAAGGAAACTGTATATAAACCCGTAGAACGGATAACACATGCTTCCACTTGTCGCGCGTGATGCGGAAGTTTTTGTTTGTTTTGTGATTAATGATTTGTGCGAAAATGAAGAAAGAAAATATATATTAAAATACATACATTTTTTTAAAATAAAAATCACTCAATGGCTTAACACTGTCATTAAATGCAGTCTTATTTCAAAAGTAGGCTTTATTTTCAGATAAAAAAATTTGAAGAGTGTGGTGACAAATATATAGAAAATCTCAATAAATATATGTATTATTTTAAAAGAAATAGCTGTTTAATACTAAATTGAATACTCGAATTGGATTTTGTGATTGAAGTGTGTTATTATAAATAATTAATATATATATATAATTTTAATAACGCTCTTATTGTTTTTAATGATTAATTATATAAATATATCGAAAAAAAAATTAAAGCATTTAAAAATAAAAATTAAATTGTGTAATTATATCAACCATTAATCCCTAAAGTTTAAGAATTCTTGGCAGTTGAAAGTCAGCGCGTTCACGACTGCTGTTCTCACAAAAACTCCGCTAGTCCACCTGTTAAAAAGGGTTTTAGCGAGCGTGCGGCAGGATCAACATAAGGAGATCATGCCGGGCGCTTTCTACCTATTGCAGGGACCTACAGCACGGCGACTATATTATTTTTAAATTCCTTGACAACGCAGATAATCTTAACGATATGCGTAGCTCGATTATTATTTTGGAAGTTGAAGGAACAAAAATATTTATGGCATTCAAATTTTTTTTTTAAATTATTTAATAAATGTTTACATGTTACATTTTTTGTCATTTTTTTCAACTACCATACTAGGCTAATGCCCGTGTTGTGGTAGTTATACATGAAATAATAATAAAGATAACATAAAAGAACAAAAAATAATATTTTAAAGAAACATAAGTATGCAAGTATGAATCATACATGAAATAATAATGAAAATCAAAATTTTAAAAAATCATTAGAACTAAAGGTAAATACTCCTCCCATAAACACGAGCTTCTGGAGCTCAACTTATGGAGTAGTAGAGTAATAATGAAAAAAATTCTAAATATAAGTCTGCATATTGTTATCATTTATAATGTTAAATAATTTACAAGTAATAAATAAAAAAAAATAAAAAAAATAACATAAAAGAACTAAAAAATTTAATTACTATTTTATAGAAAAATAAGCACGCAAGTATGAATCATACATGAAATAATAGTAAAAATAACTTAAAAGAACTAAAAAATACTATTTTATAGAAACATAAGTATGCAAGCATAAATCATACATATAGTAATAATAAAAATAACTTAGAAGAACTAAGAATTACAATTTTATAGAAACATAAGAAAGAAGTAAAGAAAAAAAAACAAATTTGATGATAAATAAAACTAAGAACAAATATATTAAAATTAATAGTAAACTGAAAAATAAAGAAAAAGTATATGTATATTTAAAAACATACAGATAAAAATTTAAAAAATTAAGATTAAAATATAAACATGATTAATATAGATTGTTTAGTGCATATAATTGTTTGTGTGCATGTTTATTTATTGTAGGTATTATCTATAAGACAACATGTTTATGTTCAACACTCAATTTTAATTTTCGTGATATGAGACAAGTTGGACAGAAGTTTTTATAATATTTTTTTTTTGTGTTAGGAGCTCATATAATCTTTAAAGAAAGGTCGTCCCCTTTCAAATATCCATTAATGTACACGGGCAGTGAATATGGATATAGAATTGCTTGACTTTAAGTCGGTACTCAAAACATTGTATATTTTAGGCGCGATGAACCAGAATTGCCGTTGAGCGAATGAGGTTTTAGTTTGAGGAGCCACGCAACCCAGGTTTGATAAAAAGCGGGTGTGAGCTTGGTGTTGTGGAGCCACCAGTAGGTTATTTTTTCGTATGTAACAAATGCTTACCTTGGTAAATATCTGTCGTATATCTAAGACCCTGATTTTAGCAAAGAGTTCATTTGAGGGATGGGTAGGTTGGCATTTAAATATAATTCTCAAAATTAGTTTTTGAACTGTGATAATAGGATTAATAATGGATTCAGCACAACCACCCCATCCCACTATACCATATGTTGCTATAGATTGGAAAAGGGAAAAGTATACGCTTCTTAAAGTCTGTAAATCAAGGATGGACCTAAGGGAGCAGAATACATGGCAGAGTTTACGAAGTTTGTTTACTGTGTCACTGATATGGGCTTCCAACCGTAGTTGGTTGTCTATGATTATTCCCAAATATTTAACTGCATTTGATGATTTGAGGGTAGAACACGTGCAATTTATATTAGGTGTGATTTCGTGAGTGTGTAAATTGAGTGAACACGAGTGAATGATAGGTTTAGGGCAGTTGTTGGGTACACTATGTTTGCGGATGGAAAATGTCATGTATTGTGTTAATTTAATTCCTCTCAAAACTTTCTTCTAGCTAAGCGACGGTACACTGTTTGCGACTTTATGCACTATGCGATATGTAGACATTTTTTGCAAGTTTAAGTTTCTCACTCGTGGACCAACTGACCCCCGGATTCCAACACACCCCTCATTAATCATTCCTCTCCAGAACTTCCTCTCTATCCTCTCGTAAAAAATACCCTCCACACAGCCTCCTAAGATGACATAGATGTTTGGAACTAATGTAAAAAAAAACCTTCAACATTTTTCTAATTTCGCTTTGAAAAAAATTCCAGAAAGTGTGGAGTCTATGTCACCTGACTATACAAACGACACTTGTGTAGCTGTTGCGATAATGACTCATGGTAAATACAACAATTTGGACACAACTAGTGGGGAAATTAGTATTGCGGACGTAATAAGAGGACTTATTTCAACTAAAAAGGATACGGAGAGAAAAGATCTCTCCGGTAAACCAAAAATGTTTTTCATGCAGGTAACTATTTAATTCACCAAATTATTTATAGAAGTCCACCGTCTGCAATGTTTAAGTATTTGATTTACTTGATCATGCCATGCCTTCATTGGATGTTTTCGATTTCTCCTACCTTTCACTTCCACGTCATACATTATCTTTACACTTTTTACATCGTGCATCTACAATTTGGGAGGCGGGTATGTCCCGCCGCCCGGGAACCAGTCATTGGATAACCAACTATTCTGCCATAGGTCATCCCAAGTAGTTTGCTACGTTTGGTGACGTTGCAGGGGTGTCCGGGTTCATTGGGAGGAGGTGTGTTCAGGTCTTGCCCACCTGCTGCGTGGCGGGCCGGATCGGAAGAGTGCAGTTTAAGGACACACTTTGAACTCTCCAGCTGGTCTCTTTCGACCCATCTTTTTGCACCGCATCGAGAGGGATGGATTTATAAGTTCATCACACCTGGACAAACTGACCCCTAGATTTCTAACCACCCTTCATACATTGTTCATTCCCAGAACTTCTTCTCCTTCCTTTCCTTAAAAATACCTACAACACGCCATCTCCAAAGATAGGTCTTTAAGAAAATTATTTTCCTCACGGCCTCCTGTGTGTGGAGCCACCATAAGACGGGCTTTGATCGAATATTCTTCTCCTCAAAGTTCGTTGCGCCATAAAACTATCCAAATATTATCAATCTATCTTGTTTCTTTCCTGAAGGTTTGCCGGAATAACCCGCAAAATGTTTTGCCTATCCTGCCGCCCGACATGCCACTGGAATTCGATGACACGCTGCTCTTCCATAGTACTTACCAGGGAAAGCTTGCATATCGAGATGCATATAGCGGCTCTTATTTTTTTCAGAAATTTTGTGAAACGATCGATGCGATTGAGGTTGGCGAATCCATCTCACTGACTGACATATTACAAGAGGTGCAGAAATGCTTTGTGAAAGAACATGAGACACTTCAGATGCCTGTTATTTATAGTACTTTGACCAAACACCTTTTCGTTACAAAGCGTTCAACTCCTACATTGTAAGCTTTCAACTATTTATTTTTTAATTTATAGCTTCTCGCTCTGCCCATAAAATGTTTTTTTTTTATAAAAGTTAATTTCACTAGTCACATAGTCAAGCCAACATAAAGATACGAGTATCACAAAGATAAAGTAATACTATAATACAATGACAAAATATACCAAAAATAAGGAAGAATTATTAGTTGCTATTTTTTAGTTCGTATTATATTTACGTATTGAAAATGTTGTTTTTTATCAATTTCATTTTCCAATTTGGAAAATTTTAATATTTTTTGATAGGTTTTGTTACTTTTATTCGTGAAATATAACAACAAGCCTTCTCTTCAAGCGGCGAGAAAAACAAACAAAATAATTAAGAAAAAAAATACAATCATAATATATTTTTGCTATGTTTACATGTACACGTTTCTGTTTTTTACATAAACATTCGTATTATTTAAATAAAAATAAAATCTGTATTTACAGAAAAACATGTGAATTAAAATTTTAAAATTTGGTCAGTAGTATTATGGTGAATTATAAATAAATATATGGTGAATTATAAATTTTTGGAATAATTAAAAAGCGTTTCTCTAGCTAGTTTCACAGAGAGATACCTCAATTACCTAAATACCTTTTAATTGTTCTGTTGCTCAAGCGATTTTCGGTTGTTGTAAAAAGAATATTTCGGAAAATATAACATTTAAGGCAATAAAGATATTTTTTCATATTATTTTTAAGCAATAATTATTAGCATGAAACACCAATACTTTCAATTTATATAGGTGTTCCAGGTAAGTAATTATTGCTTAAAACAATTTAATCCTGTGTGCTGTTAATAAAAACCTTGTCACGTAAAATAAAAAATTAAACTTTATTTTTAGTGTACGAATTCAACTTTTTGGAATAATTGCATCGAGTGGTAGGTGATATCTTTATGCAATCTTATTTTTAAGGTTTTTCTAGTGGCTTAATGTGAGTCTTATAATACCGACTCTTTTGACATTCGAAAATTACTAAATAAATCTAAGTCACTCAATATTTGGTTGTCACCGCCTGTGTAACCCGATATTATCGTCCATTACGTCACCCATTCCGTTATATCTATTATAAATATTATCGTATTTATTAATATATTTATCTTCATATTCGTTCTCCATATAAATTTGATACTAATTTATACTAATTTCAAATTATACTATTTTTTAAAATTATAATGTTCTCCCATAATAAGCAATTGCTTGTGTGTATGGGATGAGGTATTTTTTGTCAAGTTTTTTAGATTTATTGTATTTTTTAATTTTAATGTTTTTTTTAGTCAAGGTTTTCAGTATATTTTTTTAATTCTGTTTTGAATTTTTTGAATCAATCTGATCTTTTATTTTCTGGAAATTTATTGAAGAAATTTGTTTCTAAGTATTTGTAGTTTTGTTGACCAAAAGTTTTTTTACAAATCGTAATTGGTAGCATGTATTTTTTCCTGAGATTTGCTGTGTTTTTGAATGGTACGGTTTTGTTTAGGATATCCTTTTGTAAACTTGAAAGGTCGAGTGATACAGGAATAGAGTATTTAATTTACTGACTTTAAATTCTTAGAATATGATGAATATAGATTTCTTTATTATAATTTTAATTATTAGTATTTCGCAATGTAAAGAGGTTTGGTGTGAGTTTTATAGGCGCTCCCCATCCTATTATGCCATAGTTGTTTGGTTCCTCTAGCTTGATCGATGGTTGATCGCCACCTAAACGAGAACTGTGTTGGAAAAAACGTAGTTGTACATTTGAGCGACGTTTAGCCAAAATTTCGGTCAACAGTTGATCAGTAGAATACTGGGAACGAAAGGCGTTACTTTAATTTTAAGCTTTTCGACGTAATTTATGTTGGCTGTTTATATTTAATTGTACTCTCCGAATGCTTATCTGTAAAATTAGAGCACATGTATGCAATTCATGAGTTAACACTTAACAGTAGGATTTTCACTGACTTGGTATTTCTATGTAATATGTATTCTAAATGCTACATTTGATAGTCCAGAATTGCTTGCATTGATCAGTTATGTATAATTATTATCTATGTGTACTATGTGTAGGTATCAACTATGTAAAATGTATAATTAGTATTAATTTTCAAATGTAAAAGCCCTTGAAAGGGGCTTTAATAAATAAATATATTTAATTTTAAAAAAATTAAAAATTGTACTTACTTTTGTAGAGCATAGTAAAATAAAATTGTTTCAATCAAACTTGAAATAAATAAACGTTACTACACATCAAAAAATTGACAATTGTTTTTATGTAAGTTTTTGTGGTTAACGTGTAGACCTTACGAGTATTTAACTTAGTAACTTTGTTCCACTTGCAAATATCCGGTGTGTAATTTATTCTATCCTTAATTAAATTTGGTATTAAGTAGTGAAATTTCCGACAGTGTAAATTTATCACGGAACCTAGATAAACAAGAACAAATTCTTGAATCGACAATTTGCTTCTTGATTAACATAGGATCACAATTGGCAAATCCAATTAAATAATCACTAGTTTCGTCCACATAAACAACGCGAGCCGATCACAACTAGCAAAAGGGCAAAATAAGGAGTGCGAGCTTTCGCATCAATGTTCTTATTCATTATTTAGTTTTGTCGGCTCAGCGCGTTGTGCCTTGTTCGTGTGGACGAAACCATTGACTAATATTTAATGTATTAATTATAAACGCCCTGCCGGGCTTTTACATGGTTATTTTTTGGATTGAGCATGGTACATGATGGATATAAAATTTCATTCAAATTTATAAAGTATATAAGAAAAGGGAGAAAAGATTAAGAAGAAATTAGAAACCAGTTTTCAAATTGCAGACGATATCAAAATAACACTAAAGGTTCTTAAACATGATTTACAATAAGAACAATCTAAACATTTATACAATCGCTCGATGATATGCGATGCTCCCAAATAATAATTTTTTGCCACATAAAAATATCATTCAAGTATATTTAATTCATGTAAAATTACCTATATTAATTATGTCAATATTAGAGGTGATTTTGTTTCCAAGTGTATGAACGCAAGAAATAGATATACTCGTATGTATGTGGTAGTTAGTTAACTACCACAAGAAGACACACGTAGAAGATAATGGTTAAAACCGGTTAGTAGTTAGTGTTAACAATTAATAATAATAATAATATTTATCATCCGATTTGTATAGCGCCTTGTTGTGCAAAATCATCTCAAGGACGCTGTACAAATTTATAATACATTTCTACAATTTGTTTTTGCTTTTAATAATAATAATAATTAATAATAATTATATAATAATAATATAATGTCAATATGAACGATGTCAATATGTTCATTGTTCGTTCATATTTTTATGTAACCAAACTAGAAACAGATATGTTGTTATATAGGAAAAAATTACATTCACTTTTCTCACAAAATTATCCGATTGCCCAGGTAAACGAACAAAGATTAGCAGACCAAAAGCGAGCAATTTTCAAAAATAATTTAATTCCTGTAGTCACATTAAAACAGATTAAAAGAGAAGTAGCAGATAGATTGCAAATGGTAAATAATTTAGAACAAATTAACACAATTAATGTCATATCAGATGCATTGAATGTAGATAGTTTGGATAATATTCTAGTCGAAATGTCAAATGATATTACAGTAGATTCAAATAACTTAGACATTATTTATAATCTTAGGGAAATCAACATTGCAAATTTAAACTTTGTTGATGATAATGTAATAGAATTAGCTAACTTACTTCATAATAATATAAACAGATATATAGATGTAGAACCAACAGTTAGACCAAAATTACCAAAATTACATACGTCAAAGAAATTATCTAAATTAATTTTTGAATTAAATAACATAATTTTACCAAAAATCATATTTGACGAAATTAGTTTTTTAGATCTTCATACAATAGTATATGCTACTGCTATTACTGTTTGTAATAAGTTAGGAATCAAATTATCATCCTCTGATGATAGATCATATAGTTATAGTAAACCAGAATGGCAGATCAGATTAGAAAATGATGTAGTATTTTTAAGAAGTAACATAGCTAGAGTAATAGAATATAAAAATGGGAATAGAAGTAGGAAAATTTTGAGACATGTAGATGAAATTGGGAGAAAATTTGGTTATAATATAGATAGTCATAATAATGAAAATATAATCAATGATTTATTGGATTTATTAAAACAAAAATTAGGCGTAAAAGCTAGTAGATTAAAAAGATATAATTATACGTATAATAAAAAAAATAATAACAGATTATTCCATAAAAATGAAAAAATATTTTATTCCAAACTTGACGATAAACAAAATATTATTTCGAATAATAATATTCCGTTGCCATCTGAATCAGATATGCGCGATTTTTGGACTAAAATTTGGAGTAAAGATATAAAACATAACGAGTCAAGTCCCTGGATAGAAAATGAAGAACTCAATTTTTCAGGCATTGAACAAATGAGTTTTTCTAATATATCGGTTGAATTGTTAACCAAAATTATTAAAAATACTCATAATTGGAAAGCCACGGGTTGTGATTGGATACATAATTTTTGGTACAAACGTCTAACTACTTTACATCCTCTTTTGGCAAAAAATCTTTCAAAATTTGTCAGTCAACCACAAAATTTTCCAAATTTTCTAACTAAGGGCATTACTTATATGTTGCCCAAAAGCGAAAATATTAATAATCCCTCTCAGTACAGACCCATTACATGTTTACCGACAATATACAAAATATTAACCTCTTGCTTGACAGATTTAATATATACTCATTTAGATGAAAAAAATATTTTATCTGAACAAGAAAAAGGTTGTCGCAGAAAACATATGGGATGTAAAGAACAATTAGTTATTGATTCTGTAATTCTAAAACAGATTCAAACTCGAAAACGTAATTTACATACTTGCTATATAGACTACCAAAAGGCTTTCGATAGTGTCCCGCACTCGTGGCTGATCAAAGTATTAAATATATATAAAATTAACCCCATTATTATTAGCTTTTTGGAAAATATTATGTCCTTTTGGAATACCAATTTACTTATCAATTTAAAAGGTAAGAAAATAGTAATACCGGGCATTTCAATTAAAAGAGGAATTTTTCAAGGAGACTCATTGAGTCCTCTTTGGTTTTGTTTAGCATTGAATCCTCTATCTAAAATGTTAATTAAAAGCAAGTTTGGAATAAAAGTTAAGGGTAATATAAGGGAGAGTAGTACAATTTCGCATTTATTATATATGGATGACATAAAATTATTTTCGAATTCTGAACAAAATTTAGAGAAAATGATCGAGGTAGTTAAAAACTTTTCAGATGATATCAAAATGACTTTTGGTTTAGATAAATGTAGAACGATCCATATAGAGAAAGGCAAAATTGTAGATGGGGACGAGAGTATATTTAGAAATTTCCAAATTACTAGTATGAAAAGGGATGAGGTTTATAAGTATTTAGGATACCCACAATCAAATAGATTAGACCATACTAGTATTAAAAATGATATTAGGATTAAATTTCAAACTAGGATCAGGAAAATTTTAAAATGCAATCTATCTGCTAAAAATTTAGTAAAAGCAATAAATACTTGGGCAATACCTCTATTAACGTACTCATTTGGCATAATTAAATGGTCTAATACAGATTTAGATAACT
Source organism: Hesperophylax magnus (assembly GCA_026573805.1). Lineage (NCBI taxonomy): Eukaryota > Metazoa > Arthropoda > Insecta > Trichoptera > Limnephilidae > Hesperophylax > Hesperophylax magnus. The sequence continues at coordinate 1,858,320 of JAIUSX010000025.1, read as the reverse complement.
TAGAAAGATTAATTAGAACTACGCTAACAAAGTTTAATTGCCATCATCCAAATTCAGCTATAGAACGAGTTAATTTACCTAGAAATTTAGGAGGTAGAGGTATAATCAAAATAACTTCTTTGAAACATAATCAGGTAGAAATGCTAAGAACTTTTTTCCATAGGAAAGCTCATAGCTCAGAAATGCACAAAATAATTTGCAAGGCAGATAGAAATATTACACCTTTAAATTTATACGATGAGAATGCCAACATTTTTATAAATCCCAACCAGGAATTATTAGATTCCTGGTCAAATAAAATTTTACACGCAAAACACTTCAATTATCTCAACCAAACGTATGTTGACAAAATTTCGTCAAACAAATGGTTGAGTATTGGAGAGTTGAGCGCAGAAATAGAAGGATTTATGCTTGCCATTCAGGATAGAGTCATTAATACTAAAAATTATAGAAAGCATATAATCAAAGATACAAATCAAATTGATGATTTGTGTAGAAAATGTTTGGCTTTTCCGGAAACTATAGAACATATTATATCGGGATGTTCTATATTAGCACCGTCCGAGTATACATTTAGGCACAATCAAGTTTTAAAAATAATTCACCAAAATTTGGTAATTAAACATAACTTGATTGACTGCCGTAATGTAGTACCATATTATGAATACGAACCAAATTCATTTTTAGAAAACGAATTTTATAAAATATATTATGATAAAACTATACTAACAGACCGAGCGATTAGTCATAATAGACCCGATATAGTTTTACATGACAAAATTAAAAAAATAACTTATATCATTGATGTCGCTATACCAAATTCCTGTAATATTCAAAAATCTGTTAGCGAAAAAATAAGAAAATACACAGATTTAGGAAATGAAATAAAAAGAATTTGCCATTCTCAGACTGTAAAAATATTACCATTCGTTATTTCGGCTACTGGCATTATACCTAGCTCTCTAATTAAAAATTTAGGCGTATTAGATCTTTCAAAAAAATTATATATAAAGATGCAAAAGTCGGTCATTTTGAATACATGTAGGATAACAAAAGATTTTTTAAATGTTTATGTTGAGGGATCCGTAGGATTTATAGGCCCTGTTAGAAGTTCTACCGAGCCGAACCCTCTGATATGAAAATATCTGGAGTCGGTGAATTATTTTCCCATTTGATCTCTGGTGAGTTGACGTGTTGTTCTTGTATTGTTTTGTATTTATTTTGCTTATATAATGCACTTACATAATGTTGATTGACTAGATGATCATTTGTGGAAAAGTGAGTGGAAGGGTTAAATTTTTCCTTTGGGGAAGATTTAACCCGGACAACTAAATCGGAAGTTAAAAAAATAATAATACTATACTGACAGATCGAACGATTAGTCATAATAGACCCGATATAGTTTTACATGACAAAATTAAAAAAATAACTTATATCATTGATGTCGCTATTCCAAATTCCTGTAACATTAAAAAATCTGTTAATGAAAAAATAAGAAAATACACAGATTTAGGAAACGAAATAAAAAGAATTTGGCATTCTCAGACTATAAAAATATTACCATTCGTTATTTCGGCTACTGGCATTATACCTAGCTCTCTCATTAAAAATTTAGGCGTATTAGATCTATCAAAAAATTTATATATAAAGATGCAAAAGTCGGTCATTTTGAATACATGTAGAATAACGAAAGATTTTTTAAATATTTATGTTGAGGGATCAGTAGGATTTATAGGCCCTGTTAGAAGTTCTACCGAGCCGAACCCTCTGATATGAAAATATCTGGAGTCGGTGAATTTTTTTTTCCCATTTGATCTCTGGTGAGTTGACGTGTTGTTGTTCTTGTATTGTTTTGTATTTATTTTACTTATGTAATGCACTTGCATAGTGTTGATTGACTAGCTGATCATTTGTGGAAAAGTGAGTGGAAGGGTTTAGTTTTTCCTATGGGGAAGATTTAACCCGGACAACAAAATCGGAAGCATAAATATAATATAATAATAAAGAACAAAGATTAGCAGACCAAAAGCGAGCTATTTTCAAAAATAATTTAATCTCTGTAGTCACATTAATTAACAGATTAAAAGAGAAGTAGCAGATAGATTGCAAAGGGGAAATAATTTAGAACAAATTAACACAAGTAATAATGTCATATCAGATGCATTGAATGTAGATAGTTTGGATAATATTCTAGTCGAAATGTCCAATGATATTACAGTAGATTCAAATAACTTAGCCGTTATTTATAATCTTAGAGAAATCAACATTGCAAATTTAAACTTTGTTGATGAAAATGTAGTAGAATTAGCTAACTTACTTCATAATAATATAAACAGAAATATAGATGTAGAGCCAACAGTTAGACCAAAATTACCGAAATTGCATACGTCAAAGAAATTATCTAAATTAATTTTTGAATTAAATAACATAATTTTACCAAAAATCATATTTGACGAAATTAGTTTTTTAGATCTTCATACAATAGTATACGCTAGTGCGATTACTGTTTGTAATAAGTTAGGAATTAAATTATCATCCTCTGACGATTGATCATATAGTTATAGTAAACCAGAATGGCAGATCAGATTAGAAAATGATGTAGTATTTTTAAGAAGTAACATAGCTAGAGTAATAGAATATAAAAATGGAAATAAAAGTGGGAAAATTTTGAGACATGTAGATGAAATTGGTAGAAAATTGGGTTATAACATTGATAGTCATAATAATGAAAATATAATCAATGATTTATTGGATTTATTAAAACAAAAATTAGGCGTAAAAGCTAGTAGATTAAAAAGATATAATTATACGTATAATAAAAAAAATAATAAAAGATTATTCCAGAAAAATGAAAAAATATTTTATTCCAAACTTGACGATAAACAAAATATTATTTCGAATAATAATATTCCGTTGCCATCTGAATCAGATATGCGCGATTTTTGGACTAAAATTTGGAGTAAAGATATAAAACATAACGAGTCAACTCCATGGATAGAAAATGAAGAACTCAATTTTTCAGGTATTGAACAAATGAGTTTTTCTAATATATCGGTTGAATTGTTATCCAAAATTATTAAAAATACTCATAATTGGAAAGCCACGGGTTGCGATTGGATACATAATTTTTGATACAAACGTCTGACTACTTTACATCCTCTTTTGGCAAAAAATCTTTCAAAATTTGTCAGTCAACCTCAAAATTTTCCAAATTTTCTAACTAAGGGCATTACTTATATGTTACCCAAAAGCGAAAATATTAATAATCCTTCTCAGTACAGACCCATTACATGTTAACCGACAATATACAAAATTTTAACCTCTTGTTTAACAGATTTAATATATACTCATTTAGATGAAAAAAATATTTTATCTGAACAACAAAAAGGTTGTCGCAGAAAACATATGGGATGTAAAGAACAATTAGTTATCGATTCTGTAATTCTAAAACAGATTCAAACTCGAAAACGTAATTTACGTACTTGCTATATAGACTACCAAAAGGCTTTCGATAGTGTCCCGCACTCGTGGCTGATCAAAGTATTAAATATATATAAAATTAACCCCATTATTATTAGCTTTTTGGAAAATATTATGTCCTTTTGGAATACCAATTTACTTATCAATTTAAAAGGTAAGAAAATAGTAATACCGGGAATTTCAATTAAAAGAGGGATTTTTCAAGGAGACTCATTGAGTCCTCTTTGGTTTTGCTTAGCATTGAATCCTCTATCTAAAATGTTAATTAAAAGCAAGTTTGGAATAAAAGTTAAGGGTAATACAAGGGAGAGTAGTACAATTTCGCATTTATTATTTATGGATGATATAAAATTATTTTCGAATTCTGAACAAAATTTAGAGAAAATGATCGAGGTAGTTAAAAACTTTTCAGATGATATCAAAATGACTTTTGGTTTAGATAAATGTAGAACGATCCATATAGAGAAAGGCAAAATTGTAGATGGGGACGAGAGTATATTTAGAAATTTCCAAATTACTAGTATGAAAAGGGATGAGGTTTATAAGTATTTAGGATACCCACAATCAAATAGATTAGACCATACTAGTATTAAAAATGATATTAGGATTAAATTTCAAACTAGGATCAGGAAAATTTTAAAATGCAATCTATCTGCAAAAAATTTAGTAAAAGCAATAAATACTTGGGCAATACCTCTATTAACGTACTCATTTGGCATAATTAAATGGTCTAATACAGATTTAGATAACTTAGAAAGATTAATTAGAACTACGCTAACAAAATTTAATTGCCATCATCCAAATTCAGCTATAGAACGAGTTAATTTACCTAGAAATTTAGGAGGTAGAGGAATAGTCAAAATAACTTTTTTGAAACATAATCAGGTAGAAATGCTAAGAACTTTTTCCATAGGAAAGCTCATAGCTCAGAAATGCACAAAATAATTTGCAAGGCAGATAGAAATATTACACCTTTAAATTTATACGATGAGAATGCCAACATTTTTATAAATCCCAACCAGGAACTATTAGATTCCTGGTCAAATAAAATTTTACACGCAAAACACTTCAATTATCTCAACCAAACGTATGTTGACAAATTTTCGTCAAACAAATGGTTGAGTATTGGAGAGTTGAGCGCAGAAATAGAAGAATTTATGCTTGCCATTCAGGATAGAGTCATTAATACTAAAAATTATAGAAAGCATATAATCAAAGATACATATCAAATTGATGATTTGTGTAGAAAATGTTTGGCTTTTCCGGAAACTATAGAACATATTATATCGGGATGTTCTATATTAGCACCGTCCGAGTATACATTTAGGCACAATCAAGTTTTAAAAATAATTCACCAAAATTTGGTAATTAAACATAACTTGATTGACTGCCGTAATATAGTACCATATTATGAATACGAACCAAATTCATTTTTAGAAAACCAATTTTATAAAATATATTATGATAAAACTATACTAACAGACCGAACGATTAGTCATAATAGACCCGATATAGTTTTACATGACAAAATTAAAAAAAAATAACTTATATCATTGATGTCGCTATTCCAAATTCCTGTAACATTAAAAAATCTGTTAATGAAAAAATAAGAAAATACACAGATTTAGGAAACGAAATAAAAAGAATTTGGCATTCTCAGACTATAAAAATATTACCATTCGTTATTTCGGCTACTGGCATTATACCCAGCTCTCTCATTAAAAATTTAGGCGTATTAGATCTATCAAAAAATTTATATATAAAGATGCAAAAGTCGGTCATTTTGAATACATGTAGGATAACGAAAGATTTTTTAAATATTTATGTTGAGGGATCAGTAAGATTTATAGGCCCTGTTAGAAGTTCTACCGAGCCGAACCCTCTGATATGAAAATATCTGGAGTCGGTGATTTTTTTTTCCTTTTTTATCTCTGGTGAGTTGACGTGTTGTTGTTCTTGTATTGTTTTGTATTTATTTTACTTATATAATGCACTTGCATAGTGTTGATTGACTAGCTGATCATTTGTGGAAAAGTGAGTGGAAGGGTTTAGTTTTTCCTATGGGGAAGATTTAACCCGGACAACAAAATCGGAAGCATAAAAAAATAAAAATAAAAATAATTTTATGACTTGTATAGCGCCGTTTTTGTGCAAAATCAAACGGCGCTGTACAAACTTAAAATACATTTCTATAGTGATCTATGTTATTACTAACTATTTATGGAGATAATATACAGTACAATACTTACCTGGTAGGTCACTTGAGATTAACACTTAATTGACATTTTCTAATTGTTTATAAGCGAAATTTAGATACAAGATTTAGGACATAATTGGAAAATTGAATATAACTGGACTTACTTATAGAAATGGTATATTTAATTTAAGGGTATGACAGGTTAAAAAGGTAAGTTTTTAGTTTAGACCTACATTCTGTTGGACTTGTTATTGATCTTAGTTCCGGAGGAAGTTTATTCCAAGCCTTCGGCCCAGATACTCCGAAAGCGCTTAGGTTCTATCAGTCTGCCTACAGCTGATGATGTTGCTGATCTAAGAGTTGACTGCCTCAGACCAGTTTTTTCCGGGACGCATAGTTCAGAGATGTAGGGTGGGGCCATTTCATTGATGGATTAAAACACCATCCAGCACAGTTTGTACTGGATTCTTTCAGGGCACTTGAGCCAGTGAAGGTTACAAAGGTGTTCTGAAATGTGCGAATATTTTGAAACCCCAGTTATGAGCCGAGCTACTGCATTAAACACTGATTGAAGTTTTTCAATTTGATATTTTGGAAGGCTGGCATAAATGTCGTTGCAGTAATCGAGACGTGAGACTACCTAAGAGTTGATAAGTAGTTTTGTTGCATCTGAAGGAAGGTTTCTTTGGACAGACTTGAGTTGTCTTAGGTAAAAAAAACCGGTGCTTACAGTCCTATTTATTTGACTTGTAAACGAAAAGTCTGAATCTAAATTGACACGAGAAGTTTGACTGTGGTTTTTGGGATGATATCGCTGCCGGAAATAGTAATAGGTGAATCGTCTCTGAAATTTTGACGTTTATCAGTTAGTTTTGCTGCTCAGAGAAACTCAGTCTAGATGGATTGAGCTTCAGCTTGTTTGAAGACATCCAACGAGTTATTGCTTCTAGACATTCAGTTACACGGATCTTGAGACTATCGATTTCATTTAGAGCGCAGTAAAAATAAATTTGCTGATCGTCAGCGTAGCAGTGAGACAATTGATCAAATGACTCGTTTATTTTGGCGACATCATTTGTAAAAAGGATGAAGAGAAGTGGACCCAAAACGGATTCCTGGGGTACACCTGAAGAAAGTGTTGCGAAGTTTGACAATTTATTTCCAACCCTCACGGCTTGTAAGCGATTGGATAAATAGGATACCAGCCAATTTTTTATGTCGGAATTCTAACCAAATGTTTCCTCTAATCTCTTAATGAGGAATTCATGATCAATCGTGTCAAACGCTGCACTCATGTCTAGGAGTGAGATAAGTGATAACTTACCTGACTTTACAGCAAGAGTTATGTCTGATAGCATACGAAGTAATCCGGTTTCAGTTTAGTGGAACCTTCTGTACGCAAATTGACGTTTGGCGAATAATTTATTTGAATTCAAGTGACTGGTTATTTGTGCGGCAGAAATTTTCTCCAGGATTTTAGAAATAAATGGTAAGTTTGAAACGGGTCTATAATTACCTAAGTTATCGGCGTCTAGTTGTGAATTTTTCAGTATTGGTGTAACTACAGCTGACTTGAGTGGTTCAGGAAAGTCACCCGTGCTCAGTGATTTATTAATGTAGAACATTGTTTCAATAACCATGTCGGTATAGGATCAAGACTGCACTGCTTACTAGGCGAGCTTGAAATAATTTTTATTACTTCTTCCATCGTTGTGGGTTTGAAGGAAGAAAAAATTCCTTTAGAATTTAAAGTGAATATTGGCGGAGGGGCGTGAGATGCGGAAGCACGAATGGGTTCAATTTTTTCCCAAAAAAAAATTGAGAAGGCTTCCGGGGTAATATGTATTTTCGTTGGAACATAAATATATGAAGATACTATACAGTACCATACTTACCTGGTAGGTCACTTGAGATTAACACTTAATTAACATTAAGTAATTGTTTATTAGTGAAATTTAGATACAGGATTTTGATCTGATCTGATCTCTCTCGTATTTTGATCTCAAAATACGAGAGAGATGATCAATTCTAACAGCCAGGAAATAATTAAGGATGTTAACTGTGTCCTCATTTGTGTCATACAATGTACCTGTTGCCTGTGAATACAACCATTTATTTTTATTTTTAACTGAATAGTTATTATTATATCCTGATGAAGCTTGGTTTAAGCGAAACCGGTCGATGTGTAAAATAATAAATATTCGTGGTTAAATACAAAGTGTTTGTTTTATTTTAAAAAACAATCATTTATCATCCCAACAGGAATTTCATTTGACGAGAGAAGTGAAGTCTGGATTGTTGAATTAGTCCCCCGTATAAAGGCTTTTGCTGACCCTTTACTGAATGAATTAGATTCTCATATCTCTACGCTGAAATTTTTTTAAATTTTTATAACATAATTTTTTTTTATGTTAAGTATAAGTCAACAATAGACTCTCTTCTGTTCGTCGAATGAAATTCTATTCATGTACATTATTATTTATTTATTATTTATTAACGCCCTATCGGGCTTTTACATAGTAAGTTGACAGTATATGTATGGAAGTGTAACATGTACATGGAAAAAATATCTAATTATAATTTACTCATAAGATAATTAGAAAATAATATGGTAAAGTAAATCAAAGTATGAAGGCAAAACCTTTTTTTAAAGCTAATAAATATTGCAAGTTAATAACAAGCAAATAGGTCTAAAATTAGTTGCCTTTTGAAACTCACAAAGTTATTAACACCAAATATATCAATAATTTAACAATATTTGTTTGCAAGGTGATGAATTCTTGGAATTGGTGAATAAATAGAGTAGTTAGTATTGAGGTTATTGTTACATTTAAAAGTGTCTATGCATCGAGTTTCTGGCAGGTACATTCATATAAATTAATTCCAATAATTCAGGGCTGTCAATGAGAGATTTGATAATTTTGAATAAAAATAATATATCAGTTAGAACTCTTCTATCCGATAGTTTGAGAAGTCTGGTCTCGGTACGTAAGTTATTTTAATTTATAAATTCGATGGAAATATTCATTTTAAAATTGATGTACCGAACAAATTTATTTTGTACCTTTTCTAAGGCTTGAGAATGGACTTTGTAGAACGGTGACCATACTGTTGAATTATATTCTAATTTACTTCGTACTAATGAGCAATATAAATGTTTTAAAGTTAACACATTTTTAAACTTTGCCCCCATTCTCAAAATAAAACCGAGTATTCTCATTGCATCGCTAGTAGTTTCATCGATGTGTAAATTAAACTGTAGATTTTCGTGGAATAAGATACCGAGATCTAGAATCTGTGAAACTCGAAGAAGATTATCGCCATTAATGAAATAAGAAAAAATAGAGGATTTTTACCTTCGTAAAAACTAATAATCTGGCATTTACTAATATTTAGTTGCAAATCATTTTCTGAACACCAAGCAAATAGTTTATTCAGATTTGACTGCAAAATAGCGCGATCATTATCATCTTTAATTATTCTGTAGATCTTCAAATCATCGGCAAATAACAGAACTTTGACTTTGCTAAAAATATTTACGATGTCATTGATGAACAAACAAAATAATATTGGGCCCAGATGAGATCCCTGCGGTACTCCACTTGATGCCGCGAATTTGTAAGAAGTGAATGAATCAACCTTTACCGCTAAGTACCTTCCCAACAGATAACTCTTAAACCATTCAAACATGCTCCCTCTCACTCCCAACAATTTTAATTTACGTATTAAGATTCTGTGGTTTACTTTATCAAATGCTTTACTGAAGTCAGTATATATGGAGTCAGTTTGATATGATGTGATAAAGCCATTAACGATATCATTAGTGTATAATATTAAATTGGAAAGCGTTGATCTTCGTTTAATAAATCCATGTTGAATTGGTGAGATTACTCGTTTAAATTGAGATATCAACTTGTCCAGTACTAGGCTTTCGAAAAGTTTGGGTAAAGAAGACATTATGCATATTGGCCTATAATTTGTTACTTCGCTCTTATTTCCTTTTATGAAAATAGGCGTCAAATGACTAAACTTCCAAAGGTCAGGAAAAACACCTGATGAGAGTGACTTCATAAATAACTTATGTATGGGATGTGACAATGAATGCATACAATTAACTAGAAATCTAGGTGGAACTTTATCGGGTCCTGCGGATTTGCGGGAATCGAGACTCTTCAGCTTAGACATAACGTCCTCTATAGTTACTGTACAGTCAGATATATCAAGGTTTTCAACCAAATTAGAACAAGAGTACTTACTGTCTAAACTTTTACTAACATATACACCACCAAAAAACTCAGCAAACAGATTAACAGTTTCCTGTAGATTTTGTGATTGTTTACAATCGAATGACATAGTACTAGGTATATTAGTTCCATTTTCTTTTTGGGATTTAACATATTTCCAAAAGAAATTTGAGTCCTCCATGAGAGAGGCTTCGACAACACACATGTAACTGTTATAACATTTAGTAGAGAGCTTATTACATTCTGCCCTCATTTTTGAAAGGCAATATAATCGATAGCCAGGCGACTTTATTTGAACCTCTCGTGCGATATTTTTTTGACGTAAATTAAGTCAATCAGTTCTTTTGAGAACCATTTCGGAAATTCAGTTTCCCTATAAACTGTCAAAGGTACAAAATTTTCGATTGCAGAATTAACAATGGAGTAAAATTTTACAAGCTGTACATTAATATCAGCATCAGTGTCTAAAAATGACCAGTCACTCTGTTTAAGAAAGTTAGAAATTTAAACATAGTCTGCTTTTTTGAAATTGCGAGTTTCTTCTATCTTTTTTTACAGTGGGAATTGGTTTAAGATTAGACGTACATATTTTTAGTGGCGGATGGTAAACATCGACGGGCAAAAGTATTTCTGTACTTCTCACAACACATATATCAGACACATTGGACAAAACCAAGTCCAATGTACGGCTACCTATATTATGGACACAATTACACTGAGTTAGTCCCAAGAACAGGGCCATATCTCTAACTCCACGAATTTTAACATTGAAACAATAATTGTCAGTACTTATATTAATAATAATAATAATAATAATAATGTTTATTTCAGCTGGACAGAGCGGTGTGTGCAATGCTCTGCCTGCCATAAAAGTTTACATTTAAGTTAATACATAAAAATAAAATGAATAAAGAAATAAATAAAAATAATAAATAAAAAATCAATACATTGATGTGCACATACAAAATATGCACACACATTACACCAGTCGTAATGTGGCAGGTTGTAATAACCAACTAGAAGTAATTTTGTATGAGGGTATTGGGCGCAAATTGATTCAACCTCTTCACAGTGATTGCTGTAGCATTGAACTTCAGAATTTGGAGGTAGGTATCCCACTATTATTTTTCAAGTGTTCACTTTGACAAAAATTTGCTCGATGCTTGGGTTTTTCGTGGATATTTTTGAGGAACTGAGATTTTTTGAGATATTAATGGCTACACCACCCCCTCGTGTTTTGGCACTTGTTTTAGAATTTCTGTCCGTGCGGTGTATATTAAAATTAGGGAAGCCTAATTCAGCAGATTTAATTCCCGAGTCAAGCCATGTTTCGGATAAAAAGAAAATATCACTACTGATGGTTGCTGCCGATGCTACCAAAATGGGAAGTTTGGTGCGGATCCCTCTCACATTTTGGTAATAGCACTTTATTATTTGCTGTCGTAGTTTTTTGATACACAGTTTATAATTTTTGTGACTGAGGTCACGTATTTGATTGTGATATTTGTTTCACCGTTTTTCTTCCTCGTGTCAAGTTCGTTTCGTAAATCCTAAAATTGAGCCCTCTGCAAATTAGTTTGATCATTACTGGCCTTGATACCATTTTTAATTCTTGCACTTCTTGATAATACCTCACGCGCCGATACAGATTCCTTAAATTCGATCTTAATTGGTCTTGTTTTGTTAGCTCTTTGCACACCCAGTCGATACATCTTTACGACATTTGGTATGATTTCGCTATTAATATCACTTATTACTGAAACGACTTTTTCTTTATCCATTGCGATAGTCGTTGCAGTAGATTCCGAGATGCTCTCCGGAACATTAAAGAGAATGATATTCTTCGATCGGATTTTTCTTTCTTCTGCCTCCGCGAGCAAATCATTCATTGGAGAGCAGTTTACTGAAATTTGTTGCTTATCAATTGTCCTTTCGTAAGTATCAATTTTACCCACGAGAATCCCCACCTTCACTCCTACGTCTGTCATGTTTCCAGAGACGGTTGATAGTAGTGACAATATTTTCGTCATTTGATCCCTGGTGATTTTAAGTGCAGGATCGGTGATGGCTTTATGGAGGGCACTAATTGATTCTGTCGCCATATTTTATGATGACACGGCATAATCGTTATTATTCATAATGAAAATAAAATAAATATTATTTTTTAATTTTGGGCAAGAATTAAGTTTTGACAACCCTGCAGCACTAAGCGGGAACTACTATAATAAATGTGTATTCAGTTCACTCAGTGTCGTGAGTAAATGTCACTTTTCGTTTTAAATTTATAATAATGTTTGCACAGTACGGTTTATAAACACCAACGGTTTCGAATGGCAATAGTTATTATATGACAGAGATATTGAAAGAAGGGTAAATGTATTTATTGTTTTTGTGTTTAATTCGTAGAACTCCATTTAATTTTTTTTATAAATTTAATTTAGATTAAATTTGATAATATTATTATTAAGTTCTGCAAGTGTTTTAGTTTTTTATTATTGTGACAGCTGTTTCGGCTTACAAGGCCATTTTCAAACTGTGGTTAGTCCACATTGAGACGACGTATTTATGCTATTTCAAATGTAAATTTTGAAGGTGATTTATTACTGGTTACACCGATGACAATATGATCTATTGTTGGTTAAACCAATCTATGTTTTCCCTCAGTAAATGGTAATGAGTTCTTAATTATTTACTAATGACTTTATTGCTATGAATTATTTGGGTGCATTATACTGCTTGGGTTTTGTGAAAATACTGAGAAGTGGTGAGTAAATTATTTTCCGTACTTTATTAATTAGTGTTAAGTTTGGGTCATTCGTTCGTTTATTGATTTCTAATTGTTCAAGTAAATTTAATCTAATGCCCTTTTTTTCTATATGCAATGGTTTAGGACCCTTGTTGTTAAGTGGGGTATGATTATTCACCAAGAGATGTTCTGCGAATTTTGAGGATGTGTTTTTATTATTATAACATCGTATATGTTCCTTGAATCTAGTTGAGAATGCCCTCCCCGTTTGTCCGATGTAAGTGGCGTTACAATCGGCGTGGTCACATTTTAATTCATATATGCCACTGTTATTGAGTATAGGGATTTTACTTTTAGAGTTTTTAAGGCTTGTTCCTAAATTATTGTTTGTTCGAAAAGCTATATTTAAACCACATTTTTTAATTTCTTTTGCAATTTTTTCAGATATTGGGCCGAGGAATTCGAGACATGCAAATTTTTCTATATTTTTGTTATTTACCGGATATATTAAATTGATTTTATTTTTATATTTCTTATTTTTTATTATTTTTTCAATGTTATTTGCCTCATAGCCGTTGTTAATCGCGATCGTTTTTATCGTTTCCTTTTCTTTTATATAAGCTTTATTGTCTAAGGGAATGTTAATGAGTCTATGTACCATTGAATGGTAAGCTGATAATTTATGGGACCAAGGATGATTTGAATTTGAATTTATTGTTGTATCTGTAAAAGTTGGTTTTCTAAATATTTCAAAGGTATGTTTATTATTACTTTTACCAATTGTCAGATCTAAAAAGTTTATTTTACCTTCAATCTCATGTTCAACTGTGAAGCAGATTTTATTATTAACGGTGTTGGCCCAATTAGTAAAGATATCTAACTGTCGGTTGGTACCATTCCAACATATAAGGATGTCGTCTACGTATCGGACATAATATACTATATGTTTAGCTAAGGGAGATTTAAGAATTATATTTTCAATATAATCCATAAATATCTCCGCTAGAAGTGGACTTAATGGTGACCCCATGGGGAGACCATCATGTTGTTGGTAATAGATATCATTGAAAAGGAAATAATTTGTATCTACGCAGATTTTTATGAGCTGGAATAACTCTTTTCTTATTACCGGATTGATATTACATTTTTCCAAGATATTTTCAATTATTATTAGGCATTCTTTAATGGGGATGTTGGTAAATAGGGATTTTACGTCTAGAGAAATGAATTTACAGTTATGCGGGAGATTAAAATTTTTTATTTTATTAACTAGTTCTATCGAGTTTTTGACACTGTAACGTGGTGAAAAATTTGTTAATTTTTTGAAGATGAAGTTAAGTCTTTTAGCCAGGTTTGATGTAGGGGCGTTAATAAAAGATACTACGGGCCTTATTGGATTATTCGCTTTATGGAGCTTAGGTTGGCCATACAGAGCTGGGGCTCTTGAGTTCATGACCCTTACGTTTTTCTTTGACCATTCGGTGGGAAATATGGCATTGCAATTATTTATAAGGATGTTGACGTTATTGACAATTTTATTGGTTGGATCCTTAGTTAAAATTTTAAAATCTTCTGGTAACAAGAAGTCTTCCACCTTACTGATGTAATCAATTCTATCTAAAATAACGATTGAGTTACCTTTGTCAGCTTTGGTTATAGTTAGATTATTATTTTTAATTTTATCTCTAATTTCTTTCAATGTTCGGGTTTCTATACTGACAGCATATTTATTTTTATTGTTTATCGATTTTAGTGTTTTTTCTAAAATAACTGCCGTGACGTGTTTTGTTAAATTATTATTTTCCACTTTACGTAGAGAAATTTCAGTGTCGATAGCTAATGATTCTATTTGTTTGCGTGTTACTTCGCTAGGGATTTTATATTTAAAGCCTTTATCTAGTAAATTATTTTCATCCGTTTCAAATGCAGTGTTTGACAAATTCACAGTTTTTTTATAAAATTCTATATTTTTTCTGGTGGGAATCTTAGTTATTTTCGAACTTTTATTTTTGTTATCAATCAAATTTTGAAGTTTATTTTGTTGTGTTTTAAATTTTTCAAATATAATTCCGTTAATATGTTCACGTGTATCAAAATCTAAGGTATCAAATTCCCATGCGTGAAGTTTAAATGTTAATTCTGAATGGATCACCTTTATGTAGTGAAGCAATGTGTCCCGTTTCCGACAGCACTCCTTTGTTTCTTCCTTCAGCCATATCCTCTGTGCTCTCACCACAGTGGCTATGGCTGCCGTAGATGTACTTTTGATGGAGATCTGCACGAACTTCGGAATCACATTACACTTCAAGCACTCTTGGTTAAACCACAAATTTTGAACTATTTTTCGATGTTTGAGTTTAAGTCGTCTATATAAGATCACAAGGGTAGCTATATCAACTACCTTTAATTTATTTATTGTTTTTGTATTTAATTCGTAGAACTCCATTTAATTTTTTTTATAAATTTAATTTAGATTAAATTTGATAATATTATTATTAAGTTCTGCAAGTGTTTTAGTTTTTTATTATTGTGACAGCTGTTTCGGCTTACAAGGCCATTTTCAAACTGTGGTTAGTCCACATTGAGACGACGTATTTATGCTATTTCAAATGTAAATTTTGAAGGTGATTTATTACTGGTTACACCGATGACAATATGATCTATTGTTGGTTAAACCAATCTATGTTTTCCCTCAGTAAATGGTAATGAGTTCTTAATTATTTACTAATGACTTTATTGCTATGAATTATTTGGGTGCATTATACTGCTTGGGTTTTGTGAAAATACTGAGAAGTGGTGAGTAAATTATTTTCCGTACTTTATTAATTAGTGTTAAGTTTGGGTCATTCGTTCGTTTATTGATTTCTAATTGTTCAAGTAAATTTAATCTAATGCCCTTTTTTTCTATATGCAATGGTTTAGGACCCTTGTTGTTAAGTGGGGTATGATTATTCACCAAGAGATGTTCTGCGAATTTTGAGGATGTGTTTTTATTATTATAACATCGTATATGTTCCTTGAATCTAGTTGAGAATGCCCTCCCCGTTTGTCCGATGTAAGTGGCGTTACAATCGGCGTGGTCACATTTTAATTCATATATGCCACTGTTATTGAGTATAGGGATTTTACTTTTAGAGTTTTTAAGGCTTGTTCCTAAATTATTGTTTGTTCGAAAAGCTATATTTAAACCACATTTTTTAATTTCTTTTGCAATTTTTTCAGATATTGGGCCGAGGAATTCGAGACATGCAAATTTTTCTATATTTTTGTTATTTACCGGATATATTAAATTGATTTTATTTTTATATTTCTTATTTTTTATTATTTTTTCAATGTTATTTGCCTCATAGCCGTTGTTAATCGCGATCGTTTTTATCGTTTCCTTTTCTTTTATATAAGCTTTATTGTCTAAGGGAATGTTAATGAGTCTATGTACCATTGAATGGTAAGCTGATAATTTATGGGACCAAGGATGATTTGAATTTGAATTTATTGTTGTATCTGTAAAAGTTGGTTTTCTAAATATTTCAAAGGTATGTTTATTATTACTTTTACCAATTGTCAGATCTAAAAAGTTTATTTTACCTTCAATCTCATGTTCAACTGTGAAGCAGATTTTATTATTAACGGTGTTGGCCCAATTAGTAAAGATATCTAACTGTCGGTTGGTACCATTCCAACATATAAGGATGTCGTCTACGTATCGGACATAATATACTATATGTTTAGCTAAGGGAGATTTAAGAATTATATTTTCAATATAATCCATAAATATCTCCGCTAGAAGTGGACTTAATGGTGACCCCATGGGGAGACCATCATGTTGTTGGTAATAGATATCATTGAAAAGGAAATAATTTGTATCTACGCAGATTTTTATGAGCTGGAATAACTCTTTTCTTATTACCGGATTGATATTACATTTTTCCAAGATATTTTCAATTATTATTAGGCATTCTTTAATGGGGATGTTGGTAAATAGGGATTTTACGTCTAGAGAAATGAATTTACAGTTATGCGGGAGATTAAAATTTTTTATTTTATTAACTAGTTCTATCGAGTTTTTGACACTGTAACGTGGTGAAAAATTTGTTAATTTTTTGAAGATGAAGTTAAGTCTTTTAGCCAGGTTTGATGTAGGGGCGTTAATAAAAGATACTACGGGCCTTATTGGATTATTCGCTTTATGGAGCTTAGGTTGGCCATACAGAGCTGGGGCTCTTGAGTTCATGACCCTTACGTTTTTCTTTGACCATTCGGTGGGAAATATGGCATTGCAATTATTTATAAGGATGTTGACGTTATTGACAATTTTATTGGTTGGATCCTTAGTTAAAATTTTAAAATCTTCTGGTAACAAGAAGTCTTCCACCTTACTGATGTAATCAATTCTATCTAAAATAACGATTGAGTTACCTTTGTCAGCTTTGGTTATAGTTAGATTATTATTTTTAATTTTATCTCTAATTTCTTTCAATGTTCGGGTTTCTATACTGACAGCATATTTATTTTTATTGTTTATCGATTTTAGTGTTTTTTCTAAAATAACTGCCGTGACGTGTTTTGTTAAATTATTATTTTCCACTTTACGTAGAGAAATTTCAGTGTCGATAGCTAATGATTCTATTTGTTTGCGTGTTACTTCGCTAGGGATTTTATATTTAAAGCCTTTATCTAGTAAATTATTTTCATCCGTTTCAAATGCAGTGTTTGACAAATTCACAGTTTTTTTATAAAATTCTATATTTTTTCTGGTGGGAATCTTAGTTATTTTCGAACTTTTATTTTTGTTATCAATCAAATTTTGAAGTTTATTTTGTTGTGTTTTAAATTTTTCAAATATAATTCCGTTAATATGTTCACGTGTATCAAAATCTAAGGTATCAAATTCCCATGCGTGAAGTTTAAATGTTAATTCTGAATGGATCACCTTTATGTAGTGAAGCAATGTGTCCCGTTTCCGACAGCACTCCTTTGTTTCTTCCTTCAGCCATATCCTCTGTGCTCTCACCACAGTGGCTATGGCTGCCGTAGATGTACTTTTGATGGAGATCTGCACGAACTTCGGAATCACATTACACTTCAAGCACTCTTGGTTAAACCACAAATTTTGAACTATTTTTCGATGTTTGAGTTTAAGTCGTCTATATAAGATCACAAGGGTAGCTATATCAACTACCTTTAATTTATTTATTGTTTTTGTATTTAATTCGTAGAACTCCATTTAATTTTTTTTATAAATTTAATTTAGATTAAATTTGATAATATTATTATTAAGTTCTGCAAGTGTTTTAGTTTTTTATTATTGTGACAGCTGTTTCGGCTTACAAGGCCATTTTCAAACTGTGGTTAGTCCACATTGAGACGACGTATTTATGCTATTTCAAATGTAAATTTTGAAGGTGATTTATTACTGGTTACACCGATGACAATATGATCTATTGTTGGTTAAACCAATCTATGTTTTCCCTCAGTAAATGGTAATGAGTTCTTAATTATTTACTAATGACTTTATTGCTATGAATTATTTGGGTGCATTATACTGCTTGGGTTTTGTGAAAATACTGAGAAGTGGTGAGTAAATTATTTTCCGTACTTTATTAATTAGTGTTAAGTTTGGGTCATTCGTTCGTTTATTGATTTCTAATTGTTCAAGTAAATTTAATCTAATGCCCTTTTTTTCTATATGCAATGGTTTAGGACCCTTGTTGTTAAGTGGGGTATGATTATTCACCAAGAGATGTTCTGCGAATTTTGAGGATGTGTTTTTATTATTATAACATCGTATATGTTCCTTGAATCTAGTTGAGAATGCCCTCCCCGTTTGTCCGATGTAAGTGGCGTTACAATCGGCGTGGTCACATTTTAATTCATATATGCCACTGTTATTGAGTATAGGGATTTTACTTTTAGAGTTTTTAAGGCTTGTTCCTAAATTATTGTTTGTTCGAAAAGCTATATTTAAACCACATTTTTTAATTTCTTTTGCAATTTTTTCAGATATTGGGCCGAGGAATTCGAGACATGCAAATTTTTCTATATTTTTGTTATTTACCGGATATATTAAATTGATTTTATTTTTATATTTCTTATTTTTTATTATTTTTTCAATGTTATTTGCCTCATAGCCGTTGTTAATCGCGATCGTTTTTATCGTTTCCTTTTCTTTTATATAAGCTTTATTGTCTAAGGGAATGTTAATGAGTCTATGTACCATTGAATGGTAAGCTGATAATTTATGGGACCAAGGATGATTTGAATTTGAATTTATTGTTGTATCTGTAAAAGTTGGTTTTCTAAATATTTCAAAGGTATGTTTATTATTACTTTTACCAATTGTCAGATCTAAAAAGTTTATTTTACCTTCAATCTCATGTTCAACTGTGAAGCAGATTTTATTATTAACGGTGTTGGCCCAATTAGTAAAGATATCTAACTGTCGGTTGGTACCATTCCAACATATAAGGATGTCGTCTACGTATCGGACATAATATACTATATGTTTAGCTAAGGGAGATTTAAGAATTATATTTTCAATATAATCCATAAATATCTCCGCTAGAAGTGGACTTAATGGTGACCCCATGGGGAGACCATCATGTTGTTGGTAATAGATATCATTGAAAAGGAAATAATTTGTATCTACGCAGATTTTTATGAGCTGGAATAACTCTTTTCTTATTACCGGATTGATATTACATTTTTCCAAGATATTTTCAATTATTATTAGGCATTCTTTAATGGGGATGTTGGTAAATAGGGATTTTACGTCTAGAGAAATGAATTTACAGTTATGCGGGAGATTAAAATTTTTTATTTTATTAACTAGTTCTATCGAGTTTTTGACACTGTAACGTGGTGAAAAATTTGTTAATTTTTTGAAGATGAAGTTAAGTCTTTTAGCCAGGTTTGATGTAGGGGCGTTAATAAAAGATACTACGGGCCTTATTGGATTATTCGCTTTATGGAGCTTAGGTTGGCCATACAGAGCTGGGGCTCTTGAGTTCATGACCCTTACGTTTTTCTTTGACCATTCGGTGGGAAATATGGCATTGCAATTATTTATAAGGATGTTGACGTTATTGACAATTTTATTGGTTGGATCCTTAGTTAAAATTTTAAAATCTTCTGGTAACAAGAAGTCTTCCACCTTACTGATGTAATCAATTCTATCTAAAATAACGATTGAGTTACCTTTGTCAGCTTTGGTTATAGTTAGATTATTATTTTTAATTTTATCTCTAATTTCTTTCAATGTTCGGGTTTCTATACTGACAGCATATTTATTTTTATTGTTTATCGATTTTAGTGTTTTTTCTAAAATAACTGCCGTGACGTGTTTTGTTAAATTATTATTTTCCACTTTACGTAGAGAAATTTCAGTGTCGATAGCTAATGATTCTATTTGTTTGCGTGTTACTTCGCTAGGGATTTTATATTTAAAGCCTTTATCTAGTAAATTATTTTCATCCGTTTCAAATGCAGTGTTTGACAAATTCACAGTTTTTTTATAAAATTCTATATTTTTTCTGGTGGGAATCTTAGTTATTTTCGAACTTTTATTTTTGTTATCAATCAAATTTTGAAGTTTATTTTGTTGTGTTTTAAATTTTTCAAATATAATTCCGTTAATATGTTCACGTGTATCAAAATCTAAGGTATCAAATTCCCATGCGTGAAGTTTAAATGTTAATTCTGAATGGATCACCTTTATGTAGTGAAGCAATGTGTCCCGTTTCCGACAGCACTCCTTTGTTTCTTCCTTCAGCCATATCCTCTGTGCTCTCACCACAGTGGCTATGGCTGCCGTAGATGTACTTTTGATGGAGATCTGCACGAACTTCGGAATCACATTACACTTCAAGCACTCTTGGTTAAACCACAAATTTTGAACTATTTTTCGATGTTTGAGTTTAAGTCGTCTATATAAGATCACAAGGGTAGCTATATCAACTACCTTTAATTTATTTATTGTTTTTGTATTTAATTCGTAGAACTCCATTTAATTTTTTTTATAAATTTAATTTAGATTAAATTTGATAATATTATTATTAAGTTCTGCAAGTGTTTTAGTTTTTTATTATTGTGACAGCTGTTTCGGCTTACAAGGCCATTTTCAAACTGTGGTTAGTCCACATTGAGACGACGTATTTATGCTATTTCAAATGTAAATTTTGAAGGTGATTTATTACTGGTTACACCGATGACAATATGATCTATTGTTGGTTAAACCAATCTATGTTTTCCCTCAGTAAATGGTAATGAGTTCTTAATTATTTACTAATGACTTTATTGCTATGAATTATTTGGGTGCATTATACTGCTTGGGTTTTGTGAAAATACTGAGAAGTGGTGAGTAAATTATTTTCCGTACTTTATTAATTAGTGTTAAGTTTGGGTCATTCGTTCGTTTATTGATTTCTAATTGTTCAAGTAAATTTAATCTAATGCCCTTTTTTTCTATATGCAATGGTTTAGGACCCTTGTTGTTAAGTGGGGTATGATTATTCACCAAGAGATGTTCTGCGAATTTTGAGGATGTGTTTTTATTATTATAACATCGTATATGTTCCTTGAATCTAGTTGAGAATGCCCTCCCCGTTTGTCCGATGTAAGTGGCGTTACAATCGGCGTGGTCACATTTTAATTCATATATGCCACTGTTATTGAGTATAGGGATTTTACTTTTAGAGTTTTTAAGGCTTGTTCCTAAATTATTGTTTGTTCGAAAAGCTATATTTAAACCACATTTTTTAATTTCTTTTGCAATTTTTTCAGATATTGGGCCGAGGAATTCGAGACATGCAAATTTTTCTATATTTTTGTTATTTACCGGATATATTAAATTGATTTTATTTTTATATTTCTTATTTTTTATTATTTTTTCAATGTTATTTGCCTCATAGCCGTTGTTAATCGCGATCGTTTTTATCGTTTCCTTTTCTTTTATATAAGCTTTATTGTCTAAGGGAATGTTAATGAGTCTATGTACCATTGAATGGTAAGCTGATAATTTATGGGACCAAGGATGATTTGAATTTGAATTTATTGTTGTATCTGTAAAAGTTGGTTTTCTAAATATTTCAAAGGTATGTTTATTATTACTTTTACCAATTGTCAGATCTAAAAAGTTTATTTTACCTTCAATCTCATGTTCAACTGTGAAGCAGATTTTATTATTAACGGTGTTGGCCCAATTAGTAAAGATATCTAACTGTCGGTTGGTACCATTCCAACATATAAGGATGTCGTCTACGTATCGGACATAATATACTATATGTTTAGCTAAGGGAGATTTAAGAATTATATTTTCAATATAATCCATAAATATCTCCGCTAGAAGTGGACTTAATGGTGACCCCATGGGGAGACCATCATGTTGTTGGTAATAGATATCATTGAAAAGGAAATAATTTGTATCTACGCAGATTTTTATGAGCTGGAATAACTCTTTTCTTATTACCGGATTGATATTACATTTTTCCAAGATATTTTCAATTATTATTAGGCATTCTTTAATGGGGATGTTGGTAAATAGGGATTTTACGTCTAGAGAAATGAATTTACAGTTATGCGGGAGATTAAAATTTTTTATTTTATTAACTAGTTCTATCGAGTTTTTGACACTGTAACGTGGTGAAAAATTTGTTAATTTTTTGAAGATGAAGTTAAGTCTTTTAGCCAGGTTTGATGTAGGGGCGTTAATAAAAGATACTACGGGCCTTATTGGATTATTCGCTTTATGGAGCTTAGGTTGGCCATACAGAGCTGGGGCTCTTGAGTTCATGACCCTTACGTTTTTCTTTGACCATTCGGTGGGAAATATGGCATTGCAATTATTTATAAGGATGTTGACGTTATTGACAATTTTATTGGTTGGATCCTTAGTTAAAATTTTAAAATCTTCTGGTAACAAGAAGTCTTCCACCTTACTGATGTAATCAATTCTATCTAAAATAACGATTGAGTTACCTTTGTCAGCTTTGGTTATAGTTAGATTATTATTTTTAATTTTATCTCTAATTTCTTTCAATGTTCGGGTTTCTATACTGACAGCATATTTATTTTTATTGTTTATCGATTTTAGTGTTTTTTCTAAAATAACTGCCGTGACGTGTTTTGTTAAATTATTATTTTCCACTTTACGTAGAGAAATTTCAGTGTCGATAGCTAATGATTCTATTTGTTTGCGTGTTACTTCGCTAGGGATTTTATATTTAAAGCCTTTATCTAGTAAATTATTTTCATCCGTTTCAAATGCAGTGTTTGACAAATTCACAGTTTTTTTATAAAATTCTATATTTTTTCTGGTGGGAATCTTAGTTATTTTCGAACTTTTATTTTTGTTATCAATCAAATTTTGAAGTTTATTTTGTTGTGTTTTAAATTTTTCAAATATAATTCCGTTAATATGTTCACGTGTATCAAAATCTAAGGTATCAAATTCCCATGCGTGAAGTTTAAATGTTAATTCTGAATGGATCACCTTTATGTAGTGAAGCAATGTGTCCCGTTTCCGACAGCACTCCTTTGTTTCTTCCTTCAGCCATATCCTCTGTGCTCTCACCACAGTGGCTATGGCTGCCGTAGATGTACTTTTGATGGAGATCTGCACGAACTTCGGAATCACATTACACTTCAAGCACTCTTGGTTAAACCACAAATTTTGAACTATTTTTCGATGTTTGAGTTTAAGTCGTCTATATAAGATCACAAGGGTAGCTATATCAACTACCTTTAATTTATTTATTGTTTTTGTATTTAATTCGTAGAACTCCATTTAATTTTTTTTATAAATTTAATTTAGATTAAATTTGATAATATTATTATTAAGTTCTGCAAGTGTTTTAGTTTTTTTATTATTGTGACAGCTGTTTCGGCTTACAAGGCCATTTTCAAACTGTGGTTAGTCCACATTGAGACGACGTATTTATGCTATTTCAAATGTAAATTTTGAAGGTGATTTATTACTGGTTACACCGATGACAATATGATCTATTGTTGGTTAAACCAATCTATGTTTTCCCTCAGTAAATGGTAATGAGTTCTTAATTATTTACTAATGACTTTATTGCTATGAATTATTTGGGTGCATTATACTGCTTGGGTTTTGTGAAAATACTGAGAAGTGGTGAGTAAATTATTTTCCGTACTTTATTAATAAGTGTTAAGTTTGGGTCATTCGTTCGTTTATTGATTTCTAATTGTTCAAGTAAATTTAATCTAATGCCCTTTTTTTCTATATGCAATGGTTTAGGACCCTTGTTGTTAAGTGGGGTATGATTATTCACCAAGAGATGTTCTGCGAATTTTGAGGATGTGTTTTTATTATTATAACATCGTATATGTTCCTTGAATCTAGTTGAGAATGCCCTCCCCGTTTGTCCGATGTAAGTGGCGTTACAATCGGCGTGGTCACATTTTAATTCATATATGCCACTGTTATTGAGTATAGGGATTTTACTTTTAGAGTTTTTAAGGCTTGTTCCTAAATTATTGTTTGTTCGAAAAGCTATATTTAAACCACATTTTTTAATTTCTTTTGCAATTTTTTCAGATATTGGGCCGAGGAATTCGAGACATGCAAATTTTTCTATATTTTTGTTATTTACCGGATATATTAAATTGATTTTATTTTTATATTTCTTATTTTTTATTATTTTTTCAATGTTATTTGCCTCATAGCCGTTGTTAATCGCGATCGTTTTTATCGTTTCCTTTTCTTTTATATAAGCTTTATTGTCTAAGGGAATGTTAATGAGTCTATGTACCATTGAATGGTAAGCTGATAATTTATGGGACCAAGGATGATTTGAATTTGAATTTATTGTTGTATCTGTAAAAGTTGGTTTTCTAAATATTTCAAAGGTATGTTTATTATTACTTTTACCAATTGTCAGATCTAAAAAGTTTATTTTACCTTCAATCTCATGTTCAACTGTGAAGCAGATTTTATTATTAACGGTGTTGGCCCAATTAGTAAAGATATCTAACTGTCGGTTTGGTACCATTCCAACATATAAGGATGTCGTCTACGTATCGGACATAATATACTATATGTTTAGCTAAGGGAGATTTAAGAATTATATTTTCAATATAATCCATAAATATCTCCGCTAGAAGTGGACTTAATGGTGACCCCATGGGGAGACCATCATGTTGTTGGTAATAGATATCATTGAAAAGGAAATAATTTGTATCTACGCAGATTTTTATGAGCTGGAATAACTCTTTTCTTATTACCGGATTGATATTACATTTTTCCAAGATATTTTCAATTATTATTAGGCATTCTTTAATGGGGATGTTGGTAAATAGGGATTTTACGTCTAGAGAAATGAATTTACAGTTATGCGGGAGATTAAAATTTTTTATTTTATTAACTAGTTCTATCGAGTTTTTGACACTGTAACGTGGTGAAAAATTTGTTAATTTTTTGAAGATGAAGTTAAGTCTTTTAGCCAGGTTTGATGTAGGGGCGTTAATAAAAGATACTACGGGCCTTATTGGATTATTCGCTTTATGGAGCTTAGGTTGGCCATACAGAGCTGGGGCTCTTGAGTTCATGACCCTTACGTTTTTCTTTGACCATTCGGTGGGAAATATGGCATTGCAATTATTTATAAGGATGTTGACGTTATTGACAATTTTATTGGTTGGATCCTTAGTTAAAATTTTAAAATCTTCTGGTAACAAGAAGTCTTCCACCTTACTGATGTAATCAATTCTATCTAAAATAACGATTGAGTTACCTTTGTCAGCTTTGGTTATAGTTAGATTATTATTTTTAATTTTATCTCTAATTTCTTTCAATGTTCGGGTTTCTATACTGACAGCATATTTATTTTTATTGTTTATCGATTTTAGTGTTTTTTCTAAAATAACTGCCGTGACGTGTTTTGTTAAATTATTATTTTCCACTTTACGTAGAGAAATTTCAGTGTCGATAGCTAATGATTCTATTTGTTTGCGTGTTACTTCGCTAGGGATTTTATATTTAAAGCTTTTATCTAGTAAATTATTTTCATCCGTTTCAAATGCAGTGTTTGACAAATTCACAGTTTTTTTATAAAATTCTATATTTTTTCTGGTGGGAATCTTAGTTATTTTCGAACTTTTATTTTTGTTATCAATCAAATTTTGAAGTTTATTTTGTTGTGTTTTAAATTTTTCAAATATAATTCCGTTAATATGTTCACGTGTATCAAAATCTAAGGTATCAAATTCCCATGCGTGAAGTTTAAATGTTAATTCTGAATGGATCACCTTTATGTAGTGAAGCAATGTGTCCCGTTTCCGACAGCACTCCTTTGTTTCTTCCTTCAGCCATATCCTCTGTGCTCTCACCACAGTGGCTATGGCTGCCGTAGATGTACTTTTGATGGAGATCTGCACGAACTTCGGAATCACATTACACTTCAAGCACTCTTGGTTAAACCACAAATTTTGAACTATTTTTCGATGTTTGAGTTTAAGTCGTCTATATAAGATCACAAGGGTAGCTATATCAACTACCTTTAATTTATTTATTGTTTTTGTATTTAATTCGTAGAACTCCATTTAATTTTTTTTATAAATTTAATTTAGATTAAATTTGATAATATTATTATTAAGTTCTGCAAGTGTTTTAGTTTTTATTATTGTGACAGCTGTTTCGGCTTACAAGGCCATTTTCAAACTGTGGTTAGTCCACATTGAGACGACGTATTTATGCTATTTCAAATGTAAATTTTGAAGGTGATTTATTACTGGTTACACCGATGACAATATGATCTATTGTTGGTTAAACCAATCTATGTTTTCCCTCAGTAAATGGTAATGAGTTCTTAATTATTTACTAATGACTTTATTGCTATGAATTATTTGGGTGCATTATACTGCTTGGGTTTTGTGAAAATACTGAGAAGTGGTGAGTAAATTATTTTCCGTACTTTTATTAATTAGTGTTAAGTTTGGGTCATTCGTTCGTTTATTGATTTCTAATTGTTCAAGTAAATTTAATCTAATGCCCTTTTTTTCTATATGCAATGGTTTAGGACCCTTGTTGTTAAGTGGGGTATGATTATTCACCAAGAGATGTTCTGCGAATTTTGAGGATGTGTTTTTATTATTATAACATCGTATATGTTCCTTGAATCTAGTTGAGAATGCCCTCCCCGTTTGTCCGATGTAAGTGGCGTTACAATCGGCGTGGTCACATTTTAATTCATATATGCCACTGTTATTGAGTATAGGGATTTTACTTTTAGAGTTTTTAAGGCTTGTTCCTAAATTATTGTTTGTTCGAAAAGCTATATTTAAACCACATTTTTTAATTTCTTTTGCAATTTTTTCAGATATTGGGCCGAGGAATTCGAGACATGCAAATTTTTCTATATTTTTGTTATTTACCGGATATATTAAATTGATTTTATTTTTATATTTCTTATTTTTTATTATTTTTTCAATGTTATTTGCCTCATAGCCGTTGTTAATCGCGATCGTTTTTATCGTTTCCTTTTCTTTTATATAAGCTTTATTGTCTAAGGGAATGTTAATGAGTCTATGTACCATTGAATGGTAAGCTGATAATTTATGGGACCAAGGATGATTTGAATTTGAATTTATTGTTGTATCTGTAAAAGTTGGTTTTCTAAATATTTCAAAGGTATGTTTATTATTACTTTTACCAATTGTCAGATCTAAAAAGTTTATTTTACCTTCAATCTCATGTTCAACTGTGAAGCAGATTTTATTATTAACGGTGTTGGCCCAATTAGTAAAGATATCTAACTGTCGGTTGGTACCATTCCAACATATAAGGATGTCGTCTACGTATCGGACATAATATACTATATGTTTAGCTAAGGGAGATTTAAGAATTATATTTTCAATATAATCCATAAATATCTCCGCTAGAAGTGGACTTAATGGTGACCCCATGGGGAGACCATCATGTTGTTGGTAATAGATATCATTGAAAAGAAAATAATTTGTATCTACGTAGATTTTTATGAGCTGGAATAACTCTTTTCTTATTACCGGATTGATATTACATTTTTCCAAGATATTTTCAATTATTATTAGGCATTCTTTAATGGGGATGTTGGTAAATAGGGATTTTACGTCTAGAGAAATGAATTTACAGTTATGCGGGAGATTAAAATTTTTTATTTTATTAACTAGTTCTATCGAGTTTTTGACACTGTAACGTGGTGAAAAATTTGTTAATTTTTTGAAGATGAAGTTAAGTCCTTTAGCCAGGTTTGATGTAGGGGCGTTAATAAAAGATACTACGGGCCTTATTGGATTATTCGCTTTATGGAGCTTAGGTTGGCCATACAGAGCTGGGGCTCTTGAGTTCATGACCCTTACGTTTTTCTTTGACCATTCGGTGGGAAATATGGCATTGCAATTATTTATAAGGATGTTGACGTTATTGACAATTTTATTGGTTGGATCCTTAGTTAAAATTTTAAAATCTTCTGGTAACAAGAAGTCTTCCACCTTACTGATGTAATCAATTCTATCTAAAATAACGATTGAGTTACCTTTGTCAGCTTTGGTTATAGTTAGATTATTATTTTTAATTTTATCTCTAATTTCTTTCAATGTTCGGGTTTCTATACTGACAGCATATTTATTTTTATTGTTTATCGATTTTAGTGTTTTTTCTAAAATAACTGCCGTGACGTGTTTTGTTAAATTATTATTTTCCACTTTACGTAGAGAAATTTCAGTGTCGATAGCTAATGATTCTATTTGTTTGCGTGTTACTTCGCTAGGGATTTTATATTTAAAGCCTTTATCTAGTAAATTATTTTCATCCGTTTCAAATGCAGTGTTTGACAAATTCACAGTTTTTTTATAAAATTCTATATTTTTTCTGGTGGGAATCTTAGTTATTTTCGAACTTTTATTTTTGTTATCAATCAAATTTTGAAGTTTATTTTGTTGTGTTTTAAATTTTTCAAATATAATTCCGTTAATATGTTCACGTGTATCAAAATCTAAGGTATCAAATTCCCATGCGTGAAGTTTAAATGTTAATTCTGAATGGATCACCTTTATGTAGTGAAGCAATGTGTCCCGTTTCCGACAGCACTCCTTTGTTTCTTCCTTCAGCCATATCCTCTGTGCTCTCACCACAGTGGCTATGGCTGCCGTAGATGTACTTTTGATGGAGATCTGCACGAACTTCGGAATCACATTACACTTCAAGCACTCTTGGTTAAACCACAAATTTTGAACTATTTTTCGATGTTTGAGTTTAAGTCGTCTATATAAGATCACAAGGGTAGCTATATCAACTACCTTTAATTTATTTATTGTTTTTGTATTTAATTCGTAGAACTCCATTTAATTTTTTTTATAAATTTAATTTAGATTAAATTTGATAATATTATTATTAAGTTCTGCAAGTGTTTTAGTTTTTTATTATTGTGACAGCTGTTTCGGCTTACAAGGCCATTTTCAAACTGTGGTTAGTCCACATTGAGACGACGTATTCATGCTATTTCAAATGTAAATTTTGAAGGTGATTTATTACTGGTTACACCGATGACAATATGATCTATTGTTGGTTAAACCAATCTATGTTTTCCCTCAGTAAATGGTAATGAGTTCTTAATTATTTACTAATGACTTTATTGCTATGAATTATTTGGGTGCATTATACTGCTTGGGTTTTGTGAAAATACTGAGAAGTGGTGAGTAAATTATTTTCCGTACTTTATTAATTAGTGTTAAGTTTGGGTCATTCGTTCGTTTATTGATTTCTAATTGTTCAAGTAAATTTAATCTAATGCCCTTTTTTTCTATATGCAATGGTTTAGGACCCTTGTTGTTAAGTGGGGTATGATTATTCACCAAGAGATGTTCTGCGAATTTTGAGGATGTGTTTTTATTATTATAACATCGTATATGTTCCTTGAATCTAGTTGAGAATGCCCTCCCCGTTTGTCCGATGTAAGTGGCGTTACAATCGGCGTGGTCACATTTTAATTCATATATGCCACTGTTATTGAGTATAGGGATTTTACTTTTAGAGTTTTTAAGGCTTGTTCCTAAATTATTGTTTGTTCGAAAAGCTATATTTAAACCACATTTTTTAATTTCTTTTGCAATTTTTTCAGATATTGGGCCGAGGAATTCGAGACATGCAAATTTTTCTATATTTTTGTTATTTACCGGATTTATTAAATTGATTTTATTTTTATATTTCTTATTTTTTATTATTTTTTCAATGTTATTTGCCTCATAGCCGTTGTTAATCGCGATCGTTTTTATCGTTTCCTTTTCTTTTATATAAGCTTTATTGTCTAAGGGAATGTTAATGAGTCTATGTACCATTGAATGGTAAGCTGATAATTTATGGGACCAAGGATGATTTGAATTTGAATTTATTGTTGTATCTGTAAAAGTTGGTTTTCTAAATATTTCAAAGGTATGTTTATTATTACTTTTACCAATTGTCAGATCTAAAAAGTTTATTTTACCTTCTATCTCATGTTCAACATCTCTTGGTGAATAATCATACCCCACTTAACAACAAGGGTCCTAAACCATTGCATATAGAAAAAAAGGGCATTAGATTAAATTTACTTGAACAATTAGAAATCAATAAACGAACGAATGACCCAAACTTAACACTAATTAATAAAGTACGGAAAATAATTTACTCACCACTTCTCAGTATTTTCACAAAACCCAAGCAGTATAATGCACCCAAATAATTCATAGCAATAAAGTCATTAGTAAATAATTAAGAACTCATTACCATTTACTGAGGGAAAACATAGATTGGTTTAACCAACAATAGATCATATTGTCATCGGTGTAACCAGTAATAAATCACCTTCAAAATTTACATTTGAAATAGCATAAATACGTCGTCTCAATGTGGACTAACCACAGTTTGAAAATGGCCTTGTAAGCCGAAACAGCTGTCACAATAATAAAAAACTAAAACACTTGCAGAACTTAATAATAATATTATCAAATTTAATCTAAATTAAATTTATAAAAAAAATTAAATGGAGTTCTACGAATTAAATACAAAAACAATAAATAAATTAAAGGTAGTTGATATAGCTACCCTTGTGATCTTATATAGACGACTTAAACTCAAACATCGAAAAATAGTTCAAAATTTGTGGTTTAACCAAGAGTGCTTGAAGTGTAATGTGATTCCGAAGTTCGTGCAGATCTCCATCAAAAGTACATCTACGGCAGCCATAGCCACTGTGGTGAGAGCACAGAGGATATGGCTGAAGGAAGAAACAAAGGAGTGCTGTCGGAAACGGGACACATTGCTTCACTACATAAAGGTGATCCATTCAGAATTAACATTTAAACTTCACGCATGGGAATTTGATACCTTAGATTTTGATACACGTGAACATATTAACGGAATTATATTTGAAAAATTTAAAACACAACAAAATAAACTTCAAAATTTGATTGATAACAAAAATAAAAGTTCGAAAATAACTAAGATTCCCACCAGAAAAAATATAGAATTTTATAAAAAAACTGTGAATTTGTCAAACACTGCATTTGAAACGGATGAAAATAATTTACTAGATAAAGGCTTTAAATATAAAATCCCTAGCGAAGTAACACGCAAACAAATAGAATCATTAGCTATCGACACTGAAATTTCTCTACGTAAAGTGGAAAATAATAATTTAACAAAACACGTCACGGCAGTTATTTTAGAAAAAACACTAAAATCGATAAACAATAAAAATAAATATGCTGTCAGTATAGAAACCCGAACATTGAAAGAAATTAGAGATAAAATTAAAAATAATAATCTAACTATAACCAAAGCTGACAAAGGTAACTCAATCGTTATTTTAGATAGAATTGATTACATCAGTAAGGTGGAAGACTTCTTGTTACCAGAAGATTTTAAAATTTTAACTAAGGATCCAACCAATAAAATTGTCAATAACGTCAACATCCTTATAAATAATTGCAATGCCATATTTCCCACCGAATGGTCAAAGAAAAACGTAAGGGTCATGAACCCAAGAGCCCCAGCTCTGTATGGCCAACCTAAGCTCCATAAAGCGAATAATCCAATAAGGCCCGTAGTATCTTTTATTAACGCCCCTACATCAAACCTGGCTAAAAGACTTAACTTCATCTTCAAAAAATTAACAAATTTTTCACCACGTTACAGTGTCAAAAACTCGATAGAACTAGTTAATAAAATAAAAAATTTTAATCTCCCGCATAACTGTAAATTCATTTCTCTAGACGTAAAATCCCTATTTACCAACATCCCCATTAAAGAATGCCTAATAATAATTGAAAATATCTTGGAAAAATGTAATATCAATCCGGTAATAAGAAAAGAGTTATTCCAGCTCATAAAAATCTGCGTAGATACAAATTATTTCCTTTTCAATGATATCTATTACCAACAACATGATGGTCTCCCCATGGGGTCACCATTAAGTCCACTTCTAGCGGAGATATTTATGGATTATATTGAAAATATAATTCTTAAATCTCCCTTAGCTAAACATATAGTATATTATGTCCGATACGTAGACGACATCCTTATATGTTGGAATGGTACCAACCGACAGTTAGATATCTTTACTAATTGGGCCAACACCGTTAATAATAAAATCTGCTTCACAGTTGAACATGAGATTGAAGGTAAAATAAACTTTTTAGATCTGACAATTGGCCCACTTAACAACAAGGGTCCTAAACCATTGCATATAGAAAAAAAGGGCATTAGATTAAATTTACTTGAACAATTAGAAATCAATAAACGAACGAATGACCCAAACTTAACACTAATTAATAAAGTACGGAAAATAATTTACTCACCACTTCTCAGTATTTTCACAAAACCCAAGCAGTATAATGCACCCAAATAATTCATAGCAATAAAGTCATTAGTAAATAATTAAGAACTCATTACCATTTACTGAGGGAAAACATAGATTGGTTTAACCAACAATAGATCATATTGTCATCGGTGTAACCAGTAATAAATCACCTTCAAAATTTACATTTGAAATAGCATAAATACGTCGTCTCAATGTGGACTAACCACAGTTTGAAAATGGCCTTGTAAGCCGAAACAGCTGTCACAATAATAAAAAACTAAAACACTTGCAGAACTTAATAATAATATTATCAAATTTAATCTAAATTAAATTTATAAAAAAAATTAAATGGAGTTCTACGAATTAAACAAAAAAACAATAAATAAATTAAAGGTAGTTGATATAGCTACCCTTGTGATCTTATATAGACGACTTAAACTCAAACATCGAAAAATAGTTCAAAATTTGTGGTTTAACCAAGAGTGCTTGAAGTGTAATGTGATTCCGAAGTTCGTGCAGATCTCCATCAAAAGTACATCTACGGCAGCCATAGCCACTGTGGTGAGAGCACAGAGGATATGGCTGAAGGAAGAAACAAAGGAGTGCTGTCGGAAACGGGACACATTGCTTCACTACATAAAGGTGATCCATTCAGAATTAACATTTAAACTTCACGCATGGGAATTTGATACCTTAGATTTTGATACACGTGAACATATTAACGGAATTATATTTGAAAAATTTAAAACACAACAAAATAAACTTCAAAATTTGATTGATAACAAAAATAAAAGTTCGAAAATAACTAAGATTCCCACCAGAAAAAATATAGAATTTTATAAAAAAACTGTGAATTTGTCAAACACTGCATTTGAAACGGATGAAAATAATTTACTAGATAAAGGCTTTAAATATAAAATCCCTAGCGAAGTAACACGCAAACAAATAGAATCATTAGCTATCGACACTGAAATTTCTCTACGTAAAGTGGAAAATAATAATTTAACAAAACACGTCACGGCAGTTATTTTAGAAAAAACACTAAAATCGATAAACAATAAAAATAAATATGCTGTCAGTATAGAAACCCGAACATTGAAAGAAATTAGAGATAAAATTAAAAATAATAATCTAACTATAACCAAAGCTGACAAAGGTAACTCAATCGTTATTTTAGATAGAATTGATTACATCAGTAAGGTGGAAGACTTCTTGTTACCAGAAGATTTTAAAATTTTAACTAAGGATCCAACCAATAAAATTGTCAATAACGTCAACATCCTTATAAATAATTGCAATGCCATATTTCCCACCGAATGGTCAAAGAAAAACGTAAGGGTCATGAACCCAAGAGCCCCAGCTCTGTATGGCCAACCTAAGCTCCATAAAGCGAATAATCCAATAAGGCCCGTAGTATCTTTTATTAACGCCCCTACATCAAACCTGGCTAAAAGACTTAACTTCATCTTCAAAAAATTAACAAATTTTTCACCACGTTACAGTGTCAAAAACTCGATAGAACTAGTTAATAAAATAAAAAATTTTAATCTCCCGCATAACTGTAAATTCATTTCTCTAGACGTAAAATCCCTATTTACCAACATCCCCATTAAAGAATGCCTAATAATAATTGAAAATATCTTGGAAAAATGTAATATCAATCCGGTAATAAGAAAAGAGTTATTCCAGCTCATAAAAATCTGCGTAGATACAAATTATTTCCTTTTCAATGATATCTATTACCAACAACATGATGGTCTCCCCATGGGGTCACCATTAAGTCCACTTCTAGCGGAGATATTTATGGATTATATTGAAAATATAATTCTTAAATCTCCCTTAGCTAAACATATAGTATATTATGTCCGATACGTAGACGACATCCTTATATGTTGGAATGGTACCAACCGACAGTTAGATATCTTTACTAATTGGGCCAACACCGTTAATAATAAAATCTGCTTCACAGTTGAACATGAGATTGAAGGTAAAATAAACTTTTTAGATCTGACAATTGGTAAAAGTAATAATAAACATACCTTTGAAATATTTAGAAAACCAACTTTTACAGATACAACAATAAATTCAAATTCAAATCATCCTTGGTCCCATAAATTATCAGCTTACCATTCAATGGTACATAGACTCATTAACATTCCCTTAGACAATAAAGCTTATATAAAAGAAACGGCAACGATAAAAACGATCGCGATTAACAACGGCTATGAGGCAAATAACATTGAAAAAATAATAAAAAATAAGAAATATAAAAATAAAATCAATTTAATATATCCGGTAAATAACAAAAATATAGAAAAATTTGCATGTCTCGAATTCCTCGGCCCAATATCTGAAAAAATTGCAAAAGAAATTAAAAAATGTGGTTTAAATATAGCTTTTCGAACAAACAATAATTTAGGAACAAGCCTTAAAAACTCTAAAAGTAAAATCCCTATACTCAATAACAGTGGCATATATGAATTAAAATGTGACCACGCCGATTGTAACGCCACTTACATCGGACAAACGGGGAGGGCATTCTCAACTAGATTCAAGGAACATATACGATGTTATAATAATAAAAACACATCCTCAAAATTCGCAGAACATCTCTTGGTGAATAATCATACCCCACTTAACAACAAGGGTCCTAAACCATTGCATATAGAAAAAAGGGCATTAGATTAAATTTACTTGAACAATTAGAAATCAATAAACGAACGAATGACCCAAACTTAACACTAATTAATAAAGTACGGAAAATAATTTACTCACCACTTCTCAGTATTTTCACAAAACCCAAGCAGTATAATGCACCCAAATAATTCATAGCAATAAAGTCATTAGTAAATAATTAAGAACTCATTACCATTTACTGAGGGAAAACATAGATTGGTTTAACCAACAATAGATCATATTGTCATCGGTGTAACCAGTAATAAATCACCTTCAAAATTTACATTTGAAATAGCATAAATACGTCGTCTCAATGTGGACTAACCACAGTTTGAAAATGGCCTTGTAAGCCGAAACAGCTGTCACAATAATAAAAAACTAAAACACTTGCAGAACTTAATAATAATATTATCAAATTTAATCTAAATTAAATTTATAAAAAAAAAAAAAAAAAAAAAAAAAAAAAAAAAAAAAAAAAAAAAAAAAAAAAAAAAAAAAAAAAAAAAAAAAAAGGGTAAATGTAGGTAATTCCGTTAATGGAGGACTGAACGCCGTTGGCGCTAACGAAAAATTGTCCAAAGAAGCGAAGTTAGCAGTCCACAACGGAGTGCTGGTACCTACCTTGATGTATGGAAGTGAGGCATGGAACTGGCAAAGAAAGGATGAAAGTAGATTAAATGCTGTTGAAATGAGATCCCTGAGGCGTATGTGTGGTAAAACCATGTTTGATCGTGTGAGGAATGTGGAGATCCGCAAAGAGTGCAAGGCTGATGTAAGCGTAATGGGTAAGATTAAGAAAGGGACGCTTAGATGGTTTGGGCATATAGAGCGAATGAGCGAAGATAGGAGTGTAAGGAGGATATATGATGCAAATGCGAATGGTAGCAGAAGTCGGGGACGCCCGAGGAAGACATGGCACGATCAAGTGAATCAGATACTCGAGTCGGGCAATGTCAAGAGTCAGAATAATAGAAGAGTATGTATGAGACGATGTATGAATGTGAATGAGGCAAGAAGTGTGTGCCAAGACCGAGTTGTTTGGTGGTCCGTCCTCTCTGCCTACCCCTGCGGGGAAACGGTGTGATGGTTTTGTTAGTTAGTTAGTTTTTAGTTATTATATTATCTATATAACAACATGTGATTTCCATCTCAGTAAATGTCTTCAAACCGTTCTACAAACCGTTCTAAAAACCGTTCAACAAACCGTTTTTTTTTTGGCGCGCACGTGCAACTCGTTTCACAAAATGGTGTCCTTCGCCCTTTGTTACATTTCAACCGCCGTGCAAATAAACATGGCAACCTCATACGAATACGGCAGAGTTGTTTGTGTTTCTTTAACAAACATAAACATCGCGAATTCATGTTTGTTTTTTTTCTGATCACATTTCAAAATCGAAATGTTTCTTCTCGTATAGTGAGCATTACCAACCAATAAAACACCTTTTTTCAACGAGTTCAAATCAAACACTTGTTTGTTTCAACACTAATTATTCATTTATTCCTAATAAATTATAGGTACAACTGTTTTTTTCTTTAGTGCGCAATCCAAGTGTTAACCTTATAATAAATGAAGTGAAAAAGAATAATTTAAACTCATGCCTTTTCTTCAAAATCCTCAATTTCAAATCAATTATCGGTGGCCAATTTTTTTCAAACAAGTGAAAGTGACTATTGAAACTAAAAAACACAGTGTTACAAAGCAAAGTCCTGGCCAATTTTTTTTTCAAACAAGTGAAAAGTGACTGGTGAAATCAAAAAACCCAGTTTTACAAAGCAAAGTCCTGGCCAATTTTTTTTTCAAACCAGTAAAAAGTGACTGGTGAAATCGAAAAACCCTGTTTTACAAAGCGAAGTCCTGTACAATTTAAAAAAAATAGCCAAACACTTTAAAAATTCCTGACCACAATCTTCTTTTCCCTTTTCAAACAACAATCAAACCTTCAAAATGGACTCACTCACTGTACCTGCAAGGATTACATTTGGTATAATTACCAACATATTCCAATTTAAAAGAGAAGTATTACTCCAAGCTTTTCGTAAAAGGGACCTGTCTCCAACTGACAAATCAAAGAAATCGCTAATAATTACGCCTTGTACTTCAAAAAAAAATACATCAGGAATTTACGATTCAATTGCCCCGAACCAGTGGAAGCAAAAATAATTACACCAGTACCATTTGAGTCAAAAAACATACCGGCACTGGTAATTCCACAAAATAAAAGCTACGATCTAACATCCTGGAAAATTAAATTCAATGGTCACACCGATGTAGAAAACTTCATTGACAGAATAGAAGAAACCGCCCAAATCAGAGGAATCCCCATAGAAATATTACATCGCAACTTCATCGACCTCATTACACCCGTATTACTTACGCCGCATAAGTTACAGAAAAAAAGGGCAGATTCATGGCCCAAACTAAGATCAGCTCTCATCACCAGTTTTGGAAAAAAGGAAGCACAGCATAAAATAAAACTATCGCTGTTTGTAATCAAGCAACTTTCGAACGAATCAGTAGCCAACTACATGCAAAGAGCTGAATTCACAAACGCCAAGCTCTCTTCACCCGTTTCGGACGACGAACTTTTGCCAGTTATAATTGATGGTCTCCTCCAAAAATATGAGAACATCATTACAAAAAATTCTCAGCATAAACCAACTTAACGACGTATGCCTCTTATTGGAAACATACCAAAACAGCAGAAAAGACACTGCGAACGAAATCATGAAACCAAGCAGATCCTCTGGCATCAAACCGGAATATAATGTAAGAAAATTTGCTCATTCTGCAAGAAAACCGGCCATTCTCAAACTACTTGTGTTAAGCAAGCTAATCTTCAAGAATCCCGGGACGCCAGAGCACCTAAGAGGCATTCCTCCCAAAACCGCTCCCCACCTCGTGACAACCTACGAGATATTTTCAAAAGGTCGAGAAACAATTACGAGAGACTACACACTCCCAATAAATTTGTCAAACCTCCACCGGACATTTCAAAACCCCCACCAAATTGGGTAAATAATAGATAAAAAAACTAATATCCAACCTCTCGGGAATCTATTTCACCCCAAGGCCTAAGGAATGGATAGAGTGGTTGAGACACATAAAATACTTCAACCAGGCCTTATATCTTTCAACTGTAAGCTGTAAAGAAGCTCAAGACGGAAGACCCTACGCTCAATTCTCCATCAATAATGTCACTTTTTCGGGACTTTTAGATAGTGGCACATCTATTAGTTGCCTCGGCAATAATGCATACACACCTTTCGTCAGTTGCGGATTTAGAATCAAAATGCATTCTACACACGTTACAACCGCAGACAACACAGCCCAAACTGTTACAGGTTCTCTGGCACTACATGTCAGTTGCGGAAACAAAAAAATCACGATCAACTTTTTAGTGGTTCCATCGATAACTCAAAACTTCATCCTCGGTGTAGATTTCTGGAAAGCCTTTAATGTCGCCCCCCAGGTATTCCACACTTGCGGCAACACACCCCACTCCACTCAAGTTAGTGAGATTCGTACAATAATACCTTACGAAAATTTAAGTTCTGCACAGTCACAGCAATTAAAAGGGATAATCAACAAATTCGAATCAATATCCTTCAAAAAATGCGGCTTAGGACTAACCAATCTAGTCGAACATCACATCAAAACCAATGGACCATAAACTGCATTTGTCATACCGGGTAGAGGTATGTTTCATTTTAAAAGGTTACCATTCAGCCTCAAAAACAGCCCCGCCGAACTACAAACATTAATGGACAAATTATTCGGCCCAGAATGGGATAACAACTTATTCTGTTATCTAGACGACCTCATCATCATAACCGATACGTTTGAAAAACACATCGCAATGCTGGAAAAAGTTTTTCAACAACTCAAACTCGCCGGTCTGACCATCAACTTGAAGAAATCAGAATTTTGCAAGTCCCGCTTGCGTTACTTAGGTTTTGTTGTCGACGAAAAAGGTCTGAGAACAGACCCAACTAAAGTCAAAGCTATGGCAAATTTCCCCAGACCCAGAAACGCAAAAGAAGTCAAAGGTTTTCTAGGACTTGCCGGTTACTATAGAAGGTTCATCAAGGACTTCTCCAACATAGCAGCACCCCTCAACAAAATCACTGGTACACGGCATCAGTAATTTTTTATGGTCCCCCAAAACCGAAAAAACCTTCACCACTTTGAAATCTGCTCTACAAACGGCACCTGTGCTGAATTGTCCTGATTTCACACTTTTTTCACGCTCCATACGGACGCATATAACGTCGGAATCGGCGGAGTACTAACTCAGGAATTCCCCGACGGCGAACACCCTGTAGCTTACTTTTTCCGAAGTTTAAGCAAACACGAAAAGAACTACGGAATAACCGAAAAAGAGTTACTGGCAGTAATGGATTCTATTCACCACTTTCGAGGATACATAGACGGTAGCAATTTACTGTGGTTACTGACCACAGCAGCCTAAAATGGATAATCTCCTTGAACAATCCATCCGGTAGACTCGCGCGTTGGTCATCACGGTTGTCATAATATACTTTCGATGTCATACACCGTAAAGGCGCCGACAACATTGTACCTGACGCACTCTCAAGAATCGAGCTTGCTCTCCTAAATACCGAACCAACTGCCCCCATCTCTTCTACTAAGGACACCTGGTATCTAAAAATATTCAACGGTTGCGAAAACTCTCCTCTACAGTTTCCCAATTTTATCATAAAAGAAAGACAACTGTACCGTAATTGCAAACCTCCTTTGTCTATTCTCGAAGACCATGCTTGGAAACTGGTTGTTCCTCTTGAAGAGAGAGAACAAATAATATTCAACAACCACATTGCCCCGGAATCCATACACCCCAGAACCTTCAAGACATATAAGAAAATATCCTTGAAATATTATTGGCCCGGTCTTTTCAATAAGTGCGTAATTATATTTCTAAATGCGACATTTGTAAAGCTTATGTACACAGCACTGCACTCCCTGCTGGTCTTATTGGTAAACCCAAACGCGCCGATAGACCACTGCAATCACTCGCTGTCCTAGTTCTTGTATGTTCAATAGACCTTTTTTTTGCGAAACTGAGTTATGAATGCCAATATGTTCATTAGCTTATTGCGCATTAATGAAGCTAAAAAAAACATATTTTTTGGTTTTTAAGTGACATTTTTCGAGTGCCAATATCCACTAACGGAAAAATGTTTCAGTTCTTATTTGTTCAATCTCCTGAATATTGAACATTCAAACACTCAAAGTTATGAATATAATATTTTTTAAAAAGTTCATAGATATTTGTTCAACATCCCGCAGAAGGTTGAGATCTTGAATGTTCAATCTCCACTGTCAACCAATCAGGAGCCGGCTAGTCAAAATGTGCGGCCATGTTGATTTTTAGTTGTTTTCTAACAACGAAATTGTTCCACTAAAAATACGTTTAATTGCGAATATATACTGTTATTGAACTAAAAAATGACTTCACCGACTCCAGAATGCTTTTTCACCATATTTTACATGTACTTCTTGAATTTGCTAGGCAAATATACAGGCTGCTTCATTTATTATTTATTTATTCAATTATTTATTTACAAACTTAGGACTTTTACCTAAAATGAGTAATAATAAATTATATTAGTGCATTAAAACTTATTTTTATTCAAGAAATACAACAAAAGAGCCAGGAAATGGAAATGTGCAAAAAGTCGACTGTCCTCATAGTCTGATTGAAAGACATCTACGACACATATTTTGTCCGTTATCACTGCTGAGATCGCTGATGAAAACGAAGTCCAAATATTTCAATTTTGAATTCATTCAATTAAAAGTTTCTGATTTTTTGTTTTTTTTAGTCACATAAAAAACAATAAACATATTCTTATGTAGGAACTACAATAAAACCAACTAGGCAAACGACTAACAACAATAAATGTAATGTTAAATAGCGCACACCCATAACCCAAATCGCGGGATATTATAATGTTAGGATTTTAAGAGCTGAAAGTATTTAAAAAAATAATATTTTACTCACGATAGTCAACATAAATAATAAACTCACGGCAAATAAGACCTTCCGAAAGAAAAAAAAACTTTTAAAGTAAGTAAACTTTAAAAATTACTTTTATCAAATGTAGGTAACGAAACAATAAAAAAAAAACAAATTTTCAACTGAAAATTGAACTTCAATAATTTTACGCATCACTTGGGATTTTTTTATGGAATTCCGCACACAGTCTCAACTGCTCCCAACCATCTGGAGCCAGTGAGACTATGGAATCCCCAATTGGGGTATATTAGTATATTGTGAGGCTGAAGGTAGTGTGGAGGGGAAGGAGATGTAGATGAGAAAGAGAGGAAGGAGGATGAAGAAGAAGAGAGATGGCATGTGAGTATCTCTTCAGATCTGATTACCATACACGGCTAAAGCCATTTCAATTCTTATGGTGGTCTTTACACCATATCTTCCTCTCTGGAACATGCCGCAAATAGACTATATGTTATTTTAAATGAACAATTTGTGAAAATAAATAAATGAGTCAAATAAAATTTACTTGCGCACGCCGGGATTTGAATCCGCGACCTCCGGATTTCTAGTCAAGAGTACCCCTAGACCACGGAGGCCGTAATACGTACGAAGTAAGAATATTTCATATCACGCATGCACCGACAACCGATAGTAGTATATTAGCGGTAGGTACGTAGGTACCTTTGTACTTGTGCATTGTTTTCAAACTTCCAAAATATTGGATGATTTATATAGAGCAGTTTTTGTGAAAAATCAACTCAAGGACTCTGTTTGTATATTTTAAAGTAATACTTTAAGTCAACTACTAACTAAGATAAAAGTAAAGTATTTGAAATCTGAAAATCACCCTGTATATGCAATTTACCACTAATTGGCTAATTGAACAAAAAATACCTCAAACTCATGGGAGCCGAATTGTTCAATCTCCAGACGATATGTTCAATATCCAAAATAATCATTCATCATTTTCAAGCCATGTTCAACGTCCACCTTTAAAGTCATAATATGGGCATATTATAGCTTCAATCTTCGAAAAATGATCTTTAATATATTCCTGTTACACATATGTATTAAAAAAAATGATCAAAATCGAGAACTTTTTAGAATTTGCCGGTAAAAACAAAAAAACGTCTCCTGTAAAATTTGCTAAATGGTCTATTGAACATACAAGAACTAAGGCAGCGCACTGTCAATGGATCTTATTGGACCTTTCCCCAGAAGTTATGCTAGACACATGCATATACTCAGTGTAGTGGACATTTTCACGAAATATTGTTGGATTTTTCCTTTAAAAAGAGCCACCGCAACTGTCGTCGTAAGCCTTTTGGAAAAAACACATATTTATACCTTACGGAACCCCCCGTACAATTATCGTCGATAACGGAAAACAATTAATCGCAAGTGAATTTAAGGAGTTCCTGTCCAAATAGGCATAAAGGACATTTTTTATAACACTCTCTACATACCACAGAACAACACTGTAGAGCGTTATAACCAAAAAATTAATACTGCCCTGGCTATCCTAGTTGATAAAGACCAACGCACTTGGTGTAAAAACTTGGAAAACAATCAAGCAGCTATGAACAACACGATAAATTTTACAACCGGTTACACCCCATTCTTCCTCAAACATGGCATGGAACAAATTGTTCACGGCTCTCTACATCGGAATATTGATTCTCCATCATCGGTCCCCTCATCTGAAAACCCTGTAGAAATGTGTGCACACCGTTTAGAAGAACTCTCTGCTATCTACAGCAAAGTAACAGACGCTTTATTACTGGCCCACCAAAAAAGTGCGGACAGATACAACTTACGCCGGAAACATGTCACTTTTAATAAAGAAGATATTGTCTAGAGAAGAAATAACACATTGTCACAAGGTGCCATATACTTCTCTGCCAAATTGGCACCCCGCTTTATCAAGGCAAAAGTACTGAGAAAAATCTCAGATTTGGTGTACACCCAGTCCGACATTTCTGGTAAACACATAGGCAACTACCACATAAAGGACATTGTCAAGGCTGGAAATATGGAAACAATAGAAACCATCACTCCTGTTCCTACGTTTGTATCTTATTGGCAGAACCAACCACTGTCATACACTACAAACTTTGCATAATCAACTAATTATGACTTTTACTATTGATCTCACAAGCCGTCAACTATAGTG
The DNA here is from genome assembly GCA_026573805.1 of Hesperophylax magnus. Lineage (NCBI taxonomy): Eukaryota > Metazoa > Arthropoda > Insecta > Trichoptera > Limnephilidae > Hesperophylax > Hesperophylax magnus. Next base: position 1,814,955 of record JAIUSX010000025.1, on the reverse strand, counting down.
TGATTCGGTTTTAGTTGAAATCATTAGCCTTTTACCCATTAATGTTCTTGATTTTCATAAATGAATCAACCATTATGGTTTGTTGTAAGTAAGTCTTACACAACAAGGTACAATAAGTGTCAATTTTAACCTTGATCTCGGTACACTATTTCATTGTATTTAAACTTTTGTTCTAACCTTTTTTTTTCACGTTTCACTTTTGCTCATGTATACACCTTTTTTGAAACTGATCACTTCAGAAAAGAGACACCTCCTCAATGTCGGTTTGTATTTTTGGTATGCGAATACTTTAAAATGTTCTCCATTCCCTGTTCCCAACACACCAAGTTTTCTTGTCATATCATGTCATATTGTTCTTTCCTCATGTTCTTTGCAATTGTTCTTCACATTTGTTCTAGTGGGTACCATCAATAATCATAAACTAATGGACCTTTGCAACATACACCAAATTGAGGTGAATGTTCTACCCCTGTAATTTGTAATCATAATGCGTGTGTATATACCAGTTCGGTATCGTCATTTGATTCCAGTTACACATTTGTAACAAATAAAAGTTACAATTGCCTTTGTTCAAAGTTTTTTCAGTTTTTTCTAAAAAATTGAATGGCGCTCAACAATCCCATTTGCTCTAGTTTGTTTTATAAGAACTTGATATTGACACGTCAATTCTGAAAAAGGTTGTTGTAAAGGAAAACAAGCTCCGATTTGTCCTCCTCATCAATAACAATGAATCATACATAACACCTTTTTGGTCACATTGAGTTTGTAAAATCATAAGATCTCAACTTCCTGACCCAAATTTGTTATATTGTTGTACTCTATTTTGACGTGGATAGCATTAATTTGCCTTGTCAAATACACCAAGTCAGGCCACTCATATTAAGTCATCCTAGCACATTTTGTTTGGTCATTTTAAGTAAGTAAAACCCAATCAGGTCTTAAATAAACCACAACAAACTTGTTTTTTTGTAAGCAAAGAGTTAGTAAAACCAAATAGGTCTCTTTTGCTATATTTGTGTCTTGTGTAAGACATTCTTGTAGGCATATGTCTTGTATTATTGCCAACATACTGTGTAAACTCAACTTATGGTTGTGTCATCACAGTATCTTGTAAGCATAGAGTAAGTAAAACCAAATAGGTCTCTTTTGCTATATTTGTGTCTTGTGTTAGACATTTTTGTAGGCATATGTCTTGTATTATTGCCAACATTCCGTGTAAACTCAACATATGTTTGTGTCATCACAGTATCTTGTAAGCAAAAAGTATGTAAAACCAAAGGTCTCTATTGCTTTATACATGTGCGCTGTGTAAGTAAATGCTACCATCACAACACATGTCTTTTTATTTTATTTATTTTGGAAAATCAACAGATTATTTACAAATATAAGAATAAACTAAATAATAAAGATAAAATCCACTAGCAGATTTTCACTTAAAATTATAATAATAATAAAAAATATTTAAAAAAAAAACTTAGGTTGCCCGTGGCCTGAGAGATTTACAAAAAATACAATATTGTCAAGAATAAATAAAAAATAATAGAAGATGTAAGAACACAAATAAATAAAAATTAACTGATAAAAGTTAACTGATATACTAATAACCAGCTAAAATTCAAAACATAATGTTTTGTAAAATTTCAACACAGCAGCAATCAATAAAAGCACTACACAATAGCAATAATAACAATATAATAAATGTTTACCTACAACTAAATTGAACACATGAGTATAAATTGGAAGGCAAGTAACTGGAAAGGATTCAAAGCATGTGATGAAAGGCTAAAATCACAGTGAGACCAGATAAACCATAGCTGCAAAAAAATATGCAAATTATTTATGAAAAGGACATGCTAACGACATCTGGCGGAGAAAGAATTGATCCAGCTTGCTTGCAGTAGACTCCTGTAATAGTTGAAATTAAATCAAGATTCCGGGACGAAAGCAGAGAGGTCGTAAAATCGTCTAGGACGACTGGTACTTCCCCTTTCCTAGGCCTAAAAATAAATATTGAATTTTGTCAACCAATAGATCTGAACAAAGAGCTATAAAAATTTTGAATTACCAATCAGTGAAGGGAGAGGCGTGCATCTACTACAGACAAAGGAATAAACTTTGGATCGGGCAATAAAAAAGATAATTAACGACATTTCGATTCTCACAGAAATTAGAGGTGAACGCACTTTAGGGTCAACATCGACTTTCAAGGTGACAAACTCCTGGGAATGTTTACAATAACTGAGACATTTATGGGGTATCGAACCATTGAAATCGGGTGCTTGGAAGTTTTACAAGTTGTAAAGCGCACACACAAAAATGCAATGAAAAAAATTATAAACGTGATAGTATAAAAAAGGACGGGAAAAGCGAAGGAAAGTTACTGGCAGAATTTTCAACTGTAGTACAATTATTTATGATAGAAATAGGGTGTCGAGTTCGAAAAAATCGTACTAAAGAGAGGAGTGAGTGTTGGAAACAATGGAAATTAATCGTTATCAATTTAAAATGAAGCGGACATATTGGTAAATCAATCTTGAATGAAAATCTCACAAAAAAATAGACATTTTAGAAAAGTGCGGCGACCGAATGGAAGGATAATACAGAGATTTTAGCTGCTACAAAGGTCCTAGGGGCATAAAAATTGAGTATCAGAAGAAGACAGTAAAACTGAACATATAGCGATAGATTAAATTCAGGAAACGTAGGCATTTTACATGATTATCAGGGTAGATATATATTAGAGTTACCCAATATTACGGAGGGATCGAAACAAGATAAAAGGTTGGCGGTCTCATGTATATTTTGAAGAATAAACAATCGAAATCCGGACATGATTTTTATTTACGTTAAGGTAATAAACGATTAGAAAAGCGATTAACTTTAACGTTGGGCTTATGAAGTATTTAGATTAGGCAAAAGAGATTAAAATTAATAGGTTTGAAATTAAACTAAATTTACGGCCGTAGTACATAAAATCTGAGACGTAAACATATGTCCAGACGTATAATTTATGTGAAATCTTGTAAGTGAGGGATGGAGAATGGGCGGAGATTGGGTCAGACAATAAAAGTGACACATATACCAGAGTCTAAATAGGTATATCTCCCATAGAAGTGTGGAAAATTATATATTAATTAATAATAGATGAAGTATGAAATTTTCCTGGAGACCACACACATCGGGAAAAGTGAGAGAAAGGTAAAAAGAAGGGTAAAGAACGGAGATAAAGAATAATCCAAGTGGAGAAAAGTGATACAATTCAAATTTATCCGTGAAATAAATAAATACGACTTGGAAAATAATTAGTTATAGAGTTATGAGAAATAACAAAAGAATAAAGAAGAAAATTGTGCAAGAAAACGTCGCGGATGAAAGAAAATCCAAAAGATAAGGAAAAATTCAAATCTACGACATAAAGGAAGAAGGTACGGGTGAAAATGGAAAAGCTCATATAGGTGACAATAAAATTAAGTAGATTTTAGACAAATCGAAATTCAAAAATGCATAGTAAAGATTTCGCCATGGATTTAATCATGTTTCGCATGAGATGCATAAAATTGAGATCTATATATATGTTACTTAGGACGGACCTATCGCGAATTGAGAAAAAAAAAGGAACGCAAAATCATGAGATTTTAACTACATTTTGTATGAACAGAGGACAAAGGGAGCTTGGGCGATTAACGCAGACTTACCCGATTCGGACCCTATCAAGTTAGCGACGTGAGATAAAAATTAACCGCCACCCAAAGCCGGACAACAAAAGATCTTATGTAGGAACGATCGAAATTAGGGGAAGGGGTGTTCGGATTTACGAGTTGATAGGAGATAGAATTAAGCATCAAGAGAATTTCAGATACGTCTTTTGGGACCTGAGAGGGGTATAAAAGATGGAACACATCAGTCAGGAGGCAGTCGCGCCGAGGATTCGAAAAGTTGTTACGTGGCAGTACTACGTCTTTGGTAGGATTAACAGTGAAAAATCTTTAAGTGTTAAATTTTAAATAAGCCCCTGGACTTAGGAAAATTTTGTGAAAAGTACAAGTGCTAGAGTCAGTGAAATTTAATTTGGTTAAACAGTGAAAATAAATATAATTTAAACTCAGTGCTTAAAAGTGTTAAGTGAAGTGCAGAAAGTGATTACGGAATTAAGAATTTAACTAAAATTTAAAAATAATTATTTCATTCAAAGTGAAAACATTCAAATTAAATTTAAGAGTTTGTTATCGTTAAATTAAAGTGGATGTGCTCGTGAATTGATATTTAAAAATAGATTATAATTTTGTTTAAAATTATTAATAGTAAATACTTCATCTTAGGTTAAAAGAAACACAAAAACAAAAAAAAGGATTCGATAATAATAAACGTTTAAACCTTTGTTCTAAAATTAACAGTTAGAAAAAAATTAATTTATTAAGAGTCGAGTTTAATTAAAAGTTTGCACAATTCGGAATAAATTTTCTTATCAATTTATATAAAAAGAAATTTAGAATTAATAAATTGTTCAATTAAAATCCATCGTGCGTATAGCGACAGTGTTAAAAGTGTTTGTCGTTTTAACCGGAATTTTAATCATCAGTCTATCATTTCGAAAAGGAATTTGAAACAGCTATCATTCAAAAGCCTAAACTAGAAAAGTGTTATTAAATCAACGGGTTTTCTGAATTAGGATTTCGTTCGGAAGAAAAATTAAATATCAACTAATTTATACGATTCAAGCGAGAATAAAATATTAAATAGGAATAAATAGTCGAAAAGATTAATTTTGAAATTATTTGAAAAATACAGTTAATTAGGTAGGATTTCTTTAACAAGATTTGTTGTGTGGCACCCAACTGGAAAAATCTTGGTGGGGGGTAAGTTTTCCTTTTATAAATAATTTTCAGGACCTAGGAGTGAGGAGATACAGCTGATTATGGTATATCAATTAAATTATTAAAGAACAACAAAACAAAGCATTACACATTAATATATGTATATTATGTATTTATTTATATAAAATAAAATAATATATTGTATATAAGGAATATATATATGAGTAATGTATTTATATATATATGTATTTTATTTATTAATCAAAACATCGGAATGGTAACGATTTAAAATACCTACTCATGGACATACCTATATTATTGAAAAAGAAAATATGTATTTATTAATATTCAAGACTATGTAGATTCATATATTTTATATTTATTTATTAATATATGTACTCTTATTTAACATATTTTGACAATCGATATATGTGTACTTATATTTATATTTATTCTTCACTTAACCTCTTAGTAAATTTGTGTTCAAAAAGTGAAATAAATAGTTTAACTTCAAAAGGAATTAAAAATATTCTAATTAATTATGCACAATAAAAGGTAACATAACTGAATTATAGGGAGAGGTAGAAATATTTCTTAAATAAACAATCTCGCATCTAGGTTAGTGTGTCAAAGAAGGTGTTTATATTATTCGATTTGTTTACAAATAGAGACGCTGAAGATCTGGGCCAACCGCATAGTTTGAAAACGACCTTGGCCGTAACTAGAAAATTTATCAGGGTTATAAGGATAACCATCAGGATGTCATTGTGCAATGTGCAGCGATATGGGTCATTTACAAATACCTATCATTCACAATCTACAATTGAAAAATCATGGGTTAGCAAGATTTATATCGAATATTACATGAAACATTTGAATATCATTGATTAGATAGTCGCATAGTTTTATTAGTTACCTGAAACGGCTGGAAGATGCTTGTTCTCAAATACTTATCAATCACGAACGACAATTGAAAAATCACGGGTTAGCCAGATTTATATCAAAAAATTACATGAAACATTTAAATATCATTGATTAGATAGTCGCATCGATTTTTATTAATTACCCGAAACAGCTGGGAGCCGCGTGTTTACAATTACCTACCATTCACAATCTACAATTGAAAAATCACGGGTTAGTAAGATTTATATAGAAATATTATACGAAACATTTGAACATTATTGATGGAGTGTTCGCATAGATCCCATCAGTTGCCAGAGACAGTTGAGAGTCGTGTACCCTCTTATGTGGCAATCAATTACTTGAAACAATTGAGAAATCACGGGATAGGATGAACAAAAATTAATGTTGAACCCTGGAGGTAAAATTTAAAACAAATACAGTTCACCCAATAGGAGGCAGTGGTCGCTTCTATAACAAGACCATTAACCAAACCAAATAGAGATGACGATTCTCTTAAATAAAAACGTCAAAACCAAACAAACAAAAGCCTGGAGTTCGATAGCTCTCCAAAACAAACTATCAAATAATTTCTTATTCTACTAGTATTTATTAGTATAACCTTATTCTTACGTATATATTCGGTTACCAAGCTAAGAATTGTGCAGAATTCTTCGTGCGAGATCCGAGCTCGGAATGCGAGGTAGATAGCCTCGTATTGCGAGTTATAAACCTTTCCCAAACTGTATGTATACATATATTTATTCGTATGTACTGTTTACTGGAGAATGCGGACCTGCATACAGCTTGCATTTAGGTCGGTAGACCACTCTCGCATTCTCTTTTAAACGTGGAATGAGGATTCACGACCCGTAAGTCCACACCAACCGTGAGTATATGATTGTATATAGGACGAAACCGGTTCGCCCTAAGTAAATAGTAGACCTTGGAGGAGATGGAATTTGGAGGTATCGGGACCCGAGGGGAAACTTGAAGGCAGTGCATGATGACGTGGAAGGCTCTTTGGGACGCGATAACTTAGGTATCAATCAAAGAGCCGTGTCAAAGGATTGTGCAAATTTCTTGTTGACTCACGATCATCTCGTTTACTTGCAGGAGGATTTGGAGCCAAATTATGCCAGCAAATGGGCTATTCCGAGTTCGTCAAATATGCAATTAACTAATTACATTAACCTACTAAATCAATCTCTACATGTACCTTATAGCAGCAGAATCATAAAGGAGTGGCGCCACACAGACACAAGAGTTTACCAAAATCAAATTTACTAACAATTAACCATTTGAGTTTATATTAAATTACCTGTCCAAATAAACATGTATAATATCTTTTATCAGCGTTTAACTACGACTTTGTTAGGGTGCAGGGAATCAGGATAATTACAATAGGAAAGTTAGCTCATTCAGGGAATTCATTTAAGTCTAGGTTTGCAATGGAAAGACCAATTAAATTGTGAAACTCAACACCTCGATCAGAACCAAGGGGGTTACCACAAAGATGAAGGTAATTAAAATCCTATATCATAAATCAAAAAATTACACAACGTTTGATGGAATTTAATTACAATATAAATACGAAAATATTTGCGTTCAAGTTCGTGAATAACGTATTAATTAGTTAAGTACGTATGTCTATAAAGATATATAGTACAAGAGAGCTTTAAGTAGCTTTCTGTAGATATCAAAGAAAAGGGTCCAATTTTCATGGAGGCTTATGTGTTGTAGGGGAGGAATTTTCCATCCCTGCGAACACATATGCAAAGCCTTAAAGAAAAAATTTTAAATATCGGTCATAGCCAAGAGAGAAGAAAATTTTATATTGTTTTAAACAAGTAAAAGAAAATGGTGAAAAGGCGAAAACATTACAACTGCATAGCCGTGTCCAGGAGGTTCAGGTTTTATAAGTCTTTGAGAGAAAAAAAAAACAAAGTTATTGGTCAACCTATTGCAAAAACGGAGAAAATAATAATAATAAATAGGACGAAATTAATTAAAGAGTTAACAAAAAAAAAATATCAGAAAAGTGCGACATTACATAAATATTCAGTGAAATTTAAAAATAATAATAGATTAACGTAAACAAACAATAAATCCAAAAAGAAAGTGTTAACGAATAAATCTTATAATACAAAAAGTGTCCTTATAAATAAAAATGTGTTCATTCAAATGACCGTGAACTTAAGAGTCAATAAAAATTCCTTTCATACGATAATATAAACAATAAGAAAGGATATGTAGGTTAATGATGTCATTCACTCGAGAGGAATGCGTTCCGTAAACAAAAACATTGTTTATGTTTTGGGTTCACCGAACGAATCGAAATGTTGATATGAAGCAAGTTTAATAAACAGACAAACCCGAAAAACATCGAACTTATTGGGACAACAAAGAACATCTAAAAATTGATAAGATAAACATCGAGATTTTAAAAGTCGGAAACATCGTTGAATAATACGTATCACTCCGAGGAACAAAAAATTAAATAACAAACGTCGAGATTAAATAAACAATGACACAAAAACGAGATAGCTGGAACAAATATAACATAAACATTGCATTCGGATATCGTGGAGTATTAACGTAAACAATTATTGTTTATCTTATATTCGAAAATACAGACCAGCGGCGGGCCGTGGTACTTAACAAATTATTCACAAAGTCAGGAAAAGATATTATTATTTTTATCGCTAGACATTCGACAGATTTATTAGAAGAATAGAAAGGTTTAGACAAATTAAATTGATTAATGTTTTACAACACCCAATGTACCTTACTAGATATCATTGGTTTTACAAAAAGAATTACGAAAAATATAAAATTGATTAATGTCAATTGATTCAAAAAAAAAAAATATTTTTTTTTGATTAACATTAATATCATTATAAAACAAAAGAAAAACAGTTATTTTGAGATGTTGGGATGTAATATATTATGATCATGTTGTAACATAATAAATAGCGGAAATATTACACCCATATCATGTGATAGATAGATCTATAATAACAATAATATCAAAATAGAAAAGTGTAATTGTATTACATCATAGTTAATCATTAGGACCACGTGTTAAATCCAAATGATCGCTCTACGTGCCGCCAATGCGCGAGTAGATAGATTTAGTCAGGAACACAAACACATAATCGACAGAGACATTAATGAGGGTGAAACATTTGATGTTTTGTTTTGTGAGGTAAGATTAATCTTGCATAATATAATTTACCATATAAACGGGTAAGTTGAAATAACGTAAGATTTACTCATGATAAGTTTGTTGACATTCAGGTTAGGTTGTTGACTATTAAGACATATTTTAAGACACAGAGAACCCAGTCAATGGATTCGATAAGGAATTCAAGTATAGGCCAAACAAATAAACGTTGTTTTGAAAAGACAAAATGTTAGTTGAGAATTCGACCTTCAATCTCAAAGGAAAAAAAATACAATTCAGAGTCGGCTCGAGACTTTAATGTCGTTGACGAATGTTTATGATGGATATGTGTGTATACATGTATATATATATATATATGTGTATGTGTATATATATACCTATTTAGAGGAAAAATCAGGTTAGGTATTGCAAAAATCATAATAGAATTTGAAAATTTTGCAAATTGAATATAGATTTGAACTCAACAATAAATCAATATGGCGGAGAAAAGAAAAATCGATGACGCGAAGGTAAGCACCGAAACAGTTCCTTTAGTTGATGAACTAAGAGAAATATTCAAACGATCGCGGAAAAGTTCGTTACAAGTCGAGAATTTGAAGGCACCTGAAAATATGGGTCAGTCAGAGGGGGAGGCTAGAACATATTCGGATATCAAACAAGACAAGGGTATACAAGAGAGTGATGTGAAAATCATAAACGAACTTGAAATTTTACCGGAACAGCCAGGTGACAAAACACAGGAAAAAATCTAGAAAAACAAAAAAAAATAAGAAAAACGAGAAAATTTGAAAAAAGAAAAATATAGAATAAGAAAGGCAACATATATAAATAATTAAGAAAATTAAAATAGGAATATTAAGGTTGTCGCTTAGTAAGAAAAAAATATAGATACATAAGTGGGTAACACTCGGAAAATCTAAGAAAATGGTGGGAAAACGTGGAATGGGGAGGCAAACAGAAGCTTTAGTGACGGCAATCGAGGAAAATGCTACAGCTGGGACGTCAGCAGTGAACATCGGAGATATTACTACAATAATTCAAGCAGCTTTAGCACCACTTGTTAACAAAATGCAGGAACTTGAGAAACAATTAGAAAGACCAGCAACAGTAGCGGTGACAGGAGAGGATAGTGCGCCGAAAAACGTTCTCCAAGTAGTGGAAATGCTACCGCAGCAAGAACGACCTTCATTTTCCGGTGGAAATCAAAACCCCATAAGTTTCTTAGAAGATTTAAAAGAATATACTAGAAAAGTTAAACGTACAGATCCATTAATTGTCGTACGGGAAAATTTGAAGGGAGAAGCAAAAACGTGGGCCAAGTTATACAACAAGCGATGGGAAACAATGTTGGATTTCGAAAGAGATTTTTTAGCTACCTATTGGGGAGATATAAAGAAGAATGAGGTTCACCGTCGTCTTGCAGAAGGGGTATATGATGCCAAGAAAGAGATATCCATGCTCACTCATTTCGCGAATTATTGGGATTTAGCGAAAGCATTAAAAATCACAGAAGCACCGTTAAGCGTAGTTGACGAAATTATGAGACATTACCCTAAAGAAGTTCAATCGCTATGGTTTTCAGGGCAGTCAGGAGATGAAATTGTCGCTGCTGAGTTTCTTCGAAAACTAGATACAATGGTTTGCACACCGGAAGAACGGAACACAAAGAAAAGGAGTGGGGAGGAGTTCACCAAGAAGGACAAATACCGTGACCGTTACCACGCTATAAAGAAGAGAATTCACGCAATAGAGAGTGTGGAAGGAGGCGCTAGCTGCAGCAAGTGTGCCGAAACTACGACATCTTCACAGGGAGGTTCTACAATAGCTACAAGCGGCAAGGAGCTAGTCATCGCAAACAATTCGGGAAACGGCCGAGGGTTGATTCATTAGCCCTCATGAATACGACTCACACAGGGAGAGGGACGCCGGCACCAAAACACAACGCTGCATTGAAGATTATGATGAAATGGGGGTGGAATCCAATGAAAGGATTGGGAAGAAATGAACAAGGGATGACTGTTCCAATAAAAGCAGAAAGGAATGTGAGAAGACGAAAGGATGGAGCGGAAGAAACGAGAACGGAAGCGGAAATAGATGTGGAAGTATGTGTCAATTCTTTACAACAAATAACGGATGAATGGAATCAATTGGAAATGAGCGAAGAGAAAACAAGAAGGGAAATTAGGGGGTTCAACAACATTTTCGAAGACAGAGATTATGAGGAAGTAGAAAAGGGTAGCACTTTACCGTTATTACCGGAAGCCAAAGCACAGATAGATAACACGGAAGTTCACTGTTTAATAGATACCGGAAGTCAAATCACGTGCGTTTCTCAAGAATTTTATGAAAGTTATTTAAATGATCAAACACTTTATCCTATTATGCCTGTAACCACTATACAAATTAAAGTAGCGATAGGACATAAAAGTCAGAGAATATCTAGGTTGGTTTTAGTACCATTGCGATTTGGAGATGTTATAATAAATACGCCATGTTTAATAATACCAAAGTTAATTAGGCCAATTATATTGGGTATCAACTGGTTAGACGAATATACAGCTGAATTTAAATGTGGAGAAAACAGAAAGTTAAAAATAAAAACAGGAAATGGGAAGAAGGAAATAGAGTTAGTAAATTCAACCGTAATTCATAGGAAACCTAAACACGAGATTAGAAATCAAAATTGCACAATTGGAAAAATAATTAATATTGAAGTAAACCCTGAAATAAATAATACGGCGTGCCTCGAGAGTAGAATAACGACCTTTGTGTCCGAGTTAAATTTAGATTCAAAAGGAAAAGAAGGGTTAGAAAAGATTTTAATTAAACATAAGAATGTATTTATAGACAGACCAGGTCTAACTACTTTGTACACTCACGAAATAAGAATGACGGACGAGACGCCTTTCGTTAAGCGATCCTACCCAGTACCTTTTGCTTACAGGGATAAGATTGATGAAAAAATTAGAGAATTGGAGTCATTAGGAATCATCAGTAGAGAGGCCACGCAGTTTTCTAGTCCTCTAACATTTACCTTGAAAAAAGATGGGACGGTTAGGATACTCTTAGATGCTAGATTCTTAAACACCAGAATGCAGGCGGAAGTAGAAAAACCACCATTAACTTCAGAAATTATACAGCGTTTTCATGGTGTAAAATTCATAACCACAATAGATCTAAATTCAGCTTACTTTCAAATACCTATCAGTCCAGAAAGTCGCAAGTATACTGGGTTTGTATACAATGGAAAATCTTACGTATACAAGGTATTACCGCAGGGGTTAAAAACATCAGTAGGGAGTTTTTCAAGAGGAATGGACAAAATTCTAGGACCAGGGGTGAGGGAATTCTGCGCTAATTACTTAGATGATTTAATAATATATACGTGTGGTAGTCAAGAAGATCATTTTGAACATGTAAACGCAGTGCTTGAGAGGTTAAAGGAAGCAAACATGACTTGTAAACTCGAAAAATGTCAATTTTTATTCACAGAAGTACGTATGTTAGGACATATTATAACGCCTTTGGGAGTTCAAATGGATCCGGAAAAGATTGACGCTATTAAAAATTTTCCGGTACCCAAGAAAATAAAACAAGTTAGGGCTTTTCTTGGACTTTGCAATTATTACCGTAGATTCGCGAATAAATATGGGGAAACAACACGGGTTTTGTGCGATTTACTTCAGAAAAATAGAACCTGGCGATGGGGTGACTCGGAACAGCGCGCATTCGAGAGGGTGAAAACATTATTTTTAGAGACAGTTATTTTACATCATCATGACCCAAATAGTACTTATTATTTACAGACAGATAGTTCGGGGTTCGCCATAGGAGGAGAATTATATCAGTTGGATGAGGAAGGGAATCACCACGTTATTGGATTTATTAGCAAAGCTTTAAGAGGACCGGAGTTGAAATGGACCACGTCAGAACAAGAGTTATGGGCGATAATATATGCTTTACACAAATTTGAGACATACTTAAGAGGAGTACACTTAATAATTAGGACGGATCATCAAGCATTGACATTTTTAAAGAGCTGGAAGATGTACAGTGGCCGACTAACACGGTGGATTTTATATTTAAATCAATTTAACTTCACTGTAGAGTACGTCAAAGGGAAGGAAAATATAGGGCCTGATATTTTATCTCGTTATTCTTGTGATGCAAAAAATGTACAGGAGGAGAAAAACACGTGCCCAGAGATAGCAGCTTTTGCAGTGAAAGGTAGACAACAGATTCGAAAACACTTAGAAAATATAACTGAACTACAAAAACAAGACACATTTTTGGGAGAAATTTTCGGATATTTGCGCAAAGGAAAATTCGGGCCGCCGACAAAAGATGTAAATAGGTATTTGGAAAATTACAAAAAAATAGGCAAGACTTTATATTACACAACAGGACTAAACAAAACGGTGTTAGCAGTACCACAAGAGTTGACTGAAGAACTAATAAAAATGATACATTTAGAAATTGGACACGGAGGAGTTTTTAAAACAGGGACAGCTTTGGGAGATAGGTATTATTGGCCAGGCATGCACCGAGATATAAAACGCATAGTGAGAGGGTGTCACCTATGTCAGCTGGCGAAGCGCGAAATTCGACCAACTGTAGGGCCGAGTAAATCCATAATTACCAAAGAAGTAGGACAATTAGCTATGGCAGATTTATACGGACCTTTACCGAGAGGAATAGGAGGGGTTAAATTCATTTTCGTGATCCAAGATTCATTCAGTAGATTTGTAAAATTATATAAATTGAGGATAGCAAGTACTAAGACCGTGTTAAATTGTGTAGAGGATTTTAATAAAACAATACAAATAGATGCTTTGTTAACGGACAACGGATCTCAATTTACATCGAAGAAATGGGAAAACAACTTAAATAGGATGGGCATACGAATCGTACATACTTCAATACGAAATCCCGGACCGAACATAACAGAGCGCGTGAATAAAGAATTAGGTAGAATTTTCCGTATTTATTGTCACGAAAAACATACCAAGTGGGCGGCTTTCCTTAAAGAAATAGAACAAACCTACAATAATTCGATACACTGTTCAACAGGATTTTCACCTAATGAAATAGCTTTTGGGAAATCACCAACTTATAGTTTAGACAGGTATACTCAAGGCTGCGGAAAATCGACGAAAACAATAGATGAAATAAGATTAGCAGCACAGAAAAATTTAGAGAAAAGCGCTGCAAATCGACAGAAATACTATAATCTCAACAAAAGATTAATAACTTATGAAGTTGGAACCCTGGTCAAGTTGAAAAAATTTACACAATCAAACCTACTCAAGAAGGAAATAAAAAAAATTCAATCTGCTTTACGATGGACCTTATATAATTGGGTCAGAAGTTTATAGTAACACGTATACGCTGATTGATCCGGTAACTCGGGAAATAAAAGGAGATTATAGCGCAATTCATTTAGCGAAATATTATACATGTAATAAGGAACAAAAACCCAGTTTAGAGATAATGGAAATCAACGAATAAAATGCGTAATTTACAAATATTTGAAACTTTAAATAAATAAACGATTGGGAAAAAAAAAAAAATCTGTTAGAATACGATATAATTTAAGGAGAAAGAAAATTACTAAAATATTAGACTATCAGTTTGTTTGCGAGGGGCGGGTCGTCCTTAAGTCTTTAAGGTTGAGTGAACAAATCTCTTAATAAGCGACAATCATATTCTAATTTACTAATAGAGTAAGAGGAAAATTTTTTCGATAATATTGATTTTCTAGTTTAGAAAAAAATTTGTGTGTTAGTGTGTAGGAAAATTTTGTTAGATAAGTAAGAACACAGAAGGAAAGCGTATGGGAGTTATATACCCACAAAAGGAACTAAAAAAAATATATATTATAAATAGGATAGGGTACGTTTTATAAAACAAGATTTTAAATTGACAATGCATAGAGTTAGAATTTTTTTTGAAAACTTGAAATAAGGTTATCTATAGATTTAGAGTAGACATTAGGTAAAGATAAAAAGGGAACATTAGAATTACGATATGGTTAGGTTAAATTTTCAAAAAAAAAAAAAAATTTAAAAGGAAACAGGAACGATGAGAAAATTGGAGGTTAGTTAAGAACATTTATGAAATTTAAAAATTAGGATGGGTAACACCTAGGCTAGAACAACTTGTTTGAATGATCTATGAAAAGACAATTAGAAAATACACAAAAAAAAAAAAATTTGCAAATAAGAGAAAAAAAAAAAAAAAAAATGCTGGAAAAGTTTAAATGAAACATGTATACCACCGATTTTTGGATTGGGTGAGGTCGTGCAAAGATACATATTTCACAAAAATTATCATACTTACAAAACAAAAACAAAACGAAAAATTATTTGCACACCAAGAGAACATCCACTTTTCAGTTGGTCAATAGACCGCGAGATTGCAAACAATCTTTATCTGAATCATTGTAAGGGAGGTCTTAGTCCAACTAGGTTGAAGGCCACCTAAACACGCGAGTCGAGGGGCGTGTTCTAGCAAAAAAGAGAATAATTTTGAGTTTATCAAAATTAGAGGAAATTCCATAAAGTAAAATCTACGCGAAAAGAAAATAGAAAATACAATGTGATTCAAAGTCAAGTTTGTTAACAATCCAAACAGAATGGAAAGAGAGATAGGGAATAACAGAATGAGGGGGGGGAGAAAGGAAATAACAGAATGGAAAGAGAGATAGGTAATAACAGAATGAGGGGGGGGGAGAAAGGAAATAACAGAATGGAAAGAGAGATAGGGAATAACAGAATGAGGGGGGGGGAGAAAGGAAATAAGAGAATGGAGAGAGAGATAGGGAATGATAGAGTGAGGTAGAGAAAGGAAATAACAGGAAGTGATGTAGGAAAAGGAATAACAGAACGGGGGGGGAGGATAGCTAGGCTACATTTGAACACAATTTCGATGTCTAAAGTAGTATACAACGTTAGCCACAGCAAATTGAGTTCAGAGGGGGGAACTGTGATGAAAGGCTAAAATCACAGTGAGACCAGATAAACCATAGCTGCAAAAAAATATGCAAATTATTTATGAAAAGGACATGCTAACGACATCTGGCGGAGAAAGAATTGATCCAGCTTGCTTGCAGTAGACTCCTGTAATAGTTGAAATTAAATCAAGATTCCGGGACGAAAGCAGAGAGGTCGTAAAATCGTCTAGGACGACTGGTACTTCCCCTTTCCTAGGCCTAAAAATAAATATTGAATTTTGTCAACCAATAGATCTGAACAAAGAGCTATAAAAATTTTGAATAACCAATCAGTGAAGGGAGAGGCGTGCATCTACTACAGACAAAGGAATAAACTTTGGATCGGGCAATAAAAAAGATAATTAACGACATTTCGATTCTCACAGAAATTAGAGGTGAACGCACTTTAGGGTCAACATCGACTTTCAAGGTGACAAACTCCTGGGAATGTTTACAATAACTGAGACATTTATGGGGTATCGAACCATTGAAATCGGGTGCTTGGAAGTTTTACAAGTTGTAAAGCGCACACACAAAAATGCAATGAAAAAAATTATAAACGTGATAGTATAAAAAAGGACGGGAAAAGCGAAGGAAAGTTACTGGCAGAATTTTCAACTGTAGTACAATTATTTATGATAGAAATAGGGTGTCGAGTTCGAAAAAATCGTACTAAAGAGAGGAGTGAGTGTTGGAAACAATGGAAATTAATCGTTATCAATTTAAAATGAAGCGGACATATTGGTAAATCAATCTTGAATGAAAATCTCACAAAAAAATAGACATTTTAGAAAAGTGCGGCGACCGAATGGAAGGATAATACAGAGATTTTAGCTGCTACAAAGGTCCTAGGGGCATAAAAATTGAGTATCAGAAGAAGACAGTAAAACTGAACATATAGCGATAGATTAAATTCAGGAAACGTAGGCATTTTACATGATTATCAGGGTAGATATATATTAGAGTTACCCAATATTACGGAGGGATCGAAACAAGATAAAAGGTTGGCGGTCTCATGTATATTTTGAAGAATAAACAATCGAAATCCGGACATGATTTTTATTTACGTTAAGGTAATAAACGATTAGAAAAGCGATTAACTTTAACGTTGGGCTTATGAAGTATTTAGATTAGGCAAAAGAGATTAAAATTAATAGGTTTGAAATTAAACTAAATTTACGGCCGTAGTACATAAAATCTGAGACGTAAACATATGTCCAGACGTATAATTTATGTGAAATCTTGTAAGTGAGGGATGGAGAATGGGCGGAGATTGGGTCAGACAATAAAAGTGACACATATACCAGAGTCTAATTAGGTATATCTCCCATAGAAGTGTGGAAAATTATATATTAATTAATAATAGATGAAGTATGAAATTTTCCTGGAGACCACACACATCGGGAAAAGTGAGAGAAAGGTAAAAAGAAGGGTAAAGAACGGAGATAAAGAATAATCCAAGTGGAGAAAAGTGATACAATTCAAATTTATCCGTGAAATAAATAAATACGACTTGGAAAATAATTAGTTATAGAGTTATGAGAAATAACAAAAGAATAAAGAAGAAAATTGTGCAAGAAAACGTCGCGGATGAAAGAAAATCCAAAAGATAAGGAAAAATTCAAATCTACGACATAAAGGAAGAAGGTACGGGTGAAAATGGAAAAGCTCATATAGGTGACAATAAAATTAAGTAGATTTTAGACAAATCGAAATTCAAAAATGCATAGTAAAGATTTCGCCATGGATTTAATCATGTTTCGCATGAGATGCATAAAATTGAGATCTATATATATGTTACTTAGGACGGACCTATCGCGAATTGAGAAAAAAAAAGGAACGCAAAATCATGAGATTTTAACTACATTTTGTATGAACAGAGGACAAAGGGAGCTTGGGCGATTAACGCAGACTTACCCGATTCGGACCCTATCAAGTTAGCGACGTGAGATAAAAATTAACCGCCACCCAAAGCCGGACAACAAAAGATCTTATGTAGGAACGATCGAAATTAGGGGAAGGGGTGTTCGGATTTACGAGTTGATAGGAGATAGAATTAAGCATCAAGAGAATTTCAGATACGTCTTTTGGGACCTGAGAGGGGTATAAAAGATGGAACACATCAGTCAGGAGGCAGTCGCGCCGAGGATTCGAAAAGTTGTTACGTGGCAGTACTACGTCTTTGGTAGGATTAACAGTGAAAAATCTTTAAGTGTTAAATTTTAAATAAGCCCCTGGACTTAGGAAAATTTTGTGAAAAGTACAAGTGCTAGAGTCAGAAATTTAATTTGGTTAAACAGTGAAAATAAATATAATTTAAACTCAGTGCTTAAAAGTGTTAAGTGAAGTGCAGAAAGTGATTACGGAATTAAGAATTTAACTAAAATTTAAAAATAATTATTTCATTCAAAGTGAAAACATTCAAATTAAATTTAAGAGTTTGTTATCGTTAAATTAAAGTGGATGTGCTCGTGAATTGATATTTAAAAATAGATTATAATTTTGTTTAAAATTATTAATAGTAAATACTTCATCTTAGGTTAAAAGAAACACAAAAACAAAAAAAAGGATTCGATAATAATAAACGTTTAAACCTTTGTTCTAAAATTAACAGTTAGAAAAAAATTAATTTATTAAGAGTCGAGTTTAATTAAAAGTTTGCACAATTCGGAATAAATTTTCTTATCAATTTATATAAAAAGAAATTTAGAATTAATAAATTGTTCAATTAAAATCCATCGTGCGTATAGCGACAGTGTTAAAAGTGTTTGTCGTTTTAACCGGAATTTTAATCATCAGTCTATCATTTCGAAAAGGAATTTGAAACAGCTATCATTCAAAAGCCTAAACTAGAAAAGTGTTATTAAATCAACGGGTTTTCTGAATTAGGATTTCGTTCGGAAGAAAAATTAAATATCAACTAATTTATACGATTCAAGCGAGAATAAAATATTAAATAGGAATAAATAGTCGAAAAGATTAATTTTGAAATTATTTGAAAAATACAGTTAATTAGGTAGGATTTCTTTAACAAGATTTGTTGTGTGGCACCCAACTGGAAAAATCTTGGTGGGGGGTAAGTTTTCCTTTTATAAATAATTTTCAGGACCTAGGAGTGAGGAGATACAGCTGATTATGGTATATCAATTAAATTATTAAAGAACAACAAAACAAAGCATTACACATTAATATATGTATATTATGTATTTATTTATATAAAATAAAATAATATATTGTATATAAGGAATATATATATGAGTAATGTATTTATATATATATGTATTTTATTTATTAATCAAAACATCGGAATGGTAACGATTTAAAATACCTACTCATGGACATACCTATATTATTGAAAAAGAAAATATGTATTTATTAATATTCAAGACTATGTAGATTCATATATTTTATATTTATTTATTAATATATGTACTCTTATTTAACATATTTTGACAATCGATATATGTGTACTTATATTTATATTTATTCTTCACTTAACCTCTTAGTAAATTTGTGTTCAAAAAGTGAAATAAATAGTTTAACTTCAAAAGGAATTAAAAATATTCTAATTAATTATGCACAATAAAAGGTAACATAACTGAATTATAGGGAGAGGTAGAAATATTTCTTAAATAAACAATCTCGCATCTAGGTTAGTGTGTCAAAGAAGGTGTTTATATTATTCGATTTGTTTACAAATAGAGACGCTGAAGATCTGGGCCAACCGCATAGTTTGAAAACGACCTTGGCCGTAACTAGAAAATTTATCAGGGTTATAAGGATAACCATCAGGATGTCATTGTGCAATGTGCAGCGATATGGGTCATTTACAAATACCTATCATTCACAATCTACAATTGAAAAATCATGGGTTAGCAAGATTTATATCGAATATTACATGAAACATTTGAATATCATTGATTAGATAGTCGCATAGTTTTATTAGTTACCTGAAACGGCTGGAAGATGCTTGTTCTCAAATACTTATCAATCACGAACGACAATTGAAAAATCACGGGTTAGCCAGATTTATATCAAAAAATTACATGAAACATTTAAATATCATTGATTAGATAGTCGCATCGATTTTTATTAATTACCCGAAACAGCTGGGAGCCGCGTGTTTACAATTACCTACCATTCACAATCTACAATTGAAAAATCACGGGTTAGTAAGATTTATATAGAAATATTATACGAAACATTTGAACATTATTGATGGAGTGTTCGCATAGATCCCATCAGTTGCCAGAGACAGTTGAGAGTCGTGTACCCTCTTATGTGGCAATCAATTACTTGAAACAATTGAGAAATCACGGGATAGGATGAACAAAAATTAATGTTGAACCCTGGAGGTAAAATTTAAAACAAATACAGTTCACCCAATAGGAGGCAGTGGTCGCTTCTATAACAAGACCATTAACCAAACCAAATAGAGATGACGATTCTCTTAAATAAAAACGTCAAAACCAAACAAACAAAAGCCTGGAGTTCGATAGCTCTCCAAAACAAACTATCAAATAATTTCTTATTCTACTAGTATTTATTAGTATAACCTTATTCTTACGTATATATTCGGTTACCAAGCTAAGAATTGTGCAGAATTCTTCGTGCGAGATCCGAGCTCGGAATGCGAGGTAGATAGCCTCGTATTGCGAGTTATAAACCTTTCCCAAACTGTATGTATACATATATTTATTCGTATGTACTGTTTACTGGAGAATGCGGACCTGCATACAGCTTGCATTTAGGTCGGTAGACCACTCTCGCATTCTCTTTTAAACGTGGAATGAGGATTCACGACCCGTAAGTCCACACCAACCGTGAGTATATGATTGTATATAGGACGAAACCGGTTCGCCCTAAGTAAATAGTAGACCTTGGAGGAGATGGAATTTGGAGGTATCGGGACCCGAGGGGAAACTTGAAGGCAGTGCATGATGACGTGGAAGGCTCTTTGGGACGCGATAACTTAGGTATCAATCAAAGAGCCGTGTCAAAGGATTGTGCAAATTTCTTGTTGACTCACGATCATCTCGTTTACTTGCAGGAGGATTTGGAGCCAAATTATGCCAGCAAATGGGCTATTCCGAGTTCGTCAAATATGCAATTAACTAATTACATTAACCTACTAAATCAATCTCTACATGTACCTTATAGCAGCAGAATCATAAAGGAGTGGCGCCACACAGACACAAGAGTTTACCAAAATCAAATTTACTAACAATTAACCATTTGAGTTTATATTAAATTACCTGTCCAAATAAACATGTATAATATCTTTTATCAGCGTTTAACTACGACTTTGTTAGGGTGCAGGGAATCAGGATAATTACAATAGGAAAGTTAGCTCATTCAGGGAATTCATTTAAGTCTAGGTTTGCAATGGAAAGACCAATTAAATTGTGAAACTCAACACCTCGATCAGAACCAAGGGGGTTACCACAAAGATGAAGGTAATTAAAATCCTATATCATAAATCAAAAAATTACACAACGTTTGATGGAATTTAATTACAATATAAATACGAAAATATTTGCGTTCAAGTTCGTGAATAACGTATTAATTAGTTAAGTACGTATGTCTATAAAGATATATAGTACAAGAGAGCTTTAAGTAGCTTTCTGTAGATATCAAAGAAAAGGGTCCAATTTTCATGGAGGCTTATGTGTTGTAGGGGAGGAATTTTCCATCCCTGCGAACACATATGCAAAGCCTTAAAGAAAAAATTTTAAATATCGGTCATAGCCAAGAGAGAAGAAAATTTTATATTGTTTTAAACAAGTAAAAGAAAATGGTGAAAAGGCGAAAACATTACAAGCAACAACATGATAACTTCCAGTAGAATATTTAAAATTATTTAATGTTAGTTATTACTAGAGACCGGATTATATGCAACAAAAATAGCCCAAAATATGCATGCAAATATGCAAGAAAAATAGCTTAAATATGCAAGAAAATCCAAAATATGCAACATGAAATAATACAGGAAGTCGTATTTTTACATATTTTTTTTATTTTAGTAAGCTATTAGTTCTCAAGGATAACAATTATATTTTCGAAAATATCAATTATAAAATGTATTTAACAATAAAATTTAGAATTTACCTTTAAAAACGTATATGACTAAGTACTGTTATAAATGTTCTGTAGACAAATTGTGTCTACGATCGCTTAATATATTTTTGTAAGCGGAAAAGGAACGTTCTACGTCTACTGATGTGGCTGGACAGAATTTAAATTTGGGTGCGATTTTTGAACTTATTGTTCCGGGCAAAATTTCACCTGCCCCTTTGATGAAGTTAACAATTTGGCACAAAGGTTCAAACCCTGGGTTATTATTCAGTATGTTTTCAAATTTTTCTTTGAGTTTACTCGGGAATAGCTTTGGCAACGAGGAATTCATAAGGCGAATTTCCTTCATAACCTGAATAGATGCATTCAACGCCAATCCATGAGTTTCAAGCGTTTTTATACTTGCAGGTATGTAGGCGAAATGAGTGGTAATCATAGCTAGGTTTTTTTTAATACTGGCGTCGTCAAACGATTCTTTGCACTGGAAAACTGCCAAAGCCTCTGCACTATCGAAGTCATTGATAACACCCTTGATGGCTTCAAAATGTTCATGGTAAAACATCACAGCTTCGATCCATGTACCCCAACGTGTTATTACTGGCTCAGGAGGTAAAGGGATATTTGGCAGTTTTTTTTTTGTAGGCCTTTATACGAGCAGGCGCCTTAAGAAACACTTTCTTTGGTGATAAAATCAGGTTATTTACATTCGCAAACGTGGATCTCACTTCTTCGGCGAGTCTGTGAATTCCGTGAGCAAAACACGTCACATGAATCAAATTGGGATAAAATACTTGGAGGGCTTTGCCTGCTTTGATCATATAGGGGGCAGCATCTGAGAGCAACACATACACATTTTCATCCGCAAAAGATTCCGGAAATATTTTTTTTATACCCTCATTCACAAATCTGGCGATCGTAGAATGATTTTCCTTTTCAAGTTCTCTGCAGGCCACCAAATAGGAAGGTGAAGGTTCAGGTTTCAATGCACCAACAATCAAATTTGCAATGTAACGGCCACAAGTGTCGGTGGTTTCGTCAGCTGAAATCCATATGATGTTATCCTTGAGTTCATTGCGTATTTCTTCCAGCACATGTAGATAAATTGATGGTATGTAATTTTTACGTAAAGTAGATTCATCCGGTATATTTTGATTTATGCAATATTTTCTGAGAAAATCCTTCAAGGCAGGATTTGTCAGTTTGTATAGAGGGATATTGCTTGCAAGAAATGCTTCACATAGATCCATGCTAAAGAGATTTTGTTGTTTACCTTTGGAGGTTACTTCACTGTTACTGCTACTTGCCACTGTAAAAACTTGTTGCGTGGGCCCTTCTTCTGCACTCCTGCGATATGAACACTGGTTTTGACATTTATTTATTTATTATATTTTACGCCCAGAGGGCTTTTACATATATACATAAAGGTAGTACAATTTAACATGAGTAAGAAATATACATACATACATAAATGAATTAAAAATAAATGCATTAAAAATTTAAATTTTAAGTTCAGTGAAAATTAAAGACCAAAATTTAAAGTACTGTGATCAGAGAATCACAACATTATTGTTACGGTATTGGTTCGGTATTGGTTTCGCATAGTACGAAACCACTGTACCGGGGAATTAGCTAGTTGCAGGAGTTCGGAACTGTCCGATTTGTATTTTAATATTTTATATAAGTTAATTTTAATGATGAAACAACTTTTTTTTTATAACTAAATAATACTACAGATTATGATGGTTTATAATGTTTTTATGAATCATACATTTAATTTGCCGATGTAGTTGATAAATTTAACAATGAACTTCTTTAGTGAGAACTTGTATCATGGATAAATGATTTGATTATTTCATGTTTATATTGTATCAGTGACATATTCCATACATCTATGTGCGAATACATATTTCCCAAGTTTTGAATTCTGTGGAGTGGTATATTGAACTGCGTCCTGGTCGTAGTATTACCACAATAAAACGATATTACTGACCTTGTGTTTCTGGCTGGCACATTCAAATTTATGAGCGCCAATAATTCAGGGCTGTCAATTGTATTACGCAAGATTTTAAATAGAAATACTAGATCGAAAAAAGTTCTTCTGTCACTCAAAGTTAATAGATTAGATAACCCTAATAGATAAGTGTAGTTTATTTGTTCTTTCGGTATTTTTAGTTTATAATTTAAAAAGCTTTGGAATTTTTTTTGTACTCTTTCTATTGTTTGAGAATGCGCATTATAGTCGGGAGACCATACAGTTGAATTATATTCAACCTGACTTCTCACTAGTGATGTGTAAAGAAGTTTTAATGTTTTAATGTTGGTAAAATCTTTAGCCACTCTTAGTACAAAACCTAACATTTTTAAACCCTTCTTTGAAATATTTTCAATGTGAGGTATGAAGCTAAGTTTGGTGTCGAATGTAACACCTAAGTCATTTATTTGGGAAACAGATTCGAGAATGATGTTATTTATTGAGTAATTAAAATAAATCGGATTTTTTATTTTGAAAAATCTCATAGTTGTGCATTTATTAACATTAAGGTATAGCTTATTATCGTTACACCACTGAACTAATTTTGACAAATTTGCTGAGAGAATATAACAGTCGTCCAGGTTTCGAATTGCTTTAAAAAGTTTCAAATCATCTGCAAACATAAGTACGTCGATGCCTTTAAAAATATTACAAATGTCGTTCACAAAAAATATAAATAATACAGGTCCAATGTGGGAACCTTGCGGTACCCCACTGGATGCAAAAAAATCATATGATGATTCCCCATTTAGTTTAACACTAAGTTTTCTATTTGAAAGATAGCTTATAAACCAATGCTACATATTTCCACGAACTCCAGCTTTAAACAGTTTTTCTACGAGAATAGCGTGACAAACCTTGTCGAACGCTTTGCTGAAGTCAGTGTAAATTGAATCAACTTGAAGCTTCTTCGCCATTGCATCGGAAATGAAATTTTGATATAGAATGTGGTTAGTTAGTGTTGATTTTCCGGTTATAAAACCATGCTGTTCAGTACATATAATATCTTTAAATGAACTAATTATTTTATCCACGATAAGCTTCTCAAAGAGTTTTGGAATTGTTGATAGTATGCATATCGGTCTATAATTAGTTACTTCGTTTTTATCCCCTTTCTTGAAGATAGGTGTTATATAACTATGTTTCCATAGATCGGGAAATATACCTTTCGATAAAGAATGACTAAAGAGTGTGTACAGGGGATAAGCAAGAACGGTGACACACTTTTGTAAGAGTAGTGGTGGAATGTTGTCAGGACCAGCATTTTTATTGGGATCAAGAAGTTTAATTTGTTTAATAATTTCGTTTAGTTCGATGTGCACATGTGACAGGTTTATATTGAAATTAGGAGAATAGTTAGGTAAGGAGAACTGTTTGGGTTGACTTTTATCGTAAACGTTCTTGAAGAAGTCGGCAAAAAGATCGACAATATTTTTGATACCATCAGCCTTTCGGTCTTCAAGATACATAGTATTTGGTATATCAGAGTCTCCACTTCTTAATGTTTTACTGAATCGCCAAAAGCGTTTTATATTGCTAAAAATATCATTCTCTGTCTGCTTTACATAGTCGTTATAACATGCCCTAGAAAGTTTATTACAATCATTTCTTATTTTAGAGAATTCTATGTACAACTTTGAGGTTCCGTGATCCTTATACATTTTGTGAGATGTTTTTTTACGTATAATTAAATTAATCAAATCTTTATTAAACCAGACTGGATATTTAGATTCCTTATATTGAGTGTAAGGGACAAAGCGGTTTATACGATTACTTAGAATTAAGTAGAACTGTTCAGTATTATGATTTAAATCATCACTTTCTAAGAAAGACCAGTCTACTAATGTAAGCGAGTCACACATACCTGAATAATCAGCATTTCTGAAATTATAGCATGATCTCGTAGGTTTCGGAATTTTTTCGCCAAAGTCTGTTATACAAATATTTAATGGAGGATGATGGATGTCAGGGGGTATGACTACTTCTATGACTTAACTCACTTTTATAGATTGAGAATTGAAGAAAACGAGATCCAATACACGATTGTTAATGTTTCTAACAAGATTATGTTGATTTAAGTTTAAATATACTGACATATCGAGTATTACTCTTTCACATTCGGAGGTAGTTAAATTACAAGTATTCGACAGTTCAGGGTTGTGCATATCCCAATTTACATTTGGAAGATTGTAATCACCTACGACAATAAATTTGGCATCAGGGTATTTTGCTTTAAATATTTCCACGTCTTCATAATGGTTTTTAAAAATAACAATGTTGGCTGAGGGGGGGAGGTATACAGAACAAATTATTATTTTCTCACTTTTACATTTCACCAATACAAATAATTGTTCAACGTTGCTGTTTTTTGTTTTTAATTTCTTAGAAGAAAATTTCTTTTTTATTGCGACGAGGAAACCACCTCCTCTTGACTTAGAGCTGGTTACGTGGTTTCTGTCCATCCTATAAACATTATAGGAGGCTAATCCTAGTTCAGAAGAATTGATGGATGGATCTAACCATGTTTCAGTCAGTACCACAGCTTCACATATTATTGATGGTATACAAATTCTAAATTTATCTAGTTTCGTTCGAAGTCCACGTACATTTTGATAGTAAAGGTTTAGTGAGCTAGATTTTGATAGTTTTTTGTTTGAGCCTTCACGATTTTTGGTGTAGAATTGACATACTTAATAGTAATGTTGGTTTCGCCGTTTTTTAATCTTGATTCGAGTTCACTTCGTAAAAGAGCAAGTTCATTTCTTTGGAGATTGGTGAGGTCGTTTGCTGCTTTGACACCGTTCTTCAACTTTGCTCTGTTCATCAGAATGGATTTGGACATCGTAGAATCCTTGAATTCAATCTTAATGGGTCTTGTTTGGTCGGGTTTCTTGATTCCCAATCGGTGAATCTTGATCTCATTTGGATTAAAGGTATTTTCAAAACTCTCCAGGGAAGATGAAACCTTCTGTATATCTTCTGTGATTCTCGTTGCAGTTGATTGTGAATTGCTCTCAGGGATGTTGAATAATATAATGTTTTTAGATCTTGACTTCCTTTCCTCCAACTCAGTTAGCATCTCACAGATGTCGGTCACATTGTTTACAGATGACGGAATTTGAGGAGGAATGTTTTTTTGCATTTCTTTGTATGCCTGCAATTCACCTTCCAAGGTGCCAGTTTTGGCAGCTATCGCTGCCGACATGCTGCCAATTGCGGCCAAGACTTCACATGATATTGGCGTGATTTTTGCTATTTGGTCCTTGGTAAATTTATTAGTAGGGTCAAGAAGTACCTTGTTAATAGCGTTTACTGCCTTTTCTGCGTTGTAGATAAATGCCTGGACATCCATTGTGACAGTAAAAATATGTTTTTCACTTTTTATAAATTTTTGTTTAATAAATATTTAAACTTTATTTTTGAGCCACTGGTTGAGCTTCACTGTCACAAGTTTCAGATAGGTAGTTCGTATAGGTACTGTACTTATCAAAAAGTGTATTTGATGTTTATGTTTTTGCTTTATTGGTTAAATGGTACTAAAAACGAAAGTTTTAACACTTAATTCACTAAAGTTAGCACTGTTTGTTAATTATATGTTTAGTTTTAGGGTTAAGATTCAATGTAAATATGTTTATTTTTATTATTTAAACAAGAGACAATTTTTTGACATTTGCACTGCCGAGGAGTATTGTTGTATATTGTATACATGCTGGTCTATTTGGAACATTTTTGTGCTAGAAATGTTTTTCTCGCAAACTCTGCAGTATAAAACTTTTCCGTCGTATGTAAATATTCCAGGATATTCAGCTATCCACGTATGGGCATTTTTTATCAGGGGGCATGGTTCACTTTCATAATGTACAACTTCGTGCAAACAAACAAAACACTAGACGAAACTCTAAAGAACAGCGCGTGCGACCAGTCAAAAACAAAATTCTCAGTTCACTGAATTGCCATAAAAATATACCAAATCACCCCTCAGACGAATGAATGAATTGTTTTCGGCAATTAGCCGAATTAAGCCGAGTAGGCGCGAGCGCAGGCGAAGATGAGAGAGGTTTCTCCCCGCTCCGGCCGCCGGCCGTAGCGATCAGTAAGATCAGTTATCAGTTCTTCGCTCAGCTTCGCTGGCCGCGCGCCTTGCTATCTGACGTCTATAGTGTCGCTATGTGAGGCATCTGAACGATATCAAGCGTAAATATGCAAGATCTCAAATTATTTGCTAAAATATGCAACTACCGCTGAAAAGGGTCTAAATATGCATTTGCATATGCAAATATGCAAATATGCAAATATGCAAATATGCAAATATGCAAATGCATATAATCCGGTCTCTAGTTATTACATATCTTTTAAAGATTCTTAAATTACATGTGAATATGTCCATATCATTAAAATTCTTATTAAATGTACTACAGGCTATGAATATAAACGCATTTTGTCTGATATTAGTAGAACATTTATGGAGATGAAAAAGTGATTTTCTCTAGTTCTAACGCTCGGGACTCTAAAATTAATTTCAGACAGAAGGGGAGAACAATCAATAAAGCCATTGATAATTTGATGGAGAAATATTATATCTGCGGAGTCTCTTCTAGTTTTTAATGGCTTAAGTCCACAAAGGTCCATCGAGCTGTTTACGTCAAGGTTTGAATTTAATTTGAAATTTAAATGATGGACAAATTTTCTTTGGATGGCTTCAATGCGATTTATGTAAATATTATATTGAAGATTCCATATGGGAGAAGCGAATTCAAGATGACTGCGAACATAAGAAAAATACAATATTTTAAGTGTTATGATATTATTAAATTATTTTCCAATACGGAACAAGAATCCTAGCATTCTAGGGGCTTTCTTAGCAATCATATCAATATGAGCCTCAAATGCAAGTTTACTATCAAGTATAACACCTAGATCACGAATTTGTGTAACTTTTTTGAGTAGTTGGCCAGCTATATGATAATTATGGTCAAATTTAATTTTATTTCTAGTGAAGGTAATTACAAACTGATACCGAGGAGATATTAACTTGATTGTCAAAATGATAGTTGGTAGAGTTTACATCGGAAATAGTGTTGTAATTTAAGGTGGAGACGAAGTGCTGTGAGAACAGGTTACATATTGCGAAAGGATTTTCAGTAGTCACTTCGCACAGCGTCACCTCATGTTATGAAACATGAGGTAAACCAGAATTATTTCGTAATTGTAAAAAGCATTCACTTCGTGGCTCATCATAATTTATAATAAAAACACATAAATTTGTTTTTGACCACTATAGTTTTATTTTCACTCTACCGGTTTCGGAAGATCCCTTCCTTGGTCAGGAGAATATTTAAAACTGGAAATAATTTTAAATATTAAATATTAAGATTTAAATATTCTCCTGACGAAGGAAGGGATCTTCCGAAACCGGTAGAGTGAAAATAAAACTATAGTGGTCAAAAACAAATTTATGTGTTTTTATTATACAGAATTATTTCTTTTTCCTTTAACATAAGACCAAAAGTTTTTATGGTCACGAGATATATTAAGTTCAGCGTTTGAGACATTCTCTAGACAATTTCTTTTGCCTTGATCGAAGGATACAGAATTCATGGTAGTCTAAAGGATTGGACCACATTTTAAACACTTTATATTTTTCCTTAGTCAGTTTTATTAGGGCTGGACTAAACCAATAGGGTTAAGAATTATTAATAAAAACTTCCTTTGATGGGACGTTTAATCGAATGATTTCATATAAAATTGCATAAAAGCGGTCAATAGCAGTATTGGTTGATAGGTTTAAAAATTCTGCATCCCAATCAATACTACTGAGGACTTTATTTATTGTTTCAAAGTTAGCTTTCCTAAAGAGATTGATTGTTCGTTTGTTGTCCACCATAGGAGTTTCCAGAGATATGTTAATGTCAACAAGAATGCTTTTATAATGTTTACATTCAGGGATGAGATACTGGTCAGTATTTGATACATTTACAGGGATCGAGCTAAAAACAAGGTCTAGGTATGTATGATTATTATTTGGAAAGGTGCAGTACTGTGATAGATCAGTAAATGAAAGGGTGTCAGATAGTTTAGAAATAATTTCAGATTTAGAACCATTCGTAATTTGTATACTATTACCATTACTTAAAGACCAGTTAATTTGTGGTAAGTTGAAATCACCCGATATGACAAAATGATCATCGTGATGTAGTCCTCGAAGTTCATATAATTTATCCATGAATTCATTTATATTTTGTGAGTGATTGACTCCTGGTGGTATGTAAACACAGAATAAATGAATTTTTATGAAATTATTAATCGTAACAGTCACCAAGATGTCTTCAGCATTCGTGTTAAAATCCTTACGTTCATGAGCTATGAGGTGCTTCTTCAACGCATTCATTACACCTCCTCCCCGTTTTTGTTCATTACGGTCACGCCTAAATACCACGTAACTATTGTCAAATAGCTCTTCACTGGCAATGCTGTCGACAAGCCAAGTTTTTGTTATCATAATAATATCATAGTTGTTATTGGTGACATTAAAATGGAAACTGTCTGTTTTGGATCGCAGTCCAGTTACATTTTGGTAATAAACATTCAACATTTTAGTTCATTTTGGTAAAATATAAAACTTTTAAAGTTGTAGGTATATTGAAGTAAATTGTGTTGTAGTAAAGCAAGAAAACTATTAAGAAGATAATATTGATTTACGTTGGTAGTGTTAGAAAAGTTATTTGTTGAGATCATGTACAAAAAGTGAAAGGGTTGCATAGGTTGAAATTTTAAATTAGAAGAAAAGACATAGTAAATATGAAAAATAAGTTGTAAGAATGTAGAAACCATACGAGACGGTGCTAAAACTAAGAGAATGATCAGCAAAAAACCTTAATTAAGTCAGATTCAAGTGTCACTTGAATAATTGGACTAGTTTCATTTTTGCATATAAATATTTTACCATATTTAATCCACCTGAATTTAAAGTTTTTTTCCTTGCTTAAATCTCTTACTTTCTTGAAAAGTGCACGGGTTGCAGCCGTCAGATGCTCGTTGACATATATGTTATTATCACCTGGAAGCTTCAGGTCACCAGAGTTGAGGCTGCCTTTTTTCCTAATAGCAGCAAGAAAAAAATATAAAAAAATATAAAAAAATATAAAAAAAATATATAAAACTAAGCTGGGGTATGACTCACCTATTTCGAGAATGTGCCGTTATTTTAACGAGACATATAAAAGTCCTTCCATTGATTTGTCAATGTCATCATTGGCCACCTTCAAATCAAACCTAAACAAGACTTAAAGCTACCTATCGTGTTGATCTAAAAAATAATTACTGTTGCTGTTATGAAATATATATGTAGGTGTATGTATGTGTGTATACATGTATGCATGTAGGTGCATACATGTACATTAATCTTTACTTACAGTGTTGTGTTTGTCTGTAATTAGTGATAGTATCAACCAAGTTTAATTAATGTAATTGTATTTCGAGAGCTTTGATATGAATCACTGTTGACAAACCTAAGAAAAAAAAAAAAAAGAAAAAAAAAGTTGTCTCTGCAGCGGCTGGTTGTGATCCTCACTAAGATAGGCCTGGTAAATTTCGAATTTTCTCGAGGTAAGTCCTTTACCCTTGTACGCGTGATACCGTCAATATCCATCTGGAGAATATCAATTTCAGCCTTGGTTCCTATTGATTTAATTAAGTCGAATGAATTTTCAGTCACAGAAATCGATATTGACAGAACTATTTCGGAACTAAAAGGAGATTCTGCCCCCGGCTTTGATAACATAGATACTAAAACAATAAAATCGATGAAAGAATACTTAACTCTCCCCATAACACATATAATAAACCTAAGTCTAGCAAATGGCGAATTTCCCAATAACTATAAAAGAGCAATTATAACTCCCATTTATAAAACAGACTGTCGTAAAGATCCACAAAATTATCGCCCAATTTCACTTATCTCGAATATATCAAAAATATATGAAAAAATTGTAAAAAAACAAATTTGGACATTCTTAGAAGAAAATAAAATAATTAATTATAACCAATTCGGATTAAAAAAAAAATACAAGTACTCACGACGCGATAGCAAAAATAACCAACTATTCATATACGGCCCTAGATTCTGATAAAAAATGTCTTGGCATATTTATAGACCTTAAAAAAGCTTTCGACAGCATATCACATAAAAAATTAATAAGTAAATTAAAATCAGTAGGGATTAGTGGAAAAGTCTTAGCATGGATAACTAGTTATTTACATAAAAGACCTCAACAAGTAAAATTACTCAATCAAGTCAGCGAATCAAATTTTAGCGACTTTTCAATACCCCAAGGCACGGTTTTGAGACCATTGTTATTTATTATATATGTCAATGATATATTCAATATTTCCAAATATGGAGACATTGTCTCTTACGCTGACGATACAGTCCTACTACTAAAAGCAAACACCTGGTCTGAATTAAATAACATGGCAAATGCAGATATCAATGAACTAAAATTATGGTTTGATGAAAACCTGTTGACTTTAAATTCTAAAAAAACTTATTATTTACCATTTTTCATTAAAAAACAAGAAACACCTAAAGAAATAAACATAATTATCCACTCTGTGAAAAATACAGAAAACCACAAATGCAATATGTTATGTACAAACATAGAAAGCAAGACCGATATTAAGTACCTAGGCATAACAATAGACCAGCGTTTAAAATGGTCCCCACCAAAGATATTAGAAGAACGAGATATGCTATGTTGGCCGCCGGACCGTAGGCGGAGTACTAACTAATTAGGGTACTTTGAACGGTATCGGGACGTGTACGCACAGAAATCTGTTCTATGTATTAGTGCGGATACCTTAGCGATGCCTTAGCGTAAGCGAAGGTGTGCAGTAGTGTTGGTGAACAAAACC
Source organism: Hesperophylax magnus (assembly GCA_026573805.1). NCBI lineage: Eukaryota > Metazoa > Arthropoda > Insecta > Trichoptera > Limnephilidae > Hesperophylax > Hesperophylax magnus. The sequence continues at coordinate 1,782,046 of JAIUSX010000025.1, read as the reverse complement.
GGCGACACTCGGCAAAGCAATTCCACACAGTATGAACTGCTCATAGCACATCTCGTTCTTCTAATATCTTTGGTCCCCACATATAAATATTCTGAACAACAGAATAAGGAAACTAACATATATATTTAGATGTATGAGATATTTTAAACGAAAAATTACTTAGAACCACATAATTCGCTCTCTGTCAATCAATTATACAATATGGCATTATATGCTGGGGCGGTACATATAAAAATCAAACACAAACAACTTACATATCACAAAAACTAATAATAAAAACCATTTTTATTTTTTTATTTTTTTTATTTTTTTTAAAATCATATAAATAAGTCGTCGCCGTGTGGACATATCCACAGTTTGATAATGGCCTCAAAATCCGAAACAGCTGTCACATTAAAAACTGTAAAAATAACAGAAATACTTGCAGAACTTAATAATTATTATAACATTATTAAATTTGTTTTATCTTAAATTTATTTAAAAAAATTAAATGGAGTTCTACAAATTAAACACCAAAACAATAAATAATAAAAACCATATTAAAAAAACCCTATTCATATTCGTCCGAACTTTTATTCAAACAATTTAAGGTCAGAAAATTAAGTGCATTATACTTCTACCATGCAACATTACAAATTTATAAAAACATTATTCAAAATAAAATTGCACCCTTTAAAAATGACAGAAATCTTAGACAAACGTCCATACTTCCTACTCTTGAATGTAAAAAAACAATAGGACAGTTCAACCATGAATATCTCAGAGTTAAATTTTTTAACTCATTACCTGAAAAAATTAGAAACATGAATGCAAATATAAACGAATTCAAAAGCCACCTTAAAAAGTATTCCGAACAGTTGAACTGAATCATATCAAATATAAACCAATATAACAACACCCCCATACACACAAGCCCTGCTTATTTATGGGGGTACATCAAATACTTATTTTATGTAATTAATAACTATACTATATTCAATATTGTGTAATGTAATTCATGTATCTTTTTTTTACTAATAAAAAAATAAAAAAAATAAAAAAATATTATAAAAAAAAAAACATATCTTTTTTCTGGAACGCCAATAATTTCCAAGTTGTTTTTTAGTGATGTTTGCTCCAGGCGGTTTAATTTGGTTAGGACTAGATTATAATTCGTTTCTAAGTCCTTATTTTTTATTGTGAGATCATTAATTATATTATGACACTCTCTTAATTGCTCATTCAATGTTTTTAACTACGTAAACACGATAATTTCGTGTTTTATTTCATCTTTGAACGAAATAAGTGAGTTACTTAAGTCTGGCTCTGAGCCCGTGACGTCAGACGGGCTATCAAGAGGAGTATTGCGCCGTGATTTGACACCTGATCTAGTAGGTGGGACAGACATTACTAGGCTGATGTTCAGCAATGTCAGTAAATATAAAAATATAAATTTTATCACCACATCACATGGAACAAAAAATATTAAATGATTATAATCAATCTGGTTGCACTTTTTGCGAAATCGCACACTTTTATTAGCTCAAATAAATATTCTAACTGACAACTAGGTTAAGAATTCTTGAAAAGACGTTATTATAATGATATCACACCATTAGTTTTATTTTTATTTTTTATTATTAGACGGAATCAACGATTTCAAGGTAAACCGTCGGATTTAATGACTGATTTCACTTATAGTAATGCTAAAGTGAAGTCTTGTACAATTGTATCTGCTTGTCATGTTACTTTTGTATTATGCTGGTACCAATAACTATCGACCTCACCGTTTATGTTTATTGTGTATTTTGTGAATAAGCCGTCTGTATTGAAATGGGTACTTCTTTATTAACTTGAACGTAAATTTGTCTTTTCACCATGATACGAGAGATCGTTATAAAATTCACCATGATACGTGCGAACGTTATAAAATCTAACGCTATACGAGAAGTTCGTCATAATCACTTATTTGTTCGCCAAAACATGTTGCTGCCGAATAGGCAATTGTCTCACTGTATTGTTATAAATGCATACTGTCTTACCATCCTTTCAATACTGGGCACGCCCTTTTTTAAATCGTTCAAATCTTTGCATGATACGTGAAGACGTCATAATACTTACCGTGATTCGTGTGAACGATATAATATCAATTGGCTTTTCTTAAAAATAAGATTGCCACCTGTTTATACTTGAACTACCTGACGTAGATCATTTTACCCGGATATGTCTGTCATTTTAAACATTTGACAACTAAACTTGCCAAACAGCAGAAAATTTCCTTCTCGGAAGCAAAGTATTTAAAAAAATAAAATAAAATTGAAGTTGTGCATTCAGCAAATTTCGGTCGTACTGATGCCTGTGGACTTCTTGTCACTGAACCCAAGAATTATCTACTATCCATTGACCATGGACTAATCATCAGCTTCACTTTTGATTATGAGGTATCGTGTCGTAGGAGGTCAAACGGTACATTGACACAAAACACCTAACTCGTCGACTGGGAAATGAATAAGAAAACTCCCAGGTTTGTGAAATTTGAGCAAGGGTCTGTCATTTTCTCACAAACATGTAGAAGATTAAAACGACCCCTAGTCTTTTGCCCAATACACGTGAAAAACTAGAATTGTATTATGTTGTATTCCATGTTTCATAACACCTTCTTGCAACTGTAATGAGTCAGGAAACCTGCTGCCAACCATATTTCGTTCTCTCCTGAAGATCGAATCCGGACTCTAGCCAGTTTTCAGCAGATTTCTGTACTCAAAAGTTCTTTTTTCATAACTTTCACCATGTACAAATTGTAAAAAATTATTCTCGGATTTGGAAATAGTACGTTATGCATTGGCTTATCGTCTGTCAAATAGGACAAACCTTATCCACGAATTCTTTTCATCCCTTCACCCATCATAAAATATCTTCACAATATCTTGTTCTTTGAAAACCTTACGTTGTTACCGCTTTAGCGATGACATTGACCATGGAAGGTCAATTGCTTTCAAACAAGATATTTTTTGTCTTATGCAAAAACTTGTTCTTGTATCAGTGGAATTGTATTCAGTACTATTGCACTGAATGGACTGTATAGAGTCGCCTCTTGATACGAAAACATTGTTACATTTGTAACATCTCAACTAGTTAGGGACATCTCTATTTCTCTCGCTCTCTGGTTTCTGGCAGGCAAATTTCTTTCTTTCTCCCCAAGGCACATTTGTTCTCTAACCATTTTTGCATCATTGGTCTACTAGGCAGGTAAACTTCAAGAATTTTGTTCTAATAATAATTTTTCTAAATGACTAGTACGTCACAGCTGTTGAATATTTGGTCTGTATCAGTCAGTCTATGTATTTTTAGTATTACCTTTAAGATCGTTTTCTGTGCGGTTTCTATGTAATTGATAGCCGAGTTTGTTGCTCCTCCCCAAGCAATAATTCCATATTCTATTATTGATTGGCAAAGTGCAAAATATATTGTATTCAATTGTTTTATTTTATATATGTTTCTTATGTTTAGGAAAATGTGTATTGTTTTGAGAAGTTTATTTGTGATTTGTTTGATGTGAGATTTGATTAAAAGACTAGTACATATTTTTGGGTATTCCTGCGAAATGCATAAAATTATTCGCTCACAATTAACATTTAATTTTCAAAATTAGAACTGATAAGAATAAATAATATCAGACAAGTAAAAAACAAAATTATTTTTGTATTTCTAATCCACATTTTAATTGGAAAAGTTTAGGCAATGGAGTACCTACCAGAAAGACGAGTATCTTTTCCACACTGCTAAGTTCGTCATCTTTCATCAGTTTAATAATGTCTCATCATTAACTATTTCATCGTTACATAGGAAGTGCGTAACTACAAACACCACTACACACTCTACACAGTCGTACTGGTTCCTCGATAAATAAACACATTGACAATTCAACACACATTTTAAAAGTGATATAAAGTCATTAGAAACCATGAAAAAAAACCTAACCTAACCTAACCTACTTAACCAAGTTAATAAAGTTTTTGTTTCATCACTTTCCATGACTTTATATCACTTTTAAAATGTGTATAGAATTGTCGATGTGTTGATTTTTCCAGACACCAGTCGTACTCACTCTCTATAATATGTGCCCGTGCTGAAATCAACCAAAATGACATGAATCATGACGGACTAATTAGCCCCGTCTTTACTGTTTCCGTGGCAGTTCAGTGAATATATCGCACATCGTGTTATTTCAAATTGGACGTTTATGGCAAAAAAGGAACAAAGAAACGGCAGTAAAACCACATTGCATGTATCGTACCCTCAATTAATATATTTAGTATTTCATCCTTTTTACAATTGATGTTTGGTGGAGACACATCAAAACCGTATTTCTGGAAACACGTTGTAATGTTCAAAGAGCCTCAATGTCTTCTTCTTTTCTCGAGACGTAACCTAAAACAGTTCATAAATAGTTGTTAATATAATTGTGTAAAACATGATGATACAATATATAATCTTTACATATTATTAATTTGAAATCCACCAAAGAAATAATAATATATTTGCATTTTACTTTCCAAGTATTGTCTATTTATTTATTCTGGGTTTTTACAGACGATCTCACTTATGTGAGAACAATCCAGTTATAAAAACTCAGTTAACATAAAAATACACATACAAAGACACATTAATTTTCATATACCTAAATAAAGATTAAAATATAAAACAAATAAAAATAAAAATTCAAAATTAAAAGTATATATGAAATACAAATATTACAGACAGAATTAAGAGACGCAAGTAATACATAATATAATCTATAAGATCTATATAAGAAGTCACACCATGCCATGGTTCGTGTTGAGAGCAATAGGCAAAATACAATGGGTCGCTTATGCACTCCATTAATGCACACCAGTTTTGCACAACACTATTACACGTACACTGGAATGGTGTGTTTTAGTCAATTAACGACAGAGATGATATTAGAACCTGACTATAATAAATTAAAAAATAAAATAAACTTCACACTACCTTAAATAATTTAGCGAATTAGAATGACGATGACATCTCACTATATTATTTTATATATTATTGTATAAAAAAACTAAAATCTCTTCACTTTATATGTTTTTATAATTTTTTTTCATCCATTTACATTTGTATGTTAAGTTTTTATTTTTTTCCTTTATACACCAGTTTTAGACTCTTGTAAAGGTATAAATGTAAATATGTTCTTACTATTCTATATTTACCTACCACCCTTAGCTGTTGTTATCACATATAATTTGTCATTAGGTAATAACATACAAATAACAACTGTGCATATACCAGAAAAAAAAAATTTCATTGCAAATACCTACGCACTATTTTGGCCACATCGCTGTGTATTTCAAATGTTTTTGTATGTATTTATTTTATGCAATTCATATTCTTTGCAACATCTTTACAACTTAAGTACGCTCCATGCTCTGAGCTATATATATATATATATATATATATATATTTTTTTTTTTTGTTAATATCATTTAACAATTGTTGTTTTGTTAATATCATAAAATCATTGCAAATACCTGCGCACTACTACTATCTTACCAATCTATTACCACCAAAAGATCTACTACCACTCTATAACCACTTTTATTGTTATTATTCACTTTATTATAAATATATACTTAAAGATTGATAATTATGTAAACATAATTTCCTTCGTTTGTACCTTCACGGGATATACCTACATTTTCGACAAGTTTTCACAGGCTCAAATTAATATACACCCATTATTATTCTTCTTATTATTATTAATTACATCGCATATTATTTGCTTTTGTTTTATGAGTCACACCACCAACAGCAACATGTATAAAAAAGTATTAATATGGATTCTATATTCGATGAAGAACTAAATGACGACAAGGAAATCAATATCAACATAGATGACCCATCAGTATGTAATGAATTTCTTAACCATTCTGCTCTCTCTATATATTGTATGAATATAAGATGCATAAAAAAAAATTTCAATGATACTATAGCTGTTCTCGACGCAATACAACATAGATTTGGCATTATCGTTTTTAGTGAGGCTTGGTTGAAAGATTCAATCTATATCCCAAGTATTACTGGATATTCATCACATAGCACCAAAATAAATTATTTACAAAATGATGGAGTTGTCGTTTACACTCGGAATGATGTCATAGTTTCTGTTGAAGAAATAACTATTCCACATGCCAACTGTCTTAAATTACAACTACCTTATAATGTATGTGTTTTAGCAGTTTATAGATCTCCTTCTCAAGCACACATTGATACCTTTCTTGACCACCTAAATGACTTACTACGTTCTGTATCAACACATAACCATGAAGTGATTTTATGTGGTGATATAAATATAAATATTCTGGATATGAACAACATAAAAAGTGAACAATATCTTTCACTTTTGATTTACCACGGTCTAAAACCATTTATTATTTCACCGACTAGAGTAACATCAAGTACTGATAGTTGTATTGATCACATTATGGTTAAGTCAAAAGACGATCCTCAGAGTGCTGTATTCAGGACCAGTATTACAGACCATTTTGCTACATGATTGAAATATCCTAAATCCAGAGTAACAAAATCAAAAAAAATAGACGTTAAGCTTAGACTAACTGTGGATAATGACCTACTAAATTCGACACTGAAAGAGGAAACATGGGATACAGTCTTATCCACCAGTGATGTCAATACTGCAGCTGATAATTTCATAAGACGTCTAAAATTACATATTGGAAATTGCTCATATACTAAGAGAATCCATTGTAATAAAAAGCACTTGAAACCATGGATAACTTCTGGAATTGTTAACTGCCTCATTAAACGTGACAAATTACACAAGAGTTGTCGTAAAGAACCAAATAATATCGAACTGTTTGCACATTATAAAAGATACAGAAATTGGTGTTCTAAAATTATAAAAACGACCAAACAAACATATTATAAAGGGAAGCTTCACGAGGTAAAAGGAAACATAAAGCAAGAATGGAAAATAATAAAACAAGCATTGGATTTGCAAAAGGAATCAGTGCCCATAAATAAACTGAAAGTAAATAATAATATTGTATCCATAAATGATAATCCAACAGTCATTACTAACCATGTGAATAATTTTTTTAGTGATATAGGTCAAAATTTTGCTAATCTTTTGTGTAGTGCAAATAACACCAGTGAAGAATCTTTAGTAAAAAATTATAATCCAACACAATCTATGCAAAATGCCTGCTTTGAATTCAAACCAACGAATTGTAATGAAGTTTTAAATGTGATTAATGAGCTAAAATCAGGTTTTTCAAGTGGAAATGACAATATAAGTGCAATGGTCTACAAACAAAATGCTTTTGAACTAGTAATACCTATTACACACATTGTAAATGTTAGTTTTGAGAATGGCTTGTTCCCTAATCATTGCAAAAATTCCAAAGTTATTCCTTTATTTAAAGGAGGAGATAACAAAGATGTAAATAACTATCGACCTATCTCCTTGCTAAATACGTTATCAAAAATAATAGAGAAATTAGCTAAAATTAGGTTGATGTCTTATGTAAAAAGATATGAAATTCTCTCAGATAATCAATTTGGCTTCCGAGAGAACATGGGAACAAATGATGCTGCATTAAAAATGATCACCACAGTCGTAGAAGCTCTTGATACTGGCAATAAAGCAATGGCCGTTTTTTTAGACTTGTCTAAGGCATTTGATACCGTATCCCACGGTTTACTCTTAAAAAAACTCAGTTCAATGGGTATTGTTAATAAATCTTTAGATTGGTTCAGATCATATCTTGGAAATAGAACACAGAGAGTAATAATTAATGATCACATTAGCTCAAATAGATCAATTGTATATGGTGTTCCTCAAGGTAGTGTTCTTGGTCCAATTCTATTTTTGTTATATATTAACGACCTCTGTAAACTGAAATTTTCTGGATCTTCAATTGTATTTGCAGATGACACTGTCTTGGTGTTTGCTGCTGACACATGGAACGAAACGTATGCTAAGTGCGAGGCAGGATTAAGGGCAGTCAAAAATTGGCTTGATCGAAACTTGTTAACCTTAAACATGAACAAAACTAAATATATTGCTTTTAGCATTTCCTCTGTAAATCAACCATCTTTGGAACGTTTATTAAAATTACATTGTTGTGTGCAGGAGTGTAACTGTCAATCTTTGGAAAGAGTAGACAACATCAAATACCTGGGTTTAATTATTGATAAAAATTTAAAATGGAACAATCACATTACTATATTAAGAAACAAAATAAGAAGGCTAGCCTACATTTTCAAAAATCTAAGAAACATATTGGACAAAGTTACATTAAAAACTGTATATTATGCTCTTGTTCAATCAATGCTTTCATATAATGTTGTCTGTTGGGGTTCTTGTAACAAGACTACCTTAGAGCCTTTGAATGTTGCACAAAAATTAATTTTAAAAATAATGTATAAGAGAAATTTTATGTATCCATCAAAGTTATTATATAGTGAAAGCAAAATTATGACAATAAGGCAGTTGTACATAACACAGGCTCTCTGTAAATTTTTCAACAACACTATTACTGCTAAAAGATCTCAACAAGTGCGCAGCACTAGAATGGGTTCTTCTTTAATGTATCAGCCGGTGTATACCAGAACATCCTTCGGACAAAGGAGTTTTTCATATAAAGCTCCGTTGCTATATAATATGCTTGGAGAAAATATAAAAACTATAGTTACGTTAAATTCATTCAAGAAAATGGTCAAAATCTCCGTACTAGCTGAGAGTGATGATTTTGGATCACCCATGTTGTCGCTTATATCATAATTCCTTGTGGAAGCTCTGTTTCGATACAATCCTTATTTACTTACTGCGCATGTACTTATTTACTTCTAAAATAACTTTTGGTTATTTATTATTATGTTACTTATTATTATTATTATCTACTTAACTATCGTATTAATATTTACTTTAATTATTGTCTAGCTAAATTATTTACTTACTTACTTTTTATTATAATATTATCTACTTACCTATCGGTTATTATTTACCTTTTTTTATTTAGTTATTTTTATTTTTTCTTATAATCTATTATTCATACTATCCATGTTGTAATTGTTAGTATGGTTACCCTATGCTTGTGTCTGATAAGCCAGCACAGGTACCTTGTACTTTAGTTAACAGAAGAATATTATTGTTGCCAACTTACTTAATAATGCTTCTTTTGTTGACTTTTTTGTTTTTATTTTTTTTCATACATTTGTTACTAAAATTTTGTTTATTTTTGTCTACCGGTCTCGAAACGTCCGTGTCATAAACTTTTCTTTTTTGGTTTAAATTTAATTTAATGTTGTTATTATTTTAAATTTACATATATGTATTTTTTTTAAATAATATTATTGTAAAGCTGCACATCTTGATACAGGAATGCCCTAGTGAGATGTGCAGAGTATGCTTTTTATGTAAAAACTGTTTTTTGAATGAAATAAATAAATAAATAAAAAATAAAAACTATGTAAATTTAAATAATTATACTGTATTTTAAAAATAAAAAAATATAAAAAAAAAATTAAAAAAATAGTGTAACCAAACGCAGATATATTCTGCAATGGCAGAATTTTTTTCTGAATCCATATAAATTATCGACAAAAATATCTACTTCAGCCCACTCAATATTATTATAGAGTCGACACATTTGGGTCAGAGGGCTAAAATAGGAGATATTATTTTTGAAAATATTCGAGTGAAAAATGCTATGGTGTCTTAAACAATGGCAATTGGGGACATTTATCTCAATATTGCTAAGACATAATGAGGTATCAAGATGGCCGTGGATAATTTTATGCAAACATTATTAGGTCAGTTAATTGCCTTCTTATTTTAAGTGTATTGATCTTAAAGTATTCACGACGTGCGTCGTATGATCTAAGATGGTCATGTAGTCCACATATGAAAGATAATAGTCTAAGCATATTTTTTTAACAGATTCTATAATGTTTTCATACTTGCAATAATATGGATTCCAAATGGTGCTTCCATATTCAAGTTTACTTCTAATTAAGGCATAGTAAAGGGTTAGAATTGATTGAGGAACTTTGAAAGGTTTAGTTATTCTTTGAATAAATCCCATCATTTTAAGTGATCTGGACTTAATGTCATTAATGTGTAAATCAAATATGAATTTAGAATCAAGAGTAATTCCTAGAACTCTTTTAGAAGACACTTTCTTAAGAATAATCTTATTAATGAAATAGGAAAAATTCTTTATAACCTTATTTAGAGTTAAGTTTAAAATGTAAAATTTTTCAACTTTTTTTTTTATTTATTTTTTATTTGGTACATTATTTTGTTACAATTTATGTTTTCCAGTAATGTAGGCCTCACTGGGTGGCTTGCCCGTGCTTTTAAGTGTACATTGATAGTACACCAGTTATTTAGTGTATCGAGATCCTTTTGAAGCACTAGATGATCGTTAACAGACTTAATTTTACGAAAAATTTTAAGATCATCGGCGAAAAAAGCATAATCACAGTTTAATTTCGAGCCAAGGTCATTTATGAATATAAGAAAAAGCAGGGGGCCAAGATTTGACCCCTGTGTTACTCCAGAAGTTACAACTATACCCATGATTTGTATCCGTTAATAAGTACTAGTTGTGTTCTATTATATAAATATGATTTTATCCAGCGCAATCGGTCTCCATGTATTCCTATTTGTTCCAGTTTCTTTAGTGAGATGGAATGGTTTACTTTACCAAAAGTTTTTTGGAAATCAGTATAAATTGCGTCTACTTGTAATCTTTCATTAAAGGAATTACACACATAATTGCAAAATTGCAAAAGATTTGAGTTGATAGATCTATGAGGAACAAACCCATGTTGCCTAGTGCAGAGAATAGGCTTAATATGTGAAAAGGTATTTTTGTATATCAACGATTTAAAAACCTTCGCAAAACATGACAGTATACTAATTGGTCTGTAGTTTTTTTATCAAAGATTGGTCACCTGATTTGAAAACTGGTACTATATGTGCTTCTTTCCACAAGTCAGGAAAAATTCCCGTAGTTAAAGATGCATTAAAGATAATGAACAGCGGTAAACATAAAGAATGTGCACAGCAAATGACAAAGAATGGAGGAATTTGATCAGGTCCAGGACCTTTACTCGAGTCTATTTTACTCAAAAAACATTTTATTTCATCTGCACTAATATGTATTATACCTAGGTTGCTTTGGTTGTGCTCAGGAATGTTTGGCATTGAATCAGTAGATGATTTTGACTTAGTGTAAACAGATACTGTAAAATATTTAGAGAATATGTTTGCTATGTATTCTCCATCATTTGTGGAAATATCATCAAGGTGCATTATTTAAAGAATGCAATTGGTTTTTCGTAATGATTTTGAGTATGACCAGAATACTTTTATGTTATCATGCAGACCACTTTCAACACAGTTAATGTATGATTTATAACATTTGTACGGGACGTGTTTGCCTGCACAAGAAAAGACTGTAAATAATAAGCACCGGCACACATCAGTCCTCAATCTGGGTAATGATTTAAGTAAAACACCGTGAGGTGTTCTATCCAAACCATCATAAAAGAAAGACGATTCGAATCAAAATTCACATTTTAATTGCAAGTATTGTACTGGTATACAGAACGTACAAAGGGGTGTAGCTTATAGGTATTTCCTATTTTTTACAGCCAACCCAATTCACAAGAATTAGTTATATGTATTTCAATACAACTGGGATTTAAAACACAGATAGAAAACTGATACAATTGGAATCCTTTCAGCGATAATTTCAGATTGGAGCACATTGTGCATCATCGCGCCATACGATACAGAAAATGGCGTAGGCGACTGCTGGAGCAGTGGCCAGTTCAATTGGTAGCCAGCAGGAATCGGCCAGCCCCTAGGTGATCACCGGCAGTGGGCAGTTCAGTCGTTTGATTATAAGAGCCGGCACACGGAGACGCCCCATTCTTGTAATGATGAGTGATGCGTCCGACTCAGCTGATAAAGTGCCGGCCGTAAACAGCTCGTTAGAAATACTTGTAATCTTTAAAATGATTGTGCCGTGATGGAGGAACAGAAGCGACTACAGATTTCAGTTAACACTCAGGAATTTATAATAATAATTAACAGCGTTTTAACTGTATAAGGTGTTCCGTCCACTCGTGTTAATTTTTGAAATTTGACTGCTGAATATTGTAGTGTTTTTAGCTATTTATAATTTTTCTAGCAAGTCCTCTTGTGATGTCAATCACTTTACCACAACTTGTTTTCGTTTCAGACGCAGGTGTTTTTAGGTGAGAATAATAATTTCGCACAGCGACTGGTTTGTCAATATTTTGATTTTTCTCCGGCCCGATTCGCTTATTAACCGATAATTGTGGTGCATTTTTCAACTCTTAAACATTATTTCTTGGAAAAAGGGGTCATCAAACTTGAAAGGTGTTCAACCTAAGTCGCAATAGAGTCAAATGCAGTAAATCTTGTTTTCACGTTCGATACAACATTCACTTTGCATTTTTTTAGCCATTTTTCTTAAATTAGAGAATTCTCGATAATCTGATGCATAATTAATTATTGAAGATAATATTAGCGATTTCTAAACAAAAATCTGAAACAGAAAAATCAGAAAAGGATACGGTCACATCTAGGACACGAACCCAGGACCCTTGCCTTGCCACTTGGCTTGGCCGTTCCCCGGCAAGGCAAGGGTCCTGGGTTTGGGTCCTACATGTGACCGTATCCTTTTCTGATTTTCTGTTTCAGATTTTCGTTTAGAAATCGCTAGTATTGTCTTCAATAATTAAATATTACAATTTCAGGTTTTACTCAATAAAGTTATTTGAAAAAATAAATAAATAAAAAAATCTGATGCATTATTATGTTTTTTTACCTTAAGTATAGCCTTGTTTTTTTTCTTAAGAAGAGCAATCAATTGCTGATTAAACCAGACAGGATATTGATTGTTTGATTTAATAATATATTTCATAAAATTTTCATCAATTATTTCCCACAATTTTTCATAAAACAAGAGAACCATGTCATTCACATTTTTATTTTTAAAAAGTGTTAACCGACAATTAACCGACAATAGATCTTGTTGACATTTATTATAGTTTCCTTTCCCGAAGTTATACTTTGAATCATTTTTGTTATTTTCCAAGAAATGATTTTTATTTTGTTCTACATTAATTTCAAATGAAGGGTGATAATGATCTAATTTGGGTAAGCCTGGTGCTAAATGTATATCTATGTTAAATTTATCAGACAAAATAAGGTCTAATAAATTTTCATTTCTATTGAATAGATAGTTGAATTGATACAAATTACAAATTGATAAAAGGTTGACAAGACTGTGTGCTTTCTGGCTTTTATAATAATAAGAAGAAAGGACATTCTTTTTAAATGAAGTGTCAGGTAACCATTTATTTTCGGGCAAATTGAAATCACCCATAATAATAAACTGCGAATTGGAATTTGAATGCTTTAAATACAGATCCTGTAATTTTACGATCTGACTGCAATAATTATCAACAGTTACATTAGGAGGAATGTAGACGACACAAATAAAAAATAACGAGTTTGAATAAGCATTGGACTTAATCACGATCCACAAATCTTCATTGTCACTTTACCACTCATTTTTTCTAGAAACAAGAAATTTTTTAGAAACGGCGGCTAGAACTCCACCACCTTCTCTAGACACAGATTTGGTGGACTCGCGATCTCTTCTAAATACTATATATCTGTCATTAAACAATTCTTCACTGAATACTATTGAGTTTAACCATTTTTCGGTAAAACTAATGATATCATAGTTATTAGTTAAAATTTCATTGCGTACACTGACAGTCTTGGTTCGAATACCCCTCACGTTTTGATAAAATATATTGAATGCACCAATAGTAAGTAACTCGTCATCTTTTTCTGTATGATTAGACGCCATAGTCGATGGTGGAGAAGTCCTTCAATAGCTCCGCCTTGTAGGCCGGGCAATCCTTATCTCCGGTGGGGTGGGCACGGGAAGCTGCGGGCTTTCCGAAACGGGAGCAGGTTGCACAACTGGGTGCTGCTGCAGGAGTGGGGCAGGACTTCCGTGCATGTCCTTCTACACCGCAGTGGGAACATCTCTTTGTATTTTTGAAGAACTTGTGCGAGTGTCCAACCATTTGGCAATTCAGAAGTCACGCACACCGCAAACGGTCCAGTCCACAAATACCCGTCCGTGTTGCACCAGCGCATGACAAATGTTAGCGGACACCGAGTACACTATGTGTACTCTGCGTGTTCGAGCTCCAGCCATATGACTTAATTTATATTTGAATGCACATTCATTAAAGTCTTCACCTACAGAGATTCCGGAGAGGGCCTTCTTTAGGAAGTTATTATCTGATAGTTCACGGGGCACGTTAAAAAATATTATCCCAGGGAGTCTCTTAGCTAGAAGTCGAGCACTCAACATTCCGGAGCTGTTAAAAATAGAGGCATTTAGGAGCAGCTCCTGTTCTTGACTGCTGGCAGTATGGATGATGACTCCCTTGTTTTTTTTATATTTTTTACTCCCGTTATTCTAACTCCTAACTCTGACGGCTTAACAATATTCTTGATTATTTTCTTTGTGCCATCGCTGTCTTCAATCCCCGGCTGTTTAGGGAAAAAACAAACAGATGGTCTTGGTTTCTATGAGGCTAGCCTCTGTCGAATCAGCCACTCGTCGCATTAGTGGACCCAGATCCGACTCGAGCTGTTGAATTTTTTCCAACAGCTGCTTGGTGTAATTATCCGCCATTGTCTTCTCACCCTGCAAGACTTTGATGTCAGCAAGGGCAGAGTTCAAGTTACCTTTGAGTTCTTCCTTTTCCAGCAGCAGTTGGGCAACGGAACCAAGAACAGTAGTAACATTTCTAGAGACTTTGAGCTGCTGCCCTTTGGAAACTTTCAAATGATTTTCAGCTAACGTGTCTTGCAATGCTTTCAATGCAATTTGCGTCCCGGCAAGAATTTGATGACAAATAAATAAATTATGTGTCGTTAACCAACGTCTCCAAATAAACAATGATATTCTTACGAAGAAAATTGATTCTCTTGAACATTTAATCGGAAAAATAATATAGAAATACAAATGGTTCCTGAGAAATCTAATGAAAATCCAGTGAACCTGTTTAAAAAACTTTGTTCAGCAGTTTCATTCCCAATTCGGACGGAAGAGATATTAGCTTGTCATCGTGTCCCTCAATCAAACAAAAGTTCCATTCGACCTAAAAATATTGTAGTGGAACTACCTAGCAGCTATATCCGAGATGCTTTACTGTCAGCAGTAAAAAAAAACAATAACAAATACCCAAATTGCAAACTCAACAGTGGACATCTGGAGATTACTGGAAAAACCCCTGTATATGTATCGGAATAACTTACTCCCAACAATAAAGAACTTCACGCCGCAGTACATCACGCAGCCAAGGAAAAAAAACATTAAATTCATTTGGGTACGGAATGGGAAAATATTTATTCCAAAAAATGAGAATTCCCCGGCAATATGGGCAAGTAGCAAAGACGTGTTAGAGAAAATCTAATTTCTGCATATATATACACATTTCTACATCCCTCTGACAATCACAATGGAAATGTCTTTATATTATCAGAATATAAGAGGCATGAGAAGCAAATTAGATCAAATCTCTATAAACACTCTCTCCTCAAACTATGATGTTATATGTTTAACAGAGACATGGCTAAATTCCTCAATTCAAGATGCAGAGAAACTGGATAAACGATATACTATTTTCAGACAAGACCGAGAAAAACTAACACCCAGAAAGAAAGACGGAGGGGGAGTTTTAATAGCTATCAAGAAAACATTGTAGCCTATCAAATATATGATGAACTCTCTAATATTGAACATATTTGGGTAAGAATTAAATCAAACGGATCAAATAAAAAAATTATAAATATTTGTATAGCTTATCTTCCACCAGATATTGCAACTGACGCATTTACTTATTTCATCAACAAGTGCCAAGATATCTGTATTAAATCACACATCAATTCTCATACATTAATACTGGGAGACTTTAATATTCCTTCCATTGAATGGTCAGTTAACGCCAACAATGATATTAATTATGTTGAATCATTTGGTAATCAAAAATATTCATTGTTTTTAGAATTTCTATAGTTCTCTAACTTACATCTGTATAACTATACAAAAAATGTTAACGGTAGAATACTTGATCTAGCTCTCTCTGATTTTACGCTTAATGTTCAACCTGCCCTCGCTCTTTCTAAAATTGACGTTCACCATCCACCAATTGAAATGGATCTAACTATTAATACAATGCACAATCTTAATGATAACCTTGAACGTCCTTTATTCAATTTCAAGAAAACAGATTATCTTAATTGAACCAAAGAATTATCCCTAATCGACTGGACCCCAATGGTAACACTAAATTGCAATGAGTCTCTTCAATTCCTATATAATAGCATCTGGCCAATTATAGAAAAACACACACCAAAAAAGTGAATAAAAACAAATATCCTATCTGGTATTCCAGTGTTGTTATCCACCAAATCAAAGAAAAAGACAAACTTAGAAAAAAAGTCAAAAAGTTTGAGAATCCTAGAGACTATGATAGTTTCACAATCCTACGATCAAGGGTCAAAACTGGAATTCACAAATGCTTCCAATCTTATATTAATTCTATCGAAGACTCTTTACATCATAGTACAAAACCACTATGGACTTATGCAAAATCAAAAGGTATGACTCATTTAAATAACTCAATCTATTCACAGACGAAACCAACTCCACAAAATTGCGAAAAGGCAACCAGGTAATATTTTACTACAAGAAAAATATAAGAAATATAGGAACTTGTGGAAAAAATTAATTAAAACAACAAATGAAAAATTCTACAAACAATATATATACGAAAACACATTAACTCCAAAACGTTTCTGGGATATATTTCGAAAAATCACCAAAAAAAAAAATAATAAGTCGTCATTCATACAATCATTAGACACTAAAAACACAAACACTGCTGACCCCAAGGGGATGGCTAATTTTGCAAATCATTATTTTAATTCCGTACACTCACTAACAAAATACTCGATAAATGTAAGAAAACTGAATCCGATCTAGCCAACATACCTTCAACTGTTTATAATTGTAAAGCAGATGAGATTCAAACTACGACTAATGAAGTAATGAAAATGATAGATGAACTCAAGACATCGAATGCTTGTGGGTCAGATAAAGTATCAACAAATTTGTTAAAAGTGTTGAAACCACTTATAGCTAGTACTTTTGCATTTATCTGTAATCTTAGTTTCAAATCAGGCATATTTCCGAACCACTTAAAAGAATCAATTGTCATACTGATTCACAAAAATGGAGACAAATCGGAAATACAAAATTATCGGCATATATCTCTACTAAATTCAATCTCAAAAATTATTGAGAAAATCGTCAAAAATCGTCTTAGCCTCTACCTAGAAAATCATAAGATCCTATCTAAGAACCAATTCGGCTTTCGACCCGTTTAAGGAACTGAATATGCTATTGCTAAGCTGACTGGTATTATTTCCAATAATATTGACCAGGGAGTTAAGTCCATCGCTCTCTTCCTTGATCTGGCAAAAGCTTTTGATACCATCTCGCATAAAATACTTCTGAAAAAACTACAGACCATCTCCATTCAGGGACAGCTATTCAAATGGATGGATAGTTACTTAGCGAACAGATACCAACAAGTTAAAATTAATGATACTGTTAGCGATCCCGCCCTTATAGAATTTGGTGTACCGCAAGGGAGTACCCTAGGACCACTTCTGTTCAGTATTTATATAAATGATTTGTGTAACAGTAATCTCTCCAATCACATCATAACATTTGCGGATGATACTGTCTTAATATTTGAAGGAAGAAACTGGAATTCTGTACACAACAAAGCAGAAGACGGTATTAACTAGCTTAAATATCGGTTAGATTATAATCTTTTGACTCTCAATTCAGAAAAAAACAAAATTTATAAGATTTAATGCGACAGAAGCGGGCCAACCCAAAGAGTTATACAATATTTTCATACATAAATGCATCGAATCAACTATCTGTAATTGCTATAAATTAGAATGCGTGAACAGTATAAAATATCTCGGTATTGTTATCGACAAACATCTTAGATGGGACGGACATATAGACCTTGTGACTACTAAGGTTAGAAAGCTGACGCATATCTTTATGCCAATTAGAAATATCCTATGTCTAAAAGATTTAAGACTCATTTACAACGCTATGTGTGGGTCACTATTAGACAATGCATCATTAGGCTGGGGTGGATGCGCAAAAATGGTTTTAGACCACTTAGCAAAGGCCCAAAAATCCTTACCAAGTGTAATCATGAAAAAATCTTTTAGGTACCACAGCGATTCACTATTTGAAGAGTTACGAGTTCTAGATGTCAGACAATTATACATGAGGAAAAAAATTTTGAACACTCATAAAAAACGTCATCTCTACCCATCTATCGACCACTCTCATGACACCCGACACTCACGGAGGAATCCAATCGTACCACCCACAACCAAAACTTCACTCGCTCAAAGACATTTTTCATTCCTAGGCCCAAAACTTTACAACTTTATACCTGATGCTTGGAAAAAGGAAAGCATAGGTGCTCTTCGTAAATCGATCACTGTCTGGCTTCACCAATTAGGAAGAAAAGAGTGTGAACTCACACTTTTCCAAAAATAAAACAAACAAAATATCAAACACATTAAAAAAACAAGAAAATAAACAAAACTAAACAAAACAAACAACAAGTTAACATCAGTTTACTTTATAACTTTTTGTTTTTAATCTTTTATAATAATATTTTTTTCATGTATCATTATTTTTTAGTTATATATATATATATTTTTTTAGTTGTGCATATATTATATTACTTTTCTTTTTTTTCCTTTTTTGTTTTTGTTCTTACAAAATATGTATGCGTGCATGAATACTAACTCAATTTTGACTGTCCTAAAATGGGAATTCCTCCTAGTTGGGCAGTCAAAGTATTTTTTATGTATATGTACATGTGTCATTGTATCATCACCTGTACTAAATAAATAAATAAAATTTAATTCATAAAATAATGCACTTAAATGAAACTGTAGCAAACAATGGTCATGAAATTAGTGAACTTTTCTCAAATTGCTTCTGCTCTGTTTTTAATACAAATGATGTATCAAATCAACATGTAAATTGTGATTCTCAAGAAAGTACCTACACGCTCAGTCATGTCGAAATTTCAAAGACTGAAATATTCAACCCTATGAAATCACTAAACTCAAACAAAGGTCCAGGTCCAGATGCCATTCCACCATTATTTATATCAAACTGTGCTAAATCTCTTTTTTATACTCTTCATGTTATATTTCGTAAATCTCTTAAAGAAGGTGTTTTTTCTGATCTTTGGAAAATAGCACGTATCACTCCTATCTTCAAATCTGAGAATAAAAGTGACATCTCTAATTATCGCCCAGTAAGTATACTCTCATGTTTTGGGAAAATTTTCGAATCCTAATCTATAAAAGCATTTTTACACATTTTAAACATATTTTATGTTCTGTTCAGCATGGATTCGTATGCAAAAGATCCACTACCATAAATTTAATCGAATATGTAGATTTTTTATGTACCAATTTTGACAACCGTCAGTCATCCTCTTCCGATCCAAAAACTAAAAAGAACAGGTTTCCATGGCAACCTCCTGAGATCGATTATATCTTATATCTCTCACAGGAGTCAATATGTACAAGTTAATAGTTATGAGTCCTCTCCCAAACTTGTCACATCTGGTGTCCCTCAAAGATCCCATTTAGGACCACTACTCTTTATTATATTCATAAATGATCTAACGGCAAAACTTTTTTGTAAATGTTTACTATATGCGGATGACTTAAAAATGTTTCATCCCGTGAATTCACAAGAAGACTGCAAAACTTTGCAAAAAGACCTACTCACATTGTCTCAATGGTGTACAGATAATATCATGGAATTAAATATTAGCAAATGTAATATCATCTCGTTCACGAGAAATGTCCGTAAAATCGATTTCCCTTACACGATCTGTGATGAAATCCTAAAACGAGTGGACTCCATTAGTGATCTGGGAATCTTACTTGACTCGAAGCTAACCTTCAGAAACCATTACCAAAACATTGTCAATCAGGCTAATAAAATGCTCGGTTTCATCACTAGAGTCACTTAATCGTTTGAGAACACCAGTAGCTTCAGAATCTTGTACTACTCATATGTAAGAAGCATCTTAGAGTACGGCTCTGTGATTTAGTCACCACATTATGCAATTCATAGCAGGAAAGTGGAGTCCGTTCAAAAAAAATACTTAAGAATACTAGCTTACAAATCTGGAGTACATCGGAATCTCAGTAACTATGCTGAAAGACTTACTCACTTTAAATAAGTCTCACTCGCCAAAAGAAGAAACATATCAGATATAATCTCTCTGTTTAAAATCATTAACAATGTGTATGATTCATCTTTAATTAATCAAATTAACCTTAATATAAGACCGAAATCCACAAGAAACACTGTAACCTTTTGGATAGATACTTGTCGTAGTAATTCAAGTTTTATCAAAACCAACATCGAGAATGACTCGATTGTATAATAGATACTGCAATCTTCTAGATTTAGATATATTTTCAAACTCAATTAATACCTTCAGAAAGAACTTACACATACTTATATCTGATGATCTCCTCACTTAGAGCCATTTTATTATTTCATTTTCTTTACCAATCACCTACTTATGCATTAGCTTCACTATATATGATCACTTCGGTATAGAACGTTTTATAAGTAAGTGTTCACCTAAAAATCAGCATAGACTAATTATTACCGTTATATACAAATGTGAATTCACGAACGTTTTGAAAAAAAAAATTCATTTTCAAAATCATATATATACACACAATCACATACATTTGACACATTTGCTCATCTCACATTTTTAGGATGAGTCATCTTTGATAAAACCTTATTATATCTGTACACGTTATTGTACGATACAATCCCATCATATTACACTATCGATCCTTATCTCGTTTCCTTAATCTGAAACTTAAGAAATTCATTGTAATGAGTTTCGGCCTTATAAGGCATTAAAACATAATGTACTTTGTTCAATTCATGCCTCCTGTGAGATAAATATAATAACCACTATTTTAATTACTACCCCTATCAAAAAACACATGTGTCTAATGTACAATTAAGCACAATACATGCAGAAGGGACTGGTAAACACTAATAACATTTTTTTTATTTCACTTTACCTTCAAAATATGAGTATCAGTACCTGAGTATATGAGAATCTTCAAAATATGAGTATCAGTACCTGAGTATATGAGAATCTTCAAAATATGAGTATCAGTACCTGAGTATATGAGAATCTTCAAAATATGAGTATCAGTACCTGAATTCAAAAAACTTAAAGCCGGGGACGTAATACTCTCTTCGACTATCATGAAAAAACTTATAGACCAAAATAGATTGAAATACTAGTACATATTGAATTATTTGACGGGTTAGGAATAAGTAGACGTAGCTTAGTGGTTCAGAGCACTTGGCCGGTAATCAGAAGGTGCGGGGTCAATTCCCGTCGGCGGCACTTATTTTTTCTCGGAGATATTTTCAATTTGTGTGGATATTTCAGGCGGATAATTACTGCTTATAATATGTAGTGTTATATTTAGCCAGTTATATTAAGCCCGTTAAAATCTCGCAATTCAACTCCAAAATCTAAATATTTGAATCGTGCATATATCCATCTGTTCTAAAAGTGTTCATTATAATTTTTTTTCCACAAAATAGGGAATGTCGAGGGAAATTTTCCTACGTTAAAGGGTAAAATCGATATCGAGCAAGATTGAATATGCCATTGTTAATTATTGTTCGGGAATGTTCGTTGTAACTTGGGATAATATAGTAGGATCAAATCCATTATATGTCAATCGTTTGGCGCAATTGTCTTCAAAATGCGATGAGCATCCCACTAGCCATGGGCAACCCGATATCACCGGTGCTGGCCGAATTTTTCATGGATCACATGGAAGAACATATAGAAAAATTAAAATCATTTAAAAATGTTACCTTCTATCGTAGATACGTAGATGACATTTTAATTATCTGGACGGGAACTCACAGACAATTAGATAATTTTCTAAAAGAAATCAATAAAATCAACAAAGCCATCCAATTTACAATGGAAATGGGGGGAAAATAAAATTAATTTTTTAGACATAGGTATCGAAATAATTAAAAAAAAAATTAGAATTTACAATTTACAGAAAACCAACAAACAGCGACAACATTATACACACCACATCTAGACACCACATTTCTCACAAGTTATCAGTATTTAACTCACTCATTCACAGACTCTTACATATACCCCTGAATTGTATAAATTATTACAATGAACTCAATGTTATTAAAACCATAGCAAATAATAATGGATATACTAGTGAACTTATTGATAGATTATTAAAGAAAAAAGATAAAAAAAACTCACACTGGCAATCATATCACAAGGTCTTACAATCAACAATGAAAATGATGTCACAAAAAAACAATGGATTAAAATACCTTATATTGGTGATCATCATCACTTTTGGCTCTACAACCCCTGGTGGGTCTTGGCCTCCTCAAGAGTCTTCCTCCACTCATCTCGGTCCCGCGCCAGCTCTCTCCAGTTTCGAAGCTCCAAGGCAGACAAATCTTTGAGGACGTTGTCGCTCCATCTTAACCTTGGCCTTCCCAGGCTCCTTCTCCCTATCGGTCTTGAGCTCAGCAGGGACTTTGGTTCTTGATGCTCGGTCATTCTCTCCACATGACCTAGCCACCGAAGTCTTCCCAGTTTTATGAATATTGGTGATATATCCACAAAATATATATATTGGTGATATATCCACAAAAATATCTAGGATAACCAATAAAGACAATTGTAAAACAGCATTCTATAATGTAAATTCATTAGGTAAAATCCTAATAAATAATAAAGATAAAAGGGATAAAATGGAAAACTCAGGAGTTTACCAAATCAACTGTGCCAATTGCCCGTCTTACTATATAGGCCAAACAGGTAGATCATTCAAAACCCGCATAAAAGAAAATTTTTCAAGCTGGGTAAATGACAAAGGCGAAATGTCGAATGTTGCGGCACACTTACTTGAGAATAAACACTCGTTTGACAAGGATAGAGACGTAAAATTTTTACATACCTGCGACAAAGGTCATAAATTAGATAGGCTAGAGTCATTAGAGATAACTCGCCTAACTAAAAAAGTAAATGTTATGAACACAAAATTAGAATCAGTTGCTAAATCTCCGCTGCTATATCCATTATAATCAGTATGTCACCTATCCTAAATATGTATTTGAATTATATAAAATCCATTAAAACATTTTTACCTAACCACACAATAGATTCCTAATAGGCATAATTATCATAGTTCTATAGATAAATTCATTTGATTTTAATAGTTAACAATTATCTAATAACCTTATGTTGGGTAAATCCTTAAATTGATAGTACAATACTTATTTGGGAAATATCATATTTCACGAAAAACCCCTCATAATTCAAACCAACCTATTATGTTAACCCCTCCCCTCAATGTAATTTGCCTATTTGTATATAAACCCTAGTTTAAGACAAAAATTTTACCAGTCTGAAGATGGCCCTAACAGGCTGAAACCGGTCACGGTCAAATAAAAACAAGTGGAAAAAATTTAAAATTGTTTCTTCATATATATTTATAAAGGTATTATTGATTATTCAATAAATGATACCCAGGGCGGCGGAACCCATACCCGCCTCCCAAATTTTAGAACAACACAAATTAATTGAAAACGCTACCTCCGGATTCCTAGTCGAGAGCTTTAACTCTCGACCACGGGGGCTGCGGGTCCTCCACAACGCGCATTGTAACAAATAGAGACATATCAGATGGAACATTTTATTTCGTGTTTAAAGTTCTGTACTCCATATATTTCTCGTCCCTGATATGTAAAATGGATATTTGTTACACCAGCAAAGCCGCATAATTGGAGTGCGACTTAAACCCAACTTAAGTCGCCTAAAAGTCCTCTCCAGTTAGTGAGTCACCTCCATTGCGGCACTCATCCGCCGGCAGGTGTCGGGACCTCGGTCTTATTAATTTCTTTTGGAAAAATATCTAATTGTCGGTGTGTTCCTGTCCAGATAATTAGACTGTCATCTACATATCTACGATAGGAAGCAACTTTCAAATAAATTTAATTTTTCATTAGTTTCGCTGCAAACACGCGACGCTCGTTAATTGCTCCTTCTAACCAAAACTCTGCGGAACTATCTCCTTTTCCTGATTTCGGACTATTTATAACTGTATTTTTCCATTTATCGTGTTTATATTCCGCCATTTGAATCTCTATCAACTCGTATGTTCTTGTCTGTTAACTTCACAATCGCATTATGTCGATTACGTCCTTTGTCGGTTAATTTCAAAAAGGTTATTCTACTTTCGTATGCTGCCTCTTTTAGGATATTCCAGGCGCGGACTGGAAAAATGCGTTCCGATAACCATAGGGCGCATTCAATCTAATGTTTTAGTCAACGCTGGTTTTGAAAAATTTGCACTTTTTATTTTACAATGTTATTGTGTCACCCCGATAGCCAAATTTCTCTTTGTTCTATCCAATCTACCCCGAGAAATGCCCCCTGCAATCACCCCTGACTGTGGTCACAAATTAACTTAGGCCCGGGTCCTCACAAGCAATAACGCCAATGTAGATTATTCTTTCAGTTTTCGTCGCCACTTACGTTTTATCGTCCGAAGCCGCAAAAACACCCCCTTTCCATATATCGCATTACAACAACAAGAGGCGTGTGGTTAAGGCCTAGACTAGTAGCCTTCTATACTGTCTTCAGTTGTTTATGATATGGGACGTTTTGTTTTTAACGCTTACTCTGCCGACACCTTCCACCCCTCCTAAATGTGAATCAACCACTTTTCCGCGTTTAGTTTCCAACTTTCGATTTACTTCCCGTTTTCTCTGACTATATGTAATTTTATTGCCGTTTTTTTCCTAGTAGCCCCTTCCTTTGGGTGTATTTTAAAAATTAATATGGGTTGATCCCAGATTTTTGTCCATTTCACGCAAGAAAAGACATTAACTTTTTACGATGGAACTACTTGAGAAATTTTACTAAAAAGGCTATAAATTTGCTGACGCGTCGTAAATATTATGTATTTTGTATAATTGCCTTTTACTATATTTTCTATGCCAAGTCCTTTTGGTACTTCACTAAAGATCTCTTGAATTCTTCTACTCGAATTTTAAAGAAACCGAAAACCGTTTTCTCCAATGACAATTCTGTCTAGAACTACTCTGATGACGTACTCTTCCGCGCTCGAGGTTAAAAAAATTGCGAACCCCTCAAAATGTCAAGTTAATCAACCTTGATTTTTAAGTGGCTTTAGACAGTATGTTCACCCGAAAATTCGATGGGAATATTTTCAAGGTCGACGTCGTAAAAATCACAACGTATCTTCACCCCTTTTCTGGCATCTTCTTTGTTCTGTCAAACGTCACCCCTCTTCCCTCTTCTAATTGGACAATTGCATCCCTCTGACCCTCCTTGGTAGGAAATCCTTAACCAAAATTATAGTTCTCTGCAATTTATTCGTGATCTCTTCGGTAGATGTCTCTGCCATGCTGGTTTGCGTTACCTTCTTTTGAGTGTGACATTGGTCCATCCCCGGTAGGGAGGAGTATATTGCTCCTGAACCAAATCTCCTCCGAGATTGATATATTTGGCGTCAGTGAGGAGAGATTCAGAAGGGAAATTCTTCTGATTCTTGAAAGAGTCTCTCCACATTGACGAGATCTTTCACCGCTGCCTGAATTTTTTTTTGGAAATTCCACATTTCTTGAAATGTCTTTTTTTATATATAAATATTTGAAAACAATCTTTTGTAAAAAAATTATATAACCTAATTTCTTATATGCATTAAACCCCAATTTGTAATTGTGTAAGAAATTAATAAATAAATATTATTATTATTATTATTATTATTATCACAATTACGTCAAAAGGAAAGAAAGCAATCATTTTGTACGCTTGTTGGGTTTTTGTGACTGAAATGTTGTTGTTCTCATCTTATTCGACATTCCGTTGTGATTTCCTCGAAGTACCGCCTTAGATTGATTTCGTCCTTTGAAAAACTAAAATCAAAAGTGTTCACCCAATGTAATCAAACATTAGAAATTTCGTTAATTATTGCTATAGTCAACTATTAAATTTACCCCAAGTTGCAAAAAAACTTTTTTTAAATATTTTTTTTGGTAAACTAATGTTTAAGACAAGATTTTTTATGCATAGCACAAAGGGTAACAATTATTTTTTATAAGCAATAATTATAAGCCTGAAACACTCATCCACATTGAAAAATCTCCTGATAAAAGATATCTTTTATCAAGAGATTTTTCAATGTGGATGAGTGTTTCAGGCGAATAATTATTGCTTGTAAAATAATTGTTACACTTTTTTTTTTGTTTTACATTGAGTTTCAGATCTGGCACGTGTATTTACATAATAAAACCTTAGAAGATAGCGCTTACTACTCCGTGAATATAATAGATTCAACTCCTGCCATAAAGTCGCGGCGGCGTAAAATGAACCCCCTTCTGAATGAGGCCATAATAAGAGAGTTTTCGACAAAAAAGAATTATACGATTATTTTTAAAAATGGTACTGCAAACTAAAGTAGCCCATTGACAAAATAATTGAATTTGCAAACATTGTAGGAGGGAGGCGACACTAAGGACGGAGAGTGATTTAACTTCCAAGCGTCGCACCTGCAAGAGTGCGAGTCGTCAAAACCACCCTTCCTCTTGCATTTAAAACTGTAGGTAAAGTTACAGATCCCGACTCCACACCGCCGCTCAAGGGCTCAATGTCGCCAAGTCGAAAAGTATTCTCAACATGATTAAATTTTGTATTTATTTATTTACGTGAATACCACTCAAGAGTGTCAATTGAGCGAGTGGGATTATCACGTATTATATTTCTAATTAACGTGATTAATTTTTGGGAAATTATGCTATGTTGCGCTGATTCAACGTTTCGAACAATATTACAGAGTCCATCATCATAGTAGATGTGAGAGTCAGTAAATTGTGAGTCACATCTGCCCTGATGATGGAAACTTAACGCTGTCCAAAATGTTGGATAAAAAAGGATTATGGGCAAAATGGTATAATAACCCAAAAATGAATCAAGATAAGAATCATATTATTAGGTTTCTTGTAAATACTAAATAGGGTTGAAAATATCATAATTTTTCGTTGATTATACATTAACGTTATGTTTTCAGTTTTAATTCAAATATATTTCTCTAGTTCTCTCGCGATAACGAATAGTGGTATTAAACCAGGGCGATACTGAGAGTATCCTACAACTCTGGTGTGAGTTTATAGTTTATACACAACGCAACAATCACTTCGATTGAGATATGGATGTTGGGCAACGAAATACCGTCCGCATCTATGCGATCAACAAATCATCGGCCGGTCAGGTGAGTCAAGTGACGGGCCGCGGTCGTGAGTGACCCCGAGACCCCAGCGGGCTCACGTCGGGATGATTTATTCCGGTGCTATCCCGGTGCTAACCCGGGACCTGGGACCCGCTGCCCCATCCCGGCGGCCGCTCATGCTCCGCGATACCGTGTGTTATTGAGCAACAAACTAAGTGTCAAACAGTGAACAAGTCAAAATTTCTGCTCCTATTAAAACCTAGAAAACTATGGGTAAAGCGCGATATTAGCGAAACCCGACCTTTAATACCAAATTCTAACATCTAATCTCAATTTCATCGATAATATTTGTATAAAACAGTGCCCGAAAGCGATACAAAACTAA
Source organism: Hesperophylax magnus (assembly GCA_026573805.1). Taxonomy (NCBI): domain Eukaryota; kingdom Metazoa; phylum Arthropoda; class Insecta; order Trichoptera; family Limnephilidae; genus Hesperophylax; species Hesperophylax magnus. Next base: position 1,754,078 of record JAIUSX010000025.1, on the reverse strand, counting down.
AATAACAACCACTTCTGGTAATCGTGACACTACGATATTGTGAGAAAACAAGGTGTTAAATGTGATATCTGTGAAATCCCAAGTAAAAAATAAAATTCAATAACAACCATCGTCTAAATAAAGTGCACAAAAGTTTAAAAAAAAATTACACATTTTAGTGCAAATCGCTGGAACACTGTGACATTTTGCGAGGTTAAGTTGTCAAATCATTGACATCGACAACACCATCGGAAACGAATGATTACTGTGATAAAAAACAACTAAACTTAAACTAAAGTTAAATAAAAGTATAACAACTTGCTAAAACAATAAATAATTACCAATTATTAAGCACAATTTTGAAATACTACTGCTTAAAAAAAAAACAAAAGAACTGCAGTGACATCTATTGACACAAACTCAAAGCTAACGTTAATAATAATACATACAGTTATAATTCGCCTAACGGCACATCGGGGCCGTGGTTCTGTGGTCTAACCCGCCAACCGCTCTCTTTTAATTAGGCCACCTCGGTTCGATCCTCAGACCGGCAAAATCTTTTTTTATTTTTAAATTTTGAAATTACATATTACAAATCACATCTCTAAATTAAAAAAATACACAATGAGTAGACAAAGAAAGCCAGTGACATCTAGCGATGCAGAGGAACTTGACGGACCTACAAATAAGACCCAAAATAACTCTAAACAGAAGATCAAAGACACCCATCAGAGTGCAAGTTCAAGTGACATAAACAAATCTAGTGAAGACAATATAACCCTTTATGAGCGTCTTACAAAACACTTTGATAGTAAAATCACAGAAATTAAAAAAATGTTTACAAATGAAATTAATGATCTAAAGCAGTGATTTCATTTGCAATCAGTACGAAGATCTGCTGTCGAAGTTTAAAATAATGGAAGATCTACAAAAGGAATCTAAATTCTTGCGAGAAGAAAATGAAAACCAAAAAATTAGAATCTCTTCTCTGGAATGTCGTGTCGCAGAATTAGAGCAGGAAAAACTCTCTGATAGCTTAGAGATGGCGGGCGTACAGTTGCAGCCGGGCGAACCACCTGTGGAAGCGGTACTTCGGGTAGCCAGTTCCCTGGGATTGCCCCTGCTACAGCAGGATATACGACTGGTGACCAGGACACAGGATCGGCGACAGAATGCCCCGGACAAACTCCATGCTACCTTCCTCAGCCTAAAAACCAGGGATTCTATTTTATCACTCAAAAACAAGGCTAAGATTTTAAATACAAACTCTCCCATTTACATTAGTGAAGTGCTTTCACCGTACTACAAAGAATTATTATGGAAAACCAAACAATCGGCCAAAGAAAAAAAAGTCCAATTCGTGTGGTTTAAAACAGGCAAACTGCTAATCCGGAAAGGTCCGGGGGAAAAAATTATACAAATTAAAAATGAAAATAACTATGAATATACTATGTATTTTAGCCGTTTACAGATCACCATCATTCACTGACATTCAGGAATTTCTGGATAATCTCGTATCTGAACTTAAAAAATGTAGTGAATTCAAACAACAAATAGTAATGGGGGATATAAACATCAACACCTACGGAAATATACACAGAGAATGTCACGATTACCTATGCGCCATGGCAGAAAACAACTTCGCATTAAATATTAAAGCTCCTACCAGGATTCAAGGTAATAGCAGGTCATGTTTAGACCACATAAATACCAGAAATATTACGGACTCCACCGCATTTATTATCCACAATACAATAACCGATCACTACACAACCGCAATAAGCATTCCGGACACATCCCATAAAAACCAAGTAAAAACTAACCACTGTATATCAACTATCTGTTATGAGGGACTAATTAAAGATCTGAATGGTGAAGCATGGCAAGATTTGTGTGAAGTGACTGAAGTTAACAGTGCATTCAATTTATTTATTAGCAAAATCGACAAGTACATAACTAAAAATTCAACAAATAATCTCACTGCACATAAAAAAAAAACAACTTACTCCTTGGATCAGCAGGGGTATTGTAAAAGCCATACACAAATGAAATCACTTACACAAACTGGCGACAAAAGACCCACAGGATACTCTCAAACAACAGATTTACCGTAGGTACCGTAACATTTGTAAAAATGTTATGCGTAAAGCTAAAGAACGGTACTATAAGCAACAACTCGACCGAGATACATCTAGCAAAAATATGTGGAAAATCGTTAAACAAATTACATACACTAAACATAAAACTGAACTCAATATTAACGAATTACAAATTGGGAATACATCCATCATTGATTCGGACATAATTGCGTGCCACACAAACCAATACTTTACGATGGTTGGGTCTAAGCTTGCAGAAAACATCTTAAGTGTCACCAAGGAAACCGAAGACTGTAATATTTTCACCTTTTCGCCATCCTTTTTATTATATTATTACAATATAAAATTTTCTTCTCTCTTGGCTATGACCGATATTTCTTTTTTTTTCTAAGGCTTTGCATATGTGTTCGCAGGGATGGAAAATTCCTCCTCTACAACACATAAGCCCCCATGAAAATTGGACCCTTAATTTCTTTGATAACTACAGAAAGCTACTTAAAGCTCTCTTGTACTGTATATCTTTATAGACATATGTACTTAACTAATTAATACGTTATTTACGATATTGAACGCAAATATTTTCGTATTTATACTGTAATTAAATTCCATCAAACGTTGTGTAATTTTTTGGTTTATGATATAGGATTTTAATTACTTTCATTTTGTGGTAACCCTTTTGGTTCTGATCAAGGCGTTGAGTTTCAAAATTGAACTGGTCTTTCCATTGCAAATCTAGACTTAAATGTTTTCACTAATTGAGCTAACTTTCCCTATGTAACTATTCTGATTCCCTGCACCCTAACGAGGTCTAAGATAATCGCTGGTAAAAGATGTTATACATGTTTATTTGGACAGGTAATTAAATATAACTCAAATGGTTAATTGTTAGTAAATTTGATTTTGGTATACTCTTGTGTCTGTTTGGCGCCACTCCTTTATGATTCTGCTGCTATAAGGTACATGTAAAGATTGATTTAGTAGGTTAAAGTAATTAGTTAAATGTATATTTGACGAACTCGGAATAGCCCTTTGCCTGCAAAATTTGGCTCCAATCCTCCTGCAAGTAAACGAGATGATCGAGAGTCAACGAGAAATTTGCACAATCTTATGACACGGTTCATTGATTGATACCTAAGTTATCGCGTCCCAAAGAACCTTCCATCGTCATCATGCACTGCCTTCAAGTCTCTTCTCGAGTTCCGAAACCCCCAAATTCCTACTCCTCCTTGGACTACAATTTACTTAGGGCGAACCGGTTTCGTCCTATATACAATCATATACTCACGGTTGGTGTGGACTTATGGGTCGTGAATCCTCATTCCACGTTTAAGAGAAAATGCGAGAGTGGTCCACAGACCTAAATGCAAGCTGTATGTAGGTCCGCATTCTCCAGTAAACAGTACATACGAATAAATATATGTAAACATACAGTTTGGGAAAGGTTTATAACTTGCAATACGAGGCTATCTACCTCGCATTCCAAGCTCGGATCTCGTGCCAAGAACTCTGCGAAGCTCTAGGTTTGGTAACCGAATAAATACGTAATAATAAGGTGGTACTAATAAATACTAGTAAAATAAGATCTTATTGATAGTTTGTTTTGGAGAGCTATCGAACTCCAGGCTTTTTGTTTGGTTTTGACGTTTTTATTTAAGAGAATCGCCATCTCTATTGTTTGGTTAATGGTCTTGATATAGGAGCGACCACTGCCTCCTATCGGATGAACTGTATTTATTTTAAATTTTTCTCCAGGGTTCAACATTAAATTTAGTTCATCCTATCCCGTGATTTTTCAACTGTTTCATGTAATTGATTGCCACATAAGAGGGTACACGACTCTCAACTGTCTCAAGCAACTGATGGGATCTATGCAAACACTCCATCAATAATATTCAAATGTTTCGTATAATATTTCGATATAAATCTTAATAACCCGTGATTTTTCAATTGTTGTTTGTGAATGATAGATATTTGTGAGCACGCAGCTTCCAGCTATTTTAAGTAACTAATGAAACCTATGCGACTATCTAATCAATGATATTTAAATGTTTCATGAAATTATTCGATATAAATCTTGCTAAACCATGATTTTTCAATTGTTGTTTGTGAATGATAGGTATTTGTGAATGACCCATATCGCTGCACATTGCACAACGACATCCTGATGATTATCCTTATAACCCTGAAAAATTATCTAGTTACGGCCAAGGTCGTTTTCAAACTATGCGGTTGACACAGTTCTCCAGTGACTTTATTTATAAACAAAAAATGTAAACATCTCCTGACACACTAACCCGAATGTGAGATTTGTTTATTTTAAAAATTCCTTAGAAGTCACTTGTGCATCTTTACTTTTATTATGCATTATTAATTTAAACCTCACGACTTTGATATTTAATTCAATATTTTTTTATTCCTTTTTTTTTTAAGTTAAACTATTTTTCATTCTCCGAATTTAGTAAATTTACTAGAGGTTAAATGAAGAATAAATATAAATATAAATATATAGGTACACATATCTCGATTGACAAAATATGTCAAATAAGATTACATATATTAATAGATAAATATAAGATATATGATCCTACATAGACTTGAATATTAATAAATACATATTTTCTTTTTCAATAATATAGATATGTCCATGGGTAGGTATTTAAAAATCGTTACCATTCCGATGTTTTCATTAATAAATAAAATGCATATACATAAATACATTACTCATATATATATATTCTTTATTTACAATATTTTAATTTATATTTATGTATATATATAAATACACAATATACATATTTTAATGTGTAATTCATTTTGTTGTTTTAATAATTTAATTGGGATACCATAATCAGCTGTATCTCCTCACTCCAAGGGCCTGAAAATTATTTATAAAAGGAAAACTTACCCCACCAAGGTTTTTCCGGTTGGGTTCTACACAACAACCTTGCCGAAGAAAATTCTATTTAATTAACTGTATTTTTCAACTAATTTCAAAATAAATCTTTTCGACTATCTATTCCTATTTAATATTTTATTCTTGCTTGATTCATATAAATTAGCTGATATTTAATATTTTGTGGTATAGATGTGCCGGGAAATTATAAATTATTTAGGTCGAACTATTTTTGTTATTTTCACTCTTTTTTATTTTTTTTTTTATATAAATTTATAAGAAAATTCATTCCGAATTGCGCAAACTTTTAATTATTTCGATTCTGAATAAATTAAATATCTGTTTAAACTTTCTTCTTAATTTCACTGTTTTCACCAATATTTTAAAGTATCCACAATTAATTTTTTTTTTTTTTGAACTGTTACTTTTAGAACAAAGGTTTGAGCGTTAATTATAGTTTCTTTTTTGTTTTGTGTTTCTTTTAAACTAAGATGTAAGTATTTACGATTAATATTTTTAAACAAAATTGATTCTAAATTATAATCTATTTTTAAATATCAATTCGCGATCACGTTCACTTTAGATTTCCGAAAAATCTTAATTGAATTTGAATGTTTTCACTTTGAATGAAATAATTATTTTAGAATTTAAATAATTCACTAACACTTTTCGCACTTTTCACTTAAAATTTAGATAATCCACAATTCACTGTTTACTTTTTTCACTTATCACTTTTAAGCACTGAGTTTAAACTATATTTTTCTTATTAACACTGTTTGATTAAATTGAACTGACTTATTAAAATTTCACTGATTTTAGTACTCGTACATTTCACTAAATTCTCTAAGTCCAGGGACTTATTTAAAATTTAACACTTAAAGACTTTTCACTGTTAATCCTACCAAAGAACGTAGTACTGCCACGTAACAACTTTTCAAATCCACGGCACGACTGCCTCCTGACTGATGTGCACCATCTTTTATACCCCTCTCAGGTTCCAAAAGACGTATCTGAATTTCTCTTGATGCTTAATTCTATCTCCTATCAACTCGTAAACTTGAACATCCCTGCCATTAATATCGATTGTGCTTCCATACGATCTTCTGTCGTCCAGCTCTGGGCGGCGGTTATTTTTTCTCTGACGTCTCTAACTCGATAGGGTCTGAATCGGGTGAGCCTGCGTTCATTGCCCAAGCTTCCTTTGTTCCATGGTTCATACAAAATGTAGTTAAAATATCATGATTTTGCGTTCCTTTTTTTCTCAATTCGCGATAGGTCCGTCCTCAGTAACATATATATAGATCTCAATTTTATGCATCTCGCGTGAAAAATGATTAAATCCATGGCGAAATCTTTACTATGCATTTTTGAATTTCGATTTGTCTAAAATCTACTTAATTTTATTGTCACCTATATGAGCTTTTCCATTTTCACCCGTACCTTCTCTCTTTATGTCGCAGATTTGAGTTTTTCCTTTTTTGGATTTTCTTTTATTCGCGACGTTTTCCTGCACAATTTTCTTCTTTATTCTTATGTTATCTCTCATAACTCTATAATTACTTATTTTCCAAGTCGTATTTATTAATTTCACGGATAACTTAGAATTGTATCGCTTTTCTCCACTTGGATCATTCCTTATCACCGTTCTTTACCCTTTCTTTATTTTTTTCCTCACTTTTCTCGATGTGTGTGGTCTCCAGGAAAATTTCATACTTCATTTATTATTAATTAATATATAATTTTCCACATTTCTATGGGAGATATACCTAATTTGACTCTGGGATATCCGTCACTTTTATTGTTTTATTCAGTCTCCGCCCAATTTTCTATCTTTCTCATACCAGGATTCACATAAAACATACGCATTGACATCTGTTTACGTTTAAAATTTTGGTACTAGACTCGTAAATTTAATTTAATTTCAAACCTATTAATTTTAATATCTTTTGCTTTAAATAAATATCTCATAAGCCCAACGTTAAACTTAATCGCTTTTCTTATGGGTTATTACCTTAACGTAAACAAAAATCATGTTCGAATTTCGATTGTTTATCCTTTAAAATACACATGAGACTGTCAACCTTTTATCTCATGTCACTTCTTCTGCAGTCTTGTGTAACTCTAATATCTATCAACCCTGATAATTATGTAAAATGCCTACGTTTCCTGAATTTAATCTATCGCTATATGTTTAGTTTTATTACCTTCCTATGGTACCCTATTTTCATGTCCCTAGAACCTTTGCAGCAGCTCAAAATCTCTGTATTTTCCCTTCGTCCAGTCTCTGCACTGTTTCTAAAATGTCTATTTTAATGTGAGATTTTCATTCCCAAATTGATTTTCCAATATGTCCGCTTCATCTTAAATTGATAACGATTAGTTTCTAATGTCCCTAACACTTTCGTTTTCCTTTATTACGACTTACATCGAACTCGACACCCTCCTTCTATCGTAAATAATTGCACTACAGTTGAAAATTCTGCCAGTAATTTCCCTAAGTTTTTCCGCCCTCTCTTATACTATCGCGTTTATAATTTTTTCCATTGCATTTTCGTGTGTGTGCTTTACAACATGTAAAGGTCCCAAAGCCCTCGATTTCAATGGTTCGATATCACATTTTTGTCTCAGATATTGTAAACATTCCCAGGACTTGTTCCCTTGAACGTCGATTGTTTACTCTATAGTGCGTTCGCCTCTAATTTCTGTGAGAATGAAGAAGCCATTACTTATCTTTTTTATCGCCGGGTCCAAAGTTCATTCCTTTGTCTTCCGTAGACACACGCCTTTCCGTTCACTGATTGGTTACTCAAAATTTTATAGCTTTTTGTTCAGATCTATTGGTTGACAAAATTCAATGTTTATTTTTAAGCCTAAAAAGGGGAATCCTAGTCGTCCTAGACGATTTTACGACCTCTCTTCTTTCGTCCTAGCACCTCGATATAATTCCAACTATTACAGGTGCCTATTGCAAACAAGCTGGTTCAATTTGAACTCAACAGATGTCGCTAGAATGACGGTTTTCATAAATAATTGGTATATTTTTAATCCGCGAAGTGGGAAACAATGGTCTGTCTGTTTTCACTGTGATTTAAGCCTTTCATCACAAGACTCACTGGCATTGTCAATAGAATCAAAACAAAATCCTTTTTCATTTAAACTCACACCTACGACAAACGAAGAGGTTTTAAAAATCATTGACAGTCTTAACACTACACACTCGAAAGGTCCTGACAATCTAAACACATTTATACTTTATATTTATACACATTTAAACACATTTATACATTTATACTCTATCAAACATTATCAATATAAGCTTTTCCTCTGGGATTTTCCCCGATCATCTTAAAAAATCTATAGTAGTACCAATCCACAAAAGTGGACCCAAAAACCAAGTTAACAATTATAGACCAATATCTCTGTTGAGCGCTATCTCAAAAATTATTGAAAAAATCTTTAAAAATAGATTAAGTAATTACATAGAGAACAGAAAACTTTTAAGCAAAAATCAGTTCGGCTTTCGATCAGGGAGAGGTACGGACGACGCCATAGCACAACTCACAGAACATATTTCTAATAATATAGATCATGGAAAGAAAAACATCGCGATATTCTTAGACCTAGCCAAAGCTTTTGACACAATTTCTCACAAAATACTCCTCAAAAGACTACAAAATATTGGAATTGTAGGTACGCCATACGAATGGCCAAAGAGTTACCTAGCAGGTAGAAGCCAGCAACTCAAAGCTGGTAAAACTTTGAGTAACTCACTAGGCACTAACTTTGGTGTACCACAAGGAAGCACATTGGGACCCCTTCTATTTATAATCTATATCAATGAGTTGTGCGAGCTACCAATAGGTGGTAAAATTATTACATTCGCAGACGATACGGTAGCTATCTTTGAAGGAGATGACTGGACTGACACACACAAACTTGCTGAAAGTGGAATTAATATGATAAAACAATGGCTCAACAAAAATCTACTAACACTGAACACTTCTAAAACCAAATACATGAGATTCAGCTCAACCATAAAGGGACAACCTAGTACAACACACACAATAAAAACACATAATCATGACTGTAACTTCTATAATACTGAACCTCACTGCAATTGTGAAGATCTGGAATGTGTGAAAAACATCAAGTACCTAGGTGTTATAATAGACAATCATCTTAAGTGGAATTATCACATTGACAATCTTACAACTAGGGTAAGAAAACTTACTCATATTTTCTTTGCAGTGCGAAACATAGTTAGACAAGTAGATCTTAGAAAAATATATTTCGGACTGTGCAACCCCCTCTTAATGTATGGTTGCATTGGCTGGGGAGCATCAGGAATATCAATTCTAGATCCGCTTATGAAGGCCCAGAAATCAATAATTAAAGTCATAATGCGCAAACCATATAGGTTCTCTAGCGATGAGCTCTTTAAACAATTTAATGTACTTGATGTTCGTCAAAACTATATAAAAAAGGTTATTATCCATGTACATAAAAATCTAGACAATATTAATAAAATTGACCATAAACACATCACAAGAAGCCACACCAAAAATGACCTTATGATCCCAACGAGCAATACGGCAAAGTACCAAAAGACACACACATACTTGGGACCTAAATTGTACAACAAAATCCCCCCTGAATTAAACATTAAAACATGTAATATTTCATACATAGGCCCAATAATAACTAAATGGTTGATTGGACTGGGCAGAGGAGAATCTGAAAAAATGTTAAAAAACGTCACGTAATAAATAGACATAGACTAATCACACACTATATATATCTTCCATTATTCTAATTATTCTTCATACACAATTGAAACATACACAACAGCTCAAGTTCGACTCTATCATAAGATTGTAACGATTAAACATCACAAATTAAAACATTAATGAGATATATTATAGACATAGACAAATCACACACTTACTTTCACATATTTTTTGGTTTCTTGGAACGGGCAAATTGCCTAGTTAGGAACCAATAATTTCGACCTGATAAGGTACAATAACCAATAATCACAAAATATTTTAATTATATCTTGTATAAATGATTTAAAAAAAATGGTGTAACTAATGTAGGTCACTCAGACCTCATAATAACATTATTCTTATTTAACATACCACCATGGCTGATCTACTCACAATGAACATAAATAGCACACACCAACATCACACAACCAATGATACAAAACTATGTGATTCTATTATTAACACCCCAGGTTCTCTTACAATATTTAACCAAAATATAAGTTCCCTGAACAAAAACTATGATGAACTTGACATACTCTTAAGCAACTTTAAAACAGATTTCAAAATTATAATCCTAACAGAATGTTGGATTTCAACAACTTTTACAAAAAAATACAAAGATAATTATACACATTAAATAATAAAAATCAAGATTATGGCATTGTTGTATACATAAATAAAAGTATTAACGCTTCTGTTTCAGAAATTGAATTAGTAAATTCAAACTGTCTACAAATAATCACCGACTGTAATACGTGTATTCTCACCCTATACAGATCACCATCCATACCCAATATTACACCATTTATAATGGCTCTGGATTCTCACCTAAAAAAATTAACTTCATTCAAAAACATCATCATAGCTGGTGATCTAAACATAAACATACTTTCTAATGGTCACCCTCAAAACATTGAATACCAACTGATGCTTCTGGAACATGGCATTATAAGCACCATTAATACTCCTACCGGGGTAACCAAAGACTCAGAATCATATATAGACCACATTATGGTTAAATCAAAAAGACCAATAAGTAGTGCAGTATACGAATCTACAATCACAGATCACTACACAACAATGATAGGCCTGACTTCCCCAACTATGAACTCAACTTTCCAAAATAACACCGCAAAAAAAAAAATAATTACGTAAACATAAAACCATGTTTAGAAAAACAGACATGGGAACATCTTACAAAAATTAACTCAACAGAAGAAGCCTGGAATTATTTTTTAACATATCTACAAACTCTCATTATACAAAATACCATAAAAACATCCACATCTATTCCACACCGCAAAGTTAGACTTAACAAATGGATTCCTCAAAGCATCATAAATAGCATTAAAAAAAGGAACAAACCACACAAACAAGTTATACTGAACCCTTATGATACCTCGCTTTATTTCTTCTATAAAAGGTACAGAAATATTTTTTCCCTTACAATACGTAAAGCCAAAGAATTATACTACCGAAACAAACTGATAACAGCAAATTATGACCCTAAAACCGTTTGGTCAATTTTGAGGGAAAGTACGCATTCACAGAAGAACAAAGATGATACCATAAAAAAATACTAATTGATGATGAAGAACTCCACTTCCACGAGAATTCTACACGTATCCTCAATTTTATAAACAAACACTACACTAATATTGGTGTTAGCCTAGCTGAAAATATAAAAACCACGTTGCCTCTCAGAGATATCCAGGAACCTCAAAACAATACAACAAACATCAGTAATGATAATTACAACAGACATTTCAAATTACATAATGTTACGCTAGAAGATACTAATAAAATAATTCAATCATTAAAGAATAACACAACTACAGGACCGGATGGTGTAGACTCTAAAACTATCTTAACACTAAGTCAACAACTACTAAAACCACTCACATACCTAATTAATCTTAGTCTAAAAGAAGGAATCTTCCCTAGCTTACTAAAAAAGGTCTTATTATTCCATTTTACAAATCAGGACCAAAAAATAATGTAAACAACTACAGACCCATAACGCTACTAAATACCATTTCGAAAATTATTGAAAAAACTATTAAAATACAGCTTCAACACTATCTAGAATCAAATAACATACTCTAGATCAACCAACATGGCTTCAGGAAAAACATGAGCACAGAACATGCAATAGCTACTGTAACGGACTTCATTACAAAAAATCTTGACGCTAAGAAAAAAGTTGTATCTATTTACTTAGATCTATGTAAAGCCTTCGACACAATTTCACACGAAAAACTATTCAAAAAGCTAAAAAACATGGGCATTAATGGAATAATATTCGATCTAATTAAAAGCTTCATGTCTGACAGAACGCAACAAGTAAAAATTGAGAGCAATACAAGTCATCCACTTTTGATCACGTACGGAGTCCCACAAGGGAGTGTACTCGGCCCTCTATTGTTCCTCATCTACATAAACGAACTATGTGACATTGAAATTGAAGGTAAAATCGTGACCTTCGCTGACGACACAGTACTTCTCTGTCAAGCAGCCACATGGAAAGATGTATTTATAATTGCCGAAAAAAGTCTATCAGTTGTCAAAAAATGGCTAAACTGGAATACTCTTCCCGTTAATATAATAAAAACAAAATACATCACACATAGTATTACACAAAGAGGTCAACCTCTACCTAACATAGACCTGTTTCTACATGACTGTGAACAAACTTCACCCAATTGCCAATGCGAGCGAATAGAAAGGGTAAACTAGACAAAATACCTAGGGGTCATTATTGATTCACACTTACGCTGGACTGACCATATAACTTTCATTACTAATAAACTAAAAAGAGTCATGCACCTAATAAAGTCAATCAAAAACATTTTCCCACATTCAATACTTAGATCTATATATTTCGCACTCTGTCAATCGATTGTTACATATGGCATACTGGCTTGGGGAAGCGCTACAAACACTGCAATCGACCCAATACAAAAAATTCAAAAGGCAATGATTAAAATCATCTTGCAAGTACCATTCCACACAAATTCAAGCGAAATTTTCAAAACATTAGACGTCATGTCAATAAGACAACTTTATGCCAAATCTGCACTACTAAATTTCCTCCAACAGAAACTACACATTCCAATACCACCTCAAACAACAATAAAAACAAGGTCGACAACAAACAATACCCTGAACATACCGACAACATACACCACACACGGACAAAGACACTTCCAGTATTACGCTACAAAACTTTTTAATTGTATGCCCACCACTCTGAAACTACTACTAATGGGAAATACATACACAAACATTCACAAAAAACTGATCACAGCCTGGATCAAAAAACAAGATATCCATTTTATACAAAACATTATAACACCAAACCAAACATAATCATGGATGAATGTGTATGTATGTATGTATACATGTGTTTACTTATATGTCTGTATGCATGCATATGCATACAGACATATATGTATGCATATATAATGCTGGCGTCCCACAGGGATCGGTTCTGTCTCCGACTTTGTTTTTGTTGCACATCAATGACCTTTTGACATGTGCACCGATTCATTGTTACGCGGATGACAGTACAGTTCATGATAGCTTTTTGTTTGACAAGCCCCCAAAGGGCACACAAACTCCAACGGCTCGGAGGGCTTTGAAGCAGAGAATGGACGGTTATCTCGAGAGTATTTCCTCCTGGGGTAAAAATAATCTCGTCGAATTTAATGTTTCAAAGACCCAATCCTGTCTGATTACGTCTAAAAGGGATCCAAATGATAATCTAGTCTCTTTCAACGGAAGCAATCTTCCGAACAGGCCTTCCATTGATATGCTTGGTGTAACTATAAGTGACCAGCTCAGGTACGGGGGCTCCATCGAAGCCAGAGTAAAGTTGGCCTCTCAGAAGCTGGGCGTACTGTACAGGGCCCGCAGATACTTTAATAGTACACAACTGCTCACCCTGTACAAATCGCAAGTGCGCCCTACTGTCGAATTTGGCAGCCATCTCTGGTCTGGAGCCCCAAAATACCTGAAAAAAACCCTTGACTCTGTGCAGAAACGGGCGGTCCGTTTGATAGATTCCCCAATCTTAACAAACGGACTGCAATCTTTAGAGCACAGACGTCGGGTAGGTATGCTGTCCTTGTTCTATCGGTATTACAATGGAAGATGCTCTGAGGAACTAGCGTCATTGATCCCTTCGGCGCCGGTGCGTAGTCGGGATACACGCCAAACGCGCGCCCAACATTTGTACACAGTTGACACTTGTCACATGAGAACGGGTCGCTTCTACGATTCGTTCTTAAGTTCAACAGCTCGGCTGTGGAACGAACTGCCGGCCTCTGTGTTTCCTCCCTCCTACAACATGGGACTCTTCAAGACCCATGTTCACTCCTTCCTCTCCACAAAAAGACCCTCCACACAGCATCCCCAAAGATGACATAGGCCCTGAGGGAAATTATTTTCTTCAGGGCCTCCTGTGTGGAGTAAATATAAAAAAAAAAAAAAAAAAAAAAATATATGTGTATTTGTGTATGTATGTATATATATATGTGCACATAAATAAATATTTTTTTTCCTTTTTCATTAAATAACAATGTTCAATAACCATTAAAAAAACAAAAAAAATAAAATCCCAACTTACACTTTTATATATAAAAAATTAACCAATACACATAAATACATGTACCATATGATCATAACCACGTAAACACCTCAGCACAGGTTCTCCCAGTGAGGTGTTCACGAAACATATAACATTACCCACCACAGTGTCACCTACTCAAACCTACCTCACACCCAGCAAAAAATAATAAAAAAAATAATAAAAAAACACCAAATTAACAACAGTTCTAAATTTATGTATTATATACAAATGTAAATATTTGTAATGTATGAATAGTATGTAGACACTGTAATGTATGTATAGAAATAAATAAATAAAAAAATAAAAAAATTGAGACCTTTGTTGTATTTCACATTGAACGAAAGATTTGAGCGACTGTCGTAAAACATGTTTACTATATTTATTAAGGGCTCTCCAGCGAGAAGATTAAAACAAAACAGTGAACAAAATGCGTGTTAAATGTTTAGGCGTCGAAGAAAAATATGCTTGAAATGTGGGCGGTGAGCCAGATAAGGTCAACCTCTGAACTAGAATTTGTGTTATCCTGATCTTCCAGGAGTCACTTTTCGTTGCTGATTTCCAGATATTTATAAACTTTTTTATTTCTGTCATTACTATTATTGTAGATGTTTACTGTTGTGAGTAATTGAGGAAGATTTTCCTCCTGGATCCCTACAAAGCCCCCAGATCCCTCTCCGGACCCCCCAGACCCCTCTCCGGACCCCCCAGACGGGGAAAATGTAGAAATTTCTGACAGCGATTCTGTCATTTTGACTTCTACCAAAAAAAGGAAATTTACTCCTTCTTCCCCAATAAAACTTGACTCGCCTTCGACTTCACAATCCCCACCAGCAATTTCTCAACTTCCTCCAACAAACTTTTATTTTCCTCATTCCCGTGGCCCATTCATAGTATACGCCCAAAAAACTGAGCAAGGAAAAACCATCCACCCTCTTGAATTTGGCAAATTCCTATCAAATAGCAAGAATCTTTCAATCAAGCCTGGAGGTGTAAAAGCCGAGGGTCGCTTCCGAATCTCCGTCGAATTCCTCTCAGAGTCAGCTGCCAACAGTTTCATCAAAAATATATTCATTTTATCTAATTCAAAGTTCAAGGCATACATCCCTACTTTCAATGTCACTCGCATGGGCCTGGTCAGAGGTATCTCGACCGATCTGTCTATCGAAGAAATTTTGTCTTACCTCACTTTCAACCCCTCAACACATTGGCAATCCCATAAAAGCCAGGAGGCTAAATGACAAGGACTCCTCTGAGGGTATAATTTCCTGGAAGCCCTCCCAACCTGTCGTTATCACCTTTGAAGGTCAATCTCTTCCCTCCCATGTATAGATTTATTCTTCAACTCATTACCAGTTGAAATGTATACTTATCCCACCACTCAATGTTTCAATTGCTGCCGTTTTGGTCATATCAAAGCTGCATACAGATCTCAACCCAGATGTTTTAAATATAGAGAAAACCACGCAGCTAACTAATGTCCTTCTACCTCCTCACCTAAATGTTTTAACTGCTCAGGCTCACATACAGCTATCAACACATCTTGCCCAGAACAATCTCGCCAAAAAAATATTAAAAATCTATGGCCTCTCAGAACTTATTTTTTCTGCAGGCTTCTAAACTATTTCCGCCTGTCAAAAAATCATTTGCTGAGGCTTTATCCAGCAACTCCTCATCCAACCCTCTTCCCTCCACTACAACAACTTCTTCTCGTTTAACTAAATTCACATACAAAAACGCTATCTCTAAACCGGCTCCTGGATACGATCAGCAACAACACAACTCACTGCTTTTAAATCCCAATGGTTCACTTCTTTCAAATGCCACAAATGGGTGTGCAAATAATTATAATCCGTCCTCAATGAACTCTCTTAAACTTTCTGAAAAACTCTCCTAAGACAATTCTTCATTTATCCAAACTCTTATTATGCTTCTAATTGACCTTATTTCTTCTCAAACTTATCAACCCTCCTACGCTGCTACTATTATTTCCACATTAAAATCATTTATTCAAAATGACTCTTCAGGATGTCAGAATACTTCAGTGGAATAGCCGAAGTGCTATTTCTAACAAATCTGATCTCCTTAACCTATTAAATTCCAACTTTATTTCTTTGGCTTCTACCTCGGAGTCTTGGTTTACTCCATCCTCCCACTTGAATGTGGGAGGGTATTCCTGTCTCCGCGACGACCGCCCGAAAGGTTCGGGCGGCGGTGCTGCCCTTTTTATAAAAAAATCCATATCATTTTCCCCAATAAATATTATCAAACCGCCCAATGCTGACTTCCAAATGGTTGCAGCTAAAATAAAGGACAGATCCTTTATATCAGTCTATCTTCCCCTAACAGCCCACTTCAATAAACAAACTTGGTTGCAAATTGTAAGTCAACTAAGCCCTCCTTTCTTTATTTTAGGCGATTTTAATGCCCATTCCCCCGTCTGGGGTTCTGCTTTCTCCGACCTAGATGGTCGAAGTGTGATGGATTTCCTAGATCAATCCAACCTTTTCCTTTTGAATGACGGATCTCCTAATAGGATCTCACGCCCCAGCACAAACCCCAGTGCAGTGGATCACTCGATATGTTCTACTAGTCTGGCTTCTCTCTCCTCGTGTGTGGTGTCCCCCGACCCTTATTCCAGTGATCATTTCCCGATCACCATTACTTATCAAACTTCTTTCCAATCAGACAAGTCTCATATTTCGACAAAGATTTAAACGAAACACACCAAATGGGATGAATTTAACTCACATATGGACAAGTTCCTACTAAATTTACCCGCAACTGATATGTTTTCCGTCAAAGATGACAATAATACGTTCTTAGAGTAACCACAGCAAACTCGTTGTCATCTCAACATAATGCAGTCATAATCGTTGGTCAGGATATTGACCTGCTGGTACTCCTCACAGCTCTCTCACCTCCCAACGTATATTACCAAAAAGTTGGAAAAGGTAAATCACCTAACGCGTTGTACTCGAACAAACGTTTTAAACACATTGAAATAGTTGAAAATATTTTATTCCTTCATGCCATTAGTGGTTGCGATACAACTGGAGCTCCGTTCGGTAAAGGCAAAATCAAATTTTGTAATATTCTTCTCAAGAACCACTCAGTGAATGAACTTGTTCGTGTATTTCAAGATCCAAAAGCAAAGCCAGAAACAATCACTTTGGCTGCCGAACAATTATTTGAATTTTTGTGTGGCGGAAATGAGAAATCAAATTTGGAAAATTTAAGGTACATACATCGTTTTTGTCAAAGGAGTAAAAAATAACTAATTCAATTTACCCACATATGCCTCAGAGATCTCATTTCTACAGTATTCAGTCTACTTTCAGCCTTCTTCTGCCAGTTCCATGCCTCACTTCAATATATTAGGGTAGGTACCAGCACTCCACTGCGGACTGCTAGCTTCGCTTCTTTGGACAGTTTTTTGTTAGCTCCAACTGTGTTAAATCATCAATTAATTACCCATTAAAACCTAGAAGCCGGCCACCCTTACTAAGTCACGAAGCGTAATCAGGAAAGATGGTAAAAAATTAAAGTTCAAAATTTCCCATATAACATTATTCCTTTTGCCGCCATTTTGGATTTTTATGGTCAAAAGGTATCCCTTAACCAGATTCTTTCGATCCGGCCCGCCACGTAGTAAGTGGGCGAACGTATCCGCCGCCAGGACCTAGACACACCTCACCCTATTAACCCGTGTACCCTGCTAAGTTGTGATTTTTTTTATGGATTTGACTTTTGCGAAAGTTTATAAACAACAAACAAAGAACAAACAGTCGAAGGAACACAACATTTTGGTTTGAAACGGTACCATCTCACAGCCATTTCATGCGATATTCGACTCTAGAGACTAATATTTTGAGTTCAATATCACAAAAGATTACGGAATCAGATAAAACCTTATGATGAACAGTCCACCGATTGCCCCTTGATTGGATCATTTAGTTAAATCAGATATAGAGACATGGATCAACTTTGTCTAATAACTTCTTACCTGGATCATATACGGAAATAGATCAATATATATGAGATTCACAAAAGTATGCCAATTTGGGTAGATCAACAAAAAGTATGTATCCGATTTCCATACAAATTTTAAAATTTTTATGAACAGTACATCAAATGGTTTTTCTGTGCAAACTGGCAACATTGATAATTATTGTACCACTATTGCCAATTCATACAGATGTATTCCATCATAGCCAAGTTATATGGTGTTAAAGGTGGATCAACTTAGTCTAACAACTTCTTACTGGATCAACATACTACGGGAAGAGGTCAATATATATATGCTAGCTTTTCGCCTGTTGCAGGCAACTAATGGGTAAAAATACTTATGAATGTATGATTTCGGATTCTGGAAGTCGAGACGCGTAATTTGATAGCCATATCCTATGTACGGTTTTTGCCACCGACATTCTTTAAAAGTCCCCGCGAGTTTTATTTTGGAAAAAGAATTGCTCAATTAACACGCAAGATTTAAAAACTTTTAAAAATGTAATATGTATGTTTGCATATAAATGAAACAATGAGTGTGTGACCACAAATGTATTAAAATATATGTATGTTTAGAAAGAAATGGATATTTTGAGAGAAAAAAGTGCCAAGGAGTTTACTGATCATTTTTTCACCGAGCCGTTTGGGTTGTGTGGGTTGAGACGCGTAATTTGATACCCATATCGTATGTACGGTTTTTGTCACCGACATTCTTAAAAAGTCCAAGGGAGTTTTATTTTTGAAAAAGTGTTATAAAATGAACTTTCTTAAAATCTAAACATTCAACCCCGTAATATTTTCTTAAAATCAAGTACTTTGTATTTTTAAATTCTTTCATATGGTAACCCCGTGGCTGCGTTTAAAGTGGGTGTGAACATTTCCGGGGAGGCGGGGCGAAGCCGCGGATCCCCAAAGGTGCAGGCGGGTAGACTTTTCTGGTTTTAGATTTCGTAACGAGAGGTTCTTACGCTCTCCGCTTAGAATTTGAGACTTGCTTTGCTACACAGTGTTTTGAAAGTGTTTGTCAATTAATTACTAGTATATTTCGATTCATTTTTTCTACTGCCTGCCCCCTGGACGTCTTGAAAACAAAAATACCTGCGGTATCGTTCCATGCTTTATTCTATTAATTTTTGTCTCTGCTTTCTTCACATTAATTTAACATCATTTTTCGTTCTTTTAACCGTCCACAAAGAGATTTAAGCTTTTCCTACGCGTAGATTCAAATGCTGTTATATAGGTCTTCTTGAAGGCATTTACAAGCACCACAATAACAGTGTTTTATTTCCAAGAATCCACTTCTAGAAGGCGTATGTTCTTTCTTAATACCAACGAACTGAAAACACGGAACCCTGCTTGAGCTAGCCAGGTATTCTTGAAGATATATTATATTTCCATATGCGGTTCGATTTCGTGGATACACATTATTTAACAAAAGCATTGCTCAATTAACACGCAAAATTTTAAAACTTTTAAATAAAATTTTTTTATATATGTAATATGTATGTTTGCATGTGAATGAAGCAATGCATGTGTGACGACAAATGTATTAAATATATGTTTGTTTAGAGAGAAATGAATATTTTGAGAAAAAAATGTGCCAAGGAGCTTACTGATCATTTTTTCACCGACCCATTCGGATTCTGTGAGTCGAGACGCGTAATTTTTATACCCATATTGTATGTACGGTTTTTGTCACCGACATTATTAAAAAATCCCAGCGAGTTTTATTTTGGAAAAAGAATTGCTCAATTAACACGCAAAATGTAAAAACTTTTAAAAATGTAATATGTATGTTTGCATATAAATGAAACAATGAGTGTGTGACCACAAATGTATTAAAATATATGTTTGTTTAGAGAAAAATGAATATTTTGAGAAAAAAATGTGCCAAGGAGCTTACTGATCATTTTTTCACCGAGCCATTCGGATTCTGTAAGTCGAGAGGCGTAATTTGATACCCATATCGTATGTACGGTTTATGTCACCGACATTATTAAAAAATCCCAGCGAGTTTTATTTTGGAAAAAGAATTGCTCAATTAACACGCAAAATTTTAAAACTTTTAAAAATGTTATATGTATGTTTCCATATAAATGAAACAATGAGTGTGTGACCACAAGTGTATTAAAATATATGTATGTTTAGAAAGAAATTAATATTTTGAGAAAAAAATGTGCCAAGGAGCTTACTGATCATTTTTTCACCGAGCCATTCGGATTCTGTAAGTCGAGACGCGTAATTTGATACCCATATTGTATGTACGGTTTTTGTCACCGACATTCTTCAAAAGTCCCAGCGAGTTTTGTTTTGGAAAAAAACATTGCTCTATAAACACGCAAAATGTAAAAACTTTTATTGGAAAAAATTATATAAAAAAAACAATTAAATAATCCGTTTTTAATAGTAAATAACTTTCCCAAACTTCTGTGCTCCTGGTAGATTACAGCGTCCTCGAGGTAATTTTTGGCAGAAATGGCTATATAAGAATTATCATTATGGAGGAAGAAAGTTGTCATTTCAAACTTAATTAAATTTAAAAAAAAAACCGAAAAAATATTTTCATAACCCAATTAGGTACCTACTCGTTAAAAAATAAAGAGATAACACCTTTAAATATGAATGGCTCCCAGGCTAACCTTACCCAACTTCTGCGCTCCTGGTATAACTTATAAATTTGTGTGACGCTATTGATGTAGTTTATCACTAGGGGGCGACGGTACCCGTGCCAAATTATTTTTATCAAACTTTATTTTATTTCGTTCAAAAGCATTATCGATTTTAAAAAGATAAACCGCCGAAGTAAGTACCTGAACAGATTTGATCGTTTCTTTGAATAAACATCACTATGTAAATAAAACATCACTACCGTGCTAGTCTGTGATTGGCTGATTTCTGATTGGCCAAAAGCCCGACTGGTTTCTGTTTTAAAATGGCATTTTTTGGTTCAAATCGCCAATGTCAAAAGTTTTGCCGGTTATTGTGAGACATTTTGAACCGAGCGCCATATGAAGGACGGCCGATTAACGTTCCTCAACCTTCGGACGACGATTTTTTTTGAAAATTTGCAGACTACGCCATTTCGACGGAATTCAATCATCAGGTTGACCATGTGGATTTTGAAAAACAAAGCGTACCACGTGGTTTTGAGTGACCACGTGGTACTCTCTTGGCCAATGATACCATTATGCAAAGAAAAACATTTCCACTTAAATTAAACCTCTTTCCCTAAAAATGAGGAAATTTCGTACAACTTTTTGTGAAATTAAAAAAAAAAAAACGATACCTGATTAAATCAGACCCGACGCTCGATCAAAATCAATCGTCTTTTTAATTAACGTTAGAGTAATGCGAAAAACGAAACATTTTGGAGAAATTTTTTTTTAATCATTTTGCGTTCGGGGTGCGTTCGAAATTGAATAAAAATATAAACGGTGAAGGAGAAAAAGTTTTACAGATCGATGGCGATCGATGAAAACGAAGCATTGAGAAAATTCACCAAAATTTGGCCGTTTTGAAACCGTGCGTGTGGCAACACTCGTGGGGAAACGTTGATTTGTCGCCGGGAAGCTCTGCCAATTAAACGGCCACAAATTAACTTTTTGCCAGTGGGGCCATCCCGGCGGCCGAAAAGCGCACTGTGGTCCTTTAGTATGGCGCGCCTTGAGCGCTTCCAGTTTCCGTCGCCAGAGGTTCCTCATATTTTTGTCGACATCGAGCCCCGAATGAATCCGGTCGAGTTGGTCGGGGAATTATTTCCATACAAACTCGCACTGACTCGTTTTTTCGGTTTTTCCAGACCGAATTGAACCTCGGGCTCTATACGGACCTCGAGTCGTATCGACTTAAGGGGGAGAGTGGTCGCTTTTCGCCTAAATGCCCCCGAAAAAAAAAACAAAGAAACTGAGCATTAATATATGTATAATAACGGTTTTTAGTTATAAATAATACTATGACAACTTACATGCCTATTGAGGGGGCTTAGTAATAATAAAACTAACCGTTTTTAGGTATACATAATATTTTAACAATTTACGTACGTATTGATGGAGCTTAGTAATAATAATACTAACGGTCTGTAAGTATAAATTAAATTAAAACAACTTACTTACTTATTGACGGAATTATTTAATAGGTAAGCACGCCAAAGCAGTATGTACTACCCTTTGTTTGAAACAACACAATTTGACAATTTCCTTAAGAAACTAAGTCTTAAAAATATATATATTAAACTAAATATATTTAACCATAAAACTAGTACATTCAACAACTAAAATGGAAATGACATAATCTTGTGTATGAAAAATTGCTCAATTCTTTCACACACAAAAAAAAATAAGAATCCTTCTTTCCAAGTTCCTTGGATTCTAATAAAACTTCGATACTTGACAAAAGTATAAGAAAACTCCAATGAACTTGTGAAAGAAGGGTTCAGACCAAAGGATAATGACAACCAAACTTATGTCCATTATGCTGACGGAACGTACCAATGTGTGTGTGTGCGCGTGTGCGTCGCACTACTAAGCTCACAACAGTAAAAAGACGAATCGTCTCATTTAAAATGAAAATTACTCAAAACGTAAATAAGAATAAATCTCAGTAAAGTTTAAGTGATAATAAAAAATTAAGACCTAAACTAAATTAATGGGCGCCACTGATCACTAGGATCAGAGAAACATCTTTTGTGAAGATGTTCCTTTTCTAGTCGAACGAGGATAAAAAAATGAAATCTATCATCAGTACACTAGAATGTTGCGTTTATTCCAAGCACAAGTCCTGAAGGTACCAAACTCCAGAACACTTGACCGGAACAAACACATAAAGAAGGGAATGAAGCAGCATGAAGGGTTGGTAGTCCTTTACACTATTTCATTGGCTTCCTATGATGAACTAAACTAAACCTAATCTAAACGAACTATGTCCTTAACATGAAAATTTCCTACCACCTTGCTTTGCATGTCTGCAAGGGTATACACTAAATTAGAAACTTTGTTTTTGATAACGTTTCGCATGAGGTCTGATGTCCTGTCCAGAACTAGCCATCGGCATGCATGCGTCCATGTCACGCCCGAAGAACCGGTTACTGGAGCTATCAACTAAGGGTGATGATCTCCTGGCATCCTTGCTAGCAGGACGCAGAGGATCACACGCTAGTTTTTTGGGTTTGTGCGAGCGGAGTCATCTTTACGTTTACTAGAATTCCTCTGAGATTCAGACTTCCATAGCCTACAAAATTGTTTTGTATGACCTTGCGCCTTACAATAAAAACAATTAAAAGTTTTTCTATTATTCGAAAAACAAGATGAAGTATGTGTTGTCACGTCTGAAGGTGTTTTGAAAGTCCGCCAGCGGTGAGCAGGTTGCGCCGGGTAGAGATTCGTCGGATGGAGTGCGCGAGGCCATCCTCAATAAATCAGCATCCATTGAACGTTTAACGGAACAATGATGATTCATCTTTGTGTCACCTGGACAGCATGCTTGGTAATCCAGTGTAGTCTCCCAGGAATTACACTTCAAAAACACTCACAAATAAAACCATTTTTTAATCCAAATAACTGATTGTATATTTCAATCTCTTCGAACAATACCACTCGAACAAAGAACCGGCTGATCTCGCGCAGGAGTCAAAACGTCTGTTTTATGTTTGATTAATTAAACACGGAAAGTCTCCGAAGGATCGGTTCATGGTATTCGCGTGCTCTTTTCCATTTTTGTACCATATTAATTTGTCTCGCAAAACGCAACGCACCACGCGGAATCGTCCTCTCCCGTATTGTCCACGATCTCCCTACCCGCGTTATTTCGCCGGACAGCAGGGCAGCCACCCGAAAAAACTCTCAACAAAACAATAATCGGGCACTACCCTGGCAATCCAAACTTGCACAATTCTTTGACGTTACAAGGGGCTTAATAATAATAATACTAACGGTCTGTAGGAATAAATAATGTTTGAGTTGTGATATTTTTATAATCATTTCACCCTACATAAAAACAATGTTTAAAACTGGTGCAGTCCATTTTTTTTTGCTGAATTAAATAAGAGATTTGTTCAGTATCCACAACATGGAAAGATTTTATTACCCCCACTTAAACCCTGGCAATGAATGTCTCGTAATGAGCCGTTAAGTCTGTAAATCTAATGGCATTTTTAGTACAGTGATCATTCGCGATAATGTGCGTACAGGTACTTTTACGTTCAGGAAATGCTACTGATAGGAGTGCCTGGGGTAGTTTAGGGGTAATCCTGTTGTGGTTATCATTTAATATTAATTATGAGGTGGTTCTGTTTTCCACCAGTAAGAAAACCATCTTAAGACTTTGTCAGGGATAAAAGGTAAAATATCCTGTTTTCCTTTTCGTGTTTGAGAGCAAATTTAC
The DNA here is from genome assembly GCA_026573805.1 of Hesperophylax magnus. NCBI lineage: Eukaryota > Metazoa > Arthropoda > Insecta > Trichoptera > Limnephilidae > Hesperophylax > Hesperophylax magnus. Next base: position 1,729,328 of record JAIUSX010000025.1, on the reverse strand, counting down.
CTTTTGTTAATTTACCAATTAATCTATCGTTTAGTCCGATTCTAAATATATTTCCAGTTGAACCGCTCTGTTCTTCCTGGAAATCCCGTAATTACCTCTTCCACACATTCCACCTCTCCCTCATGCACCTAAAGTTTTTTTTGTATATATTTCAATATTTTGTTTCGTAGATTAGTTTTTAATATTCTACTGATGAAGGAAGGGTTGTTCCAAAACCGATAGAGTTTTAGTATTATTAATGTGGTCAAAAACAAATTTATGTATTTTTTATTGTAAATTATGACGAGCAACAAATTTAATGCTTTTTACAAATACAATTCAATTTTATTGGAAAAACTTATTTTTATTACTTTTAGGGTTATACCCATCAAAGCAGCATATCAGTAAATAAGAAGATAATATTAATACATCCAAACAAAAAATGAAACAGAACAAGACATGGAAAAAAAGATAACGGTCTCAATTGGCAATCGAACCCAGGATCTCTAAACCGGGACAACGACTCTAATTTAGTTATCAAAACATATTTATGTTATTCTTATAAAATTGAATATTATTGAGACTTTTAAAAGTAAATCAATATAAATAAAAATCGAAAATGTTTATCCTATCTAGGTTTCAAATAAACTCTTAAGAATTTAGTAATCAATAAAAAAAGATAGCAGCCAAATATATGGGAAAAATTAGTTGAAGATAATATTGTTAATTCTGAATTTGATTTATGAGATCTAATGTTCACAGAACTTATAGTAAATTTTGTTGTGAAAATATTAATAAAAATCACATTTGCAATAATCATTCAGTACTTAAGAAACGTCGGCTTACTGCATTCAATTTCTGTTTATAATAATATAAATATTATTTATCTAAGACAATGCAATAAAATTGAAACACAATACTGTTGTCAAGTTAAAACTTTTCGATTGTATCTTTGTTTGGAAAATGCAAATACTTGAGCAATACTGCAAACATTTACAAATTTATTACAAAACCAAACAAATGCTAATAGATTTTCCGAAAATGGAGGAAAATATTAGAAGCAGGGCTGTATTGAAATCTGTATCTATATTTCTTCATTTGTAAGCTTACACTTTAATAAAATAATAAGGCTGGTAATTTTATGATAATGTGTAACGGTCTTTAGGTGTTATTTTCTAAAAAATCTTGTTCCCTTATTGACCGAATACAGCAAAATTCTGTTTAAACTAGGTTCCTTTTCCCGTTCAAGATGGTGGCCGTCATAAATAAACCACTCACGTGGCCGTTTTAAGGGCCCACTATTCGAATTTCATCCAATTTCCGACATACTTTCCTTAAAATTTTGAAGTTTTTAAGCTCTTAAAAAAATATATGTTATTCTTTAAGATAGTATCTATTTGTTCCAAAAGCCGAAACGGTAATTATTTGAAATTCCCTCGATAGAAATAAATCGCAAAGTATGCTCCGAAAAATATTATTAACACGTTTATTTCTGTTATTTTACAAGTTATATGTATGAAAAAAATCACAATGCTTCTTTTAATGCTACTCAATAGACCCCAAAAGTAATTTTTGCTATTTTTGAAATACGCCGTGATTTATTAAACATTTTCACAACTGTCGCTTACGCCTATTGCTTTTAAATCATATTTATTATAGCGCGCTCGCTCCGACTTGAAGATTAAACTATCTTTCTTTGAAAAGTTCATTCGCCAACTCGAGGGCTTTGGGGGCAGACGTGTCGTTCATCGTTCTATGATCTACAGACGTGCGATTACGTGCAAATATTTGAATTTATAAAGATAATTTTTACGCGTGTAAAGTTTATGAGTTAATAAATATTGTTTTTTCAAAGATGGGAAATACACGAAAGATATCCCGTATTTCAAAGAAAAAATGTTATCTCATAAAATTATATCCTATCTAATAGGTGAGAAGAAAAAAATACAATTTTTGATTTATAAGCTTATATTTATTATAAACGATAATTTACTATAAAAATTAATAATTCATATTTTTATTTATGTATTGTGTAGTAAAAAGTTATTATTTTTTTTCAGAATAGGTACCTTGGGAAATAAAACTAATTCCAATGCATTAGAAATTACGGGGTAAATTTTTATTAATTTAGTTTTCTTGTTGAGGAATACCTACACGATCGTGATTTACCTATTTGTGAATTAACTTTCTACGTACACAAATACACACGTCACTTTACATCTGCTCTAATGATTCACACTGCAACGATGTCCGAAATATAATATAATATGTAATAATAATAATAATATATGGGCCATCTGTTTCAAATAACAATACTCGAACGTGGAATCCAGAAAAATAATAAACATGCGAGCGAAAGAAGCTATTGAAAGTTCTGAAACTGTGGGGAATTTAATTTAGTTCAGTGATGTTATTTTTTTATGTCGGAAGGAGGCCCTGAAGAAAATAATTTCTCTCAGAGCCTGTGTCATCTTTGAGAATGCTGTATAGAGGGTCTTTTTTGAGGAGGAGGGAGTGAACCTGTCCTGAATGTCAACTGTACAATTTCTTCCCAGAATTAACTTTATTGTACGTTTTTTGACTAACCGTACCTTGGTGTTCTATTTTCAATAAACTCTTTAATTATGTTTCAGATGTGAAATCTATACTCTGCTACAGAATGTTTTGCCCAAGTCTTGTAAAGATGCAAAGGCACGGACGTAACAATAAAATCATTTGAGCCCTTTACTGTTATTTAAAAGGTCACTTGAAGTGCAGTTATAATCAATGATTTTATTTTTTTTCTAGCTTCCACGAATAATTTGAAAAGGCATTATCTAAGGATTATACTCTTAAGGAGAATATAGAAAATGTAGAAAGGTGAAACGGATTTAAGATTTTCGATGAAATTATTGTGTTGTGAAATATTTATTTTGTTATTTATTACTTTATTTTTTTTTACAGTTTTACCGTACGCGGCCTTGTTGTAGAGTGGTATATCTAACTGTCATGGAAAGTTTTTTTCTGAGCTTTAAGAGAAAGGTTTCTTAAAGATACTGGAGTTATTCTAGGGCTATGTTAGATTTTTAACATCGATCACCGTAATGCTTGCCTTCCTGAATAAATCTAATTTTATTTAAGGGCCCACTATTCGAATTTCATCCAATTTCCGACATACTTTCCTTAAAATTTTGAAGTTTTTAAGCTCTTAAAAAAATATATGTTATTCTTTAAGATAGTATCTATTTGTTCCAAAAGCCGAAACGGTAATTATTTGAAATTCCCTCGATAGAAATAAATCGCAAAGTATGCTCCGAAAAATATTATTAACACGTTTATTTCTGTTATTTTACAAGTTATATGTATGAAAAAAATCACAATGCTTCTTTTAATGCTACTCAATAGACCCCAAAAGTGATTTTTGCTATTTTTGAAATACGCCGTGATTTATTAAACATTTTCACAACTGTCGCTTACGCCTATTGCTTTTAAATCATATTTATTATAGCGCGCTCGCTCCGACTTGAAGATTAAACTATCTTTCTTTGAAAAGTTCATTCGCCAACTCGAGGGCTTTGGGGGCAGACGTGTCGTTCATCGTTCTATGATCTACAGACGTGCGATTACGTGCAAATATTTGAATTTATAAAGATAATTTTTACGCGTGTAAAGTTTATGAGTTAATAAATATTGTTTTTTCAAAGATGGGAAATACACGAAAGATATCCCGTATTTCAAAGAAAAAATGTTATCTCATAAAATTATATCCTATCTATTAGGTGAGAAGAAAAAAATACAATTTTTGATTTATAAGCTTATATTTATTATAAACGATAATTTACTATAAAAATTAATAATTCATATTTTTATTTATGTATTGTGTAGTAAAAAGTTATTATTTTTTTTTCAGAATAGGTACTTTGGGAAATAAAACTAATTCCAATGCATTAGAAATTACGGGGTAAATTTTTATTAATTTAGTTTTCTTGTTCCTATACGATCGTGATTTATTTGCGAATTAACTTTCTACGTACACAAATACACACGTCACTTTACATCTGCTCCTTAGAGTAATATTACTCTAAGATCTGCTCTAATGATTCACAATGCAACGATGTCCGAAATATAATATAATATGTAATAATAATATATGGGCCACCTGTTTCAAATAACAATACTCGAACGTGGAATCCAGAAAAATAATGAACGGGCCAGCGAAAAAAGCTATTGAAAGTTCTGAAACTGTGGGGAATATAATTTAATAAAATAAAATACTTTTTTGTTTTAAAACCACGATATTTATTAATTTAAGAACCGACCGGTTTCGCTTTACTTAAGCATCATCAGGGTACAAATTAATACTAAACAAGAAGTACATAATGTGTGCATATATATAACAAAATATAGAGGGAGACAACATGATACAAATATAAGCAACACAAAGACGGTCATAAAATACATTAACATAAGTGCACAAGTAATGGAAAAACCGCTAGATAATTATGTAGACTAATGGGTTATACGAATAAATCGGGAGAAACAAAACATCAACTGGCAAGGTGGTAAGGAGGTAAGGAGAACTGGGAATTTTTTATGGGTTTATTGGAAACAGACTTAATATTGGACTACTTGATATGTCTAATTGATTATTAACTCTTAAACCCTACCACTCTGGGAATGTAATTATTCCTACCACGGGGTACTGAAGTACCCCGCGCAAAAAAAATGAATAAAATAAAAGTCTTAGATATTTTTTTCAAAATTATTTTTATAATGGCAAAGTAATAAGAAAAGACAATAAAATTTATTAATACAAAACTAATAGACATTTTTGTCGTTACATGAAGGACAGCTTTTGTATTGATGGTCAACACAAATATAGCGGCGTCAAGTGTTACAGACAGATCGAGATTTTTTGTCCTTTGTGCGCGGACAAAAGCAGCAGCGACCAGGTTTGGGATTATCAGGGACCGGCCTATGATCTTCACTATGAATATTCAAGACTGCACGTATAGTTTCTCTGATATCCCGGGGTAAACTTGGCTATTGAATTTTGCTCTCATATGAGGCTTTATGAGTGCCATTGACAAACTCTTAAGAAATTTACGCCGCTTGGTTATTTTCTATTCATCAATGTTAGTTGACAGCTAGAATAAGACCCAAAAGTTGACACCAACGGTATTAAGCAACCCGTAGAAGAGACACATGGGCCACCTTTTGATCTTCCTGGACGTCGAGTACTTCTTACAAAGTTGGTCGAACACATCCTCCCCGCATTTGGTTTTATTATGGAAATGTATTATTTCTGGAAGGTACACTTCATTATCCTTGTCAGGACTGTCATGCATGGTGGACAGCATGATTACAACTTTCTTCTTAGCTGACTTCAGAGGACAATACGACAAAAGTGTGAGAGATCCGTCGTAGCCAAACATTGATGTGCATCTTTCTCGATTTTTAGGGTCTAAGAAAACAGGAGGAATTTCTCGTTTATTCTTCTTTTCAGTTCCAACTAATATTATACCTTTTTCCAGTAACTTCTTGGCTGTGGGTATAGACGTGAACCAATTGTCACATGTCAGGTTTCTGTTAAGACGTTACCAGGTGGGTGCAACAAAATATTACGGCGAGGCATTCTTGAGTGAAAAGGCTTAACACTAGTCCACTTATGTCGATTATTATGACCTTTTCCGTACAGAACTAATGGAGAATCTAGCACACCAGCCCCGCCATTGTCAGTCACTAAATACTCTTCATCTCCTTCCACACTATCCAGACTTTCCAGATCCGCATTTCGCTCGAAGCATGTTTAGGGTAATAAGTTTATAGTTTAGGGTTCTTTCACCGTATTTATGGGAACATTTCAGAACCACCAATCTTTCATTTTGAGTGAATCTTGTGTTTGTGATTAAATTATATTTGACAATTTAAACAAATAATATTTAGAGAAGTTAAAAATAAAATTGAAAGTTCACTGAAAGCTTAAACTATTAAAAGTAGTAATTTCATAAAAATGTAAATAAATAGAGCCCCTTTCACATTTTAGAATGTAATTTTATGTTGCTTACATGTTTTATTACTCTTTATAATTATTGAATTGTTTAAATGAATAAATAAATAATTACAAAAAAGTCTTCTGATTTGTAAGTCCTCGGGAAGCACTAAGGATCTTTCTATCTATCTTTATAATATAATAAATTTGATGAGCATAAAAATGTAAACGTGTATATAATTGATATAAATGTACAAAAGTAGATATTACACGTGTATAAATATTATATTGCGCATATTATACAAGATGTCGGGGGTAAAGTGCACAAACTTCGGGAGGTGATTCTAATTGATAGTACAAGTAAAAAAGAAAAAAAACTTTTTTTGGAATTCCAACGTTTTAAGATAGTTTTCGAGTAAAAAAGTTTAATTTTTTGTATAGAAAAAAAAACAATTTCTTCTACGGAAAATAAATTTTTGTGGAAAAAATTTGGAAATTCGAATAATTTCCATTTCATTTTTACTTCTTCTAGCATTTAGAATAACCTCCTGAAGTTTGAGCACTTTACCCCCGGACACCCTATAAAGATAACCATATAAGAAAAACCTTATTGATGTAAAAATATATTTATTGATTTTATAAAAGTTATAAATTACTTTTATAAAAGTGATAATAGTATTTTAGTAAAGTAAAGTAATTTTTATACCTATTCAAATAACTTTCGTAAATGTTTTTTGTAAAATTAAAAAAAAAAATAATTAATTAAATCCGTAATAAAACCCATATTTTGAGAACCATCTTCATTTCGACATCGTTATAATTTGCTCGGTGCTAACTAAAAATGGTTCTGTTTTTCTAAAATTGCAATAGATGTCGGTAATTTAATTTCGTTATTTAAATTATAATCCCCAAAATTATTCCTAATACGAATTCAGACACCTCTGTCGGATTCTTTTAACACTAAATATTGTTTATTTTGAGGGTGTTGCCCAAATCTAAATTCTTTACGCGGAAAGCGGGCCCTTAATCATTTACGGCCAAGATGTTTTTGACAATGGTGTGTTTTTATCTTTCTGTATTCCAATCATTTAGCTTGGCTTCTAGGGTTGTGCCCCAGTATTGCTTTTTGGAGACTGTAAACGGATCTCTCGGCATTTAATGAAACTGCAGCAGAACAAAGGCTGTTGCTATATTGACGTTCATGGTATGTTTTGCTTAGATTGACGATAAGGTTTCCAGATCCGCATTTCGCTCGAAGCATGTTTAGGGCAATAAGTTCATAGTTTAGGGTTCTTTCACCGTATTTATGGGAACATTTCAGAACCACCAATCTTTCATTTTGAGTGAATCTTGTGCTTGTGATTAAATTATATTTGACAATTTAAACAAATAATATTTAGAGAAGTTAAAAATAAAATTGAAAGTTCACTGAAAGCTTAAACTATTAAAAGTAGTAATTTCATAAAAATGTAAATAAATAGAGCCCCTTTCACATTTTAGAATGTAATTTTATGTTGCTTACATGTTTTATTACTCTTTATAATTATTGAATTGTTTAAATGAATAAATAAATAATTACAAAAAAGTCTTCTGATTTGTAAGTCCTCAGGAAGCACTAAGGATCTTTCTATCTATCTTTATAATATAATAAATTTGATGAGCATAAAAATGTAAACGTGTATATAATTTATATAAATGTACAAAAGTAGATATTACACGTGTATAAATATTATATTGCGCATATTATACAAGATGTCGGGGGTAAAGTGCACAAACTTCGGGAGGTGATTCTAATTGATAGTACAAGTAAAAAAGAAAAAAAACTTTTTTTGGAATTCCAACGTTTTAAGATAGTTTTCGAGTAAAAAAGTTTAATTTTTTGTATAGAAAAAAAAACAATTTCTTCTACGGAAAATAAATTTTTGTGGAAAAAATTTGGAAATTCGAATAATTTCCATTTCATTTTTACTTCTTCTAGCATTTAGAATAACCTCCTGAAGTTTGAGCACTTTACCCCCGGACACCCTATAAAGATAACCATATAAGAAAAACCTTATTGATATAAAAATATATTTATTGATTTTATAAAAGTTATAAATTACTTTTATAAAAGTGATAATAGTATTTTAGTAAAGTAAAGTAATTTGTATACCTATTCAAATAACTTTCGTAAATGTTTTTTGTAAAATTTAAAAAAAAAATTAATTAATTAAATCCGTAATAAAACCCATATTTTGAGAACCATCTTCATTTCGACTTCGTTCGTAGAGTAATAATAACTAGAGACCGCACTAATATTTGTACAAATCGTTGACATACTCGCAAAATAAAGCTCTCCCTTTCAGCTCGGTTCCATTAACGTACAAAAAACAGAGACAAACAATTTCTGTTAAAAACATACTGTGTAAACGGGAAGCGACTTTTTGGAGCGGGCGAAGTTCACGCCAGTGTGATTTGCTCGGTGCTAACTAAAAATGGGTCTGTTTTTCTAAAATTGCAATAGATGTCGGTAATTTAATTTCGTTATTTAAAATATTAAATAACCCCCAAAATTATTCCTAATACGAATTCAGACACCTCTGTCGGATTCTTTTAACACTAAATATTGAGTGTTGCCCAAATCTAAATTCTTTACGCGGAAAGCGGGCCCTTAACGGTTAAGTGAAGATTCTTTTTTCAAGTTTTAAATCGTCGTGCTGTTTTAATATTATGCTACTTATCTGCTTGTATAAGAATAAAAAAAAGAAATACTCTCAAAAATAAAATACTCTCTACTCTCTCTAAATTGAGAAAGTGGCGTTTCTTTGGACAAATCGTATAATTTGTATTCTTATAATCATGATTTTGGAGGCAATTTATAGTTTTGAATAATTAAATAACAGAAAACTATTCACAGAAGTACCTACTAGTTTTAATATCGCTACGCATTACTTAATTAGTTGTCGTGCGAATGCGTAGCCAGAATGGACTTCATGACAATATCTCGATAGTTAGAGATAAATTCCAGAATAGAAGAAACTCTCAGTATCGCCCTGGTAAGACCACCATTCAGAATTGAAACTTTGCTTGAAACGGTTTTTGCCGTGTTTGGTAACCGGATCTGAAAAGCAGGTACTCCCACACCTTCCTCTTTCCATCTCATTCCCCTCCCCATTACCTTCAGTCTCTGACCATATACCAATCGGGGATGCCATAGTCTCACTTGCTCCAGATGGTGGGGAACTGTTGGAACTCTTGTGTATTATTCAAATAATCAATTTATCAATCATAAAATAATATCGATATCTCAGTAACCTAGATCAGTCACCTGGCCAACAGAGGTCTAGTAGTTTCAAAACTCGGTTCCGAAAACATGACGAAAATATGCAAGGGTTTACAAAAAAAAATCAAGAAATATGCAGAATTTGAAATATAATTTAGATTAACATTATTTTTAAATTGATTTTTATGTCAGGAATAATGTGTTATGAAATTTAGCAAAGTTAATTTCAATACAAGGAAACAATTGATTGCATTTTGAAAGCAGGTTAATGATTTAAAAAAAAACACAGGAAACAGAACTGTTTTATCAGTAAACACGTGTTTAAAAAAAAAGAAAAACTTCGTGCGTGACAGAGTCGGATATCAATTACACTTTTAACTATTCAATTTACTGCACTCGTCAGCATAAAGTATAGCGTTGTTTTCGGAACATTATGAAATTCGTCTTTTTAAAATTGAATGCATACTGGAGCTTTTAAAAATATTTTTCGATACAGTTAATAAAGTCATTTACCATGGGAAACTACAGCTTTTATCGGAAAAATTCAAATGTTACACTAATCATATGAAAAATGTATGTTTTACGATAAACGGATTTCTTGCTCCCATCCTGGACATAAAACTCAGAGTACAGTACAGACCAGAGCCTGTCGTAATACATAAACCAGTGGATACATCAGGTGCAAGAAAAATTATTGACTGCTTGAACTGGAACTCTGTATATGGCGTCCACAAGTCCTGCGCACTGCTGTGTACATTGTCTATTATTATACTTATACCTACATTAAACTTATCTGGTTTTAAAGGGGTACTTGCTGTCAAGTAATATTACGGTACTCGTTTTAAACAGATACTTTTGAGTTGACGTACTTATGTGATAAATCCTCTTTTCAGATACTAATCAATTCTTATTTACATTGATGTATTTAGTTCGCGTTACATATTCTATGATCCTAACATTCGTGCAAACGCTGTCGGTCCTTTCTCGAAAGATGGAGTTGTTGCACTGGTTTCCTTTCATTTAGACCAGAAACGCTGTGCAAAGGAGGGAGCCGTAATTGAGGAGGAAGCCTTCGGCTCAAGTCCTCGAAGCGCTGCAATAATACGGGAGAACAAATAGTGTTTCGGTATATTTAGGAACGTTCAGTATTATCATAAGTTATGAGATATTTTAGATTCATCGCTGATTGAATAATTGATAACTCGAACCTCTATAAGTATATTAATTTTAGGATCGTTGAAATGTGGCAATAACTCGTCGGAACTCGTCAATGGCTGGAACCCATTTTTAAAAATTCTACAAGCAAATAGATGTCTCAGGAAGGAGGCTTAGTTGTGGTTAAGGCTGTCGACATACTTTGGCAAAGTGCTGCAATGGCTCGGGAGCTCAAATAGTGCTATACTTGCTTGTAAACATCTTGTGGTCATCCAGATAATAATTGGCGTGGAATTACAATCCAAGCAATAAGCATATAATTGAAGAAAAAATTGAGAAAGTATGGAAAAGAAATGCTCTATTTTTACCACCAATATTGTATGCAAATCCCCTACTGGAACCGCCGATATTATTTTCCCGAGGAATCGGTTATTTTTGGACCTGGTTCCTTTTTTATCCGGTTTATTTTTGAATATTTATCAAAATGAAAAATATTAGAAAAATTGTAAAAGCGCGACAACATATTATTCACATATTAACATATCCTTTTTTTATTTTTAAACGAACCGGTTCCAAAGTAACTGGACAGAGAAACGGTTCCACATCGGTCTCCGGTACCTGAAACCGCTACGACCACCCATTATAGATAGTGCGGGCCTCACTGGGTGCTTTATATTTATATTACCATATGTAGCTAAAACAATGATCGGGTAATTTTATTAAGGTTCTTTCTTCCAACAATCAAAACAATCCAACTCTTCATATTTTTAACATAATAAAATCTAAGCATCTAATTGAATAAGGACTATAATTGGCAGATTTTTTAGTAGGTTGAGTCATAGTCAAATATATTCTAAAATCAGAACAGCGTAAGTGCTATTCTTTTTTGTGCTGGATGAGCGTTTATTATATAGTTGTTTAGGAGTTATAATCGTTTACAGGTTTTCAGGTTTGTTGAGTCATAGTTGACGTGTAGAACACAACGCAAAGTGAATGCCTAAGTGGAAGACCATATTAGGCGTAAATAGAAACGGCGGCGTTGCCGGTTCACCTTCCCGCGTAATATGGGCTTTCGTAATGGAATCGGTGGGACTTACATAGGAAAAAAACAATGTTGTTGTTTTATTTTTGGGGTATTTTGCCGTGTTACGCTATCTACTTCTTTCGCCCACATTTCGGACAGCTTTACAGTGACCATCATCAGCATCTAATTACGGAGGAAATTGAAATTCATTAAGAGTTTTTGGTACTTGATGGTTACCAAAAAACCACAACCATCTTGAATTACACATCTGCCCTGATGATGGTCACTGTAACGCTGTAAAGGTTATCCTAATCGCTATAAAGCTTGAGTTTAGTTTACCAATGTAATCGTCGTATATCCAAGTATACTCGGGTATATCGAAAACCTTAACTTGCTTGTTATTTTGCGTGAAATAAATAAGTGAAAAATAGTGTGAATCTACGTAAATAAAAATAAAACACTTTGTTTAAAAACCAAGAATCATTGTTAATTTTATTGAGACCGACCGGTTTCGCTTGGTAGAAGAATCTTCAGTGTTCAAAATTTAGGTTAAAATTTTAACCCTGAAGATGCTCCTACCAAAAGAAACCAATCGATCTTAATAAAATTTACAATAATTCGTGGTTTTTAAACAAAATGTTTTTTATTTTTATTCAATAATATGTCAAACCACAAAGCGACTGCTTTTTACCAAAAAAAAAAAAAGTAATAATTCGTTTGTTCAAAATATTAAATTTCCGAAAGTTCTTCACCGATTGCTTTAAAATTTTGACACAACGTTGCATTCGAATACGCGTGTGTTGGAATGTATTGTATTGATGTCACCTGTGACAGGTAAGAAGAGTGCCATCTGTTGGACGTAAAAGCAACACGCGACATTGTTTCTCTATTGACAGACAGACTGACCACAGCAACGCGTGGTGGGGTACGGTTAGTATTTAATAATTTGTATAAAGCAATCAGAATTACCAATAATTCAGGGAGATATGCCTCACATAATGAGTGAATATCATTTTAACGTGAATTTAACAGAATTATACAGGGAGATATGTCTCACATAGTGAGTGAATATCATTTTAACGTTAATTTAACACGGTAATACAGAGAGATATGCCTCGTATTGTGAGTGAATATCATTTCAACGTGAATTTAACACAATAATACAGTGAGAGTTGATTACAGCAAAATAACCATTAGCAATATAACGAATACCAAGAAAGTAGCCATTGCGCAATGCATAGACTTGTTAGCGCCATTAAATGTCGTTTGTCGGCACAAAAAACCTTTACAAATCTAAAGCACGTTTGATCACGTGTCTCTATCAGAGGTGTAACGTATTATTTCAATTGAATTAAATATATATGATTTGTATGGCCTTCGTGGTAGATATGTATATGTATAAGATTGTAAATTGGTTCTGGGCACACAGAGCTAAGGATATTTAAATGTAATAAAAATGAAACCGTTATTTATATGTATTATTGAAACTGTTATTTATATAGATAGATAGATAGATAACATATCTATTTTAATATGTTAATTTTTTTTTTGGTTTGACTGAGGGTTGAACCTTCCTACCAGAAAATGGACCGACATTTATTGTGTATAGTTAATGTCATGAAATGTCTGTGTATAGGTAATTACCACAAAAATGCATTGTCATCGACAACGAGTCTATCTGCCGAATTTCAGCTCAATCGGAGGCTGGAAACTGGGTTAAATTCCGCTTCCAATATGTGCATTCTTTCACTAAAATAAAAGTGAAATTCAAATAGATGTGTTTAAAAACATTGATGGCGATTGATAATCGTTGCTTGAAATGACTTTAGCCATGTACTGTGACTAGATCTGAATAGCCAGGTATTTCCCAACCTTTTTTCTCATCTCCACCCCTTTTAGTCAAACAACATACTCCAATTGGGGACGCCATAGTCCCATTTACTCTGTTGGTACTCTTGTACAAATAAAAGCTCTTTACTAAAACAAAGAATACTTTTTAACTTTTGAGATGATGTCGTAGGTTTTAATTCTTTCTTACGAGTGAAAAAAACTTTCGATGCATTGTCATAATTTTTTCTTTTGGTTGTAAAGGATTTTGTTGTTTTAATTTTTATTAATCGCCCACCAAGATCTCGAACAGGTCATTTTGTGATGTTTAGAAAAGGTATTATTCTTCATTCATTATTATCATAATTGGCGTAGTAAAGCTTAGTTCCTGTAACCAATGATAAACGATTTCCCTCTTACCGGTCTCACGTGCTCTTCCTCCGGCTTCTTGCGCTTAATAATGACATTTTAACCTCCAAACCTAATTTCAGTTGATAAATCCGTCCAGCGGATTAAACCCCTCGAGAGTTGTTGTAGCCTGTGAGAAACGCCTTACCTAATACCTCCTATTATTAAACTAAACCCTTCGAGAGTTGTTGTATCCTATAAGAAACAGCTTTCTTCCTACCGGTCTTTTGTTGTCTTCCTCCTTGCTTATTGCGCTCAGTAGTGCAATTTTTATCTGCATACCTAATTTAAGTTATCGCTACATATATCATTCCAGTAGATTAAACACTTTAAACGTTGTTGTAGCCTAAAATAAACGGGTCATCTCCTACTTCCCGCTATGCCGACTAAATCCGTCCTGCGAACTAAACCTTTCGAGAGTTCTTGTAGCTTATAAGAAACATATAACCTCCCACCCCCCGTTATTCTCTGAGGCTCTCGACTAGCAATCCGGAGATTGTGGGTTCAAATCCCGACGTGCGCAAGTAAATTATATTTGATTAAGTTGTGTTATTTGACATTTTATTCATTTAAAATTATATGCAGTATATTTACGGCACGTTCCAGAGTGAAAAATTCTTTTAGTATCGCACTGGTGTAAGACCACCATTCAAAAATTGAAGGTTGCTAGAAATGGCTTTAGTCGTATTTGGTGAAAGATCTAAATACTTTCTTTCTTCGTCTTCTATATATCTTTCCCTCCCCACTACCTTCAGCCTCACAACATACCCCAATTGGGATACCATGGTCTCACTAGCTCCAGATGGATGGGAGCAGTTGGGACCTTACCGCCTTTTCCTTTACCTACTGCCTCCCGTTAATCCCTATATAAATTCGTCCTGCAGAGTAAACCCTTCGAGAGTTTTTACAAATCATAAGAAACGCTTTCTCCCATTCCTCCTACCCATCTGTTTTTACCTCAAAACCTAAGTCTAGTTATCTCAACTTCCTGCAAAATAATTACAAAGAAACAGCTACAATGAACACCCATCGAATTCGTTAAATGCATTTAAAACTCGATGCCTTTAAAAAATCAATAAGTTCACGAATAGAAAATTGATTCCAATCGCCTTTCAATTGATATCTTTATCTGTGTTAGCAATTTAATCGATTGTTTGAGATTTAATCGGCGGTGTAATTAAGCGAGCCATAAATAAAACCCATTGGCGTGCAAGGCGAGGCAGGTAGAACTATAAGTACAGAAGGTAGGAGCCGAATGACAATTTGGGCGGTGAACTTAAAGGCTTCTAGTTTACAGGTGAGTTTTCGGTGATTAGCGGAAGCACATGTCTTACTCTTAATTGGTCTATTATTTTTCGCTGTCTCCATTAAGCACGAAAGTAAAGGTACGGTAAACAAACTAATATTTGTTGCATTAAATTAGTTAGGAACTATATTGACCTCGCATCCAAAAAGTGTCATATTTCTAATTTTTTTTAATAAATCGAAAACTATTTTTTTGCTTAAACTTTAAATTGTTAGTTACTTAAATACCCATCTACTTAATTTTAAACCATGTTATATTTTGTGCAACATTTTTAAAAAATATCCAAAAAGTAATTGTACAATTTGTCCAAAGGAATGTCATTATCTCAAACTCATTTTCTTTTCAATATTTCTTCAGGCAGGTAGGTAGGTACCACAATATTGGTAAAATTCTAAAAAAGAGAGGACAAATAAACCATACGATTTCATATTTGAAAAATCTCTACTGTATATCTAAAACGGCCACCACCTTGAACCGGAAAATTAACGGAACGTAGACACATTTACAGACAGACGAAATGCTAAACGGTCGAGTTAAAACAGGATAATGGTTGACAAAACACATCCACGAAAAAAATATTGGAATGTTTTTTTTTGTATTTGTTTTTGGGGTGTTATGCCGTGTTGCGCTAACTCCTTCTTTAGCCAACGTTTCGGACAACCTTACAGTCTCCATCATCAGGGCAGATCTTTCTGTGTGTATGTTTTTGAGATTTCCTATCACAGAGGGCCAGCCCTCTGCTAAACAACACCTGACGCTAGTAAAAACCTCAAGGACGCTATATTTGGTGTTGGGTATTATCAGCCCCTTGACTCCTTTGACGCCTTGGCCAGTCGGTGCCTGGAGCGGACTGCTCCAATTGCGCCTGCACAGGACCGGTCCTGCTCACACTTGCATAGTATTTATTTTTGGAGGTTGTTTCTAATGCTGTCAACCTCCGTTGCAGAATAGTAAGCTTGTTGATGAGTTGTAAGCTCCGATCGGATAACTCACCACAATGACAATTCAAAACATCTTTAAAAAGTAATATAAAGTCATGAAAAGTGATGAAGCAAAAACAAGGTTAAATAGGTTCCCTAGGTAAAGTTAATATATTAGTTTTTTCACCGCTTTTAATGACTTAGGACCATATTTTAAAATATATACGATGCAAATGTGAATGAAGTGAATCAGATACTTGAGTCGGGCCATGTCAAGTGTCAGGATAATAGAAGAGTGTGTATGAGACAATGTATGAATGTCAATGAGGCCAAGAGTGTGTGGTGTGAACGAGTTGTTTGGCGGTCCGTCCTCTCTGCCTAGAAACTGCGGAGAAACGGAGTGATTATCCGGTCACCATGGTCTTAATATATTTTCATCTTTCTAGTTTTTAACGGCGCAACTTTCACAAAAACAGTTCTGTTAAAATAAGCAAAAAAATGAATAATTTATAATTTACGATAAATATTTTGGTTTGAGTCATAGACCGAAACATGGAGAAAGCACTGTGTTATACACTTCATTTCAACTTGTTGTTATAGTGTTGTAACTGCGATTCCAGTAATTATTATACAATCGTTATCAAAGGCAATAATCGATCATTAATGTGCTTTTATCTCTCGATCTTGTTTGACGACTAATGTACGGAGATAGAGCCAAGGAGTTTACAGAGCTCGTAGTTAGCCCAAGATGATTTTACTAAAATATTACCTAACTGGAGGAAGTACCGGCTCAAAGTTTTTGCTTTAAAAATCGCTCCTACCTCCTCTCACATGTAATTATTGTTTTTATATCTAGGTACCCTAATTTCACTATTTAATTGTTAGAAATGTTCAGATGGTGTTCTCACCATTATAGAAATTCATGAATTTCCTGCTGCTCATATTTACAGACTATTATTAACAATGTTAACCAGGATGCAGCCTAGACAACGACAATCAAATCTAATATTCGTGATTCAAAATAAATTGAAGAGATATTAAAAAAAAATCTAACATTATGTTAATTAAATAACTCTTTTCTAAAATAATACGACTTTTATTCATAAATACAAAAACAAGAAATAACAACTAATAGTTACATTAGAAACATTAGATCTCAGGGCCAAAGACGTATCCCAGAAATGCCAAATTGCCAAATTTGGGCAATAAATCTTACTATAGGTACTATGGTTTTAAACTTTACAACGAAATCCCACTCTTATTCAAAACTTACAACAATATTACGGCATTTGAATCTCGAATAAAAAGCTGGA
The DNA here is from genome assembly GCA_026573805.1 of Hesperophylax magnus. Lineage (NCBI taxonomy): Eukaryota > Metazoa > Arthropoda > Insecta > Trichoptera > Limnephilidae > Hesperophylax > Hesperophylax magnus. The sequence continues at coordinate 1,712,163 of JAIUSX010000025.1, read as the reverse complement.
TACAAAACACAGGGAGATCAGAAATAGAAAACATACTGACTCCAAATAATACAGACTGAAACTGAAGCCACTCAACTCTACAACAAAATCCCACTCTCATTAAAAACTCACAACAATATTAAATCTCGAATCAGAAATAAAAAATATACTGTCACCAAATACAGACTAAAACAGAAACTAGTCAACTGAACAAAAACGATACTGTCACCAAATACTGACTAAAAGAGAAACTAGTCAACTGAACAAAAAAGATACTGTCACCAAATACTGACTAAAACAGAAACTAGTCAACTGAACATAAAAGATACTGTCACCAAATACTGACTAAAACAGAAACTAGTCAACTGAACAAAAAATATACTGTCACCAAATACTGACTAAAACAGAAACTAGTCAACTGAACAAAAAATATACTGTCACCAAATACAGACTGAAACAGAATCCAGTCAACTTAACAAAAAAAACCTTATATATTTATAATTATTTCCGGAAAAACATAAGCTTAATATATATTTAATTACTTCTTATTATCAATGATACTAAATTTTAATAATGTGTAAATTAAATCCATATGACAGGAGATCCCAGTGAGGATATCATTATCTCTATTTGATACAAAAAAGGAAGACAATAAAAAACTTTTTATGATTTGTCGGCTGTTGGAAAGACATCGCAGCACCATTTTTGAAAACCGATCACAACTGATGATATTAGTCAACAATCATAGGTTAAAGTGGACTTCACTAGAGTTTTCAAAATACTTACAGTATCAGAATCTATCACTCAGGACTCCGGGGAAACACCAGCATTCAAAACTGAATTTGAAACCATCCTGAACCAAACTGTTTATTGCAACTCTTTCATTAAATCATTTATTTTAAAGTGAATACCAGACAAGTGTTCCAACTCACAACACAGAAAACCTAAATTATTACGATTGATGTTTAATTCTTCAAAGAAGAATGTTTTATTTATGCAAATCTCATTTTTTTAATTTTTAATCAAAAAATTGTGAACACATGGGCGATCTCTGAAATCGTGCTTCTCAGTCGTATATTTAACATATTGAACACCGTGATTTGAGCTACATTTCAGTATAGCGATGCAGTCGTCGATGTCTATCCATCATTCAAAACAGAAATAAAATGAGATAAATAAACCATGTTCTATTGAGCATTTTATACAAAAAGTAGGATTCACCGGTGTAAAACTGGACTGTCACATCCCACATAACTAGTCTGTCCACTTTCTTACATAACTACAGAGGTACGCCTAGTTTTCTTCCTTCTGCAAGGTTTCGGCTAATATTCGTAATAACTACGAAACTTCTAACACGTACTGCCAAAAACTGATGGGCTATCTAATACAAGATTCATCTAAAATAGATTTTTTATATTTATTTTATTTTTATGAAATACCTCACAAAAGCGCTCCTGTTTTTACAGTGTAAAGGCAAGGGCAGGTAGCAGCCCGGTTGGGCAGCGTTGTGAGGCGGGTTAAGGTAGGGGTAGCTCCATATAATCCGGGCCTTTTCGGATCATATGAAGAAGGAAAACACAAAAGTCTTACACAAAAACGACCCCTAAAAACGGCCCGTTATCATTAATCCAATATCAGCTGTGAACGGGTTTTCCGATCGTCTACGTCGAATTTCACGCTCGTGCACTGGTGCACCGGGGATTAATGCTGCTAGCTTCTTAGATCAGGCTCGATTAAAACACCCGTGGAACAGACTCAGTGATGGATCAGACGGACCACCCTCCTTTGCACAGAATCAAGTAGGTTTATCAAGTATTGTGGGGCTCCAGTCCAGAGGTGACTCCCAGATTAAATTGGCGTACTTGAAATTGAAAACTTGAAACAAGGGTTAGCAGTTGGCCACTATTAATGAATCTGCTAGCCCTTAGATAAAAAAAAATCATCGTATATATCTAACTAGCTGTACTGTGGCTCAGTCTCTCTGTGCAGACAGAGAAACAATAGCTCGTGTTGATTTTACGTCCAACAGATGAAAAAAAAACATTTATTTACCTATCAACGGGGACATCAATATGATATAGGACTATAGGTATACAAAAACACACGCGTATTCGAATGCAACGTTGTGTCAAAATTTCAAACCAATCGGTGAAGAACTTTTGGATATTAAATTATTTAAAACAAACGAACAGTTTCATTTTTATTTATATGGATAGATCGGATATCGCGTCGCTCCATAAGTTAATATCACGCTAGGCAGTGTCCAGCATCGAGCCTATCGCCTGTGGACGTGGACCGAGTTCCTCATTAGGTCTGTATGGACCAGATCTGCATTGTAATACAAGGGACATAAACCACCTTTACATCTTATTCACTTACTGCAGATGTAATGTAATGTCAGGAAAAACGTAGTTGATTTGTATAGAATGTGTTTGACTTGTAGCATCCTTTGTTCGTTCGGAAGTATTGATTGTTAGTCGATGTTCAGAAGTCAATTTCGTGGTGAATAATATCATAAATTATACTGGTTTATTTTTAAGGTATTATGCCGTGTTACGCTACCTCCATCTTTAGCAAACGTTTTGGACAGTATCACATTGCCCACAGTGGCCGGAAAAACTTTCCACCCCAAGGACTGGCTCTTAACTGCTGTAAAATTTTAAAATGTCATCTAAAACTTAAAAATAATAATTTTTCGTTAGAATTTTCCTTCCCAGGGACTGGAATCAATCAGATTAGTCACTGGACTAATTCTCATCATGTGTTATTTCACAATGTATTCATAGACGTTTGCGGCACGTTCCAGAGTGGCAGATAATTTCGGAATCGAAGAACAAACAACCAAAACGTTGCTTGAAATGACTTTAGCCATGTTTGGACAGCAGACTTGAATATGCATGTACCTCATCTCTCTTTCCCCTTCCCTTTATGTTCAGCTTCACAACATACATATCGCAATTAGGGATGCCGTACACGAAGAAAAATTACTAATAATAATAATAATAATTTTTTTCCCATTTGATCTCTGGTGAGTTGGCGTGTTGTTGTTCTTGTATTGTTTTGTATTTATTTTACTTATATAATGCACTTGCATAGTGTTGATTGACTAGCTGATCATTTGTGGAAAAGTGTGTGGAAGGGTTTAGTTTTTCCTATGGGGAAGATTTTACCCGGACAACAAAATCGGTAGCATAAAAAAAAATAAAAATAATAATTGGATGACTTGTATAGCGCCGTTTTTGTGCAAAATCACCTCAAGGGCGCTGTAAAAACTTATAATACATTTCTACAGTGATCTATGTTATTACTTAACTATTTATGGAGAAAATAATATGAATATTGCTTTTAAATTGTTAGTAATACGGTTAAAATGGGCTTGGAGGCCCTTAACGAATGAACTGATAGGGTTCCTAATAAACTTAAAGTAAAATACGAATGTATTATCACGATGTCGGAACACGTGTTCCTTCAATTCTTCGAATTTCGTCATTGTATATTATCAAGGCAAATGCAGGTGCATGAACACGTGTTCCGATATATTGGGAATCGACAAAAAAATTGCAGGAAACGGCCTGCAATCCCGTTTTCAACCGGATTACCAATATTTTGAAGAGATTCTTAAAAAATTTTGCAATACCCATTTTTCTCGGGACATTTGGGATTTAAATAGGTAGGTACTCGTTTAAAAAAAATATGAAAGCAGTCTGGTAGATAGGTTAGCTTTAAAAATGAATAAATTCAATAATGAACACTGACAGAAAGCAAATAGTCTTTAATCAGTTTCCATTATATTATCAGCTACTTCCAAATCTAGGCAGTATTTCGAAGTCAGTTCCCTAATATGGCGATATCTTCCAGATGCAGCTCGAGGTGATCAGTGATCATTGGTCGGTGGGCGAGTGGTCTAATAACGTGTCGGATTACACCGGACGTGCGCGGGCGGGGCTCGGATTCTATCCCCGGCCTCGGTGATGTCAGACCGTCACTGGTGCCACACGAATGGTCAATGGTAAAACAGAACTTTGATAAAGCAGAAAAACGAAAAAACAGAGTAGCCAGAAAGAGAATAACGACAAAACTGAATAGTGACAAAACAAACCTATGATAAGACAGTACAGTGACAAAACATACACGGAGAAAAATGAGTATTGCTGATTTACTAAAATATTTTTAAAAACGGGATTGCAGGCAGTTTCCTTATAAATTTTTACTACATTTATAATACATCGGAAAACATGTTCATGTTTGTTCTGAAAATATACAATAATGAAATGCGAAAATATTAGACTTCTCCAGAACATGATTTCCGACAAGTTCCGAAAGTTTTTAAGAAACCTGCCATTTTATTCGAAGGCCTGCAATCCCGTTTTTAACCATATTAGCAATAATTTGAAGAGATTCCTAATAAATTAGTAATATTTTATATCAGTAAGTTTTCTCCGTGGACCACTTTAAATTGAAATGTTGCTTGTTACGGCTTTTTCCATGTTTTGCGATGAGATCTGAATAGCGAGGTAACAGTGACGTAATATAACATCGACAAAACAGAAAAGTGACTAAGAGAATAGCGACAAATCAAAACATTGAAAACAGAAAAGCGACAAAACACAACAGTGACAAACAGAAAAGCGACAGAAATGAACAGTGACAAAACAGAACATTGATAAAACATAAAAGCACAAAACAGAATAGTGACACACACAAAAGCATAAAACAAAACAGTGACGAACAGAAAAGCGACAAAACAGAATAGCGAAAAACATACCAGTGACAAAACATAACAATAACGAAATAGGACAGTGATAAAACATAAAACAGAACAGTGACATACACAAAAACGATAAAACAGAACAGTGACAAACAGAAAAGCGACAAGATAGAACAGCGACAAAACATAACAGTAACGAAACAGGACAGTGATGAAACATACAAGTGATATAACAGAACAGTTACAAAGAGTAACTGTATTTTTTAATTTATGTTCTTGTTATTTTTAATTTTGTTTCTCGCATATACTTATGTAATTTTATTTTTATTATTTCTTTCTTTTCTTTCTTATGTTTCAAAACTGTCATTAAATTTGTACCACCCACATGTAAAAGCCCTCTGGGCGTTAAATAAATAAATAAATAAAGAGAAAAGCGACAATATAGAACAGTGACAAACTAAAAAGTGACAAAACAAAACAGTGACAAAGAGAAAAGCCACAAAACAGAACAGTGACTTAACATATCAGTGATAAAACATAACAGTAACGAAACAGGACAGTGATAAAACATAAAACTGACAAAACAGAAGAGTAAAAAAGAGAATCGCGACAAAACAGAACAGTGACAAACAGAAAAAACCACCAAACCGAACAGTGACAAAACATAACAGTAACGAAACACGACCGTGATAAAACAGAAAAGTGACGAAGTAACGGCCCCTTTTACCATTCACTTCTTTGTACCTAACCTAACCTAACATGTTACTTTGTTCTACATTATATGGTTACCCACACGACTATAGGACCTTTAGCAATGTGCAATACCTAGGTCTAGGTACCTAATTTTTACAAAACGATTCTGAATTAAAATAACCAAAAATGTGTTCTACGCTTTTATTTACTCTTTGTTATCTACGGCACTATAGGTTGGGGAGGATCTTACAAAAACAATCTTAACTAAGTAAAAGTTAAGCAACATGTCGTCATAAAAGTAATTCTTAGAAAATTCTACCTTCTCAACAAAATTACCTTTTAAAATGTTTGCACTACCAAATGTCGATGACATATTTAAGCAAGCTTCCATTATCAAAATGTGTAACAAAAATAGAAATCAATTTATTACACCTAATTTTAAAACCACACAAACGCAAAACCATTATATTTACCAAGCAATAAAAACATATAACAGTCTCTCTTCTGAATTGCGCTGTGTTATCGAACAATCAGAACAGATAAATTAAATTAAATAATAAAAAATATATAAATTTTCTACAAAACATATTAAAATATACAATAAAAGCAAGAATCGTGGCTCGCTTATAAGGGACAAGAGTTCATCTTTTTTTGAAAAGGTATACGTGACCAACAGTGACGATATATAAATAAAAAAGTTTTGTAAAATATACATGTATTCTGTAACCCATATTCTTTACATCACAATAACATATGTATGAATATATATATATATATAAAAATAAAAAAGGTTAAAATTAAAGGATTATTTTTGATCTTTAATTACTTAAGTATTTATTTTGTACTCTTGTTATAATATCTCACTTAATAATTAGTCGCCTGTATTGATAAATACAATGTGAAAATATCTTCCGAGTAAAAATAAATGCCGCCGACGGGAATTGAACGTCGGCTTATTTCCAACCCGCCAAATAATTCAAAATGTACTAGTACTTCACTCAACAATTACTGTAAGCAGTAATATATTTTTTTCACCTGTAAACAACCAAAATTTTGTAGGAAAGGCTTTGTTAGTGCTAAATTTCCCACTAGATGGCGTCGAGACATATTATATCTACATTTGTTGGTGAAATATTTTGACTTGACATTTTTTTTTTTAATGATAAATTGATGTTTCAACGGCATTTATTTTTACTCGGGAGAGTTGTATTGATATTATAGGCGACTAATTATTGCTTATAATAATTTAGTATCCTTTGTGCTATGCATAAAAACCTTGAATTATAAACATTAGTTAATCATAAAAAAAATAAATTATATATATATATATATATATATATATATATATATATATATATATATATATTTAAATATTAAGATTGTGCCACAAAATATGTTTGCTGTGTTTAAAGGAGTGATTTAAAAAATATTTAAACAAGCGTATTTATCCACAGCAATCAAAAAACTGTGTACAACAAGTGTACATAAATGTAAGCGTTAAGCTGCTGCCACACGCAAAGCTCACATCAAAAGTTAATGTACAGCGCATCATCTTTTCTACCGACACACGACGCTATCAAATATTTCTTCCTATGGTAGGAGAGGGGGTCAGTTGAATTCGAGAGCGGCCGAGGAACATAATTTCATCTGTCAAAGTGACAACTTTACTTACTGACAGCTTGAGCACGTTTTCGAAATGGATGATACTTGTCGCCTATTGCTGGATCTGTTGGACAACAATGAAAACAATCAACAAACGAACAAACTAGAAGCTTCTCTATGTTGGTATCAGGCCGTCCAACTTTATCAAAAAACCGAATGATATTACCATATAAACATACTGAGATTAAAAATATGATTAATTTTGAAAGGGTGAAAATTTGTTTACTTCAAATTCAAATATTGATTATATTTATATTTTAAATATATGTTAAGTATGTTTGCCAAATAAAGTTTTTTTTTATGTTTCTAAATTTACTAGCACACATGACGATATGAGCTAACATAATAAATAAGAAATGCATTATTAGGCTGCTTATGTCATGGCTGTCAAAAGGAACACGGAACTTAGTTGGTAGCTCCGTAATTAAAATGACCCCCTCTCCTTTTTACGGCGGAGAGGGGGACGCATAACTTTTCAAATATCGCGTCGGGAGCGGTTACGTAAAATAAATTCGGTTAGCGAAGTTCAGAACCACACTTATAGCGCGTTATCTTTTTACGTGTGTCGGGTCTGTATGGGATTGTATGGCGAGCGCTATTGTGCTTTATATTATCTGTTGATGTGAGCTTTGCGTGTGGCAGCAGCTTTAACATCATAAGTCTTATGGTAAGTCTTACCATGAAATCATAAAACTGATTTAAATCACTGCTGATAAAAACATTACTTAGATGGTTTTGATAAGCGAAAACGTACTTTTAATTACTAGGCAGACTTTTTGCAGTTGAGATATTCGACACAATATCAAAGATTGTCCAAAATTCATGAAAAGAAAGCGGTTGTCAGGTACTTAAGGCGGTGATTAAGTCAGAACTTTTTAAAGATCTTTCGGCGATGTTTTTGAAATGATTAAGAACCATCCTACAAGGGTAGGCAATGTAATTTACTTTTGAAACAACTCTCCATACCAAATGTAATTATTTAAAATGAAACACCTACAAATTGGGCCCTGTAACAAAGTTATATTTCTTGGCTCGGAGGCAGAATCAGGAAACTGATAAATGATCAAAAATAATTTAATGAAAATTCATCACCTAATAGGTACGATATCATCGTGATATCTCTGGACTTGCTTAGCGCCAGCCACCAACAACTGGACAGCTACCGAAATTATTTTATTATTTGGTTTTGGTTTTACGCCCAGCTGGCTTTTACGTGGATTTTAAGAACAGAATATCCTTATTTTTATTTTTATCGAAGGAAGCAAACACTTTGTGAGGTGACATTATATATTAAATGAAAAAAATACACTTTGTAAAACACTACTTTTATTATGAATTAATATTAACAGCCAACCAGGTTTCGCTTAGCTCAAGCATCGTCAGGGCTTATTATATCAACTAAAGTTATTTTCATACAGACACACATATATAGAAGAAAATAAAACAAACTAATATATTCCTAAAAAAAATGATGTGACTGATAATTTTTTTTTTTTAAATTTTTTAATGTGAATACAGCACACGAGTCCTAACTGCTTCCAATCATCTGGAGTCAGTGAAACTACGGCATCCCCTATTCGGGCATGTAATGAAGAAGTTAGGGAAGAAAATGGGAAGAGATACTCCTTTAGGCCCAGTTGTTTCATGCCCGTCATACAGTTGGCCATAAACGTCTTTTTAATTTCAAATCATTTGCCACATTCAATGTATAGTAACGGCCAGTTAACCAACCTTCAGCATTGGTTCGAATCATTGACGTATAATCAAACGACTCAACAAAAATCAAACAAAAAAACGCATATTTTCCACAATCATTCTTAAAATTGCAAATTTGCTCCCTGCTTAAGAAATTTTGGCATTTTCAAGTTATAAAGCAACCCACTTTTCTTCGCAGCCTGCGGAGCTGTACGTCATAAGGAAATTATAAACTGTTAAACAGGGACAACATAATGCCAATAAGCGGTAGTAAACGAGATCGAAGCCTTCGATAAACCTTTCCGCCGATAACTAGGCACATAAAGCCTTCTGCAGAGTGGTCTGATTTCGGCTCCATCAAGATAAATTATTTCGCACAACTGACCCTTCAACCAAAATCGCGTACGCTCCAATCGCATTCTCCCAATGATTACATTAGCGGCTACCGTTTGGAATGGGAGTTTGCAAAGGTGAAATTTGAAATCGATTTTTTTGTAGTTGAGTTAAGGCTTTTTGGGTCCTTGAGTTTAAAGCTTTTTGGATAATGGCGGACAACGAGGTGTCGTGAGCCTTGTTAAAAGCACCATTAGTCAAATTAGGGGTGTAATTATCGGTTGATTTTGCGAAGCCTTTGCGGCGTGAATATCTGAAATCGTTTGCATCTTTTTATGTCGCTTTGGCACTAACAAGAACGGATTTATTGGCCTGAGATTGGGCAGGGTATGTAGTGTACAGACTGTATCAACCGGGTACGTAATGCGTTGCATCGGCCGGGTTCGTGTCCGTCTCGTATCCGAGAAGTAATTAGAACGAAGGCGTTTTATTTGCGCAAAAACTGCATTCGTTTAGCGTGGCTTTGTAATACGTATTTTTAATGGAAGTTATTTTGCATGAATTGATGCAACGAATAACTGTCCTGAACGACCCTTCAATTAAATTTAACTGAAATGGCTTTTTGTACAGAAGTTATTTATCGAAGTCAGTTTGGAACTGTTTTTGTGAATTAATAGATAGGGATTTTATTTTTACAAATGAAAAATGTCGTGCCTCCATTTTCAATAGACTAAAAGCTAAACAACTATACTCTAAAACAATGTTCTTTTATATTCATAAATACAAAACACAAGGAATAACAACTAGCATGTACATCCGAATCACTAGATCTCAGGGTAAAAAGAATATCCAACAAGCAACTAAAAATACAAAATTTGTACAAAAAGTTTCCTATACTATGGTACTAAACTCTAGAACAAAATTCCAATCTCATTCAAAACTGACAATAATATTATAGCATTTAAATATTAAAAAAACTGAATACAAAACATAGGGAGATCAGAAATAGATAATACTTAATTATTGAAGACAATATTAGCGATTTCTAAACGAAAATCTGAAACAGAAAAATCAGAAAAGGATACGGTCACATCTAGGACACGAACCCAGGACCCTTGCCTTGCCGGGGCACCGCTCTACCACTGAGCTAATGGGACCCTATCCCCTTCGGTCACATTTAACTGTATCATACTTCGAATAAGAACTACCAACATTGTCTTCATTTTTTCACCGCAAATTTTTTATTGGCAACTATCTTTATGTAGTTTTTTAAATAAATTTCTTTAAACGTGACCGAAGGGGATAGGGTCCCATTAGCTCAGTGGTAGAGCGGTGCCCCAGCAAGGCAAGGGTCCTGGGTTCGTGTCCTAGATGTGACCGTATCCTTTTCTGATTTTTCTGTTTCAGATTTTCGTTTAGAAATTGATAATATTGTCTTCAATAATTAAAAAATAGCTCTGTCCACACACCTTGCTTCTAATGTTTAAAGCAGTTACTAACCAACAAAAAATGGCAGTTTAAAATCAATTGTAACTATTGCTTGATACTTTTCGCTCTCCTTTGGGCTAGGCTATGCTTCTCACGCAAGACAGGACGGAGATAATGGGGAGCAGCATCGAGAGTTTACGATGGCAAGTCATAAATCTTAATTTATAACAACAGTCCATAGTCAAATTACTCAACAAAAAGACATTTACGTACCTGAATCATTGCTAAGCAATTCTGTAAGTCTAGGATCTATTCGTGCTATAAAGTAGAATTAAAAAAAAAAACTATTGTTGACTAACCTCAAACGAGGGACGTGTTATTCCCAGATTCCAAAATAAGTATTAAAGAAAGTTGAAACTCAATAAAAAAGTTGTGAACTAATTTTCAAAAAGAGATGCATGCTGAAAAAAATAATCATGTTAACTAAAACTTTTTTTACTGAAATTTTTTTGCTTTCTTTATACTTTTTGAATCTTATTAGTTTTTCAGTTTTATCAATTTTATTTACTATGAATATCGTACTTCTGTTATTTAAAATAATAATATAAGTGCATTGTTATTACCTTTGACAAACTGCTGTCTAGCAGTTTAAAAGAATTTCATTATAATTATGTAATTTAGTTAGTTAGTTAGTTAGGGTTTTCCAAAGGGTGTAAGACACATCAGTTAAAGCTAGTGGAATACAGCATAATCTGCTTAGAACAGATCTGTGACCGCATAGCTATAGGGGTGAGCCACGGGAGACGACAGGTGATAATGATTTCAATCTGGGCACATGTGCGGGGCATCCGCATCCCGCCTGACGGTAGCAACAGTAATAAGCTTCTCTAATTAGTTATCTACAAATTAACTCACCTGTGCTTTTAAACTTGACCAATCTAAGATTATGAATACACCTTTGTAATATGTGTTTGTAGAGGTATTGTTAAGTATGCTTAGAGCGGATAGGAAGGAAGGATATCTACATATTATAGAACGAAATTATCTAACCTCAACCAACAGTCAATGGATCCACAGTTCTCCAAGTCATTGGAACGAAAATTACTAGAGTGGTGCCGTGACCAAGAGAGTGATGTTATTTAACCCACGCGTCAACGGACCCACAGCCGTCAAGGCCTATGAAATGAAAATTACTACAGTGACGCCTTGACCCGGAGAGTGATGTTGTCTAATTCTCGAGTCAATGGACCCACAGCACTTAAGAAAATTACTACAGTGGTCCCGTGGACCAAGAGTGGTGTTATCTAATCCCCGAGTCAATGGACCCATACCCCCCGAGGTCTACGGAATGAAAATTACTACAGTGGTGCCGTGACCTAGAGAGTGGTGTTTTCTAATTCCCGAGTCAACGCACCCACAGCCCTCAATGTCAACGAAACGAAAATTACTACAGTGGTGCCGTGACCAGGAGGACGCGATGATGCTGCCCAACCTTCAATAAAAAGGTCCGCAGAGTGAAAATTATTACACCCTGAACTCATAGAATTTCCCGCTCTGCCTAAGAGATTTAAATGAAAATAAATTTCTTTGAATCCGGTTTCAATACTAAGATGAAAGAATAAAATTACAATGTAAAACATCTGAAAGATTAAATATGTTTACAATAAAAGATATCAATTTGTTATAGACCACTTTATACCACCTTACAACCTAAGTGGTCAAAAGATATCAATTTGTTTTAGACCACTTTATACCACCTTACCTCCTTAAGTGGTCTAAAACAAATTGATATCTTTTATTATAAATTATGACGAACCACAAAGTAAATGCTTATTAAAAATAGATAAAAATATGTGTTTTTTATATTTCGTATTTGAAACATCTTGATAGCGGAAGGTCACAGAGTTCCAATAATTCTAGAGTAAACCTTTTTACTGTACACGTGAAAAATCACGGATTGTCTAAATTCTCGACAAATCAGTCCAAAATTTGAAAAAAAACCGTAATTTCCTAAATAAATAAACACTTGAAATTTTCAAAATGACACAAATTCAAGTTCTAGAGTATATCAGAACAGACACACAACCGAAATTATTATTTTTGATTCCTACTAACACACTTCTTGGATTGCTTGGACAGCCAGGTTAGTGGAAGGTCACAGAGTTTCAATTCTGCAATAAACTTTTTTCTTGTACACGATATTGTTTGGTTTTTATTCACTGAAAATTTTTAAAATTTTGTTTGCCTTTAACAGGGTTGCCACTCTGCACTCAGACAGTATCCGAGCATCTAATGTCAGGGCCGCCGACAGCTAATCTTGGCCCCAAGTCTAGTAGACTATACCGGGCCCCCTCCCCACAACTTACCGGGGGGGGGGGTGAGATAACAATTAATAAGTTCATGCTTACCTGCTACTGCTAGGAATACTACTTCATTACCTTTTCTTATACCATTATACCAATCATTCGAATTTAGCATAATTATTCAATGGAAATGTTTAAAAAGTTATGGTGAATACTCAAAATAAAATACTTGTGTTTCTTGTTTGTGTGTATTTACATATTCTTCGTTAATCAAGATATCTTGAGGCTAAATTAAATTATTATATTTGAAAGACAGAAAACAGGTAACAAAAATAAATAATCAATTTTCAAAACCAATGGAAAATAAATTAGGAGTACCGCAGTGATCGATCCTTGGACCCCTATTGTTCATACTCTATAAGTCTATATTAATGACATGGTGAAAATATTTTCAAAATGCAAAGTACGACTATTTGCCGATGATACACTTATATACTTAATTGGAGATAACTATAAAGAACTAATAAATATTTTAAATAATGAACTAGATGATGTATCAAGATGGCTAAAAATAAATAAGCTTAAATTAAAAACAAAATGTATGGTGATTGGAAATAAGAAGACATTCAGTGAAAGCAAAATTAAAATTGATGGTGAAATTATTGGAAATGTTACTGAAATCAAATACTTAGGAGTTATATTAGATTCCAAAATAAACTTCAATAGACATGCCGAATATACCCAAAAGAAAATTGACAAAAAGATATCTTTTTTGGGAAGAATCCGGCCTAAAATTTTCAGAAAAATCGCCATCACCATTTACAATTCAATAGGCCACTTGCATGGATTTCATAACGACTTGGAAAAAATCGTGTGGATAGATCTTTTTACTAAGATTACGAAAATGTTAGTAAAATTTTGTAGAAATGTACATTTATTTTTATTTTTAAATAAATAAATCCATTATTTGGGCTCGTGTCGTCACTACATGAAAATGTCCCGTCTACTGAAAATGTTCCTATTAATTTTGTAAAATTCCACACTGATTTAATTTTTTTATATGGCATCACTTTGATTTCAGGCGAATTTTTGAATTCGTTCACTAGATTTATTGTTTGTTCCCTGCGAACTTTTCATTTGGTTTGAATTTTTGACAGATGTGAAGAGAACCCCGTACAATTTAGATGTCGATACGTGTTTTAGAGGTATAATGGTTATGGTGCTGATTTTATCAAAATCAAATTTTATAATATTCTTATTATTATTATAATTTACAAGTACAGGTATATTACATTGGATTTATTAATATAGACGTAAAAAATAATATAAATAATGCAAATAAAAATTGTCATCTAAAATTTTGCTTTTCTACTTTTCTTGTTTGCAAAGCTAGTTATAACATCATCAAAATCCAAGTTTCTGGCCAGACCATTTTCTAAAGATAACATTCCCAAACTTGTTAAACGTTCTTGACCCATTGTGGAACGCAAAAAGTTTTTCACTCTAGACAACAAACTAAAAGATCTTTCTGCTTCCGCAACTGTTACAGGCAGAGTACAGAAAATTCGAATGGCAATTACTACATTAGGGAAGAGATTTGACAGTTTTTGGTTTGAAAGAGTATTTAGTAACTTCAGTGGATTTAAATGTTCTGAAAAGTTTCCTGGTTGAATAGTTTTTAAGTGTTCAATTTCCAAAAGCGTTTCTTCTTCAGATACATCAGTTTTATAGAGATCACACCAGTTTTTCACCCTTTCTTTTAGTTCTTCTTGAGTCATACTTGGGTATTGCCAAAGAAACTTAAACAATTCATTAATATTGTTGACAGCTTTGTATCTTCGGGTCAAGTTTCCAATGACACTGTCAAACAACACATAAAAAACATTAATTTTAAAGTTCTCTTCTGGGCAATCAATCTGTTTTTCATGACTTTTATCAGCCAAAACTTTTGTCTTTTTTCTTTTTTTTGGGAGTTCTTGTGAAATTCCAATATTTTCAGCTACAAGTTTACACTCTTCTAATATTCTAGTCCACTTAGAACGAAGGGTAGATAGGTTTTCAACTAAGTGTTGCAAATTGACAACTTCCACGTCCAGAGTTGCTTGTCTCGCTTGCAAAACTACACTCCAGGAGTTTATTTCAGACAACACTTTAAACCATGTCGTAGACATAAGTAGACATTCAAATGTATTCATATACTGTTCAATGCCCTTAATTTCGGCCAAAGTTTGAGGAGTGAGATAAAGCTCTTTAATCTTACTAAGAGCAACTTTCAGTCCAGGAATATGAGCAGCAAAAGGCCGCACGCTATCAACTCTTGCAGACCATCTTGTTTTAGAATGAGAATGAAGCGAACACCCAATGTTTTCTTGGAGAATTTCCCACCTTTGTGGACTTGAACTGAATACATTGTAGCACTTTTGGACGATTCCGAAGAACGTGATAGCCTCTACACAAGATTGAGCCGCCTCTTCTTCGCATAAGTTGAGACTATGCGCAGCACATGGCGAATATAATGCTAGTGGGTTATCAGCTAAGAATCTGCTCTGCACACCTTTGTATATCCGACTCATATTAGACGCATTGTCGTATCCTTGTCCCCTGCAGTTCTTAAGTAGAATATCGTGCTCTTTAAGTATAGACTGTATTAAATCTGCGATTGCTTCTCCTGTCTTCTTACTGCAGTCGACAAACTTGAAAAACCTCTCGTTAATTTTGTGAACGTTTTCTTCTCCTTCAAGGTAACGAGTAACATATCGGAAAATAAACACGGTTTGTTCAATATGTGCCGAGTCAGGAGTTGAGTCAACTATGACAGAGAAGTATTTTGCCTCATTGATTTCCTTTACAATTGTCTGGACAACTTTGTTTGCACAGCTCAAAATAAACTCATTTTGAATTTCCATTGAAAGGTAATGAACTTGGAGTCGTTTTTTTTCTGCCTGCGATTGTTGTACTTTTGTCAAATGATCGTGCAAAATAGAATCGTAGTGGGCGATACGCTCTAATATTCCTAGAAAGTTTCCATTTCTAGGGTCACCAACCAAATTTGAGTCTCCTCTTAAAGGCAGCCCTCTTTCGCCCAGAAATAAAATTACATGCAGAATCCTTTTTAAAATAGCCCGCCAGCGGGCAGCTTCTTTTTCAATAGCTTCTGTGAGGTGAGTTTTTACATCTGGTTTGTTCTTAAGTAAGCTATTTTCTAAGTTTCGCCACTGAATGTAGCATGATTTGTGATTTGCACTTTTTTCGTGGGGGTTCAGTTTGTCATGAACCCTCTTCCAAGAGTATTTATCTCCACTATATCCCTCAGGGCATGCCAATACAGATCTCATTGCCAATGGCAACTTACTAAATAAACGGCATGGAAAGCAATACAAAGCATTTTTAATTTCACTCCAAGCCAACCAATCTCTTTTTACTTGTTCCCCATTCTTTAATGTGCAAAATAAAGCTGAGGGAGGGAAATAGTTCCCATCAAAGTCAGTAGGAAAACAGATTGGGAGTTTAAAAAATGTGCCATTGAGAATAGCTTCATTCACATCTTATATTTGAAAATTCAAATTTTCGTTTACGCCAATATCATACAATAGAGGCGAAGGCTTGTCGTTGTCAGGGTTTTGTGAGATATTCAGTTCAAATTCATCTACATCAGATTTATCAATAATTAAATTTTCATGGCAAGAAGATGGGAGAGTTTCGTCTGAAACACAACTGAGTATGTTATCAGGCTCCAGCTGGGCGTTAGAATTTGTAAACGATTGGCTTGTGCTAGAACTAGAACAGGAAGAACTTTTAATAAAAAAACTATCACATGTTTTCTGACCTTTTCTTGACAACGTTTCTCGTTTCTCCATCTCCTTTCTTTTCAAGGCCCCTGACTTGTGCTGATAGCGATAGCTCATTATTAGTGTTATATGAATGAGTCGCTTCGTTCTTCACTTAAAACTTCACAATGACACAACGCCACAACGATCACTTTACTTCAAACAGTTCAAACGAAACACTACTTAACCTGACTAAACCATAAAACCATACCAAACTCAGGGCGCAGCGATTCCGCTATGACTGTCGCCGACGGATTGCCGACGCGACGGTCTGCCGATCGGGTCGGTAGGGCCCGGGGGTGAGTATGAGCGGGGGCGCGGCGGGCGGCTGCATCGCCCCTCCCACAGCGGGCCAGCCGGCATGGCGTGCTTGTAGCTTGAGCTGTGAGTGGCACGCTCTGAGAGCGTGTTCACACACATGCGTGGGATGACGTAATTCAGCATATCGCTCGCCATATATTCCAATTTGGAATGTACGGCGAACGTTATGCCGAAATACGCTATCCCTCGCATATTATAGCTGTGTGCTGTGTGTGAACACGCTCTGACAGTTGGGCCTACGGAGCGTGCGGGCCTGGGCGCCCGGCCCACGTCCGTTCCTAGTGTCATTGGCATTTTTTAGTAAAATATCCGGGCCCCGTCCCGGGCCCCCCTTAGGCCCGGGCCCCAAGTTTCGGACTTGGCTAACGTGCCCTCTCGGCGGCCCTGTCTAATGTGAATGCAATAATATCACTCGCATTACTATCACTGACTTATTGGACACGAATGCTGTGAGAGGTTGCTCCCGATGCGCCTCTTGCTCATTTATTTTTAGCAAGCGATTAATCTGTGACGACTGGCGTGTAAGTGAAGCTCGTGCGTGGATAACCCTGTTTATTTAAATCGAAGTAACTTTCAAATGGGTTTGTTGATAAAATAAATTAATACCGTCTTTATTAAACCTTCGTTTTATGGTGACATGGCCAATAATTAATTAGGTATTATGCTACAATAATATTAACTAGCAGTTAAGCGGTTATTTTGCTGTTAGGCCCTGCGGGCGGCACTTAGTTGGTCTTCGCCCTGTTTAAGTGATACCAACAACAATTACATTTAATAGGCAGATATTATGTCAATAGGTAGATATATAATAATAAGACATTCTTATTAAAAAAAAATATGTGTATATTGATAGCTACTCGTAACTGAAACCATGGAGCATGGCGGCGCCAGTACCTACCGCGATTTGCTTCTAACTGTGTTTTTTATTATCTTCCTTTTTTGTACCAAATAGAATTAAAGATATTATTACAAATTTTGTAGTATGGATAATATGTCATGATGTTTTGTTGTTCAGTTGAGTGGTTTCGGTTTCAGTCTGAATTTGGTGTTATGTTTCGTTTGCAGCTTTTTATTTGAGATTTAAAAGTTATAATGTTTTTTTTTATTTCACTCGTAGCAAACACTTTGTGGGTATACAATGTTATAATAATTAAAATAAAATAACTTTGTTTGAATACCACTTAAAATATTTACAATAAAGTGGTATTCAAACAAAATTATTTTATATTAATTATTATAGTTATAATGTTGTTGTGAGTTTTGAATGAGATTGGGATTTTGTTGTAGTGTTTAGTATCATAATAGTATAGGAAGCTTTTTTGCCCAAACGTTGGATTTGTGGTTGCAAATTGATGGGGCACCTTGTTTCGTATCGTCTGGTTTTTTTAAAATTATTTTTGGTATTATTTTGGCACCCATAAATTATGTTACGTCTTTTGTAAGAAAAAAATATTTGATTTCGCGGATTGAAATTTTCAATCCGCGAGTATCGTAGAATTTTTGCCTAAACCGATTTTTTTTTCTAAATAAATAGATTATTGAATCGTATTGAATAATGTAGGGATTTAGGGTTGTTGTATGTTTCAGGTAAAAATCACAATTCTTTTATTTTATGTTTACATAAAAAATCTCTACAAATACCCAAGCATAATACTATAATAGTATTAAAAAGGTATAATTTATGTTATTCAGAAAGATAAATATTTATTGAAAAAGTAGTATTTTCTAAACATATAAATACGTTTAAATGTTATTACATTATTATTTTAAAAAAACTTTTATCATTTGCCTGTTGGATATGTTTTTGACCTTGAGATCTAGTGTTTCTAATATTCGTGTTAGATGTTATTTCTTGTGTTTTGTATTTATGAATGTAAAAAAGTATTGTTTTAGAGTAGGGTTGTTTAATTGACATGCTGTTAAGTTTGTTGAAGATTTCGTCAGTGCTAGTTCTTACCAGATAGTTAAAGGTCATATGTGCGTAACTGGGTACTGGTCGCATGTACCCACGTAGGATGTAGGTATAAAAGATTTATGTGGTCTTTCGCGAACATCAATTATGTCGATTTAAATTGACGAGTAAAGCTTTTTTTACTATAATAAATCTATTTTCAATTTTCTATTTGTTTTTTACATTAACCCCACACAGGAGGCTTGGAAGGAAATATTATGAGGGTGGGTAAGAATCTAGGGATCAGTGTGTCCAGGAGTGACACATAAATAAATCCCTCCCGCTGTGTCACAAGGCGATGGGTCGAGGGATCAGTTGGAGAGGTCAAAGGGTTTCTTCAAACCAGCCTCTCCCGATCTGGCAAGCCACGGAACTGGTAGACAGACGTATCCTGAACACACCTTACCCGATGATCCCGGGAATCCCTGCTAAACCACCAAACGTAGCGAACCATTTGTCGTGACCTTTGTTGGTTATCCAATAAATGGTTCCCGGGGCGGCGGTACCCAACCCCGCCTCGACTAATAGCCAATTATTTTTTTTCATTTGGTTTGGCTGAGGATTGTAACTTTCTTCCCAGGAACCGGATTCAACCGTGCTACCGACCTTGCCAGATGCCGATCTGGTAGGACCGAGTCATTTGGCTGTTCGATGATATTTTGTCAGTTAAAAACTAAGAAAAAATTTCTTTCTCATCACACTGTTCATATTTGATACTTTATTCATTATTTATTTATACGTTATACGCCCATATAGGCTTTTACAAGCACGTGATAATATGTACCTACATAATAAATCAGTGAAACAAAATCAAAAAACTATATTAATAGTATTTTGCCAAACTTTGCTATATATATATATGCTTTTATAGCCTTCTTTTATCCATATTCCACGCAGTTTGACACTTTTATAATTATCCTTTAACTAAGTATTAGTGTTTGATGATTAATCACCATTTGACTGCTAGCTACCAGAAGTTTTGGGAAATTGTGTCTTCCTTATAGGACACCGCAAGGAGTGGTGTGTAGTTGCTAGATTTGAGACAGAATTCCACAAATGATACATTTTCTAGTAAATTTTGCGTGCTTTATTCTCATCGTGAAAGTCTGTGAAAAAAATGGTATTGGATAAGAGGAAAAAATAACTTTAAGTATCCATCCAAGAAATAAATCACACTTATTGTATCTTTAAATTTAGATACCTTTAACCCAAGGCTGCCCAACCCCAGGCCCGCGGGCCACAATGTGGCCCGCGAACGAATTATAAGTGGCCCGCCTGAAACATTTTCAAAAAACCCGCCAATCTCCGCCAATTTGAAAAAGTGTCGCGGGCCCGCGGTAAAACAAACAATGCAGCTTGCGCGCGGTCACCAGTGTTGCCAACGACTGCGATTTATCGCTATTTAGGCTACTCAGAACGAGAATCAGCGACGAAAAAATTTAACCTGTCGAACTTACTTTTGAAACAAAAATACACCGGTTTTCGACATAATATTCTTTGCGTCGAAATGGAATTCTGTAGCCACCCCCCCCCCATGGAATTTGAAAAATTGCTGTGGGGTATCACATATGATGTTCGGGTGTGCGGAATTTTTTCTCAGCGAAGTACCGTAACAACCCCTCCCCCATGGATTTCAAATATTTTGTGGGGAGCACTTATTTAGATTTCTTTTGTGGGGAATTATGTTTTATAGAAATTCTCTAACAACCCCCCCCCCCATGGAAATAGGAACCGTCAGGTACTCAGTGGCCCGCCAGTGATTCAAAATCGTCAATTTGGCCCAACTGCTAAAAAGGTTGGGCAGCCTTGCTTTAACCTATCGAACCAATTATTCAATCAAAGTCAGTCAAGTAAAGAAACATTATTAATATTAGTATAATATTTTGACTAACATAGCTAATACATTTAGTATCGGAATTATTCATTACCGGAGGCTAGTGGGAGTGTGGGCGGATCAGGTCATGATCAAGTGTCTAGTGTCTAGTGTCTAGTGTCTACCGTCTCCGTCTGGTGTCTGAACCTTATGAGATGAGACCTGACGATCCCAGATGAGATGGGAGATCATATCAGAAACATAATCAGATAAGATATTTTGACAGCCTTTGTGGAATATTGATCATGGACGGCGCTTATGAGAAGTGTTGCGATAAGCTAAAAATGATTTGATTTTAAAAGACTTACAGCGTCTCTTAATTTTGTGTCGTTAAAAAGTAAATTTTTAAAAACATTTTACACAACTGATAAACAACCGTTTACCATACTTAAAATGTTGTTTATCAGTTGTGTAAATATAGTAAAAATTAGTTGCAAGATAATATTGTTGATTCTGAATTTTAAATGTGAGATCGACAAATATGACTTATAATAATTAGGACCCGATGGTCGGGTCCTGGAAAGATCTGGAACAGATTTTGGGTTCGATTCCCAGTTGAGGTTGTTATATTTTTGTTTTCTGTGTCGTGTTCTAATTCAAAGATATATTACATTGATGGGTATAACCTTCAGAAGTTAAAGAAAATTTGTTCCAATAAAAATAGTATATTATTTCAATTTTTGTATAGGTAATATATTAAAGGTGAATAAAAAAAATAATATGTCCTATTTTCCGACCTTCTGTAACATAATATTTTTATATTTTTTTTATATTTTTCAATCATGTCTTTTAAATTGTAATTCAGTAAACATTTTTTTTATTTTTTCAATTTTATTTTTGTAATCTTCTACAAAGATAATGTATGTATGTGAGTAAAATTTTAAATGTTAATAAACACAAGTATACCCACGAACTGGCGATGCCTATGTGGGATTTTTTTGGTTAATCTGCTAAATGTATTATTATTTACTTTTTAACTGTTTATGTAAAAAAGTGTTTCCTTTATTGTAAAATTATAGCAATGTACGTACCTGAAAAATTATTAATAAAAAAATCCCGTATCTTAATTTCGCTAATAAACAATTAATTAATATTGATTAAGTGTTAATCTCAAGTGATCTACCAGGTAAGTATTGTACTGTATATTATCTCCATATAAAGTAATAACATAGATCATTGTAGAAATGTATTATAAATTCGTACAGAGCCCTTGAGGTGATTTTGCAGAAAAACGGCGCTATACAAATCATCCAATTATTATTATTATTATTATTAACAAAATATAAGATTGATTTTACCTTAAAGTTTACTGTCTCTATAAACTGCACCGGAAAATTAAAAACACCACTTCATTTTCTCTATTGGAGATACATGCAAAGAATCGCAAACAATTACTCGTTAAAAATGTTAACCCAATAGTTCTACAGAATAAAATAATAATCAAAACGGTTATTTTCTTCTTCATCTAATATCAAAATTATTCAGCTACTTGTATTCCGCGTTATTTTGGACCTCAATATAAACATCCAAATTGATATACCAGCCAATCAGGGAAAGGGGAACGAAAGAAGAGGCGACGTCATGACCGTCTCATCTTTTTTGATTGTCAGTAAAGGAATCTGACAGTATACAGGCAACTCCAATTATATTATCACTATTTAGTTCTCGAAAATAACTACAAATTACTTACGAATTACTAGTCCTTTTTACAATGGCGCACAAAATTCTGGTTGCGTAAAAAATCTTACTACAAATCTCATTTTCTGCGTTGCTACGCGAGGTGGTTCGTTTAAAAACGAACATTCAGATCCTCCGTAGAAATGTCTCTTGATGTACTGCGCTGAAAATCTTTGCCTTACTTTAGTGAACTTTACTTTTCTGCGCATGGCCTGTTTATTTCAATGTGCGATCTTCGGCGGTCAATGTACGACTAATTTTGTAGTTTATTCAAAGCATTCTCGAATCCTACTGGCGCCAGAAATATGTTCACGTGGTTTGTCTCCAGCTCGTCGAAATAATATCCGGATTCCAGGTTAGGGCAAGTCCATCAATTTAACCCAGCAATTTAAGATTTAGCAACGTTTTTAACCGATTAACCAATAATTTTACGAGATTATTAATAAATTAGCAATGTTCATTTTGTCACCGTGTGGACATCAACATCTTATTACCTTACAATCATCTTATTCCTTTAAATTAAAATTTTCGTATTGTTACTTCTATTAAAAAGTCGGCATATATCACAGGTAGTCATTGATTGGATAAAAACTTATATAATTTAATAAAAAAAATACGTATAATTTAGTGTCACATTCATAATGGAAAAAAAAACTAATCAGAAATGCACCTGTCTCAGGCACAGGTACCCACGTAATTATATTATTATTACTTGACTGGAGAAGTCAATGGCATCGAGTGCATTTAATTTGATAACCTATCATAAGCGATATTTAATTACCTATATTTAATGCGATTAATTTTAGAACACGATGTGGGTAGTATTGAAAAATTCGCATCGATCGTGTGCAGGGTCATCACAAACTTCGAACATGCATTGAGCAGTTTTGTGCCGAAAAAACCGACAAAATAATTATTTGTATTCAGCTTGGAATTACACAGAGGCTTGCATAGAGTTTGTAACAAATAAATTGATGTATTAAAAAATTATCCTAAGCAACACTTTCCGTGCAAGTTTTTGATAGCTGCTAAGACGTAACCGATGTTGCAATCCATTTCAAGCAATGTTTCAATTCTGAATGGTGGTCTTACACCAGGGCGATACTGAGAGTATCTTCAACAAAAGTTACACACAGTAATTTGAAAGAAATTCAACAAGATATTATCTGTATTTGGTTAACAGAAGGCACTGCTTGCTATATTTGCTGGCTTTTTTCCGAAACCGCCTCTGAAAATTAGCAAGTTTCTTTGTAGGATTCATCCTAGACTTGCAGAAAAGTCAATAGATGTCGCACATTAAAATAAAAATAAGATATGTTTATCTAAAGACACTGTCTAGATTGCATTTAGTTCGGGTTGAATCTTGCAATCATACATAAAGATAGTTGCCAATAAAAATGTGCGAAAAATTAAGACAATGATGGTAGTTCTTATTTGAAGTATGATACAGTTAAATATGATCGAAGGAGATTGGGTCCCATTAGCTCAGTTGGTAGAGCGGTGCCCCGACAAGGCAAGGGTCCTGGGTTCGAGTGCTTAGATGTGACCGTATTTTTTCTGTTTCAGATTTTCGTTTAGGAATCGCTAATATTGTCTTCAATAATTAAAGTTTCTTTCTTTTGATGACCCTGCAAACTGTTTAAATAATTTAACTGAGAGTATTTTTACAACCAGTAATTTGCATGTTGATTTTGATTGGCGCTTGAAAGGTATCGTAAAGATGGACGTGGCTTGGAGTATTGAGGCATGGGCGCACAGCGACCGGACCAAAGAGATCGCCGCTGCCACTCGCGTGCGGCCATTATCAGCAGCGGGGCTCACTTTATTATTGTTACCTGCCCGTTACCGGTTGCACGTTACACGTTATACGGTGGAGAGCTATTCAAAATGTTTTATTACTAATGGTGTTTAATACAACCCTTTATTTCTTTCTCAAATTAATGATCGTGCTAAGTAATTACACCATTCAAAAAAACTAATTTGGGTCTGGCTCTCAGTGTAACTCTGGTGCAATGAACTCGAATTCAGTAATTGTCATCAGATGTTCCAAATTTGAATAAGAGAATTTAAATAATTATATTTTAAAATAATATATTGTAGGTACTTTATAGCTTGTTTGACTTCTTCACACAATCAGTTTCAACGTTGAATTTTAATTTTAATTTAATTTTTTTAAATTTAATTTTATCAATTTCAACGCCCTGGTGG
Organism: Hesperophylax magnus; assembly: GCA_026573805.1. Classification (NCBI taxonomy): domain Eukaryota; kingdom Metazoa; phylum Arthropoda; class Insecta; order Trichoptera; family Limnephilidae; genus Hesperophylax; species Hesperophylax magnus. The sequence continues at coordinate 1,687,505 of JAIUSX010000025.1, read as the reverse complement.
GCTTTTACATAACAAGTTTTTTACATAACAAGCTTTTACATAACATAACATACAGAAACATTTTTAAATGGAAAAAGATAGACTATAAAAATAAAAATAAAAGTAAACATAATATGAAAGGTAGGTAGGTGAATAGATAAGTTAAGGTAGAGTTAATTCATTGCAATAAAAGAGAAATAAACTAATAGGTATGTTAACAATTACAAAATTACATGTGAATGGCTAAATGTGATACATTACAAAATTTATTTATTTGTTTGTTCACGCCTTGACGGCTTTAACATGCAAGATAAATCATACGGGAGCATTATAACAAGTATATAGCATCATAAGAAGTATAACATAGTAAATAAAATAATAAGCTGAGCATGAAAAACATAAGTAGGCACAACACAGGTAGGTATTAGTATACGATAAGTAAATTGTATATTGTATAAAGGAGTTCAACCAGCAAATACTTATTTGGGCTCAGGCTACAGTAGGTACATTCAGCAATTATAATTGTCACAATATTACACAAAACATTAACATTACGAATTTTGTAATAACCTTGATATAAGTATATGAGCTCACCCATAGATGGCACTAGATTAGTATATGAGGTTAGCCATATATGGCGGAAGCTGTCAAGAATAATAGGAGAATAAATAACGAGGTAATAACTTCAAGGTTGAGTTCCAGATTATTCCAACCGCCCGCTAATGAAGTTAGTTGAGCCTGTGTTGTATTGACTAAGGATGGGTTGTTTCAGAAAATTTGAACAATTTATCAAATTTAAAAGTTGATTTTCAAGTTCTGTGAAGGTTCTATTCATTTTATGTTATTATATAAAACTGAAATAATAACAGAACTTGAATAGAACCTTCAGAAACAACTCGTCCTAAGAGAGTTGTGAGAAAATCCCGGAGATATATGACACTTCAAAGCAAGTCCGAGAGTTCATTGAACTTGATTCGTAATCACTCACAGTCTAAGGACGGGTTGTTTCGGAGAATTTGAAGAATTCGTCAAATTTCAACGTTCATTTTCATGTTCTGTGAAAGATTTTTTCAAGTTCTGTTTTTATTTCAGTTTTGTCAAGCAACTAGCCTACAATGATATAATAACAGAACTTGAATAGGACTTTCACAGAACCTGAAAATGAACGTTGAAATTTGATGAATTCTTCAAATTCTCCGAAACAACCCGTCCTAACAGACCGATATTAATATTATTTTTCGTAGGCCTGACCCGTGATTAATTATTAATGATGAGGTCGTCTTCTTATGTTTTCATTTTGATGAAAATATATTATATCTAAATGGTTAATAGCGAGAGAAAAAATAGTTTTTCGATAAACATATAAAAAATGACGTTGTTTTGAGCTTTTAAATTGAACTATGATGAAACATGCAATTTTGTCTCGTGATATCTAATTAACATAAGGCATTTGTAAAAAAAAAACCTCATTCTCGACAAATCAGTTCTAATTTTGAAAATGTGAAATAAATATCATATTATAATAAATGTAAAAAATATTATATTATAGTTATGTAATTTTTCTCTTTTCTGAATTCTCCAATCATTTCAAATTTTGAAAATGATGACACTCGAATTCAAAGCATAAGTTCAAGAGTTCATTGTTACAGACATGTAAACATTTTTCTTTTAACATGAAAGTGAGACGTGGCAAGAGGATCAAATAAACCTTTAGTTTTTAGCTTTTCATCCATCACGCAGCTTACAGATATATAAGAAGGTACTGACAGACAATACTCCTAAAGCTGTCCTTCCGATAAAAAGATATCATTTAGCCAGCTAACTGTGGCCAATAACCACTTTCAGCGGATAGTAAAAGTCTCTAATAGCGGCCGTGGAAAGAGCGAAGACCGGAGCCAGGCCGTATTTGGTCGTAATGGACCTAGTTAAGTGTTCCTACAATCTATCGCTTCTCTTATCTTGATTTCGATTGGATTCCGCTGCAATGTTTATAAGCGCGGTAAAAAAACATAGTAAAAATGCCTCATCTTAGTGACAGTGGTCATTTACAATGAAACATTTGCTTTTCAATTAAACTTAACTTAAGTTTTAGTGTCAACATTAATATACAGAAAGTTTGTAGTATTTCTCATAAAGTAAACCATTTCAGCCCTTAAATAATTGTAATAATGTACTGTTCTTTGTATTAATGCTTGGGGTAATAGGTAAATTTTTGATAAACAGGAAAGATGAGGATTTAGGCCATTCAGGTATGAAATCACTCCGATGCATTGTCCCGCGTTTTATATAGGCAAAACGTCGCGTAATAAACATCCGGGTCAAAGAACACCCAAGGTGTTCTACTAATTCTTGACCTGTCGGTGGCCGAGTTGACATCGCGTTTGGGTCCCACCCAGGCGTAGTGTGTTCAATTCCTCGGCTGGCTAAGTCCTCCATCACAACACAAGCAACATTTTCAGCTTACTGCGGTGGTAGTAGGAGATTTTAAAATATTGTCAGGTTATTCGTAACCCGGGAATGTTTGTCTTTCTTTTTTTTATGAAAAATTAAGAAATTAAAAAAAAATAGATTATTTGGTAAAGTTTTAAATACCCTGCATTCCAATACATGATTATCATCTACTTCTGTTTCGTTTTAGTCTCTTTCGTATTAACTGTATCTTTAAGTAGACTTCATGTAGTATCATTTTATTTTCAAAAAACTAGGTTTATGTAATAGGTAACAACTATTCACCTGTTATGTATATAATACTGCCGGCTCATGTGAAACTACGGTATGCTCCTTGACTACCTCAAAGACGATGATGTGTTTTTACTAATGAGACGGCATAATAACACTTTCCCAATACATGTGAACACCTCAGCACAGGTTCTCCTTGTTAGGTGTTGATAAAACTTAGGTAAAATTTGTGTAAAAAAGTAATAGAAATCAAAAATTAAAATGAAAGCTAAAACATGAATAGCTGAAACTTGAAATATCAATCGGGATAAACAAAACAGTATTATTTAATAGCACACACTAAAGGCTCATAGCGATTAGGGCAATTTGTAACAGACTGAGATCTAATTTGTGATACTAAATGCTTTTTTAAATAATGGTCATCTTCAGAGAGATAACTCCTAATATTCAACCAACTATATCCCCAATCATAATAATTAATGAAAGCATCTGCCATATATTTCTCTACTAAAATTAATTATCCAGCCAAGTCTTCTATTTAGATCATTGAGACCACCTCCCGGTCTTCTCTGTCGTTCATCAGCAGGCAACAGCTATGGACTGTATGCTGCTAATTGCAAGCTATGCCAACATCCAATTAACAGCTGAGGAAGACATGGTCGTCGACACAAGTCAGAGATAGTCGCTTGTCATGTCTACCAGAACGTCCAGAACACAGTTGAAGACGGACGTCGATCCATCGAACTAACTGCCGACGACATAACTTAGCAAAGCTTTAGCACTAATTTAAGAGTATCATACTGTGGTGAAGTTGGTTCACGGAGAAGGCTTATACAAGTGGTAAGTGGGATAGGGTTAGATTGCGAGAGTTTGGGTACTATAAACTGTTTTAGCCCAAAGATTTTGTTCTCGGATGTGGTACAGTAGCTGCTCAATGGTGCCCATTTGCAATCCTGATGTACTTGGAACGTATTACGCTTTATGTCCCTGATAATTTTACCAGAGCTATGTAGGACAGGCTTCTTTTTCAAGAATGCAGAACCAACCTACCATTGATCGTGCGCCTTTGGGGAGAGTGACTAAACTCCTAAACTAAATTTCTTCTGAGGTAGACATTCAAGATAGCAATAAATATTTTGATCAACACAAGGCTGTATCCCTAAATAATGTAATATTATGATGATCAGCTGATATTTTCGTGAAATGCTGGATGCACACTATTTCATAGTAGATAAAGCAAATAAGTAAATACAAATAAGTAAAGACAGAGGAAGGGATGTTTCTGTTAATGATCATACATCTTATATTGAACATAGGCAATGACAAAGTGTTGGACTATACCACTGCGATAGTGAGAGATTATTTCCACCGTGGAATATTTTTTCGTCGCATAAACGCAGGTAGATATTAACAATTGAAGAATAACATCAACTTATTGGAAGATGGTAATAATACTGGAGCGAATCCAACTATGAAAGCAATAAGCTTATTGATGATCAAACTTATGGTCGTGAGTATTTATCTAATTCGTTCATTGACAGGTCGACGAATACGTCATTTTCCGACATCAAAACCAGGGATGAACTGAGAATTACGAAGAATTGAAATGAAGCCTTGCAACGTGGGTGCTATCAAAATTGATTCAGAGTTCAAAATTATTTTATAATTTCATAAAAGGGACAAAAAATGCATGTAAATGCTTTAATTTGACTTAATATTTATATAAATATTGCAGAAGATAATGTCAACAACTCTTAAAAAAACATGAAATAGTTATGACACAGATATTTAAAAAAACTAACGGTCGCAACTGGAACTCGAACCCGGGATAAAGTATAATATAACCAGATATAAGATAACATACCAATTTGGGTGGCAATAGCTCAATTGGTAAAGTGCCGGCAAGACTAGAGTTATTAGACGTTACCTTTTGAGTGGCCGAGTTGACATCGCGCTTTGGTCCCACTCAGGCGTAGTGTGTTCAATTCCTCGGCTGGCTAAGTCCTCCATCACAACACAAGCAATATTTTCAGCTTACTGTGGTGGTGGTAGGAGATTTTCAAATATTGTCAGGTTATTCGTAACCCGGGAATGATTATCTTTATATATTAAAAAAAAAAAAAAAAAAAGTATATATATATATATATATATATATATATATATATATATATATATATATATATTAGGGTGTCCCAGAACATAAGGAAGAATTTTTTTTTCATGAATTTAAATATGCATACCCTCTTATTTTATTCCATTTGATCTCAATAACTCATATAATAAATATTATTTTGATTAAACACCGGCAACCCGTGCCGACTTGATGCCAAACATATGGTACAGAGTTAATATGGAAGGATTTTCAACATTCATTTTTGTCGGATAAATAAAATTTTAAAATGCACAAATGTTCAATTATGTAGTATTTTATATTTAAAAATGGTTTATTGATTAATTTTTTTCTTCATAGTTTGTTTTTTACAGTCAGGATAAATCTTCCGGTGTTCCTGAACGCATCGTAACAAAAAATATTTTTGTTCCTCTTTGACCGTGAGATTAAGCCATGAAAATCTTGCATTAACTTAACAGTTCTTTCAGCTGTATCATTCACTACCCTCAGCGGCGACACCTTCTTTCTGACTTCTTGATACGAAGCATTATTTGACCACATCGTAGGGAATTCGTTAAGAAAACTGGCATCTGTGTTCAGACGATCAAACAAATACTTGCTCTTAACTGAAATGAAGTCGTAAATATTTTTCTCTGAAACAAAACTCACTAAATTATGATATGAACAAAATCCTCAATACAAAACATAATTTAAACTACTTAATAAACTTACCGTATAATTTACCATCAAGATCTTCCTTCGATGGGATGTAACGTTTGTCATGGGTTGATAAATATTTTTTTTTGATATTTCGATCATTTTTATTTTAGTTGTTTGATCCACAGCGTCGTCAAACAGCGATAAAATAGATCCTTCATCGGTCAAATACCATAACTGCTTACTGAACAGAAATAAAGCTGCCATTGAGATGTTTTCATCAATTTTTTCTTAAGCCTTCATCGATTTCAAAAAGCACAAGTCCTGGTAAGGTGCTTTAACTGCTATAATACATTATAACCATGGCTTGACATAGGATGTTACTATGAACAGGCAAACGTCTAAAAGTGCCGCCTTATCCTTACCGGTAATTTTAAATTGCGCACAAATTAATGATATTTTCAAGGAATAAAGCGCCTTTGCCATCCATCGAGCACCTGGAGGCCGAATCTTAAATTTTCTCGCTGTATCTCCTCCTAAAACTATCACACAGAGCTCTAATAACTCTCAATAGTCATCTAAAAGTATTTTTGTTGTCAGTGCAGTACGGTAAAAGTCAAGCGAATCATTGATTTCGGAAGCGGTTAGGTGCAATGTGAGATTTTCTCTGTATCACTGAATTTTATCGGGATCAAAATTTTTACAGTTATCTCGAAACTTTTTGAAGAGTGGTATGTCAGGGCTTGTAGTCACTTGACTGTTTTTTACTTCAAACACAGCTTTAAAAAAACAACCATGGCTATATTTGGTATATATTGACAGTTAAATTCACTTTCCGGATATTGTAGAACAAAACTTCAAGAACTTGTTCATTAGATGGCAGTTTAGAACCCGATATTTGGTGTTTTACGACTCCTATTAAAAATATACTCTTTTTAGAAGTGCGTAAATCTAACAACATCTTGCTTGAACGAGTGATTTTCGTTTACTAACAAAATAGCAAGTTCTACAAGCTCATCAACACGTTTGCTCGCTGGCGTCTTAATGTACAAGTACTGACATCTTTCGATGCAAGTCGGCACGGGTTGCAGTTGTCCAAAGTAAACGAATTTTTTTTATAAGTGTTTTGTCATTATTAAAACAAAATTAGAGGGTATGCGTTCAAAAATAACAACTTTAATTTTTTTGGGACACCCTAATATATATATATATATATATTATATTATAGAAGGAAAAAAGTATCAGGGGTGGGTAAAAATCTAGGGATCAGAGTGTCCAGGAGTGACATATAAATGTATCCCTTCCTCTGCGGCGCAAGACGATGGGTCGAGAGATCAGATGGTGAGATCAAAGGGTCTCCCAAACCAGCCTCTCCCGATCTGGTGGGCAGGCGCTTCCTGAACATACCTCACCCGATGAACCCGAGTACCCCTGCTAAACTCTAAACATAACGAACCATTTGGGGTGACTTAAGGCAGATGTATTGGTTATCCAATAAAAGGATCCCCGGGCGGCGGTATCCAAATCCGCTTCTTAAAATAAATGATACAACAATTGTTAAATAATAAAATGAGGTTAATAAGCTTCAATAAGCTATCACTAATAAAAAATTCATTCCATCGATTTGACAATGTCATCATTGGCAACCTTCAAATCATCTGTTAACAAGACTGGACGGGTTGTTTCGGAGAATTTGAACAATTCATCAAATTTCAACGTTCATCTACGGGTTCTGTGAAAGACTTATTCAAGTTCTGTTTTTATATAATTGTAGGCTAGTTGCTTGAAAAAACTGAAATAAAAACAGAACTTGAAAAAATCTTTCACAGAACTTGAAAAAGAACGTTGAAATTTGATGAATTGTTCAAATTCTCCGAAACAACCCGTCCTAAAAAGCTCCCTATCGTGTTGTTCTAAAAACTTATTACTGTTATGTAAGTATATGTTAGTTTATGTATGAATGGAATGCATATGTGAGTATGTGTATGTATGTATATGTGTGTATACATGTATGTACGTATGTGCATACATGTACATTATTGTGTACTCTTTATTATTCACTTTCTCCCATATTTTCATCCCGTCTCGCCAAATTCCCGATTGGAGGATCCAACGAACCCTAAAGGAACTTCAATCGAAGCTCACCAAAGGATCAAGCGGTCATTTTGAATGTTTCTACCTCTTCATCGTCTTGTTTAGAGCTACAGTTGCTTCCCATCGATGGTAAGTGGTAAGTGACCTCATATTATACGGTATGCAGATGCACTAAATTGCAATCGGCAGTTGATTATAAATCCGTTTTAATTAGGCTACCAGGCGCCGCCATCACCGAGAGGTACGCGAAGGAATCACAAATATTTGCCGACCAAATGTGCTTTAGAATTTTTCATTTCTAATTGGAGCAATTAAAATATCTGTTCAGGTATTGGATAAAAAGATTGATCTTTAATTTGATAAACAAGTTTAAATTTTATCTGATTATTTGGGAAAACTTTGTTCATTTTGGTCACTCGTTAATGTCACGCAGCTTTCAAACTGTTCATGTTTATTTTTATAATTATGTTAACAAACTAATTTTTAGTTTTTAATTTTTATTTAAAAAAGGAAAAAAAAATAAACAATACTGGAAAAGACCCAATAAACTACTTTTATAGTAGTTTTGTCAATGGGTATTTTACTATAAACAAAATTATACAACTTCCGTATATATATATTATTTTCATTACCCCAACACACAAGGCCCGGAGGAAAATGATTTCCCTCAGGGCACATGTTATCTTTGGGGAAGCTGTGTTGAGTGTTTTTTAACGTGAAAAGAAGGAGACGAAGTTCAGGGAAGGTAAAGTATACAAGAGTTGGGTATGAATCTAGGGATCAGTGCGTCTAAGAGTGACGGACATATGAATGTATCCCTCTAACTGCGGCGCAAGGCGATGGGATGAAATACCTGTTGGAGAGGTCAAAGGGTCTCCCCAAACCAGCCTCTCCCGATCTGGCAAGCCAGGCAGTTGGTGGGCAGGCGCATCTTGAACACACCTCACCCAATGAACCCGGGCACCCCTGCTAAATCGCCAAGCGCAGCGAATCTCTTGGGGTGACATTCCAGGGCAACGGTACTCAAGACCGTCTACCAAATATACCTTTATATCTGTAGTAATTCTTGATATGCACCTTTTATCCTCGCATTAATTAAGCTGAATTCTGTAAAACATCCAATCTGGCGTAGTAAAGATTTGCTAAATAGAAACATGCTTTACAACAAACTTTTCATGTTTGTTTTTATAACTACACATTGCTCTGTTAGTACTTTCATAGTATCGTAAGCCCTTATTTTGTACTCTTGTTATTATATACAATTATTGAACTCCTTTGTACAACATAACTCTATATGATAACTTGTATTGTACCTGCTTGAATTTGAACCTGCTTACCTATACCTGCTTGTATTGTACCCGCTTATATCGTCCATACTCACTTTATTATGTTAAGTATTACAAACTTATTATTGTACTCCTATAACAATGTATACATGTAAAAGCCTATACTGAACCTACATGTGGTAGTGTATGATATATTTAGTGTGGTACCCAATGGTGTAGAACTCAATTGTAATATATAGTGTAGTAATCAATTGAAATATATAGTGTAGTACTCAATTGAAATATAAAGTGTATTAGTCAATTGAACTAATAATGTCCATTAAAATAATATAAATGAGATTAGTCGAGAAAACATCTAAAATTGTGCTAAGTTTTAAATATTCACAGAGCAGATGATATTAAAAATCTGAGTGTTATATAACAACTATCTTGAAAGATTGAAGAATAAATAAAATAAATATTTCAAAGCGCAAAGCTCAGAATATAAAACTAGACTGACTCACCACTTGTATTACTGTTCTATGATTTTTAGTTTGACTACTCTAGTACTTGAACAATATATGAACACGTGAACAAGTAGGACCAAAGGCAATACAATTTATTCAATAAAAATATACAATATTATCTACAAAACGGTAAAGATAAATTGTAAATTTCACAATTTTTGACAAGAATTTATCGTTTTAAACTTAGAATTATACTAACATAGACACGGGAATCACGGGATATTGTAATTGTACGACTGTTAATTTTGCATGTTAGCTAAAAAGAACAGAACCTTGAAAAATCAGAAACTCTGACTGTATTTCATGATTAACCCTCAGAAATTTGAACAAAATTAATTATGATTTCAAATAAAGAATTAAAATGATTTTCTGATAAAAAGATATCATACTATAGCTAGGTACCTAATTTATTACTTCTCTTAATTCTTCACACATCAGTTCCAATTTTGAAAATAAAATTTAATATAATTACAGTTAAATGTGTATTTTTGATTGCCACGGTTGACATTTGTCACATGAGTACGGGTCGCTTCTACGACTCGTTCTCGATTTGAACAGCTCGGCTCTATGATTGCTCCCTCCTACAACATAAGTCTCTTCAAGACCTATATTCAATTCTTCCTATTCTCAAAAGATCCTCCACACAGCATTCCCAAAGATACAATAGGCTCTGAGGAAAATCATTTTTGTGAAATAACAATAAACGTACAACAATATTAAAATTATGTAAAAAGTAACATTATTGCAATGCACGTGTAATAAATACATCATGCGTGTGGGGCGATGCGAGGGAATGCTGCAACCATATAATTGAATTTACAGTACAATGCTAAATGAAAGTTCCCGTCCTTACAAATCACCTTTGTCAATCTTGTTCCAACATATGAACAATACAAATCAGAATCAGGTCCATATCAGACATGTCCAGAATCTTATGCGGATCCAATGGTATACAGTACACTAGATAAGCACTCAGAGTAAATGTCCTAAATATCCATGCTCAAAAGTAAAACGATTAAAAAATGTACAGTTTTGACTTGGCATTAGGAAATTCTTAGAAATCCGTAATCTATGAAATTGATTTGGTCTATTCAATAAAGGCTTTACTTCAGCATGAATCTTTTGAAAAACCATTTTGCTTTCAAATAATTAATTATAAGCAATAATTAGTCTCCTGAAATAACAATACAAATTGAAAATATCTCCCAAGTAAAAATAAATGCCGCCAACGGGCTTATAATTATTTGTTATCCTTTATGCTATGCATAAAACCTTGTCTTATAAACATTAGTTTATCATTAAAAAATAATAACATTTTGCCTTCGTTTGTGGGTACATCGAAAATGGAAATTCCTTTACTTTGAGTGTTAATTTAAAGATCTTGAGGACACTAAAGAGGATTGAAAATAACTTAGAACCAAAGGTCCTTAAAAAGCTTTGCCTGTGTAGAAGAGTTGTCTGATTTTTTAGTTTTTTTTTTTAAATAAATAAATGGTAGATTACACGGTTAAAGTATAGAGATGTAAGTTTTTAAGATGTTCAATGATAGTATTATTTAAATACATTGAAGCTTACTATAATTATTTTACAAGCAATAATTATTCGCCTGAAACACTCATCCACATTGAAAAATCTCCTGATAAAAGATACATGACGCCAACGGGACTCGAACCCGTGTCCCTTCGATTTCCGGTCGACAGCTCTGACCACTGAGCTATGGCGGCTTATCTCTTATCCGCGAAATAATTCAATATATACTAGTGTTTCATTCAACAATTACTGCTTGTTACATTTTTTCACCTGAAAACAACCAACTTTATTTTATATGAGAAAGGCATTGTAAGTGCTAACTCTCTCACTAGATGGCGTCGAGACAAATTGTCTACATTTTTAGGTGAAATACTTGAACTTGTCAAATATTAATTATTATTTTTTTGGGTCCCGTTGGCGTCATGTATCTTTTATCAGGAGATTTTTCAATGTGGATGAGTGTTTCAGGCGAATAATTATTGCTTGTAAAATAATTGTTACCCTTTGTGCTATGCATAAAAAATCTTGTCTTAAACATTAGTTTACCAAAAAAATAATAATGAAGCTTACTATACTTGTTTCAGCTTCGATATTATATATCGTGATTTGTTATGATAATTTTTTCACAGCAGACACCAATCTTTACCGTTTAATGTCAATGTTTAAACTCTTGTTTTTACGCTGTCGGTAAAGACTTGACAATATATTAGGTATTACTAAGATCATAAATTTCTGAGACCACTTCATCGAAAAGGTAATACAACAATTTCTCAAAATGAAATTAATTATCAATTTACTTTGTTCCTTTCGCAAATACGGTAATACTTATTGATTTTGGGCATACTGAAGACGAGTCCTTAATCAAATTGATTTTTACTGGAATGTCTGTACAAAACATCGATATTCCTCCATTAGCTAACTTATTCTTCATTCAAAGAATACAATATTTTGTTCACATTTTTGATAAGAAATCAAAAGCCGAAGAAGAATTCTGAATTTGGTATATAACTTGCGTTTGAATGCTGTAAACTTATGAAACCGACAAAGAACATTTTTTGAGCAATTTAAAAATCTGCTATGTAGGTACACATGCTGAATTTGATAGATAAACAATGATTTACTTTTATGTGTACATTAATGCAATATTCATGTCAAGCATGATTTTCCATGTATAAACATGACTTTTGTGGCTGGCTTACAACTTATTGTCTTCGAAAATTTAATAATATTTAAAACCAAATACTGAAATTCTCTCAAATTTGAGATTCTGTGATAAAAACCACTGACGTCGTTTTCTAAGGTCCGTAAGTACTAGATTGTTACGAAATTAAAGCTAAGAGCTAAACAATTAAATTAAAAAATTAATTGTATAGCCATACAAATATTGTTTTATAACGATTTAAAAGCAGTAAAAACCCACATACGGTATTATGGGAATGTTAAATACCCTTTTCAGTTTAATCATGTGTTTAATACCTAAAATTTCATTTAAATTGTTAAAAATATAATAAAAAAAATCTTTTCTGCTTTTAATTACCAGAAGCTTAAAGCTCGATCGAAGGCTTTTGGCAGATCAATAACTCCTCCCTTAAGACCGACTCGCTAATCTCCTTACAGATTCTCACACGCGAGCTGTCCATGGAGTCATCTCAATTGCATGGGTTTCATTTTTCCCCGCAGTAATTACAAGATCATAAGTGCGGGGCAGATTGTGATAAGTTGTCACACCTCACGCTACAGCGTTATTCCCGGTACGTTATCGATTAATATCATCTCATTCCGCCATATCCAGGGGTGCACTTGTAAAGTTTCCAATACCGGAACGTTGGATCTTATATTATAATAGCACTAGAACTGTATGAACTTTATCGATCAAATCATTTGATCGATAAAGCACCGGTGCTAACGTCTTACATAAAAACGGGCATGGTAACAGACTAAACAATTTAGAGGCACTAGAAATTAAAAAAGCTGTAAAAACCAAAAGTCAGATACTTAATAATCAATTAGACATATCAAGTAGTCCAATATTAAGTCTGTTTTCAATAAACCCATAAAAAATTCCCAGTTCTCCTTACCTCCTTACCACCATGCCAGTTGATGCTTTGTTTCTCCCGATTTATTGGTATAAGTCTACAGTCATAGTCTACATAATTATCTGGCGGTTTTTCCATTACTTGTGCACTTATGTTAATGTATTTTATGACCGTCTTTGTGTTGCTTATATTTATATCATGTTGTCTCCCTCTATAATATATTTGTATCATGTTGTCTCCCTCTTCTTCTTCTTTATGTGCCGTATCAGGTCCCCCCGACGTTGGCGATCACTCTAGAAAATGTCTCTTTGTCTTGCGCTGCCCGGAATAGCTCCTCCACACTTCTAATGCCGGTCCACTCTCGTATATTTCGCAGTCAAGACATTTGTCTCCTACCAGGCCCTCTGCGACCCTCTATCTTGCCTTTCAATATCAACTGGAGCAAGTGATACTTCTCCCCTCGAAGTACATGACCCAGATATGAAATTTTCCTGATTTTTATTAATCTAAGCAGTTCTCTCTCTGCTCTAGCCCGCCTGAGAATTTCTGTGTTGGTGATCATGTCGGTCCATGGGACTTTGAGTATTCTCCGGTGAAGCCACATTTCAAAAGCCTCTAACCTGTTCATGGTATTTACTTCCAAGGTCCATGTTTCACATCCATACAACAAGACCGACCACACATAACATTTTAGCATTCTCTGCCTTAGTTTTAAGCTGATATTATCATTGCAGAAGAGGGATTTCATTTTAATGAACGCAGTTCTTGCTGCTTCAATTCTGCACCTAACCTCTACATCTGGGTCAAGAGTCTCCGTGAGACTCGTGTCTCCCTCTATATTTTGTTATATATATGCACACATTATGTACTTCTTGTTTAGTATTAATTTGTGCCCTGATGATGCTTAAGTAAAGCGAAACCGGTCGGTTCTTAAATTAATAAATATCGTGGTTTTAAAACAAAAAAGTATTTTATTTTATTAAATATGTCAAACCACAAAGTGATTGCTTTCTACAATAACTTATAGTTTCACTCGAATAAACATTATGTAGTCCGTACCACAAGGGGGTTATAGGTTATTATGTAAATTCAGCATAAGAGTTCGAACTGCTCTCAATCGTCTGAAGCCAATGAGACTATGGTATCCCAATTAGGTGAGTGGTGAGGATGAAGGTAGTGGAGAGGGAGAGGAGATGGGGACGAGAAAGGATGGGAAATACCTGTCTATTCAGACGCATAACCCACACAACGATTTATAATACCCATGTCCACTCGTAGATACTCCTTCAACACGTTTTATAATACGACACCATTCTTATGCAAAGTAGGAAATAAATATTTTCATAGAAATGTCATTTTATTCTCCCAAAAGCAGCACCGGAACGTTCCGGCACCAGTGCACCTCTGGCCTTATCTCTTAAACACACAGGAATGCCGGGATGCTGGGACGGTAGTCGGAGACGCGCGATGTTTATGCACGTGTAATCACACAGAGATCGATATCTCAGTAGTGTAATTTTAACAAATTTAAGGCAGGGTTTCGTGCATGTTGTATCTTGTACCGATTTCTCCAAAACGAACTCACTTCTTGTATATGTATTATGTACTCGTACGTTACCCTTATTGTTAAACAAAAATGATTCTGTAGTAAAATTCGATGCCATTTGCTGTAACGTTATTATGTACCTTTATTGATTTTGTTCTTTTTTGTTACAACGAAAACCATTTACTCTACTATTCACTATGATACAAAATATCTGTATAAAATACAATAAAAAATTGTTTACTGAAAAGTTTGAGGAAGCGCTATAACCAAATAATAAAACAGATCAAATAAAAAACCATATCATTTTCGATTTTTTTAAAAATGTTTCAGAAAAATGAATGGTCAATGAGAATAATATATTATGGAACATTGATTTGTAAACTTTTCTTAACCTAACCTAACCTAATGTAAACTAAGTTAACCTAGCCTAAACATTCAGAGTGGTAGATACGCTCAGTCGGTAACGAGGGTGTTCTTTTTGAAGACCACCATTTAGAAACAAAAAAAAATTAAATTATTTATCGATGCTCTGTGACTAGATCTGAGTCAACAGGTTCTTCAAAACTTTTTTCTTCCCCTTCACCCTCCCCTACAATACATAATTTAGCCTCACAGCATTCCCTAATGGGGAGATTGTAGTTTCATTGGCTAAAGGCAGCTGTAAGGAATTGTATAAAATTCATACGTGTAAGTAACTACCTTTCGAAACACATTATTACGCGTAATAAAAACTCAGTAAATAGGTGTTTAATTATTCATTGTTTAAAAATTAAGGTGCGCGCATTCATTGAATGTGAACTGAGCATAATGATATGTTGAGGAGTAGATGCAGCTTCGATTGCAGTCTTGCATTTTGTATTTTGGAACTGTAAATACTAAATGTATGTCCACTAGAGATTTTATGGTTTCTGCAGGAGTGGAAAATACTGTCCGTATCGCCCTCGTGAAAGACCAGAATCATTTGAGAATATAAATTTTGTTAGAAATAGATGCAAAGGTTATTATATCATATCTTGTCCTCTTACCTCTCCTCATAGGTAGGTGTATTTACCCTTATTGGAAATGCCATAGATAGTTGGAACCCTACGGCACCCACGTAATCTTTTTTTAAACTTTGTGCACGATGCTGACAAGGTTAGCAACAACATTGGTACAAGGTGCGATCCGTGTGGAACCCCACATATTGTCTTTAATTCATGAGGTCAACACTCATTTGGCCGCCAGTATATATAACCGAGCAGAGTACTTATCAAATTACCAAAATTAACGAGAATTTCTCGTGTTTTTCCATCAATTTCGACCAGGTTTCGAGGCGTAAATTGATTTTATTTTATCTTGATGGATGTGCCTTTACGATGTTGTTTCTGTTGAGTTGAGAGAAACCAACATTGATGAATATCTATATTTTTTTTATTTAAAAGAGAAAATATTTATCTAGGCTGAAAAAAACTGCCGACCATATGAATTTTTCTTAGTAAAAATGATAAATAAATATTTAAGAAAGGAATGTACCAAAACAGAGTTTATGGTCTCCAATATGCCTATTCCTAAGGAAAAACTGCGTGATGGTTTATTAAAGCAAATAGTATACTGTGAGTCACTTCCCGTTTTTTTATCCCTACCTTATATCTTTATGTCGTCAAACAACAAGTGCAATTAATAGTCTACTCGTTCCGGGCAAAAAACTCATTGTGTAAATGATATTAAAACGTCCTTGGAAAAAAGCAAATATAATTTGTACTATTCTTTACGTTGGAGACCGGTAATCCTTGACAACGCAATCCAACTAATAATCAGTATGCTTAAAAACCGGCAGATAGAAAATAAATTTGCGCGGTGTGTGACAATTATAGGAATAAATTTAATCCTTGATTAAGTGAATGAATGAATTTTGCATTTTGCTTTCTGCGAAAGATGCGATAATTCGATTTTACCTATGATACAATCGAGAATTAAGCTGATCATACAAAATTTAGCCTTTAAGTGCTAAGTGGATCAGCACATCATGAATAATAATCATCACACAGTATTAAATATCGTTTTGGACAAAACAAAGCCTGCAAAAAGTAATTTCTTTAAATGCACCAGGGGCACATAATCAATCCGGTTGAATTAATTAAAATCGAAAAGGGTCACTTCATTATTCCGATTCCATTGTCCGTTACTTGAGGGAGATTGACTCGTGATGAAAGCAGCATTTCTGCTACGCGGGCTGGTCCATTCGCAGAATGCATAACAGGATTGCATTGCTGGACCTGGTATATGGGGTGCCAGCAGAGAAGGACTGTCGGTTGACCCGGAAGCCAGATGTAGCATAATTAGTTTTTAAATGGTTGTAATGATTTCAAAGGTGAATCATTAAAATTGTTTTTATTTTTCTTTATTACATGAAGGCATGGAGTCTGTAATCTCTTGGGTGTCAAATGCGTAAATGGTACGAAATATTTAGTTAGAATCAACAGCCTAGTAATATGTCGTTTAACTTTGGGGGTTTTTATTTATCGATCATAAAAAATGGCACTGCAAGATGTTACGGACTAAATTTTTATATTGTATTTGTCCATTTTCTTCTCTACTATAAGAAACGCCTAGAATAAATCAAATTGGAAATATTAAATGAACAAAAATGATAGTCCAGAATCAAAATCGATACGCATCACCGTCTACCAAGAAACCCAAGCACTTAACTAAATTTATCGAATCTCTTGTTTTCACTTGACTTCACCTAACCCAAACTTTATTATATATTTTTTTGTCGTTGTTTTACATAATATTTTTTTCATATCTATAAAAAAATATATTTCACATTCCAATACTTTTATTTTTCTAGACACAATACTCGTTGACTATTCTACAAATGTTGTTATATTGAACATCAGAACCAAAGAGTTACTGAATAAATGAAATTTGGTGCTGTTTATTTGTGGAGTGATATGCATCGGAGTTTTATTTTATTCTGAGTTTTTGTTCAAATTTTTACCAATCTATTTTTTTTCTTCATATCTAAAATAAGTATTTAAAATGGTTTTGTGTTACTAACACCTGTAAAAAGAAATTTAATAGCCCCCCTTGGGCGAGTAATAAATAAATATTGTTGTACACGTTTATTGGAAGGTGGGTATTATTTTTTTTGTTCTTTTTTAAATTTTTTATGTTTACCGTCCTGAAAAATTTGGTTTTTCTTGGTCTTGTTACAATCCACCCCTGGTGTGGGCCTTGCACTGGAAGTAGCTTTTACCCTCTTATCGGTCTGATTCCAATGAGAGTAAATAATACATTTGCTTACATAACATTACGAAGTTACATTTTGACTGGATTGATCTCAGAGTTGGTTGAATGCAGTGAGTCAAGTCCCGTATCCTAAAATATAAGGTGCAGTCACTTTTGCATTTCCATGGGTGGCTTTGTATTTAAATATCTCATACACTACATACAAATTACTTAAAATACTTTTACTCATTTTTCTTTGTCACATGGGTAAGGCTCTCGACTAGCAATCTGGAAGTCACGGGTTTAAATTGCGGCGTGTGCAAATAAATTTTATTTGATTAATATATGTTATTTCACAAATCACTATTTTAAAATAATATATATTATATTTGCGTCACGTTCCAGAGTGGAATATACTAATGGTATCACCTTGGTAAAAGACTATAATTCAGAATCGAAACTTTGCTTGAAATGGTTTTGGACGTGTTCAGTGACCACATCTAAATAGCCAGATACTTCCCCACCTTTCTCTTCCCTATCTGTTTCCTCTCCCCTCCATCTTCAGCCTCGCAGCATACCACAATTGGAGATGCCATAGTCTCACTGGCTCCAGATGGTTAGGAGCAGTCGGGACTCTTGTGAAGTATTCATATTCAATTTGTTTTTAAATTGTCACTAAGAAAGGTAGCATTTTGTCTCGTAATTGAGAATTTCAGGGCTCTCAATACTATCATTAATAATTTTGTTTGATAGAATATGGTCAGAGATAATCCGCTCATATGCCAATGCCAACGCCTTGAAAATTCCGTGTAGCGCTTCCTCATTCCTTAGCTAACGTTTCAGAAAGCATTACAGCGTCCATCATTAGGAAGATGACGTGTAGATTGTGGTAAATTGTGTGTTAATGTGCGTAGAAGTGACACTGTATTGCGCGTGATATTTCATTGTTAGTTTATTAAATTAATATGGTTTTCGGCGTTTTTTAGGTGTAGCCGTAACTTTGGCTAAAGAAGATGGAGCGCAATATGGCAAAATAGTCCAAAAATAAAGTGAAAATTTAAAAATTGAAGATGAATTTAGTTTACCTTTTCTAATAGGAAGACATAATTTTGTATTATGTAAGTAGATGCAGATGTCCTTGGGATACTTTGTCAAGAATATAAATAAGACAAGGAAGAACAAATTTGACAGAATGTAGGGAATTACTTATGCTATATTTTCGGAGAAATTAATTTTGAGGCTTTTTCTGAAATATTTTTATGATAGGCGATTATTCCAAGACTAAGCGAAGATACACTTTAGGCTTAAGGGTCAGATACTCATGGCTCTTTCTAAGATGCTCTCAAAACATTTAGTCTTGATTCTTAACACCAGTTTCCGTCGGCTTTACAGCTTTATTCTTAGGACGGGTTGTTTTAGAGAATTTGAACATTTCTTCGAATTTCAAGTTCTGAGAGATATTCTTTCAAGTTTTGTTATTATTTCAGTTCTGACAAGCAACTAGTCTATAATGGTATAATAACGGAATTTAAATAGAACTTTCACAGAACCCAAAAATGAACTTTGAAATTTCATGAATTGAATTAAATTTGAAACATACGAAAGCAATAAGAATAATTATGTTCTTTACGCGTGTTGCCATTTAAATACGCCTGTTTAAAATAAAATCCAAGAATTATATTACCCGCATAAACATATTGAAAAAACATATTTCTTTATATCAACTTAATCACGAACACCATTAACGATTAACTGCATTTAAAAGCAATCAGAGTATTTTGTGCGTATACCTAAAGTTTCGTGGTACGTAGGACCGGTAATGAAAAATGCATAATGCTCAATCAGATGTAATTATGTACTTGCGTGAAATCATTCCGAAGCAATTTAGCGAGGAATTATTGCATTCTGTTGGATATATTGCCAATATTGAGGACATTATTGCGTCAATTTTTTGTTCAAGCAAAAAGCGCACAGGTTGTTCCAGTTTAGTTAATTGGTATCGATCAAATAGAGTGATGCATTTTTCTGGTAAATCTGATGGCTTCTTTAAAATAGTTTGGTTTTGATTTTATTCCAGTTTATTGGAGGATTCTGGTTTTCTGATATCGTTAAGTGTTCTTGTATTTCGGATTTGCATTGATGGTATAGCACTAGTTTATGGTTCAAGTGAATACGATTCTTTCGTTTCTTATCTTATGTGTACATTTTATATACATACCAGTAATTTTTGAGTATATAAGGGACAAATAAGGAAACATTAACATATATTAACAGTTTAACGAGGAAGACTTAACGCATTTTCGCTGCACTAGAATGAGATACGGACTCGAATATAAGTCAATATATAATGTAATTGTTTTTTTAAGTAACAATGTGCTATACGGTAGTGAATGGTGGGAGTCAGAGACGCCCGAAAAGACATGGCAAGATCAAGTGAAACTAAAACTTATAAAAAGTAAACTTTTACAACTTTTTAAATTAATATTATTTCTACCTTAAAAATAGACACAGTTTTCACGTACAATAGAAATCACAACCTCAAAAATTTACTCTGAACCATTAATTATTAAGTTACATTTTAATTTTTGGTTTTTCAATAGTATTATTATTAAATAAAAAAAACAGTTAAATAATATAACTAAACAAGTTCTACTGTGTAATTGTTATTACGCGTGACAGCTCTTTCACTCTCTGAAGGCATCATCAAACTGAAGAAAACAAATAGAGATCTGTTTCATAATTTGCAGAATCATAATTTATAATGTAGGCGGTCATGAATAAAGTTACAAAGTGACGTCTTAAAGTGAACTGAAAGGTTACAAAGTGATGTTAGTGAAAAGATCGCGAAAAGAGAGGAAATTGGCCTCCAGGCCATCCTACCCCATCATTTTTTGTATTTTTTTTGTACTCGCTCTCAAAGACGTCACCATAACCTCTATTACTGCAGAGCCAGCCGCACAAATTTGTTCATGAACTCACCCGTGGAAAGAGTCACATTCTTCCTAAATGTGGTTGATCAAAAGATTGATATTTTTATGTATATAGTTTTAATACGCACTTAAAAGGTTTTTGGCACTGAAAATACATTGTACAAACGGTACAAATATAACGGCCTAGGCCCCGCCCCATCTCTAATGTTATACAAAAATTGTCCAAAACTAATTAAATAAATTCCCAGGAATAACTTATTTTGAAAATTATAATCATCAATGTAATAAATTATTACAGAAGGAGATAATACTAATAAATCGATACGAAACATGAAACAGAACAAGACACAGAAAAATAAAAAAGGATAACCGTCACAACTAGGAATCGAACCCAGGATCTCATGTCTGATCTAATGTCGCTGTAAGACAAGAGATTCTGGGTTCGATTACTTGTTGGGACCGTTATCAATTATAAGTAATCCTAGTCTAAATAAAGACAATATAGTTTTGAAGAAGACGTTATTTATGTCATGAACCGTTCACAACACAAAAAAACATTAAAAATTATAAGTAATTTTTGGACGTTCTTCAGGTAGGTATCTGTAACCTGCGACCAGCTCCCCTCCATTGTCCTGTTCCTGATCGTGCTAGGAAACTGCGGCGATGAGACCGCCGATTTGACCGCCGATATCCCCGACACCATCGGCGGCGAATCGGCTAATCAATGGGCAGCCGATCGCAAATCACTCATCGGGAATCGTCCCGCTTCGTGTTGACAATATGTAATTAATGGCGGCGAGGTTCCTACGTACAGTATCCATCTGATACTGCACTGGTAGCGAGATATTTGAGCGGAAGATTTTAAACCACTCTATCTGTACTATATTTATGTTTTTTATCGAATGACCAAAAATTGTAAAACCGTACTAGATGTGCTTTTTTAATTGATTATTCAGTGATATGATCGATAGAAGGCGTACAGTAGTTCACCAGGCTTAGCCTTCGGTCTGAATATTGCTGCGATGATAACCAACCTTCGATAGGAAAGGTAGCCGAAGATGATCCGAGCTGTAAAGCAGACAAACTCGTTTTGCTCCCTGCTACCGGAACCAGTTAGACGTTAGACTATGGCTTCCACAATTGAGTTATATTGTGAGGCTGAATGTGGTGGGGAGCGGAAGGAGACGGGGAAGATGAGGAAGTACCTCACTAAGTAAGTCCGGTAACCAAACATGAATTAATGTTAGTCTTTCACTAGGGCGATACTGAGAGCATGTTCCACTCTAGAACGTGCCTCAAATATACTATTTATATTATTTTATCAATTATTTCTGTAAAAAGAGTCCGACATGAAAGCAAGGTTTAAGCGTTAAAACACTTAATTAGTTGCAGTGACAGGCTATAATGAGATTGGACTAAATTTATGCACTTATTTAAAAAAACATTTTATTAAGAAATAAAAACGCTTATCAAAAGTTGAATTAAATTGAAATTAAATATTTTTAATCATGCGCAATGTGTTTGAGATTTCTCAATAATTATGTGTGAAAAATCCAATGCACCGATCTCAGTCTTATTGATGCGTAATATAAAATTATTATCCAATTAAACCGAAAAAATACATTTTATAGTATTTTAAATGCAACCGGCTGCGCCAGGGTAGTAAATCGTTATATTTATTTTTTAAATGGGAATGCACTTGATGATCGGGAGTTTATAATAAATATTTTTGTCCGTCTAAGATTACCAGTTTCTTCGTTATCGTGAGATAATTACAATGAATGTCTTCAGGTCATACGTCCGTTCTATGGGAGACTCTGAGTTATTCTGGCCAGGGAAGAATCTTGTACTAAGCTGCTGGCCTGGAGATTGGCTAGCATCTGCTGTAATCGTAACCAATCACCATTCAGGTACAGCCGACATGTTGTCTCTGTCATGTGGCGTCACTATTATATCTTAAAACTATATAACAATAACTTTACAACACTCTACCGACATCTGTTGGGCGGTATTCAAACTACAACTAACTATCAACACTACAATATTTAATTGAGTAATAAATTATTATCAAGGCGCTTATTTCCAGATTTGTAAATACTTTTAGTGTCGTCACTCTGAAAGACCACATTCAGAATTGAAACGTTGCTTGAAATGGCTTTAAACGCGTTAGGTTACTAGAATCTGAATAGTCAGGTATACCGCATACCCCACATAACTCTTTTTATCACCTTCCCCTCCCTCAGTACCTTTAGTTTTACAACATACACCCAGTTGAGCATGCCATAGTCCCACTGGCTCCAGACGGCTGAGAGGAGTTGATACTTTCGTGCAGTATTCAGATACAAAAATGTATCAATACTTATTTATTTATTTTCTCGCTTATTGACAACTTTAAAAAAATACAAGGATCGGTTTTGGACCTTTACTACCTTTCAGGACAACATCCAGGCAAACGGAGATAGGAATGTTTAGTATTAAAAGTCTGAAATGAGTTGATAAGAGGTGAAAAAAATAAAATTTTTAAAAATATTACTACTAATCTTCTAACTGCTGTTGGCTATCATCAAGGGAATATTTACCCTGGAGACTGTAGCCCGGAACAACTAAGCGGAACTCATACAAGTCAAGTAGGTTTCGAAGCCAAAGATGGGACATTTTCTCTAACATGTCTGTTTCATTTCCCCCTCTCGCTCCTCATGATGTGGCTAAATTGTTGGAGGTTTTCTCTTATTTTGTTTTCTACAAATTAGTAAATTTTAGACATGTGTTGAAGAAAATAATAACCCGTCTTTAATTATCAGCCTACTGTATTTTGAGGTTAGCCCATGTAACCATGTTTCACAAACTAAAGTTCAAAGCGTCTAGTTCCTACCAAGGCGTCGATGATTCAAATTTCAGCAAGCTTTTTTTGTTTCCTTTCTATGCTGTTTGATTCGTACAACCCAACTTCTTGGGTAATTATTATAAATATGGTGAAATTGAACAAACTTTAAACCTTTTTCTGTAGATAAGATAGGAAAAGATTTGATCATTAAGACAGATTATATGGTTTTTTAATAAAAACGTGGGCTTTCTAATTATAAATTGTATGGGACTTCAGGGTATTTTGCTCTTATCCATCTGGTACACAATGTATCAATGTTGAATTTATTTATGAATCATCTAAAAATAAGATGGACTCTTACATATTTTTTAAAGTTTACATGATTAAATGTATAAGGACAACAAAAACAGTTTTAAAGGTTGTCAAAAGTAAATTAGAATATTGAATGAAACAACATATTTACATAGTATTTTAGAGCATGTTTTTGAGAATTTGCTCCAAAACAAACAATTCATACATCATAGAGACGTTATTCTAGCAAATATTTCTTTTCCAAGGAGAGCTTGGGTACTGGAAGCGTGGAAATTAATGGAAATCAGTATATTCAGCTCTTACGAGTCTCAGGACTACAGATGTTTTTTTTTTAATTTTTTTTTTTTATTTGGTACAATATTTTTTACATTTTAAGTTCCAGTAATGTAGGCCTCACTGGGTGGCTTGCCCGTGCTGAGGCCTTCATTTTATAATATAAAATTATTATCTACATAATACATTTAAAATTAAAAATACATAATACATAATAATATATTTAAAATTAAAAAATAATTCATTGAAAATAATCTTGTGTGTTTGTGAGTGATGTGTGTTTATATTGGTTTTGTGTGTTACGTGTAGGTTTTATTTTTATTTTATGCTATGATATTTTGGTAATATTATCTTTTTTGTTCTTTAATCCATTTTGTAATTTTGTGTGTGAATTTATTTTTATTTTCCTCAATTTTAATTTCAAGTTTTACACTGTTGAAAGCTTTTATAGCATGGTATTGGTAGTGTCTTTGTTCAAACCTTGAATTTACTGTCGGAGTTTTTATGTTTTCTTTGAACGCTTGTCTAACTGGTCTGTTAGTGTTATTTTGTGTATGTTGAAATTTATTTTTTTTGTCAAAAATGTAGTTTAGTAGTGTTTTAACGTATAATTGGCGTATATCTAGTACGTCACAGCTGTTGAATATTTGGTCTGTATCAGTCAGTGTATGTTTTTTTAGTATTACCTTTAAGATCGTTTTCTGTGCGGTTTCTATGTAATTGATAGCCGAGTTTGTTGCTCCTCCCCAAGCAATAATTCTATATTCTATTATTGATTGGCAAAGTGCAAAATATATTGTTTTATAGATTATTTATTTATTATTATTTTTTCAGACTAGGATATTTTAGAAATGATTACTGGATTACTGAGGACCCAAGAGTTTTCAGCATTAACTGTGAACATATAATGAAATTGGCATGGTGAACTCAATTAATCCGGACTTTCAGTTTTAAGGTACAGAGATAAATATTTTTCCGCTTATTATGTCGTTAGTATGAGTAATTAAAGAATTGTAAACAGGAAATGTTTTTTATTAAAAAAAGCGAAAGAGTGAAATAATTACAAATAGCAGAAGATTAATCTTTCTCTGATGTTCAATACCATTTTTCAGAAACGAAGAAAAAAACATTATTTATTTAATAAATGTCTTAAGGCGGGCTGCCTTGGATCCCCCGTTTAATCATCAGAAAGGCGCGGGCGGGTGTCGGATTAAAGCAGAAATTAATTAGCAATTCGGCTGCGCCCGCAGAGATGCTATCTCGAACGGTCTGGACCAGTGATGCTGCCTTCAGTGCCCTGATAAACGATGCCAATTATTTGAGTAACCCGCTTCAGGTCATCACACGAATAAAATTTAAAAAATGGCCCGAATAAAATGAAAAATAGCGTTCGTGAAAAATTGCCCAAGTATTTTTCTTTTGAAAATATTGTCAGGGCGACGCATTGGTTGAGATAATTCGAGAAATGTGCGGTGAGGGATTATTTTTTCTTTAATGTGACAAGAACACATTAAACAGGTTGGAACATTTTCAGTTTTCATATTCTGAGATATTAAAATATTTGGTTGGCGCAAAAGTTCGTACGGTTGCTTTTTGAAGAATGAATTAGCACTTTATATGATCCATAATATTAAAGATTATCTATTTCTAGGAATGCACACTTCGGGATCGTTTAAAAATAAGGATTATCGTTTGTTTCTTCATATGTTATCATTTTTACAAATAAATTTTTAACCTCACTAGGACTACCCTGTGTAGGTAATTTAAAACTTTTTTTTTTGTCTTGGTGATAATTTCAAATTTTGCTCCATACTTAACCTACTTTTCCTTGAATTATTGGGATGATTATTGTCTTATCAAATCGATTAGATGGTCGAGCGGTCTAAAGCGTCGAGTTCCCATTATAAGATAATAATTAAACATGTTTCCAAAGCGCCGCACTGTGTTTCACCCCATACAAGATAGATGGTTTGTATATTACTTTGGAATTTTAGAACGATGACGTCATAAGTGTGTTACCAGACAGACAGTATAACAAATGATTTTTTAATTAGAGTGATTAATTTACGGGATAACTAATGCCAGAGTACGTAAGTTTGATTATTCAGATGTGAAATGTATAAGGATGTTTATTGAGTTTAAGGTGCTGTATTAGGGTTCTGAGTAGTTCTGTTTGTAGCTTACTTCGGAAGGTATGTATGTTTTTTTTTAAATATTTTAATGATAACCATTTTAGAATGTCATTTATAATAATAAGTGATTTGTGTTTTTTATGCGGTCTCAAAAAATTATATTTCCAACTTACCGAGAATTTATTTCAGAGAGCATATCAAAACCGTACTCTAATTTAATTTTTTTCAAATAGAACAACAAGTTTTGATATTTTCCCACACGAACCTGCATCAAGCTTATGAGATTTCCAGGCAGGAAGTTTGTGATATTGAGAACTTTGCCCAGTTTGCCAAATACACAAAGGCTTCAAGAAATGTATTATAATATTTGAAAAGCTCCTAATAACAAGTGAAAAATAGATGAAAATGAGAGGCGAACATATTTTAATCTTAAATGTATTTTTTTCTGATAATTTGAAAATACTGTAGGTACTGTTATAAATATGCTCAAAATACCATGTCTGTAGGTATGATATGTAATAAACTCTCTTCCTTTTTGACAGCCTAGCCTAGTACGTTGTTTCATTTCCAAACCCTAAATAATGTCATATTATTAACAGGTAGATGACTAAAAATGTGCATAAATTAATAATTATTTATATTTAGGCGAGTTATAAAAAAACTAAAATTTTTAGATTGTTTTTCACTAAATTACAATATTCGGGTTAAATACACCCCAAAGATGGTTAAAAATACTTACTTGATGTGTTAGAATTTTTACCGTCTTGCTTCTATGAGATGAAACACTGTGCGCTCTTTAGTGATTAAAGGCATTACGTTTTACACAGATTAGGTATGGCTGAATCACGTATCACTTTGCAATAATTTTACAATTGGGTGGCTAATAAGAGAACAGATTTTTAATATTTTGAGTTATTCATTATTATGGAAATTGTGCCAAAAGATACATTGCGTTTTTAAATGGGAGGCGTTCTTATCAATAAAATATCAAGCTTCTTTCTTGCAGATTACAGTTTCGTATTTTTAAGGTTATTTAATTAATTTTTGATTAATTCAACTTCATTAAATATTGCAGTAAGGAACGCAGTCAATTGGAAAGCTTAAATCTTAAGTTGTGACTTTTAAAACTTTATTGACACGTGGCCAGGTCGTTTTCTTCCGTAATGGATTGTGAGTTATAGAAAATTAATACTTTGCTTTGGTATATGACAGTATTACTATTACTGTTTCGAGATTGATCACGAAAGAGAAAATTACTGGAAGACCGGAGTAACCTCCTTACAGGAAGGAGAACTCCTCTCGAACGGTCAGCTATGCGATCTTTAACCTCCTTACATGAAGGAGGACTCCTCTCGAACGGTCAGCTCTTCGATCTTCGTATCTTGTTTTTCTAGAACAATGCATTATGTTCGCAATATGATTATAGTGATTACTAGCTATGTATTTTTGAAAAATCCACAATATCCAAAACAATCCAAATAATAAAAGGCAAATGAATCCATTTTTAACGATGAACTATTGAAAAAAATGACAATACTACAAAATAGCACAAAGGATAACAAATTATTATAAGCAATAGAGCACCTTACCGGACATCAGAAGGTGCGGGTTCAATTCCCGTCGGCGGCGTTTATTTTTACTCGGGAGATATTTTCAATATGTATGGATATTTCAGGCGACTAATTATTGCTTATAATAATTTGTTATCCTTTGTGCTATGCATAAAAACCTTGTCTTATAAACATTAGTTTATCATTAAAAAAATAATACTACAGAATAGAGCTATGATAATTATACCGAGGAAAAATAGATATAAAAAAAATAAAGCAAATGTTAAAAATCTTGTCATTTAAACGAATTATTATCTTCAGAATATTATTTTTATATATTAAATAATTAATGGCGCAAATACGCACATAAGAATAAAAAAATAAATTAAATAAGACTCCCCTTCAGAAAAAAAACCTAGAGTCAAAACTTGTTGACGTACGGAGCAATGAAGATATTTGGCGTTATACCAGAAAATATAAAATTAAAAAAATATATAAACATATCTAAACAAATAAAAAGACAATATAAATAACGAAAATATGTCATTTATTTATTCTTAAAAACGGTTGTATAGATAACTATGTACCTATTTAAAAACCCCAAATAAAGGAATAAATATTTTAGTGTTTTTATCATCGACGAAGATAACATTAACAATGTCTTCAATGAAACATGAAAAAAGACACATAATCAAATGAGGTACCAAACGGTTGCAACTGAGAATTGAACCGAGAACCTCTATCTTACCGGGATAACACTAACGGAGTTGTCCCGGTAATACATAATATCTGTGTTTGATTTCCAATTGCGACAGTTTATTTTCTGCCTTTTTCTGTTTCATGTTTCATTGAAGAGTTGTTAATATTGTCTTATTAGATAATCATATTTAACAATGAGGTTTGATTAATTGTAGATGTGTTCAACTGCACGGAATATAGTTACAAGAAGGCTATAATAACATACCTCAGTAATAATAACAATTAAGTTTAGCATAATACCATTCTTCTGTATTTTTTTATTTATTTATTCATTTAAATTTACACACAGTACAATATGATACAAGATATAATTAAAATATTTTGTAATTATTGATTATTGTACCTTATCAGGTCGAAATTATTGGTTCCTAACTAGGCAAATTGCCCGTTCCAAGAAACCAAAAAATATGTGAAAGTAAGTGTGTGATTTGTCTATGTCTATAATATATCTCATTAATGTTTTAATTTGTGACGTTTAATCGTTAGAATCTTATGATAGAGTCGAACTTGAGCTCTTGTGTATGTTTCAATTGTGTATGAACAATAATTAGAATAATGGAAGATATATATAGTGTGTGATTAGTCTATGTCTATTTATTACGTGACGTTTTTTAACATTTTTTCAGATTCTCCTCTGCCCAGTCCAATCAACCATTTAGTTATTATTGGGCCTATGTATGAAATATTACAAGTTTTAATGTTTAATTCAGGGGGGATTTTGTTGTACAATTTAGGTCCCAAGTATGTGTGTGTCTTTTGGTACTTTGCCGTATTGCTCGTTGGGATCATAAGGTCATTTCTGGTGTGGCTTCTTGTGATGTGTTTATGGTCAATTTTATTAATATTGTCTAGATTTTTATGTACATGGATAATAACCCTTTTTATATAGTTTTGACGAACATCAAGTACATTAAATTGTTTAAAGAGCTCATCGCTAGAGAACCTATATGGTTTGCGCATTATGACTTTAATTATTGATTTCTGGGCCTTCATAAGCGGATCTAGAATTGATCTTCCTGATGCTCCCCAGCCAATGCAACCATACATTAAGAGGGGGTTGCACAGTCCGAAATATATTTTTCTAAGATCTACTTGTCTAATTATGTTTCGCACTGCAAAGAAAATGTGAGTAAGTTTTCTTACCCTAGTTGTAAGATTGTCAATGTGATAATTCCACTTAAGATGATTGTCTATTATAACACCTAGGTACTTGATGTTTTTCACACATTCAAGATCTTCACAATTGCAGTGAGGTTCAGTATTATAAGAGTTACAGTCATGATTATGTGTTTTTATTGTGTGTGTTGTACTAGGTTGTCCCTTTATGGTTGAGCTGAATCTCATGTATTTGGTTTTAGAAGTGTTCAGTGTTAGTAGATTTTTGTTGAGCCATTGTTTTATCACATTAATTCCACTTTCAGCAAGTTTGTGTGTGTCAGTCCAATCATCTCCTTCAAAGATAGCTACCGTATCGTCTGCGAATGTAATAATTTTTCCACCGATTGGTAGCTCGCACAACTCATTGATATAGATTATAAATAGAAGGGGTCCCAATGTGCTTCCTTGTGGTACACCAAAGTTAGTGCCTAGTGAGTTACTCAAAGTTTTACCAGTTTTGAGTTGCTGGCTTCTACCTGCTAGGTAACTATTTAGCCATTTGTATGGCATACCTACAATTCCAATATTTTGTAGTCTTTTGAGGAGTATTTTGTGAGAAATTGTGTCAAAAGCTTTGGCTAGGTCTAAGAATATTGCGATGTTTTTCTTTCCACGATCTATATTATTAGAAATATGTTCTGTGAGTTGTGCTATGGCGTCGTCCGTACCTCTCCCTGATCGAAAGCCGAACTGATTTTTGCTTAAAAGTTTTCTGTTCTCTATGTAATTACTTAATCTATTTTTAAAGATTTTTTCAATAATTTTTGAGATAGCGCTCAACAGAGATATTGGTCTATAATTGTTAACTTGGTTTTTTCGTTGGGCTCTCTTTTTTCACATTTTGTATGGGCTCTGTATAATTTTGAATGCAAATTTTAAAATTGATTACTGTTTCACTGAATTGTTATGTTCATATTATCAAATGTTTAAAATAAATAAATAAGTAAGCTTCAATAGGTTATTTCAATAAATTTAATTTTGTTGATTGGTTAAAACGAAACCAATGTATTAAAAAAACTGTTCTCGGGCGAAGTCGGGTAGCAAGTCTAGGTACAAAATACTACGAGATTGTGTGGGTGCATTATCTAAGATTCAGTGCTAAGGTATTATTTAAAAAAATCTAAGCGTTCATAGATGGCGCTAATTTAATTATTTTAGGAAAAAACACTTATGGCAAGTTACGCTTTACAATATTCAGATGAATAGTTTGTTTGTGAATAAGAACAAATAGTTTTGTGAGTTTAAAACTCAATTCCTTCAAGAAAGGCATACAAATACAATGTTGTGTTGGTAATTCAATCCAATATTTTATTTGTATGCCTCTGTTGAAAGAATTGATTTTTTATATGGACGTATGCATTTCATCTTAATATTTTTAAACATAGCTTGATAAAAGTGTTTTTTTTTCTAAAATAATTAAATTAACGCCATTTACGAAATCATAGCTTAAAAATATATATTCCATTTAAAATATGCTGACGCCTACTCTCATGAAAGTCGAAGTGTAGATAATATGCTTAAAATTGATCCAATTTCCATTCACAACTACAGGGTTTTCCAATAAGAGGTGTTATTTTGATATTCAATCATAAAAGATCAATGGTTTCGTTGCTTGTATGGCACGTAGCGCTGTCTTGTTGAAAGTAAACGTTGTCCAGATCAATAACATCCAATTCCGGCTATAAAAAATCATTAATCATTTCTCGATAGCGCAATCCATTCACCGTAACTGTTGCTCCAGCCTCATTTTCGAAAAAGTAAGGTCCAATGACTCCGCCGGACCATAAACCGCACCAAACAGTCACACGTTGAGGATAAAGAGGCTTTTCAACAATAACTCTTGGGTTTTCCGAGCCCCAGATGCGACAATTTTGCTTGTTGACGAAGCCACCGAGGTGGAAATGGGCCTCATCACTCAAGATGATTTGCATTTGATTCACTCTGTGAAATGTCAAAAAATTAAAGCTTCAAAAGTAACATCTACTGAAATAGCGGGCTATTCAAAATAACACCTCTTATTTGAAAACCCTGTATATACACTACGAACAAGAACAAAAATAAAACGATCGTAAATACATTATTTTTTCAAAAATTATTACATTTTTTGTGTATATAAATGGCACATTAACCGATACAGATTCCTTGATATTACCCATTAGAATGCAGGAACGCGTTGGAATCCTCGAGTATCCGAACCTCGATTCATATTATTAACGGTGGTCCTGATCTAATCCCGGAGATAACGCAGTGCCCACTTAAAGATTTGACATTCCAACATCTTCCCAAAAGGACACCGGTAGCAAAATACACTGTCGGATCCTTTTCATCTGAATCTAGATTTAAAAAATATGTACAAATGTGAAACGGTGCTATTGGACTCGATTCAGACTGGTTATAGAATGATTCAAATAATTCATGAAGGACCAATATTATAATATTTTCCTAAAGCAATCCACGAGGATTATAATTGACTGAGCGTTGCATAGTCCTGTTTAACTTTTTCTGTCTGGAAATTTTGTTTGTACTTTTCGTTTCAACATGGTAGCCGTTTAAATCGTTCAGTAAAGATTCTTCTTTATTCGCATTTTTCAGTTTTGTCGTACATCTGTCTCAAGAATGTTTGAAAAAATAATTGCCATTGAAATAGTCGCGTTTCTTTGAACAAACTGTGTCTTTCAACTACATAATCTGTTAAATAATAAAATAGATAGTCCCGAATCTATATCTGTCATAGGTTTAAATGTTCCAAAGAGACGCACCAGGCACAGAATGCTTCATATTATAGAAGCAAACAACACTAATGCATCAACTTGCGCGATAACGACTTACACCCACTACGAAAAATTGCTACAGTTAGACATTTTTCATGTTTCTTTTTCAAACATATAAAACTAATTCATATTTATTTTTGGCGTGATAAATAATTTTATTTATATTTTATTATTAACAATTTTTCATTTAACTTTTATTAATAGTTTATTATAATTCGAGAGTTTCGTGAACTTATTGGCTATAAAAAACTCTTCTTCTCTCAACAAAAATTCTACCGAATTACAATTTTTTTATATTCTTCTCTCCACACATTTTTTTCCTATTTAGTATATTTTGTTTTTATTATTCATACCTGCATCATTGGAAAGGATAAAGAACTATAATATTCATCCCAGGCGAAATTACCAAGAGATTTTAACGACAACCATAAAAGGTTAATTCACTTTGTACAACTTTATACTTAGAACCTTATAATTTTTTAGTAAAATGTACTGTAAATGTCCAAATAAATTAGGTAATATAAGTCCAATTAACACATCACATATTAAACAAGGAGTAATGTTACGATAAAAGATGCAAAAATTGGGCACAAAAATAATAGAGATAATGTCAAATCAAGACAGGAACAATGTTTTGATGAAGTTTTCACGACTTCAGCCTTATCAATACAAAATGTCATTACTTGCGTAACGACTGACAAAAATCATTAAGGCTTACACCAAAATAATTCAAGGTCCTGACTTGAGTTGACAAGTCTTGCCATTCTGGACATTGGTGAATAGTATTCTTAATTTGTGGAGTGTTGATTGAGGGAAGGGAAATTGAAAGGGATAAGTTGCAACAAAGTAGGTGAGTCAATCATAGTATTAATAATTTTGAAAATGCAGATGAGGTCAAAGTCCTTCCTACTTCATATATTATTATGGTTTATAATAAAATACGTTGGTATTTAAGTACGTACTTACAAATCTTATGATTTCAAAAGAAATTTAGATTTTGGTTTAATATTTTTTTGGTCTACTGAACTACTCGTATATTTGGTATTTGATAGAATGCGATATGCTGATACGCTTAGAAATTAAGTGACTTATTGTGGGAATCTTTGTTATCTAAACTATTAAGCTTGCCAATCTTCCACTAATTATTTAAACCTCACAAGATTCCTCAATTCCACACGCTTCGGGTATTTGGGACTCTTAGTTAATTATCAATAATCACTTTTTTACTCTCAGGTTGTGTGGAATTTGAAGCAAAAAAAAAACTCTCTTCCAATGAACCCTAATATTAGGAAAAGTGCACTGCTTTTTAATCTACAACTATTTATAGAATGTCTAGAATTTATAAATATACCACCCGCAAGTAGATGAAAGCGAGAGTCAAAAACCTTCCAAAAAGCATGATTTACCTTGTGAAAAAATATCCCGATCTTGTAACGTTCTTTATTAGATCTCTGTGGAGAGGTTGTGATGGGTGTTTATGTTTTTAATGGTGTACGTGCTTGCATTAGGTTTTGATCGCTTGGTTGCTGTTCGGTTCCCACTGTTCCATAAGTGTAATAACAGAATGCGATAAATGATATATAAATTAAAATAAGACAACCTGTAATAAATAAACTAGCTTAACTCAATACGCACCGTAGAATAAAACCATTTCCATCTTCCATAAAACCATTTTAAGGTTAATTTTCGCAGTAACCCTTTCTATACCAGAGTTCCTCTTGAGGAACACTAAAATTAATATTTCATGATATTGTCAAAGAAATCGCCCTTATTTTGCGAATCGCTTAGGATGGATATTCCTCAAACGCGTAAATTTTTTTACGTTAGCTTGCAACTTTTATTCCAACGACAGATACTGTAAATTTGGTCACAGATCCCGTTTTGGCGGTTTCGCGTGAACTGGGATCCATTATTATTTTTATATTTTTTATGTTATCTTTATATTTATGCATGTTACAGTGTAATTTTTAAAAAAAACTCTTGTTTTTGCGATATGCTGTTATTCCTAACCAATTAAAAATAACCCTTTGAGATCAAAAAATAGTAAAAATCGTATTTTGAAAAAAATATAAATTATTCAGCAAAAAAAATGTATAGAAAGTGTTAAGAGTTGACGGCTCTCTCAAATAGCATAATTAATTGAAAAAAAATAATTAAGATGGAAAAATCAGAAGTTGGAATAATAATTTTGACGATGGGAATGAAGCAAAATATATGATAGGATCGTATATCCTCTCTGCTTAAAGTAATATGCTACTACACCCAGGATAAAATCCTCAAATCTACTTAACATTCCAAAAATAAATACCTTTCTTGGCCAGAAAAACCATCAATTCCAGGCAATGAAATTATTCAATGTCCTTATGAATTCCAAATTAATTCGGAATGAAATTTAAATACTGTGGAGAAAAACATGTAAAAAACAACGTCAAAATAAAGTAAACATGAAGATGAGGAAATCGTAAGATATTATGAAGTGACACCAACCAACACAACAGTCTACAGTCAACAAACATGAAGACGAGTAAATCACAAGACATTATGAAGTAACACCAACCAACATAACAACCTACAGTCAACAAACATGAGGATGAGGAAATTATAAGATATTATGAAGTGAAACCTACCAACACAACACAACATACAGTCAACAAACATGAAGATGGGGAAATCATAAGATATTCTGAAGAGACACCAACCAACACAACAGCCTACAGTCAACAAATAAAACGTTGTTTAAAATGACGATGAAGAAATCATAAAAAAAATATATTATTTAACACCAATACAACAACCCACAGTCCGTCTCGGAACGGAATTCACTAATGGGGGCGGTGAATGTATTCTACTATTATCATATATTACTGTAAGTGTGATGGTGCTGCAAGTATTCGTACCTATCAAAAGTAAATAAAAATGGTCTTCACACAAAGATTTTGATAAATACCCCCGACGCAAGCCGGTAAACAAAAGTGACATGTGAAAGCCTACGTTGTCATTTCTGCTTACCCTTACGGAGGCGACACGTGACGGTATGTCTGTAAGTAAAAAATTGCAGCATTAAGTGCATACCGCTGACCTTGGCGTGGTATTTATTGTGGCACATGTACCCTTGAGAATCAATAACGGAGCAGGGTTGCCAAGAAAACTTCGATGCTTTTGAAAAGATCGGTGTTGTTTTTATTAAAATTTAAAAATATTCAAGGATGACTTAGTTATTCGAAAATAAACAAATAATTAGTAATAAAAATGTTCCCAAGAGGCTGCTTTATTATTTTAGTTTTATTTATTTGCTTTTATTATTTTTCAATTTTAACTTATATTTTTATTTATTTATTTATATTTAGTAAAATTAGTAGTAAAAGTCTAACTTACAAAATTTAATTAATTTTAATCAACAACATAAATAACACCTGTTGTTAGGTTTATTGAAAAAAATATCATTTACAAATTACGTGGCCAGCTGAAAATATTATTAATTTCTCAAATTTCAGATAGAAGATTTCAATTTCAACAAACACACAGGTTTATATCCTCGACAAAAATACAACTGAAAATATAATATTTAATTAAATTAGTTCCAGATCTTGCACAAATACAGATGAGTATTGCTATTTTTTTAAATATCTCTTCGAATTATTAGTAATCCGATTAAAAACGGGATTGCAGGCCTGAGCGAATGAATTAACAGGTTTCCTGATAAAATTTTAGTAAATTACGAATATATTATCACGATGTTGTAACACTGATCCAATGAAGCTAATGAATTAGCAATACTCATTTTTATACGCGTGTTGACTTTTTTGGTGTCCCCATTAGTATAATTTAAAGCAACGTTTGCCAGTAAACTTCTATATCCCCAATAACATTAAAGGCACATCCCTGTCCCTAAGGACTTATCTTCCTGAACACGTCCCGGCCCGAGACCGGTGGGAATATCCAGGATCTTCCGCGTGTCGGCCCCACTGCACTGCGCTGCAGCACTGTCGTTCAATTTTCATACTGAGGAGTTCCTAAACTTCTCCTTCCTACACTGCTATACCGCAATTTATTATAATAGTATAATTATAATACAGCTGTAGCGATGAGTTGTTCATAAGCGAGCCGCACAATTGAGCAATCTCTTTTAGATTAGCCGTATTCGTAATAACTCTCGGTAATTTTTTTTTTATGCAATAAAACTCCATCTCAATTTTAATATAGGAGACTTTTTTGGCTTGACTGTATTTAACACGTATATATATTTATATTTTATGTATAAGCTGTTTGTCTCTTACCTTTATCTATAAATAAATAAATAAAGTAATCCGTACCATAGCTCAATTGAAAGGTTAATCTTTTTAATTATGATATATTTGAGAAAAAATAGCGCCATTAAAATATTATAATATATTATAATTTTTATTACATACTCAGAGATGTGAATGGCAGACCGAAATTTGGACTTAAATCTACAAACCAAATAAGCTTACGCTGGGAGCTGGGAGCCGTATCGGGCGAGTAGAATTGGGCGAGCACAGTATTCTAATTGCTCATGCGCTCTGAGCTCACGGCACCCGTTCAACTAAGCCGTCATTACTGAAACTGATTCATCCATACATTTTTACTAAATCTTCTAAAATTAGTGCCATATAATTCATATACATATTTTCATTTTATAAAAAATTCATATATTATATATATTTTTATTGAAATGTATTGTAATAATATAATATATTGTATTGTAATAAAGAAATAAATATTAAATATTTGATACTGGAAACATTTTAAATGGTGATTTTGTAGAGAAGGTAGTATTTTTTTTACGATTATTCCTAGTGAAACTTTTACGGTGCTTAGGTTTTTTATATAAGACCCTCCCCGATATAAGTAAATAGTGAACGTAACATAAAGATAGTTGCCAATAAAAATGTGCGGTGAAAAAATGAAGACAATGTTAGTAGTTCTTATTCGAAGTATGATACAGTTAAAAGTGACCGATGGGAATAGGGTCCCATTAGCTCAGTTGGTAGAGCACTGTCCCGGAAAGACAAGGGTCCTGGGTTCGAGTCCCAGATGTGACCGATTCCTTTTCTGATTTTTCTGTTTCAGATTTTCGTTTAGAAATCACTAATATTGTCTTCAATATTTAAATATTACAATTTGAGGTTTTACTCAATAAAGTTATTCCGAAAAATAAATATTCATTCTAGACTTGCAGAAAAGTCAACAGATGTCGCACATTAAAAATAAAAAAATAAGATAGATTTATCTAAAAAGACGCTGTCTGGATTGCATTTAGTTCGGGTTGAATCTTGCGATCATACATAAAGATAGTTGCCAATAAAAATGTGCGGTGAAAAAATGAAGACAATGTTAGTAGTTCTTATTCGAAGTATGATACAGTTAAAAGTGACCGAGGAGAATAGGGTCCCATTAGCTCAGTTGGTAGGGCACTGTCCCGGAAAGACAAGGGTCCTGGGTTCGAGTCCCAGATGTGACCGTTTCCTTTTCTGATTTTTCTGTTTCAGATTTTCGTTTAGAAATCACTAATATTGTCTTCAATATTTAAATATTACAAATGTATACATACATTTTTTCTTAATGTTCTCTTAACTAGTTGCGTAATGCATTGTGGCTGTTCCATTTAAAGTTTTGGTTTAATGATTGCATTATGTAAGTACAAATGTATACATACATATTTTCTTAATGTTCTCTTAACTAGTTGCGTAATGCATTGTGGCTGTTCCATTTAAAGTTTTGGTTTAATGATTGCATTATGTAAGTACAAATGTATACATACATATTTTCTTAATGTTCTCTTAACTAGTTGCGTAATGCATTGTGGCTGTTCCATTTAAAGTTTTGGTTTAATGATTGCATTATGTAAGTACAAATGTATACATACATATTTTCTTAATGTTCTCTTAACTAGTTGCGTAATGCATTGTGGCTGTTCCATTTAAAGTTTTGGTTTAATGATTGCATTATGTAAGTACAAATGTATACATACATATTTTCTTAATGTTCTCTTAAATAGTTGCGTAATGCATTGTGGCTGTTCTATTTAAAGTTTTGGTTTAATGATTGCATTATGTAAGTACAAATGTATACATATATATCTTCTTAATGTTCTCTTAACTAGTTGCGTAATGCATTGTGGCTGTTCCATTTAAAGTTTTGGTTTAATGATTGCATTATGTAAGTACAAATGTATACATACATATTTTCTTAATGTTCTCTTAACTAGTTGCGTAATGCATTGTGGCTGTTCCATTTAAAGTTTTGGTTTAATGATTGCATTATGTAAGTACAAATGTATACATACATATTTTCTTAATGTTCTCTTAACTAGTTGCGTAATGCATTGTGGCTGTTCCATTTAAAGTTTTGGTTTAATGATTGCATTATGTAAGTACAAATGTATACATACATATTTTCTTAATGTTCTCTTAACTAGTTGCGTAATGCATTGTGGCTGTTCCTTTTAAAGTTTTGGTTTAATGATTGCATTATGTAAGTACAAATGTATACATACATATTTTCTTAATGTTCTCTTAACTAGTTGCGTAATGCATTGTGGCTGTTCCATTTAAAGTTTTGGTTTAATGATTGCATTATGTAAGTACAAATGTATACATACATATTTTCTTAATGTTCTCTTAACTAGTTGCGTAATGCATTGTGGCTGTTCCATTTAAAGTTTTGGTTTAATGATTGCATTATGTAAGTACAAATGTATACATACATATTTTCTTAATGTTCTCTTAAATAGTTGCGTAATGCATTGTGGCTGTTCTATTTAAAGTTTTGGTTTAATGATTGCATTATGTAAGTACAAATGTATACATATATATCTTCTTAATGTTCTCTTAAC
This sequence comes from Hesperophylax magnus, assembly GCA_026573805.1. NCBI lineage: Eukaryota > Metazoa > Arthropoda > Insecta > Trichoptera > Limnephilidae > Hesperophylax > Hesperophylax magnus. The sequence continues at coordinate 1,648,307 of JAIUSX010000025.1, read as the reverse complement.
TAGTTGCGTAATGCATTGTGGCTGTTCCATTTAAAGTTTTGGTTTAATGATTGCATTATGTAAGTACAAATGTATACATACATATTTTCTTAATGTTCTCTTAACTAGTTGCGTAATGCATTGTGGCTGTTCCATTTAAAGTTTTGGTTTAATGATTGCATTATGTAAGTACAAATGTATACATACATATTTTCTTAATGTTCTCTTAACTAGTTGCGTAATGCATTGTGGCTGTTCCATTTAAAGTTTTGGTTTAATGATTGCATTATGTAAGTACAAATGTATACATACATATTTTCTTAATGTTCTCTTAACTAGTTGCGTAATGCATTGTGGCTGTTCCTTTTAAAGTTTTGGTTTAATGATTGCATTATGTAAGTACAAATGTATACATACATATTTTCTTAATGTTCTCTTAACTAGTTGTGTAATGTATTGTGGCTGTTCTGTTAAGTAAGGTTTGACCTAGGGTACAAATAATAATTGTATAAACTTTGTTCGGTAGAACGCGCCAATCTAGGTTAGAATTAATCATCTAGAATGTTTATACTTAATGATCTCAGGTGTGAAGGTTCGCAACCAAGGTCGCGTATCAGAATCCTGTTTTGTTCTTAGGGATGGTCTTACATAGTAAATAAAATAAAAAGCGGTGCATAGTATGTTATTACATGTATTGAGAAACATTTATAAAATTATACATTTTGGACTTACCCCAAGACCGACCTGTATCCGTTATCATAATCTACTCTACGAGAGCGAATCACTACGTGTCCTATTACTGAACACTGTGATTTCTTATTGGCGAAGCGACGGAACGTCCCCCGGACTCCATCCAGCGGCTGATGTGACCCCGTGAAGCGTGGATCGGGCCTCCGAAAGGGGCAGGAATATATCTCCCGGCCACATCCACGATCTCCAGCTAATAACGCGGATGTATCCGGGTTCTGAGGATGCTGCAACTTAGGCCAGTAGCTTTCTCTCGGCCGCCGGCCACGTGCGGTTAGTATTCCCAAACATCACACGTCCAAAATAACGAGGCTCCCGCTTGACGGTTTTGCGTAAGCCGAATTTAGGATTGAATATAATTTCATCTCACGCCGGATGGGACAATTATTTACGGATTACCGCTGTCGGCTGATTACCGGATTACGATTGTCGCGTGGTTCGCTCGTACACCATTTCTTTCAAAGAAATCACCATTACCCACATCGGGAATGGTTGTTTAACAGGTTGCGGAAAAGAATCCCGTCGTGCCCGAAGCAAACTCGCATTTTTACGGTACAAAAGAAAGAATGGAATCCATCCATACAACTAATTACTCCAAAATAAAAATCACCGTGACTGTCAGCTGTGCAGTTCACGATCCCACCCGTTGACTGCCCAGCTAAGAAGTGTTTTTGTTTCCGCCCGGTTCAGATGTTAAATTTTTAAATTAAAATTCGAAATTTTACTAAAACCAATACCAGCGACAATCGCCCAGTTCCTAACTAGGTTAGAGAATCGGCGAGGATAAATGTGATGATGCAGAATAAATTAATGAATAAAATATTAAAACAAAAGGAGTCTAGCCCTGCATCATAACATTACCCCCCTCGCCACCAAATGTTTGCCCTCAAACATATAAAATTGTCGAAATAACCTAACCCTATTCTTTCCAGGTTAGTCCAAGGGTCTACTACAACAGAAGAACAAAGTTAACAATAAATATCAGCAGTAGATAATAATCATCAATAGGAAGTATTCAAAGAACAAAAATTAAACCAAAGTGAGAATAGCGAATGAGCGTGCCGCAACTCCGGTCGCACTTCATCGAACGTAAGGCAGGATGAACAGGTTTGCGGTGCAGCCATTCTTACTTAAATAACTATAATATTGTAGGAACTAAACTTAAAAACTTAATCTAAACATAACAACCAATGTTACGTGAACGGGATCCGCCAACACCCACAGCTTGAATATGCTGGGTGAAGACTAATTGACTTAGCGTCATGGACAACCGTTGACGTTACATTTATAACTAACGTAATACCTTAATGTCTATCACATTCATTTTACACAACCAAATGCAAAAATGCATCACTGTCCAAAAATAGGGTTATAAGCCCGTCAGGCAACACTTTTTAGGGAGCATAGCAACCCTCACTTATCACTGACTCTACTTCTCCATAGGAGATAAGAAAACACTTTGTCGATGTTTCTACCTAATCTACCTAACTAGGTCGTATGGGGGTGCACACAAAAGAACAGAGCAGTTAATGAAAATACACAATCTTATTTCAACAAAGAGTGTTAAGCAGTCAACAACCATCGCATAAGAATGGAGCCAAATTAATAGAGTATACAGCCATCAATATAGAAGGTGCAATCGTGTTAAGTGATATGCAACTATTATTAGTGCAGTGATCTAGGTATACGTCCAACAGTAACGAAGGCGTAATCGATATTGTTATGAAACAACTTATGGTTTTCTCTGTAAACCGTTGTTCAACAAAGTTGATAATAGTAATTCTCGCAGGACAATACCAACAAGTATGTAATACAAACTTATAATATTCATAATATGAATTCTATAACAATAGGAAAGGAACATCCCAGGTTACTTACATGATAGCAAGATTTAATACAAAAAAAAAACAAAAATTCATAAATTGAAACATTAATTGTAACAAGTAACACCAGTGTATTTACAGACATAACTGATGAGAAGTAAATGGATCAACAATAAATAAAATTAACGTTTATCGAGAAAAATTTGACTCAGAACATAAGGAAAGGTCTCAGTACATCTCCCCATGTTCTGGTCTTAAGGTTAAATATAAGAAAATATGATTCAAGGATCAACATATCAACAAAGTGGCTTAAAATGTGGAAGGATCGGTGGTGGGATATCGTTCCACATTATAAGTCAGAACCGTACTTATAAAGGAAAACAAGTAAGTTATGTCTCGTTTCATCAGCAATAAAGCGAACAGCTCCATTTTATCACTAGGAGATTAAATGTTCAGTGCACCGCTTGGTGCAGTCTTTAATATATATTCAGGACCCATCAAGACATTTACTGTAAAACAATGACAAAAATATCCGTTAACATATTAATGATGAAACGAGAACAACCAGTGTTCAAGCACGTAATTTGTAGACAATGCTTCTTTGTTTTCACCATCATTAAACGAAAGAGACAGTGGGAATGTAACTCTTTACATTTCAAGATGTTATATCCTAACACATACTACATGTTAAGGTATATTAGCCAATTTCATTACACAAAATTCATAATATTTTTAAATGAGTGTTCATTTGTTCACTTGGAGTCTGTTGTGTACTTAAGTTTAAGTAAATAAATAAATTATTACTAATAAATAAATACTACATTAATTATTACTAATTCTAATAAGGTTTATTTCTAGTCCATTCAATTCGAGCATTCATACCGGAGTTGATGGTTACAATTGAAAATTAGTTACGAGACATTTTTTTGTTATTAGTTTGTATTATTTATGAGAATTGAGATAAAATTATTTTATATATAATAATTTATGTGAGTGCATGGCACGAACCTTTTGATACATATATCTTGAATGAATGAGATCCTTTATATATCGAATGGCCTTGACTTTGTTTATGGGTGGCTCTTTTCATGAGCATAACGTACGACAATATAAAGGCGTGCATGCTTATAATTTAGACTTGTTATATTTGAGAATAATAGCGTGATTTCCAATAAATCACTACAAATAGTATCGTGTGAAAGAGAACATACAACTCGATTTCAAATAGAGTTTATGAATTTTATGTGTTAAGTGTCGTGTTAGGGTTGATCATCAACCTCCAAGAACAACCCGAACCACTCAAACATAGGTATATCTCACTACGAAATACTAACGTACGTACATAGATCAGAGGACAACAGGCCTTTCGCCTCCTGCAGGAAAAACCGTCCACAGGCAACGAATCCCCCGCCTTCCAACTGATGATGCAGTACAGTGTTCCGTACTTGAACCAGCAGCCCAAGTATAATGACCAGACAGCAAGCTTCTCTCGCCCTCTGTCTGTCATGTCTGGTGAACGTGATCGACTCCGGATCGATACGTTGCGTTTGGGGTACAAACCCATCCTCACCATTCGGAACTCATGGACCTAATGGATGGCGAGTTGATACCAGGACCCAGTTGATCAGACCGAATATACCTCCATCAACTCCCTCCAATGATAACGTTGCGTCATCGTCCATACCACAAAAAAAAATTGTGATTTTTTTTTTTTTTTTCCTTAATTCTCCAAGTCTGACACGTCGCGTGTAAATTGTCCATTATTTCAAAAATTGATAGTAAATATCGAATAATTTCTTGTGTCACCGTTGACATTTACTTTATTGAACTTAATTTCACAACAATTATCCAAATTGTTATTATGAATGATGATGGTGATGATGCCCTTGATTTAGAAATAACAAGATGTTCTTTTCTTGTTTATAAGATAAAAACCTTGATAAATAAGGTTAAAAAAAATATATATATATATTTAGTGGCAACCTTGAAAAAATTTGTGGCAACCTTGATAAAATATATGTGGCAACCTTGATAAAATATTTGTTGCAACTTTGAAAAAATTTGTGGCAACCTTTATAAAATATTTATTTCTTTTGCCAGCCCTGGTTTTTCCGTACTATTATTATATTTATATTATTATATTTTTCCGTAGAATATTATTAATTCTCGTATTAAATCCACACGAGAAAAAAAAAAAGAATCACTTTTCAAAATGAAAACAATTACCTAATTAGAATAAACATTTATTATTTGAAATTATTAGCGAAGACGCACCCATGCTATGAACTAATGGCAATGAACCGACTCCCGTTACTTCGATATGCGTTGTTATTTGTGTATAATAATATTCAGTTGTCAACTGCATTAATAAATAAACATGTTTCAATTTATTATTTAACGGTACCATAAAGGAGGAATGATCCCTAACATTCACACAATTCCTTAAAACAACGCACATAAGAAATTCATACAATCATGCGATAACAATTTCACTGCTGTCACTTTTACAGTTATCGGGTTAACATTTAACAAACAAGGTTAACATTTTAGGTAATGTATCAGAGCTCCAAGAGAACAAAATAACCCTAAACCATCCAAAAAAAACATAATCCTGACACACGACTTACGCCGTTTTTTTATTAAAAACGCGGGCAGCCAATTGTTAAGTAAGGTTTGACCTAGGGTACAAATAATAATTGTATAAACTTTGTTCGGTAGAACGCGCCAATCTAGGTTAGAATTAATCATCTAGAATGTTTATACTTAATGATCTCAGGTGTGAAGGTTCGCAACCAAGGTCGCGTATCAGAATCCTGTTTTGTTCTTAGGGATGGTCTTACATAGTAAATAAAATAAAAAGCGGTGCATAGTATGTTATTACATGTATTGAGAAACATTTATAAAATTATACATTTTGGACTTACCCCAAGACCGACCTGTATCCGTTATCATAATCTACTCTACGAGAGCGAATCACTACGTGTCCTATTACTGAACACTGTGATTTCTTATTGGCGAAGCGACGGAACGTCCCCCGGACTCCATCCAGCGGCTGATGTGACCCCGTGAAGCGTGGATCGGGCCTCCGAAAGGGGCAGGAATATATCTCCCGGCCACATCCACGATCTCCAGCTAATAACGCGGATGTATCCGGGTTCTGAGGATGCTGCAACTTAGGCCAGTAGCTTTCTCTCGGCCGCCGGCCACGTGCGGTTAGTATTCCCAAACATCACACGTCCAAAATAACGAGGCTCCCGCTTGACGGTTTTGCGTAAGCCGAATTTAGGATTGAATATAATTTCATCTCACGCCGGATGGGACAATTATTTACGGATTACCGCTGTCGGCTGATTACCGGATTACGATTGTCGCGTGGTTCGCTCGTACACCATTTCTTTCAAAGAAATCACCATTACCCACATCGGGAATGGTTGTTTAACAGGTTGCGGAAAAGAATCCCGTCGTGCCCGAAGCAAACTCGCATTTTTACGGTACAAAAGAAAGAATGGAATCCATCCATACAACTAATTACTCCAAAATAAAAATCACCGTGACTGTCAGCTGTGCAGTTCACGATCCCACCCGTTGACTGCCCAGCTAAGAAGTGTTTTTGTTTCCGCCCGGTTCAGATGTTAAATTTTTAAATTAAAATTCGAAATTTTACTAAAACCAATACCAGCGACAATCGCCCAGTTCCTAACTAGGTTAGAGAATCGGCGAGGATAAATGTGATGATGCAGAATAAATTAATGAATAAAATATTAAAACAAAAGGAGTCTAGCCCTGCATCATAACATTTCCACTTAAGGTTTTGATTAATGATTGAATTATATAAGTAACTTGTTTAGTGGGCTTATGATTAGGGTGACATTTGAGTGGAAAAAATTGGAAACAAACATGTGGCGTTATATGATTTTGAGTTATATGAATTTTTAGAGTTATATATAAATATTTTCCATCTGATATATGCTTTAGTTGTATGATGTAAGAGAAAATCTTTGACCAATTTTCTACCTCTTTTCTTCTCTTCTAAACACATTTTCTGCCTCTTTCTTTCTCTTTTAAACACATTTCCTACCTCTTTATTTCTCTTCTAAACACATTTTCAGCTTTATATGCATGGTGCTGATGGCTGTTTAACATTTCAATGATTTTTTATCGTGTTTTTAAATAAGAGAATACCCTCGACATGTGTTAATCCGTCATTCTATAACTACTTCGTGGCTTGTGATATGTTTAAATGATTATGTATTGTGTAGGTCAACGTACTTTATGGTGATTTAAAATAGTTGATTAGGGAGAAAAGATCGGCCATTAATAAAACAATGTTAGCGCAAGTGCACCTTCCCTTATTTTCTGGTTTCTTTCAACCTTTTATATAGATTGTGAATATTACTGTCCAGGTAAACTACAGTTAGATTAAGATCTACAACCTTTCAGTGAATAATTAAAAAAAAACTTCATGTATTCCGACCATTAACACTGCATCAATATCATCGAAACATCAGCTTATGTGTTGCAACTGTTTGGATGTTTTTCATACAGATAATTTGCATAATGTGATTTTGATAAACATCAAAGAAAAGGTTTCTCATCCCTGCTGCATTTATTTTATTTATATATTAATTTTATTTTCCGTTTATACATGTAAGTTTACAAACATTCTATTAATTATTAATTACAAACATACATTATTACATTTTAATTATTTATTTTCAAATTTTTAATTAATATAGCTTCTATGTACAATCCAGCTTGGATCCATCAGTTGGTGTAGACTTAATGGTATCCGGCCGCGCATTATAATATTGTATTCCTTTGTACAGTAAGCTTATTTGTGTGATGGCTTATTTGAATACAATTTTCTTTTAAAATTATTTTGGTAATAGGTTATTTATTATTTTATGTATAAATATCATCGTATTCAAGGTGAGCATCTGTTTCGCTGTAAGCCAATTTAGTTCCTTTACTATCTTAGTTATTTAAAACAATCTATTTCGCCTAAGTATTATTCTCATTAGTCTTACTGTATTTCGGAGAATTCGCAACGTATTTTGTTCACTGTCATTACATAAAAAAATGGTTGAGCAGTAGTTAAAATGAGGAGTAATGATTGAGTTGTATATAGTGATTGTAGTTTTTTTTGGATTTTTTAACGAATTATCTATGGAGTGAAATATCAGCTACACTAATCAGCCACTGCAGTATGGAGTAAAAGATCAGCTACACTACTGAGCCACTGCAGTAAGGAGTAAAATATCAGCTATACTACTCAGCCATTGACATCAGAAAAAATATTCTGTGTAGCATTTCAACAAAAATAGTAATCTTGCGAACTATTTGGCAATAAAAGAATACGTTTTTGGTACATACTACCTTTAAAAGAATTTAAAATTTGAACATGTAGTCTGATTTGTTTTGTATCTAATGCTGATCTTGCTTCTGCATCAAAACTTAGGACATAAACGATGTTTTTTCACTTCATTTCATCCATTTTAAAATTCCCCACGAGACGCAGACCCAATAATATGCCATTTTCTTTTTCAATTCCCAATATCATCCAAACCAATTTAGATTGCCCGGAGATCTTTAACTATGATGATTTGTTCATTTAAAATTCCGATCATGGTGACATCTCTCGAGCGATCTGATAGCATCTCTGGGTCAGGATACCAAGTCTCAGGAAGCCACATCTCCCGTATCCAGAAGTCGTTGGTTTTTTCACGTTTAAAAGATGGAAAATTTATTGCCCCTTGTGAACGACGGTATTTTGAACGACAGTATATTAAATGTGATTTATAAAGTCGTCATTTCCAATGTATTACAAATAATATAACTCTTGTGGGAACTGAGGATGATTTATGGCGTAAAAGAACACGTAAATCGTGCGTGAAAAAACATTACATGCGTTCGGATGAATGTGGACAGATATTCGAATGCCTTAAGTTATGAAACGTATTACTTTAAACGGTAGATTAAATGTGAAATTTATTTATGTATACAGATTAAAAACCCATTAAGAATAACGAACATAACAATGAATTCGATATTTTGATCCCGAAGACTGCGTTTCAACAAAACATCGATAATAAAGAAGTTGACGATTACTGTTATTATTTTAAATATATCTAAGCATAATCTACTTAATTTGAGTTTATACGTTCTTCGGACACAACCAACTATAATAAAATTATTGACTAACTAATGTACAAAACGGACTTCTGAATAATGACCTGGACTCGCCTGAGCTGAATATTTTTATATTATATTTATATTATCAACCTGAAAATCGATTTATTCATTTATCTACGTGCAAAATTAACGTAAGAAAAAAATCCCCGTTTTCTCGTATACGTGCGCAGCACAAATCAAAATTTCATCAAATTGAAATTCTTCGCTATAAACTTCATAAACATCGAACCGAAGTGACGCATACGGTTCTTCTTTTTTCATATGGTGGGGAGGTCAGAGGGGAACATCTAGATTAGTAAGCCAGACCCAGACGTCGCTCTGCGGACCTCATCAATCCCGCTGGCGAATGAATACAGCGGGCATACTTTAACCACATGAAATATTGAGGGAACATCTCAATCAGATATTGATTTTAATGCATACGCTCACAATTATAATTGCATGAGTGTAAAATGTATCGGTAGAATTTTCTGTCCTAATCCTATATTCCTCTCCTCTCGCCTTTATTAGGCGTAATAAAACTTCTATCTTTTAACCTAAAAACTTTTGTTGACTTAACCTTAATGTATAAATTAATGTCTTTATATTATAAAAGCTCTTTGTTTATCACAAATAAATAAATTACTGACATGACAGCATTCACATTTACGCAAACATAAACTAGATCCATCCCCTTTTCGTTCATCCCACTATCCCAACCACATAGGCCAGTGAAACTAAAAACATGTTTTTACGTCACAAAATCTAATGTTTCCAGGTTTGTGAACCTTCAAACTTAGTTTTGTAGATTTTTTTTATCTTAGTCGATTAACATGAATAAAAATATTATATATTACGCAATAAGGTTCGACATTTGAGAAAGCCTTCGTAATCCCCTAGAAATGAAAGAATTGTTGAAAATTATTAGAAGATTTATTTATTTAATCAAAATATAATCAACTGGACCAACGAAAAAAAGCCTCTTATCTGATGCAACGAACAGGAGATCAGGAGAGCAAAGGGCGATCGGTAAAAAGGTCCGCCACGAATTCTTTCCCAGTTCGTGGCTTGAATTCAATCGGGCCATTAGGGAACAAAAATGTTGTTGTCCGAGACGTTTAGCTACTCATCGCTCTTCTGTGCTCCTGATACGATTGCTGTATATTGTGAAAAAATAGTACGTTCTTGTAACGTTCTTGCCCTGAAGAACGACGTAAAAACTCGTTTTTCCGATAAGGATTGTTGCTATTAGATCTGTGAAGAGGTTATGATGGGTGCTTAGTGTACGTGCTTGCATTAGGTTTTGATCGCTTGGTTGCTGTTTGATTCCCACTATTTCATGTAATAACATAAAAGGACAAATATATAAACTAAAATAGGATAAGACGCATATAACACTGGGTACTGGGATAAGGAAGTGGTTGTCCAATTATCGGTGCTTAATGCCTGCCGAGATACAGATAAAAAAATACCAATTGTTCAAGCATACTCCTTCCCTCTTCTATACAACAGTGATTAAAAATATAACTATGTGACACCTCACAAGAGCGCCTGTATAGTGTAATGACAGGGGAACTTTGTCGCCACCCAGTTCGGCAGCGTTGTGAGGCGGGTTAAGGTGGGAGATGTAAGAAGAGATTTAATAATGCGGGTCTTGAAGAGGCCCGGATTACATGAAGGAGGAAAAGAAAATGCCGGTAGCTTGTTCCAAAGGAACAATGCGACTTACACAAAAACGAGTCGAAGAAACGACCCGTTCTAATAAAGCTGACATCAACTGTGAAGGTGTGTTCCGCTCGTGTCTGTTGTGTTTCACGCACATACCGGGGATCAATGCTGCTAGCTCCTTGGAGCAGGAACAGTTAAAATTGTCTAAAACACCCCAAAAACAAACAACAAAAATGCTTTTGGCCGTGAAAATTTAAAAACTTACTTGTCTAAAACAGTCTGTTAACCACGAATTGTCAATCAGACGGACCGCCCTCCTTTGCACAGGGAAGTAGGTTTATCAAGTATTGTGGGGCTCTAGCCCAAAGATAGCTCCGAAATTCAATTATTGAGCGACTTGAGATTTGTACAGGGTCGGCAGCTGTTCACTATTGATGAATCTGCTAGCCGATCATAAGTTATCCCATCACCTTAATGAGGAGAGAATCCAACCCACTACTCAATCAAGCATAATATCATAACACTAGTTTATATACAATTCAGCTTAAAAAGAGTTTAAATTTATTCCCATCATTAGATTGGTATTTTTTTACCGACAGCAGTTTCAAAAAGAACATTAATGGTAGGGCTGATGGTTTTCATAAACCTCGTCGAGAACAGGCTGAATTCACGATTGTGGCAAAAGTGATCGTCATTATCGACTACGACTTCTCGAATAAAGTGTTTTTACTTCCTGAAAACCCATTTTTTGCAGCCTAAATCTTATCTTGTAACTTGTTAAACAGATATCAATTTGTATTCCTGGCACACAAGCGTTAAATGGAAAAAAATCTCTGCGTTTCAACAGGATGTAGGCATTTGGAAGACAAATAAAAAACTTATTCTCTAACAGGGGGAAAATGAACATGGATTAGGTGTCGAGTATGTAAAACATGCAATGCAGACGTGTTCTAATTTTTTCTCATCTTTCCTCCTGGCTTTTTAACATATCAAAGGGAGGATTGTTGAACGTTCTTTAAATTGAAAACTGATTCTAAGCTCCTATTATATTAAAAAAAAATACTTCTATTTTTTCAAAATGTATTACATTTAAAGAAAAATAAGTTTTTCGATATCTCCAAAAATGAAGAGGTTATGAGCTTTCAAAGTGAACTCAAGTATAATGTATGAAATGGTGTCTCGTGACGTCACATGAGACAAAGTGAACTCAAGTAAAACGTATACAATGGTGTTTCGTGACGTCACATGAGACAAAGTGAACTCAAGTAAAACGTATGCAATGGTGTCTCGTAACGTCACATGAGACAAATTGAACTCAAGTAAAACGTATTCAATGGTGTCTCATGACGTCACATGAGACAAAGTGAACTCAAGTAAATGTATGCAATGGTGTCTCGCATGAATGACTTACCACCAAAGAACCCGGAAAATGTTTCTTGTGTTGTGATAGAGGACTTAGCCAGCTGAGGAATTGAACATACTAGGCCTGGGTGGGGCCCAAACGCGATGCTAACTCAGCCATTGATTGGTCAAATTATATAAGCCGTCAAAATGTTGATAATTATTCGAATCAAGCATATACCGTGATGTCACATGCTCTTCGTATGACCGCAAATGTTGACATTTTGATGGCATCTTGAGTATTTTCCAAAAATTTAAGAGTTATGTTCTCAGGATGTTGTGAAAAATCGTGCAATATCGTTTTGGGAGACGACCTCATTCTATTGCATTTTATTCGCGTATTATACTTTCGTTATTTTTCTGTTGGTTTAATGTCTCTCTGCGGTACACCAAGGTTCGTATAATCACTTCTTTTGTTGGTTATATGCCTCTCTGCAATACACCAGGGTTCGTATCATCGCTTCTTTTGTTGGTTACATGCCTGTATTGCAGAGAGGCATGTAACCAACAAAAATGTACCTGGTGTATTACCAGGGTTCGTATCATCGCTTCTTTTGTTGGTTACATGCCTGTATTGCAGAGAGGCATGTAACCAACAAAAGTGTACCTGGTGTATTACCAGGGTTCGTATCATCGCTTCTTTTGTTGGTTACATGCCTGTATTGCAGAGAGGCATGTAACCAACAAAAGTGTACCTGGTGTATTACCAGGGTTCGTATCATCGCTTCTTTTGTTGGTTACATGCCTGTATTGCAGAGAGGCATGTAACCAACAAAAGTGTACCTGGTGTATTACCAGGGTTCGTATCATCGCTTCTTTTGTTGGTTACATGCCTGTATTGCAGAGAGGCATGTAACCAACAAAAGTGTACCTGGTGTATTACCAGGGTTCGTATCATCGCTTCTTTTGTTGGTTACATGCCTGTATTGCAGAGAGGCATGTAACCAACAAAAGTGTACCTGGTGTATTACCAGGGTTCGTATCATCGCTTCTTTTGTTGGTTACATGCCTGTATTGCAGAGAGGCATGTAACAAAAGTGTACCTGGTGTATTACCAGGGTTCGTATCATCGCTTCTTTTGTTGGTTACATGCCTGTATTGCAGAGAGGCATGTAACCAACAAAAGTGTACCTGTGTATTACCAGGGTTCGTATCATCGCTTCTTTTGTTGGTTACATGCCTGTATTGCAGAGAGGCATGTAACAAAAGTGTACCTGGTGTATTACCAGGGTTCGTATCATCGCTTCTTTTGTTGATTACATGCCTCTCTGCAATACACTAGGGTTCGTATCATCGCTTCTTTTGTTGATTACATGCCCCTCTGCAATACACCAGGATTCGTATAATCGCTTATTTTGTTGGTTACATGCCTCTGTGCAATACACCAGGGTTCGTATAATTCCTTTTTTTGTTGGTTACATGCAAATATGCAATACACCAGGGTTCGTATAATCGCTTCTTTTGTTGGTTACATGCCTCTTTGCAATGCACCAGGGTTCGAATAATCGCTTCTTTTGCTAAGTTTACGAATCTAATACACATTACAATGAAATATGCTTAATATATAAAAAAAATATGTATATCTATTGAGATATACATATTTTTTTATTTGAACCAATTACCTTTTGTCTTAACTAACCAGAACTAACTTCATAAATGTAACAATAGGTATATTATATTCATATTTAGTGAAAAAAAACAAATGGCTGTTCTTAAAATAGATGATAAAGAATTCTCCCTCAAATTAAAATTTCACTCTATTCCGTCGAATGTTTTTGTTCTATTTTCAAACACGTAGTTTTTTTTATCCGACGAACAACAAGTGTGAATTTTGTTTACCCGGTTTTGGTATTTTCTGTGTTTTTACTTGTTCCGCAGCGACTTAAATTCTTACAAACGACCTACAAGCGGAACACATAGCTTTAACATGTTTGTACAGATACTTTCAAATGCCAACATGATAGGCTTAAATACCCAATTGACGTGCTTCTGAAATAAATCAGCTTTTGAAATCTTGAATACCTTTTGTATGAATACCTATATTTAAGTTGGATTTTTTTGTCATAAAAATCCATTTCAAACACTCAGTTGAAAAATTGAAAGCCACGACAGGGGTTTTTTTTTTAATTTTAAATTTTTGTTACCATAAAATGAGCATTTATTCAGGGTTCGAAAATTGTGGGTTAAAAACATTACAAATGCTTTGAATTTCGTAAATTATTGCAAATATTTTAGTAAGTATGTTTTTTTAAATTACCAAAACTACAAAAGTTCACGGCACTTTTTTGGGTTTGTGATTTTATGTAAAGCTCAAAAGTATATCATCATTTTCAATTTAAATTTTTATTTTAGTTTATTTGGGAAAAAAATAGTTTTACATATTTTATTGAAATAATTTCGTGTTATATGGTGTCAAGAATCAATAAAGTTTCCGAATAAAATTCATATTAAATATAGAAAAACATAAAGTGGAATTGACAGAAAAAGTCTAAAAAAACACCGATTAAAATTACATACATATAAAAAATAATTCATACTCACAAACAAAATGTTGTTCAAAGATAATGAAGATAAAAAACAAAATAATGAAAGAAAAACCACATTATGTAAATGAGGAAATATCTTACACACAGCCTTCTTCGAATCCCTTAACAAATTGATTTATTTTTTCCATGGGAATTTAGTAAATTGACCTGAGAACAAATGAAAAATATCATGAAAATGTAATATAAATTAAAAAAAATAATGTTGTGTGTAGTTAGTTTTCGAGTGTTGGATGTTGGTTTAATAAAATACTAGTTGAAGTCCCTGGCGTTGCTGTAAATGCATATAAAAATCTGCCCGGCGCGCCCACCCGCCAGCCACAGACACTCTCCATTATATAAATAGATGGAGAAAAGTTGAGGTTGATCTTTTTTATTTTTGTTTTTAAAAGAAAAACAAACATTCCCGGGTTAAGAATAACCTGACAATATTAATAAAATCTACCACGTTAAGCGGAAAATGTTGGTCGTGTCGTGGCGGAGGACTTAGTCAGTCGAGGAATTGAACGTACGACGCTTGGGTGGGAACCAAACGCGATGCCAATTCAGCCACTGACTGATTAAAGATTAAATCATAGTGTTTTAAGCAAGGAACTTTAGAAATGCCGATACCTTTAGTAATCAAAATTTGGCTTCAAATGGCTAAACAACGTCATTAAATTTCAAAAGATCACTGTTTAAAGCTGTGGAACAATCCCCTAATTAACAATGCAGAATTACAAGGCAGAATTAATTGGAAACGGGAAAAATAATGGATGCGGATGGTTAGAAAGTACCAAATTATTTCGATCTGGTCATTTAACCTTTAGGTACCAGAACGTAAAAATCCCCAACCCTTCAACCGGGGTAATAGGGTCCCCCATTTATAGCGCCTCTTAATATTGCTTATACCCTTTCCAATTACATTAAAATATAAGTTTTTTTATATCTATCGTTTTAACCGGACATCGTCCATCTTCACCCAGCAGTGTGAATGAATCATCATGAAGTAATGCAAAACCGGTAATCTGTCTTCATACAAAAGATGCGTTAAACTAAATTTGTTTGCTAGTACCACGTAAATACATCATGTAAACATAATATGCCTACCAGTACTTCTAAAACCATTAATGCACTAGAAATCATAAGTACTTGTAAAATTTATCATATCGGTTAACATAATCCAGGATTTATTACTTTTTATATTTAAATCTTTGTCGGTACCTTGAGATAGGTATCTTATTGGTACATTTTATTGTTTTATTTCAATCTTTAAATTTTTATTTTTACTTTTTCCTAATAATTTATGGTTTGTACTTTAATACTTTATATTTTAAACTATTCACTTTACAATTTACTTTTATACACTACTTATTACCTTACTTTTTACCTATTTTCTTAAATTTTACTAACATTTATACTGTTATTCTTCATGTTGTTGTACTATTATAAGTATGTCAATTATGTTAATGGCACATGTTGTGCCGTTTATGTGTAAATAAATAAATAAATAAATAAAAAAACAATGAAAAATTAAAGAAATGAAAAAATTTACTAAGATATCGCATAAAATACTCATTTAGGGGATGTGTTTTACCCCCCCCCCCCCATGGTGACGGAGAGTTAACACTCCCGCACCGGACGGGGGGAACACACTTACACTAACGAGAGTTTTATGCTATATCTAAGTTGTTTTTTACACCACATACTCTGTAATTTAGTTAATCCTAAAAAAACTATTTGGTTATCGATCTGCATTTAAAAAATATATATTTTATTTCTAGTTTCTTAGATATTAAATAATTTGTACAAAATTCCGGCAAAATTCCTGTCCCCTGCCCCGCACCTCAGCTTCGTAGCATCGGCTAAAATTCCCCCGTCCCCATCCCCACTATCCGCTCACCACCGAGAACGATCCAGCGAGCTACGAACTGGACCGTAAAAGTTGCATTTTATGGAAAGGGCTAACTCCCGGTCGCGTACACTGCACTACTGGTATTTCCTTTTGCGATGCTAAAATGTTCACTTGCCGGACAAAGATCGGCCTGTCTAGCTTGCATCCGGTAAATGTTTCATGTTTAGAGACAACATTAAAATTATATCTGTCTCTGTTTCTCACATGGAAAAGAAATCGGTCAGAAAGAGACACATATTTTGTATACATTTTTAAGTAATTTGAAGGAACTTGAATAAAAACAGAGTACTATATGGTTAAAAAGTCTATCGCAAACGTCTGTTAAATTTTATATTGGGTTATAGTTGCTAATTCTCTTAATTTTCGTGGTAAATAATTCTCTGCAAAACCGGACTAGTTTCGCCCTGCTATGGGCATCTTCAGACTGGTAAGTAGTTCATTCACACCTACTTATGAAATGGTGTTTATAAATTAATATCTATTTCAGGATTGTAAAATATTTATTCTGTACTTTTAATATTAGAATTTATGTAATCAGTCGGCATGTATTTATTGCAGTTTCTTACGGCATATTTACCAATGTTTTAAATTAGATCATAAAATTCTATGGTTTTAATTAATTTGTGTGAAAGCCGCACAAGAGCCCCAACAGTCCCATCCAGTAGAACTATGGCACCCCCAATTGGGGTATTTTGTGAGGCTGAAGATAGTGGGGATGGCGAGGGGGAGGATATGGGTAAGACAAAGGTGGAAGTACGTGCATATTCAAATCTAGTTACCATATAGGCTTAAGTCATTTCAAGCAACGTTTGGATTCTACATGGTGGTCTTTCACTAGGGCGATACTGAAAGCATCTACCGCCCTGCAACTTGATATTATATATTTTTTTCTTTCATAAATATTACAGCATCCGTTGTCGAAGGGTAAGGCTCTAGACTAGTAAACCGGAGGTCGCGGGTTCAAATCCCGGTGTGCGCAAGTAAATTTTAATCTTTGTGATATTTCACAATTTACTGACTAGAATTCATTTAGGTTGTTGCTTGAAATAACTTTGACCTTGTTTGGTGACCAGTACTGAATAGCCAGCTATTTCCCCAACTTCCTCTTCTCCATCTTCTTCCCCTCGCCACTACCTTTAGCCTTACAAAATACCAGTACCGGCTCGTGACTTTTGGGTCTACTATTAATTGTAATATTTTCACTCTTTCAAATTTTATTTGATTGATTTGTGTTATTTCACAATTAATTAATTAAAATAACATATAGTCTATTTGCGGCACGTTCTAGAGTGGAAGATACTCAGTATTGCCCTGGTGTAAGACCACCATTCAGAATTGAAACGTTGCTCCAAATGGCTTTAGCCGTGTTTAGTGACTAGATCTGAATAGCCAGGTACTTCCTCACCTTCCTCTTTCCCTTCCCCACTTACCTTCAGCCTCACAACATCCCCCAATTGGGGATGCCATAGTCTCACTGGCTCCAGACGGGAGCAGTTGGGACTCTTGTGAGGTATTCACTATAAAAAATAAATAAAAAAAAGTATCGCCCTGGTGTAAGACCACCATTCAGAATTGAAACGTTGCTCCAAATGGCTTTAGCCGTGTTAAGTGACTAGATCTGAATAGCCAGGTACTTCCCCACCTTCCTCTTTCCCTTCCCCACTTACCTTCAGCCTCACAACATCCCCCAATTGGGGATGCCATAGTCTCACTGGCTCCAGACGGGAGCAGTTGGGACTCTTGTGAGGTATTCACTATAAAAAAAAATAAAAAAAAACTCTAGTACACCTAAAAGTTCCGAGCCGCCACTCCAACATACCCCATTTGGGAATGCCATAGTCTCACTGGTTCCAGGGGATTGGATAGGAGCAGTTGGGACTGTTGTGGTGTTTTATATAGAAAAATCAAAAACAGGAATATCTGAGGTTACAGTAAAATATAATTTACTCCACGTTTAAGTTCTAAAAATACCTTTTTTTTCACTATATTCGAAAAATTCGTTGTATTTCGAACCCCTCGACATACAAACGAACCCATTATTTATGGTAAGGCAAACACTACGATTTGACCCTAAATGTAAATATACTACATAATATCATAAATTAGGAATTATAACCTTCACTAACATCTAAATATTCCATAATATTCGAAATAACATCCGTACCTAGTTTAGTAGTGGTAGGTTTTTAAAACTTAAAAATATGTATTTATAAATAGATCCATCATTTACGGACCACCCTGTGCAACAAACTAGCTACGCTGTAATCGCCAATCGCCAGTCGACATTCAGAATCGAGGAGTTATGCTCGTTATCGGCCCGCCTTCCCTGTTTTGTATGGAAAAAGGCGCATTATTATCTAAATTCATTAGAATATTAACTACGACTTTATTTATGAAAATATATTGATAATGACTTCTGAAACACTTCGAATATACTCCCCCCTAATTATTACTAAAACAAATTACACAATATTATGCCATTAACATCCTTTAATAAGCAAAACAAATTGGGGTCTCTAGTGACCCCCCTTCGGATCTTATGTGATTTTTTTCTCTCCGGGACGAAAAGGTTAACAGAGCAAAGTTATTTTTACAATTTTTGTTTTATTGCACTAGGGCGATAGGAACTGATAGCATCTACTATTATAGCAAATATTTATATGAGGAATATTTTTGCAAAACTGACTTATTCCACGTTTTGACTACTGATATAGGTGTCAAATATGTGATTTTATATATTTATATACATGTGTTTTTTTTTTGTAATGGATTGCTTTAATAATATTTGTTTTGATCAGAATATATTTAAATACCATTTATGTTTGGAATAAGCCTGTTTTGCAAGACGATCTTGGAATAACCCTGTTTTGCTATCATTGTCTTGGAAGCTAATTTTGAAACGTCATACAATACAACAGAGAGAAACTTTCACAGAATTCAACAAGGCGGCCATTTTTTCACCTGACCAAATGCCCTGTTTCTATTAGCTTAAATAGAATAAATCTGTCTTGATAGTTTTAAATGGAATAAGACGAGTTTGCAAGAAACAATCGTTTTTTAAATTATTTTTTATACTCGAATAAGTAGCTTTTGCCACATAGTAAGGCAACAATTTTATGTAGAAATAAATTTAGAAAAATATTGCATTCACAGGTCGAATTTGATCAAAATTGGATTAAGTCAGTTTTTCAAAAATAACTCTCTTTTGTGCTATAACTGTACCTCTCTACAAGTGCTATATATGCTATATATGCTTCTAAACTTAATGACCCACACCGGCATCAACCTGTTTCCAGATTAACATTTGATTAAATCAATAATTAATCGGCCATGAGCATTATGGGAACTGTGTTACGGGTCGGAAAACAGTCAACGCGATGGGAAAACTGCGAGAAAATGCTGTTTCGTAAATAATTATTTATGAATGAACACACATTCTTTATTACGTTTGCCATGTCTACGTTATTCGAATACTGTATTCCAGAGTTTCCCAAACTGTTATATGCTATAACTAAAATATGTTTTATATAATATTATATGGCATGGTGGGGAAATTAAAATTAGTTTGATTGTTTAAAAAATAATAAATTAGTAATTTTTTATTATTTTTTTTTATTAATTTCAACGCCCTGGTGGGCTTTTACATAACAAGTTTTTTTACATAACAAGCTTTTACATAACATAACATACAGAAACATTTTTAAATGGAAAAAGATAGACTATAAAAATAAAAATAAAAGTAAACATAATATGAAAGGTAGGTAGGTGAATAGATAAGTTAAGGTAGAGTTAATTCATTGCAATAAAAGAGAAATAAACTAATAGTAATGTCGTGCATAGTTTAAAAAAATAATAATGGTACTGGAAAAATTAAGAGGTTTATTTTCAACAAAAAAATTAAGTAAAATGTATGCGGTTTAACCACGAAATGAATGTTTTTTTTACCTCATATTATAAAATTTCTTCTGAAGTTTATCACTTTGTGATGTCATTATTTATTTTATTAAAACACAAATAACCTTTTTTACATCACCCCACTATATAATATTTCAGAAGTTCGCAAAATATTAAGTCAATAATTTTGAATAACCCTGTATTTTCTTGCAAAATATTACTTGATATGATGATAATTTAACCCAATAAATATAATGATGTGAGTATAATCAGGGTGTATGTTGTATATGAGAAATTACGATAGTTATATATGAAAATTGGTGTGCAAAAAGGTAGACGCTTAAAATTGGGAAGAAATTATTTAAACAAATCACGGAAAGCAAACACGTCGTGGACAGACATTATAATTAGAATAAAACATGTTTTGTTTAATGACACTTGATTAATATATAAAACCAACTTATTCATCATGAATGGTTTAAAAAATAACATACCTACGTACAATTTGGTAACTCATCGAGAGCCACAGTTTGAAAAACTTTGTTGAATTCAATTACGAAGCTTGTTTTCTACGAGATTGCGATATATATAGGCACTGGAAGAAATAAACGTGTTAAATTATCATTGGATTCATTTAATTTATATTTATAAAGGTAAATATAGAAACGATGGTTAATTTTATATCTATATGTTTGTTGTATAAAATAATGCAATTTATGACCTAGTCATTTGAAGTGTCAAATTAAATAAGTCGAATTAAATATATAGAAATAATAATTAAAATATATAGTAAATTATAGAAATCGAAGCCAGAGAGATATGATTGTAGAAGTACCCGGCCATTCATACATGGTCCAAGAACATAAATAATACATCTCAAGCACCGAGCATAATATCTCCAGAAGTGTGGTGTATGCCGTTTTGAAAGTTATTTATTCACGTAAGACTTTTCGACTTATTTTTATTAGAAAGCATTTTGGGGTGTTTACTTACCACAACTAATTATTTACTTCAAGATCATAACAGAGCTGGTGCAATGAATAGTAATATGCGACCTTGAGGCCAATGAAAATGATTTCCATTCAAGGAAGAATTTCACCTATTTCACCCGAGTGAGGTAAATTTATCTTACTTTGGACTCACAAAAAATTTAATGAAACCATTTAAGATGTTTTATGCAAAAACAGGCACACCCAAAAAACGTCGAACTGAGATAGGAAGGATTGAAAATTCAACGAAATTTGGAATTTAAAAAACAAATTATTGTAGAAAAAGTAACAGTTTTAACAGAAAAATTAAGGTATAAATAATTAAGAATGATTGCCAAAGATTTTCGAAATTATCCACCAATAAAAGAAAAGATGTGCAGAATTTGAATAATAAAGTCTCTCGTCTGCGGGCGCCCTTATAGTAAAATAATAGCATATAATAATAATAATATTTGGATGATTTTTATAGCGCCATTTATGTGCAACATCACCTTAAGGGGCTGTCTATCAAATATGTACAGGGTGCGGCAAAAGTAATCACACGATGTTCTTTTGCTGTAATTTTTTTAAAATAATAAACTTTTTTACTGCTTGCGGAGTAAACCGATTCATGTCTTGTTGACATTTGGCGCCATTTACAAAAGTTATAGCGTTTTCCAATAGGGTGATTGTTTTTGCTCCACATGTTTATGATTTGTATTCTGCGTTTGTTTACTTCACAAATGTCAAAAAATAATTGACATTTGGCGCCATTTGCAAAAGTTATAGCGTTTTCCAATAGGGTGATTACTTTTGCCTCATATGTTTGTCGATTTATATTCTGCGTTTGTTTACATCACAAATGTCAAAACCGAATTGACATTTGGCGCCATTTGCAAAAGTTATAGCGTTTTCCAATATATTGATTACTTTTGCCCAACTCTGTATGTATAAGTCGATCTCGACTGAATTGAGGATTGGGAATTTTTTGCATTAAGGCTCCGTAGTAATCATTCAAAAATAAAAAAAAGAGTGTTTGAAGATTTTGCGAGATATAAAAAAACGATAATAATTTAGATAGATATTTAACTAAACCCGACTCTTTTAAAATAGAGCAAAAATGTTTATGTAGCATTTGAAGATACACTGTAATTTATTAATACCGATAACATATTTATTAACATGACAGAATGAGTTTTTTATAATTTTCTGAGCATATTTAGCGATTTTTTTGTATCGAGGGTTTGTCGCGTAATTACCGTTTTGGTTATTTGGTATAGATATTATGTTAAAAAATAACATATTTAATTTTAGGGACTAAAAAACTTTAAGTGTTCAAGATAAATATGTTAATAATCGGTAGAAAATCGAAGTGCGGGGGCTTAAGGGTTATTTATAAAATTTTTAAAAAATTACATCACATTTAATATTCTGATTTTAAATTCTGGTTTTCCACCAGGGGGATACTAAGATAAATCTTTCGATTTGGAATATGGTTCAAATATCATGTGCGTACTATCTTAAAATTTATTTAAAATCTGCATGTCAAAATCTCACCTTTTTGGCCACTATTCAGTACTCACTCACTAACAAGTATCTATCACCGACATTTAGCCTTAAAGTTAAGGGAGATGCAGAAAGTTTATTTTTTTTAAATGTAATTTTATCGGTTGATCGAGATAATATTACGAACTAATTGTAAAGAAAATAATTATTTTAATCGTGACTCGGCTGTCAAAAAGCAGGAACCTTATCCAATATCAGCGCGGAGATTTATTCCTTAAGACAATGTTATCAGTGTATTTAATATGCTCTATATTGCAATTGTTATGCAAAAAAAGGTTAATCAAATGCAAAATCATTTGCATGACTGTACCCTGTACAGTGAACCTATCGAAGTTTAATGTAGGGGTGTGTAAAATGACAAAATACTATTTGTTATAATACTTTCAATCAAAAATAGTAATTTCGGTTATCTGTTCGTTAGTCTTGTACGAAATCTGGTTCAATAAACTCAAATTTGCTTTGAATCTAAGTGTTATTTTAAAAATTCAATCTGATTGTTTGAATAATTCAAACAAGTACTTGAATGGTATTTTGTATGGTATTTTATTGAAGAAAATTATTATATTTTTTGTTCTATACTTGAAATGCGTATTTCTTCTGTTTAAATTTCTTAGTGTTAATCTTGATAATATTATTTAATTAATACCATTCCTCAAAATATGAAAAGTACATACCTATTCGGTTTCCCCTCATACCAACCCTTTCATTAGTTTGTCCTTCGAATAAAAAATAAAATTCAAATACAAAACTTTCAATACCACCATGTTTTTGAAGTGAAACTTCTCGTCGGTCTCTCACCGTAGTCGCTTACTGAGGTGAGGGAGCCACTGACGAACGTTCTCTCTCTCTCTTCTCTCTTTTCCTCTCTCTCTAGCCAACGACGCCACGCCAGGCATCAGCTGCTTGCCTCGTGTTCTGCGCGGTGAGTGTAATACGAGTGAAATACGTAATTGATTGTGGTTTATTCGAATTGAAAAGAGAGAAAGAAGAATATTTTATTTGAAATGAAAAGAGAGAGAGAGAAGAATACTAAAAGTTTCACTTCCGTCGTGCGTAGGCTTGCCACACACTGTATTTTTTATTGTGTGGGTACTTACTGCCGTCACTGAAATGAATTGAATTATGAGGACATAGGGAGAAAAATGAGTACTGCTAATTTATAAAGAATCTCTTCAAATTATTCACAGTCAAGTTTAAAATGGGATTGGTGGACCTTAACGAATTAATTCATAGATTTTATGATAAACTTTTAGTAAAACTCGAATGTATTATAATAATAACATGGTATTTATATCGCGCAGTTTAGTGTCATTTCACTTCAAGTGCGCTTAACTATAACAAACATAAAAATGGTAATTCAGTATTAATGGTTCTTAAAATTATTCTTACAGTGTGCAATACCCAATACAGATCTAGTATTATAACACTAAATACACTGTTTATACAAAGTGATGACAAAACTTAGAATAACAATAACATCAGGACAGGGCAAAACAAGAATATTAAAACTAAAACATAATATAAAACAGGAGGCAGTTTGTGCTCAGAAATGAAAATCTTCTGAGCAGACATTTTAAAAAGGTACAATAAGGAGACAACCGAAACCAAATAATTACCGGAAGTTTTAGAATATGACTTATTATAAAATATTGCAAAGTAGTTAAGATTTATGAATGGAGAGATTTTTTAAACAATTTTGTTTTTAAAGCCCGTTTAAATTCAGCCAAATTCTGGAGATTAGTAAAAGCTGAGGGAAGTC
Organism: Hesperophylax magnus; assembly: GCA_026573805.1. NCBI lineage: Eukaryota > Metazoa > Arthropoda > Insecta > Trichoptera > Limnephilidae > Hesperophylax > Hesperophylax magnus. Next base: position 1,623,894 of record JAIUSX010000025.1, on the reverse strand, counting down.
TATTCCAGATGAGCGGGCCTGTTACACTAAAAGAACGATCATAGTAAACGGCTCGATTTGACCTAGAGTGTTCTATTAGACAATTACTAACATCTAGCTCTGCTGACCTTAGAGTAAGCTGTCTATTGCTTAAGTTTTTTCGGACACATAGTTCCGATATGCTTTGAACTTTGAATCCTTTAACATTGACGTAACGTCCGGCGTTCCCCAAGGAGCTCATTTGGCCCCGCTTCTCTTCAACCTTTTTATTAACGATATCACCAAAGTTTTTTCTCATACACGCTTCTGGCTTTTTGCGGATGATAATAAGATTCTTCAGATAATTAAATCCTACCTTGACTGCTTACATTTTCAACGTGATATTGACTCGTTTAATAATTGGTGCAAAATAAACTGCATGGAACTTAATGTTGATAAATGTAAAATTTTGTCCTTTTATAGAACCAAAAAACCTATTCAGTTTGATTATAAATTAAACAATGTTTGTTTATCTACTGTAACATCTATCAAGGATCTTGGGGTCACTCTAGACTGCAAACTTTCTTTCCGTGAGCACATTAACAACATTGTTAACAAATCACTTAAACTACTCGGCTTCGTTCATAGAATAACCTCTGACTTTAAACATATAAGTACCCTTAAAACTCTTTACTGCTCGTTAGTTCGCCCTCACCTTGAATACGCTAGTGTTATTTGGTCTCCTTTCTATGCTGTCCACATTTGTCACATAGAATCCGTACAACATCGCTTCCTACGAGGAATCGCTTGGAGGTTGGGTCTTGAAAGAGGAGAGTACTCATATGATGAAGTTGAACAAACTTTAAACATTTCTTCTTTGGAGAAACGTAGAAGGGACACTGATCTGATTTGCATATTTAAGATTATCAATGGTATTACAGACTCACCTGCTTTGTTGCAACTTATCCAATTCAACATCCCTTCCCGTAGACTCCGAAATAATGAATTGCTGTTCGTCAATCAACATTCTACCAATTATGGATACCATTCTCCTTTGTCCAGAATGTCGAGACTTGTCAACTCACTGTCAAGTCAAAGCATTGAATTTTGTGGTATATGCCTAAATGACTTTCGACAGTCAATACGCAATGTCTAATTTCTAATGCCCTTTGAACCATCTTCATGCTTTGACTTATTATTATATCCCATTCTTACTTTTATATTATTATTGTCATTATTATTGTCTTCGCTCCTCATTTATATATGCTCTCCTTTCACTGTCATCTCTGTTTATAAAACTTATTCGTGTAATTAATATGTTGTTAATGGACTATTTGTCCGTAAATAAATAAATAAATAAATAAATAAATAAATAAATTAAGCAGATCTTAAACTCTATTCTTTCAGGGCATCGAAGCCAGTGAAGGCGATCCCTTAGAAGTGGGGTTATACGACAATACTTAGGACGGGTTGTTTCGGAGAATTTGAACAATTCATCAAATTTCAACGTTCATTTCCGGGTTCTGTGAAAGACTTATTTAAGTTCTGTTTTTATATCATTGTAGGCTAGTTGCTTGACAAAACTGAAATAAAAAGAGAACTTGAAAAATCTTTCACAGAGCTTGAAAATGAACGTTGAAATTTGATGAATTGTTCAGATTCTCCGAAACAACCCGTCCTTAGATTCACCAAAAATCATTCTCGCCGCAACATTAAAAACTGACTGGATTCTAAGGATTTGTTTCTGGGGTAGGCCGGTATATGCACTATTGCAATAGTCCACCCGTGAGACGACGAACGAATTTTATCACGTGTTCGTGAAATCCTAACATTTTCGCATTTTGCCATTTTATATATTATCAAGGCAAGTGCGTGAACACAGCACACACCGATGTATTAATCCGATTAACAATAATTGGAAGAGATTAATAATAAATTAGCAATATTCAGTTTTTTCCGTGCAGTAGACCCTTTGATCTGTCTTTTGTGTTCCATGTGTAGGAATGTATTTAAAAAAAAATTATAAAATTTCATTTCAAAATCAACACCCTGTATTAATATTATATAAGCCCGTGATATATAGGTATTTACATTGTTGTGGAGTAACTGCTACAGATTCGAACAAAGAAAGCACGTTTTTTTCTTCTTTTTATCTCAATCTACTTACATCCACACTTCCCATGCACATCCCTACTAAGAAAGGCACAAACTATTCCTCTTCCCCGGCAGCATCCTTATTATTTTCACTCAATATCTTTTTACTCACAATGACCATTTTATCATCTAATTTTAGGGTTTTGTTTATTTTAGTCCACTTCTGCATTTCTCCGGGTATTTTTAGTAAGGGGTCATATGGACAATGTTTAAAGTCGTGATTTGTATTCGGGTAACTTTTGTGCTCCTTGACAATAAAAAAAACGCGAACATTCGAGCCTTTGTTAAGGAATTCATTTTATTTTCTCTTAAAAAATAAACACAGAGCTACTATTATTGTACAGAAGTGATTTTTAAATGGTTTTTTTCTGGTCTCTTGTTGGTACATATATTTATAAGGTCTTCTACACGTATTCTACACTATTGGTGAGGTTTTCGGATTGAATAACTGATACAATATTGTATTTGTATGGCTTGACCAAACTATTTATTCCTACTCATATTGCGTATGTACGGGCGCAAACAAATAATTCAAGTCAAAAACATATATTTCCAACACAAAAATGTAACACCACTTTTGCTAAACATCATTGCATATATCTAGGGAAAAAAATACTTCAACAGCCTACCCGAAAATATCAGAACAATAGAAACACTTACTAAAAGCAATTAAAGAGAAGTTCAATGTTAACATACCAAAATGATGAAAATATCGTTATAATTAATTATAAATTTTAATATTCATAATTAAAAACACTAAATATTCTTCATCTTGATGCTTACCACCCTTCTAGAGACAAGCGCCAGCTTCTATAGAAGAGGAACATTAAAAAATCAAAAACAGTGAAAACTAATTGTATGAATTATTTTAGTTAACATTATTAATTATACTCTGTAAATTGATTAATTTTTAATAAATATTTAATTAAAAATAAAAAAATAAAAAAAATTCTTCCTAATATTTTAAGATATAACTTGCAAAAAGTGTATTTTAATAAAATATTTAAATAAACGTCATCTATGAACGGGTAGATTAAAACGTACGTTGCGTTTAACCTTTAACACCGTATTTCTTGAACCTTACCTTGACTTGGATATCGTAGACAATCATCGACCTTTCATTAGTCAGGTTCAGTTTATCAGATTCAGTTAAGGGTTAAATTAAAACTATTCAGAAAATGCTCGTTCATAGATGGCGCTAATTTTAATTTTGGGAAAAACACGTTTTACTAGTTACGATTCAAAATATTACGCAATATTGACTGCCTCCGTTGTCGAGGGGTAAGGCTTTCCGTACCCCTTGACAATCAGAGGTCACAGGTTTAAATTCTGGCGTGCTCGTAAAATTTTATTTAAATGATTATATTCATTATAAAATAATATCGAGTACATGTAATAATTGCGGCAAGTTTTAGAGTGGAAGATACTTTCAGTATCGCTCTGGTTGAAGACCGCAATTCAGAATTGAAACGTTGCTAGAAATGGCTTTAGCCGTGTTTGGAGACCAGATATGAAAATCCTTCCCATTCTACTTCTTCTCCCCACTACCTTCAGCCGCATTTTCCGCTTCAACATACCTAATAGGGGATGCCATAGTCTAACTGGCTCCAGAGGGTTGAGAGCAGTTGGGACTCTTGTGCGGTATTCACATTAAAAAAACCAAAAATGGATTAAATCACCGAAAAAATATTGTATTTATATTCCTAATTTATAATGAATCTCTTCAAATTATTGGTAATCCGGCTAATGAATGAATCGACAGGTTTCATGAAAAAGTTTTAGTAAATCACACATTTTCATGAAAATCAAATATTTTAGCTTTCCGTCATTATATATTATCTAGGCAAATGCACGTACATGAACACGTGTTCCGGTATTATAAATTAACTAAAAGTTTATCAGGAAGCGGCCTTCAATCCCATATTTAACCGGATTACCAATAATTTAAAGAGATTCTGAATAAATTAGCAATACTCATTATTCTCATTGAATGGTTAGCTTCCAATACATTGATAAAGTAACTCGATTAACTTGACTTTAAACTACAAGATGACTGAGTTAAGAGTAATGGACAGAAGATCATTATAACCTGTGGAGGTTCCCTCGGCATCCCATCAATCAATCGGTCCAGCCAGTGCCATTGGAGCCGTGGTGTTCACTTGAATGACAATCCGTGGACTTGATTGATCTTCTATGTTCATTCTTAATGAAAAAATGGAGCATCGTCAAAGAATTTAACGCTATCAGAATGTACTTATAGGAAAGAATATATTTTTATTTTCTAGTATCTCAATAATATCGACAAGCATCATATTTTACGATATCTCTTTCCGTCGCTTTCATCAATAAACACTGTGCGACCATTAAGAAAACAATACAATTATCGGAAGGTCAATTGAAAATATTAAAAAGAGATATTAATAAATTCCGAAATATTAAATATACATAAATTCTCATAACATATAACATATAATTCTAATAACATGAATTCTCTTTAGATAGTAAAATAACATACTTGGTTTATACCAAAAGTTAATTTAAGGCCCCGTAGTAAGCGTTCAAAGATGGGGAGATATGTAAATACGGAAGATAGAGGGAGCGCGCTAATATGAAAAAACAACAATAAATACAACATGAATTCTCTTTAGATAGTAAAATAACATACTTGGTTTATACCAAAAGTTAATTTAAGGCCCCGTAGTAAGCGTTCAAAGATGGGGAGATATGTAGATACGGAAGATAGAGGGAGCGCGCTAATATGAAAAAACAACAATAAATACAACATGAATTCTCTTTAGATAGTAAAATAACATACTTGGTTTATACCAAAAGTTAATTTAAGGCCCCGTAGTAAGCGTTCAAAGATGGGGAGATATGTAAATACGGAAGATAGAGGGAGCGCGCTAATATGAAAAAACAACAATAAATACAACATGAATTCTCTTTAGATAGTAAAATAACATACTTGGTTTATACCAAAAGTTAATTTAAGGCCCCGTAGTAATGGGGAGATATGTAAATACGGAAGATAGAGGGAGCGCGCTAATATGAAAAAACAACAATAAATACAACATGAATTCTCTTTAGATAGTAAAATAACATACTTGGTTTATACCAAAAGTTAATTTAAGGCCCCGTAGTAATGGGGAGATATGTAAATACGGAAGATAGAGGGAGCGCGCTACTATGAAAAAACAACAATAAATACAACATGAATTCTCTTTAGATATTAAAATAATATACTTGATTTATACCAAAAGTTAATTTAGGGCCCCGTAGTAAGCGTTCAAAGATGGGGAGATATGTAAATACGGAAGATAGAGGGAGCGCGCTAATATGAAAAAACAACAATAAATACAACATGAATTCTCTTTAGATAGTAAAATAACATACTTGGTTTATACCAAAAGTTAATTTAAGGCCCCGTAGTAAGCGTTCAAAGATGGGGAGATATGTAAATACGGAAGATAGAGGGAGCGCGCTAATATGAAAAAACAACAATAAATACAACATGAATTCTCTTTAGATAGTAAAATAACATACTTGGTTTATACCAAAAGTTAATTTAAGGCCCCGTAGTAAGCGTTCAAAGATGGGGAGATATGTAAATACGGAAGATAGAGGGAGCGCGCTAATATGAAAAAACAACAATAAATACAACATGAATTCTCTTTAGATAGTAAAATAACATACTTGGTTTATACCAAAAGTTAATTTGAGGCCCCGTAGTAAGCGTTCAAAGATGGGGAGATATGTAAATACGGAAGATAGAGGGAGCGCGCTATTATGAGAAAACAACAATAATTAAGCGAAAATTGTGAATATTTTTATTAAAATACGACTCGTTTGAAATAGAGCAATAAATCTCTCGACAAATGCATTAGTTACATTTAAAGATAGACTGTGATTTTTTTCATGCCTATAACATATAAAATAACAGAAAAAACGAGTTTATAATAATTTTCGGAGCTTACTTTGTGATTTTTACTGTCGAGGAAATTTCATATTATTAATGGTTCTGCATAAAAAATTTATAGATATTATCTTCAAAAATATTTTTTTTTTGGTATTTAAAAACTTAAAGAGTTAACGAGAAACTAAATCGGTATAAATTGGGTATGCGGGGGCTTAAAAAATATAATATAATGTAAAGATCAACAGATTACTGGCTATTAATATTGGTGGAACATTTTCATACAATTTCCCTGCTACGAGTGGTGTTCCCCAGGGGTCAGATTTAGGTCCAATCCTGTTTTTATTATTTGATAATGATTTGTTATACATTTTCAATGATGTTCAAATATTAATGTTTTCAAAAGACCTATAATTATTCAAAGCAATCAGAAACATTAACGATTGCCATATATTGTCAAAAAACTTGTTGAGATTTATTATATGGTGTCATGATAACCGCTTGCAACTTAACATAAGCAAAAACTACGCACGACGGCTCCCTAGAAAATCTGAGATGATTCAACTTGGCTGGCGGTCGGGTGGTTGGATGGTAGTTGACCGCTCTGGCGGTACAACCGTTCAACTTGATAGTCACGCCCCCTTATCAGTTGTAAAGCATATCTACATGGTTCAACTTTACGTTCAACTCAATCAGATTTATAAAACCACTCAACCAAATTGAAAGGTCTGTAGCACCCATTAGGTGTTGTTCAAATTGATAGGCAAAAAGGACCTTGCGTGGCTTTACTCTGTTTCTACATAAAAACAATCTGACACAATCAGTTCAGATAAAACGGTAAAACCAAAAAAAAACATTTGAGAACCAATAAAAGTTATTTTGTGTGTGCTATTTGCATATCGAAATTGATGCACTCTATTTACTGCGCATTACCTCACGGCCTCCGAAACAGTATTTAAAAATACGTTTAGGTATGTCCATATGAATTAAACAAATTGCATACAAAGGGCATACGAATTCCTCGTTACTTTGTTTGGCTCTCGGCTCGGGGCGGCAGAATGGGAACACACAGAAATGCTAATGAAACAAAGCCTTATCGAATGTTCTGGAGCACAATGCGTTCCGAATAACGCTTTTAATTAAAGATCGCCATTATCAGCTTGTAATGGAACACGTGCGGCGAGCTATGGCCGAGATTATAGAGGTATTTGTCACTTATAATAATCCGCGCAATTAATTTTAGGTTATCTGATCGATAAAGGAGCGTTTGTATAATTACTGTGGGTGTTTTAAACATCGTCAAAACTTAACCGGCCTTTATATCGCCTAATGAGCGTTTTACACGAAGATTTTTTCATACCAATCCACATATGGACGACAGATCTTTACTTTACACGATCATTATTTTCAATCTCGATTTTATACTAGTTCGTCAGAAAATGACAACACCTTGAACATAACCATAGATCACACGAAAGCATATTTCATCTGCCTCTGCTGTCGAGAAATTATCAAAAATTTACGCGTAATTCATAATACCGAACACGACCAAACAGAAATACAATGTTCAAAACTGTTATAGTATTTATATCAATATACTTTTCAACAAAATGTAATAACCTACGTAAAACAAGATTTCAAATAATATCTGAGATCTTAAACTGTACGAATCAGTATATATGAAAAGACGTCCAATTAGAAAACTGCTCGATAAAAGCATCGTGTAAAACGGCCATCAGTGCATTTTTTCCAAGTTTCTAATATGTGTAAGTTGTCTAATGTTATTAGACAACTTATTTTAATTGAATGAGAATTTGAATATTTAGGTTTAACAAAACACCGTAAAGATTGCCTTTAAATAAATTTACGAGTCCCAACAGAATATCGTTTAATTCACATTAGATGCAGTGGTTCTAATCTAAATATTCAATACGGAATTATTCAAAAAATGCTGCTTACAGGGTTCAATTTATCACATAAATCTCAACCTACTGCCATTGTTCATCAACATTAATTTTAATAAAAACATGACTAAATTACAGTTTTAACCCTTTCAATACCGGTGTTTTCCCAAGGAACGTGAGGACAAAAATAATTTCTCTCGATTTTGTAAAATAAAAAGCCCCATATTTTGTGAAGGATTTATTTTTCATGACGTGTATTTTTTCTGCAACGTTGCAATCTTTATTCCAACGACGAATGCCGTAAACTTAGGACGGGTTGTTTCGGAGAATTAGAAAAATTAATCAAATTTCAACGTTCTTTTTCGGGTTCTGTGAGAGTTCTGTTAATATATCATTATAGGCTAGTTGCTTGACAGAACTAAAATAATAACAGAACTTGAAAACATCTTTCACAGAACTTGAAAATGAACGTTGAAATTTGATGAATTGTTCAAATTCTCCGAAACAACACGTCCTTAATGACACATCCCGTTTCGGCTTTTTTTGCTTGGATTATTCATTCATATTTTGATGTTATCTTTATATTTATGCACTTTACACTGTAAATTAATATACAGGATGTCTGGGGTAAAGTGCACTAACTTCGGGGGGTGATTCTACATGATGGAATACACCCTCTACCTATCTTTTTAAAATTAAATGGTTTTTGGTGTGTTAGGTTTTTTCCTCACTAATAAAAAAACCTTGAAGCCTAGTAAAATTAAATTGAAAATAATCAAAGAAAACATTTCAAATAATTATTATGGTAGGTTTTATAAAGCATACAAATTGTCTATATGTGAAAACAAAACTTTATTTTTATTTTTTTACTATCGATATAAAGTTTTTTTACAGATGTTTTTCGATGTCTATCTTACTAGGATATACCTGTGTCGAGACAGACGTATTGGATACATCAATTAGTGTTTAAATATTATTTGATACATATAATAATTCATTACAATAAATGACAATGTGAAAATGATAAAAAATAACAAATAATAAATGATGTTACGATGAGAATGCCAACATTTTTATAAATCCCAACCAGGAATTATTAGATTCCTGGTCAAATAAAATTTTACACGCAAAACACTTCAATTATCTCAACCAAACGTATGTTGACAAATTTTCGTCAAACAAATGGTTGAGTATTGGAGAGTTGAGCGCAGAAATAGAAGGATTTATGCTTGCCATTCAGGATAGAGTCATTAATACTAAAAATTATAGGAAGCATATAATCAAAGATACAAATCAAATTGATGATTTGTGTAGAAAATGTTTGGCTTTTCCGGAAACTATAGAACATATTATATCGGGATGTTCTATATTAGCACCGTCCGAGTATACATTAAGGCACAATCAAGTTTTAAAAATAATTCACCAAAATTTGGTAATTAAACATAACTTGATTGACTGCCGTAATATAGTACCATATTATGAATACGAACTAAATTCATTTTTGGAAAACGAATTTTATAAAATATATTATGATAAAACTATACTAACAGACCGAACGATTAGTCATAATAGACCCGATATAGTTTTACATGACAAAATTAAAAAAATAACTTATATCATTGATGTCGCTATTCCAAATTCTTGTAATATTCAAAAATCTGCCAATGAAAAAATAAGAAAATACACAGATTTAGGAAATGAAATAAAAAGAATTTGGCGTTCTCAGACTATAAAAATATTACCATTCGTTATTTCGGCTACTGGCATTATACCTAGCTCTCTCATTAAAAATTTAGGCGTATTAGATCTTTCAAAAAAATTATATATAAAGATGCAAAAACACACGCATAATCGAATGCAATGTTGTGTCAAAATTTTAAAGCAATCGGTGAAGAATTTTCGTAGATTTAAGATTAAAAAAAAGAACATTTACACTTTTATTTATATAGATGAACTAGCGTCATTGATCCCTTAGAAACCGGTGCATAAAAAAGGACGAAAAAAATATGCAAAATTGTTTCTTCTAAAATGGAATGAATATTGAACCGTGAAAACTAAACCAAATAATATACATTTTTAAAATGTAACCACATTAAGCGAAATAAAATGTAAGATGTAATTTATAATTAGTCATTTGTAAATTTAATCTTACAAATATAACATTTTCCGGCCTTTGCGTTTAGTTTCTTCTACAACATGGGTCTTTTCAAGACTCCTTCCTTTCTTCAAAAAGACCCTCCACCTAGCATCCCCAAAAATTAGGTCACAGTTCAATGTCGTTTTTTTTTTACTTCGCTTTTGACATCAAATTATATAATTTTTTAAAAACAGAAAACTAATCCTAATACAAAATATTTTATGTTTTATATTGATTTATTTTTAGGGTATTATACCGTGTTGCTGTCTGAAACGAAGACTAAAGAAGAAGTTAGTGCAAGACAAAAAAATAACTTTAATACTTATGGCAGTGGAAATCTAAAATCCGACTTTAGGTTTAATTATAAAATTTTATTCCAAGAAATTTAATGAAAAATAATTCTTTTCACTTTTAATTATTTTATAACTGTTCCAGTACATAAAAAAAGTTGAATTCTTTCATACACAAATTAAAATTTTAATGACCGCTTTTTCCAAAAGAAAGTCCGTCTTCCTTGCTCCTTATTTACGGTAATTTCGTGCTAAAGAAATATAATACGGCAGTTAATCTTTGAATAAAATGACAGTCTGAAGAGGGCGCATGATATCAATTTACCCCCCTCGCGGAGAAATGAGCCAATGGCTCGATTAATTTTATTTATAACCCCTGGAACAAAAGTTGATGCTGGTTAGTCGGACTCCTGTGGAGGCTGCTGTATACTCATTACAAGAGAAAAATCTCTTCAGGGATGGACCAAGCTTAATGAATTATTCAAAGAATCTTTTCTCAAAGTGTTTAGTTAGATAGGGGTATATTGACGCAACTATATTCATCTTCCTTTGAGTGTGGAGTACCTACATTCAATGACTTAGTACTTACTTTGAGCAATAATTTAATAAGACATCACCAGTCTGTTAAGAAAATTGGTGCAGTGAAAACGTTTCTTCAGTGCGTTTAATTCAAGTCTCAGTCTTAATTCAGTCTATTACTGAAGTTTGTGCAATGATGACCAAGCAATATCCTTCAAGTCCATAATGTCAATCGAAAAGACCAAGAGTAAGTCAGAATCCTTTTCCAATTCTAACTGTTAACCAGAGCTACCACAATAGTTGTGTAAAATACTTAAGTCCACAATAAAACTAGAAACTGATTTGCGTACAATATTGTATCTTCACAAAAGCGGAACACCGTTAAAATTTAATGGAAGATTTAGGCCCTTCTTCAACAGGGATACGCAAGTATTCGATACTCGACGATTCATGTATCTTGGTGATTATCGCCATACATATGCGTGGAGGTTCGTATACAGGCATACTCTGCCGACATCTTGTAAACTCGTGGGTAACTCCAGCATCTTGCGACTAGCCGGACGAAGATGTTTCCATTAACGTCGTGGAGACTTTACACATGGCGGAACAATTAATGAATATGATAGTCTAATCGTCACACATTTTGTCCGACATTTTGTAACAATTCGCGTACTTTAAATCAATACTAGGAACAAATCAGGCAACAAAAAATGACAGCTACAGTAGTTGTGAGGTTATATAGACTAGTTTTGAGTTTTCGAGAGGTGGTGGCGATGCGGTTCTCCCGATTTCAGTAGCGACGCGACGTATATGAACTGTGCGCAGTAAGTTGTTTCCGACCTGAATACACAACATCGGTATCGGATACTCGAGTAGTCGTGTGGAAGAAAGGCCTTAACCCTCATTCTCTGGTTTTGATCATCATACCTACATACTGTAAATGTTCTTTTAATAATTGACTATAAACACGATCTCAAACCGCAAATTCCTATATGGTTCGAATTGTCGGCAACTCGAAGTAACGTTAATTGCTGCATTTGGGACAATGTGACATCATTATAGTCCTCTTCACCAACATAAGCAAACATATTCTTTTGGCTGCAAATAGAAATTGGCGCATATTATTTTATATCTTAATAAAACATTTTTTCATCAATATGAAAATGCCAAAATAATATCTGCTTGAAATTACAAGAAGATTCAGATTTATTATAAAAAAATTGACTTCTAGTTATTAAAAATTGATTGATCCGTATCTGTTCTTTCTTCAACTGTTTTTGGGAGTAATAAAATAGCTACATATTTATTTTCTATTTTATTATTCCTTCCGTTTCCTTTAAGTGAGCTGGAGCTTTAGACACAGCTTTTGAATAGGAAATACCTTAAAATATCACTTTTAGAACGAACTATGTGTGTAGTTCCTATCAATGTTTATTTTTAGTGGACAGTAGGTACCTCACATGCTAACATCTTATTATAATTAATATTATTTAACTTGTTAAACTTTATGAACGGTACCCAGAATCCTTGCCTTGCCGGGGCAGTACTCTACAAGGCACTGCTCACAAGGCAAGGGTCCTGGGGTTGAGTTCTAGATGTGACCGTATCCTTTTCTGATTTTTCTGTTTCAGTTTTTCGTTTAGAAATTGCTAATATTGTCTTCAATAATTAAATATTACAATTTGAGATTTTACTCAATAAAGTTATTCCAATAAATAAATAGGTATAAGAACTATTGAAATTATTTATGCAAACCCCAACACAGGCTTGTCCTAGTGAGGTTCAAAATTCTGACGTAAAAAAGATATAATGTAAAGAAACAATAATCAATTTGTAGTACATTTAAAGCAAAATTTTACTTTTTTTAACATTCTCAGCATTTAGGGAGATTGGGATAAAAATATGTTTTAATTCTAATTTTTTGTGTCCAGTGTAAGATTTTTGAATGCTTTATTACCTGTTATTTGTGGTGTCTTGTCCAAAGCTTGTGTTTATCGACGGAGTTCTTACGTTTTGTAAGTACGCGTGAGTGTTTGTTTAAATTTGGTTTTTTGGTCTAAAATGTACTTTATTAGTTTTTATTTTTTATGTATATTTGGCGTATGTCTAGTACGTCCGAATATTTGATCATTGTCAGTCAGTCTATGTTTTTTTAAGAATTTTCTTTATGATATAAATGTCAGTTTTCTGTGTAATTTCCATATGACCGAAAGTGTTGCCCCCCTTAAGCAATAAGACCGTATTCTATAATGGATTGGCAAAGTGCATAATATATTGATTTAATTTGTTTTTAAATTTGCTTGTACCTAGATTACACGAAGTTAGTAATAGGTACACAGATGTAGCGGATCTGTTTAACTGCACAGAAACTATGCAAAAAAGGGCTATACTATCATATCTTCTAAATAATTATTGATTAAACCTAAGTCTACTCATACTTGTTGTATCTCCTTCTAGAGCTTGTATTAATTTTAAACTTTCTGTCATAATTTTATGATCAAATGCCACAATGAGTTGTTATTCTGTGACATGTAATTATTGTTAATGGTAGATTTATGCCGTTGATATTAAATAAATAAATATGTTTCTTAAGTTCACGAAAATGTGAATTGTTTCGAGGAGTTCATTTATGATGTGTTCATCTGAGGTTATGGTCTATTGACCGGTCGGTGGCCGAGTTGACATCGCGCTTGGGTCCCACTCAGGCGTAGTGTGTTCAATTCCTCGGCTGGCTAAGTTCTCCATCACAACACAAGCAACATTTTCAGCTTACTGTGGTGGTAGTAGGAGATTTTCAAATATTATCAGGTTATTCGTAACCCGGGAATGTTTGTCTTTCTTTTTAAAAAAAATAAAATTAAATTAAAAAAAAATTATGATTCCTAGATATTTTATAGTAGTAGTCAGTTTTTTGTAGAGTAGGGCAATCGCAGATATTGGTGTCTATGCATTTGTGTACTCTTATGATGTTTGTCTTTTTTTTTGGTTGTCCTCTGGTATTTATACTTAAATTTGTGAATTTTGTTTTTGATATGCTTAGTATAAGTATGTGTTTAAGCACGTTTTAACTTTCGTGATACCTCATTCCGCTATATTGTACATCTTAATCAAATCTTTCGATTTGGATAGTAAAGCTGTGTCGTCCGCATAGCTAATAATTTCTCCATCTATTTTCATGTTGCATAGATCATAAGATAATTTTCCCAAAAATTCCCCTTTTTCTGTCCGAACGAATGCTTTTGTTTACTATTCTAAGTTTGGAGTCATTTAAAATTTTACATCATGAATCATGGAGCTTTCAAATATCCATTCCTTGCTTTAATATAATGAGACAAGATCGTTTTTATTATTCGTTACATTGATTAATATTATTGTTCATTTGACTCTCGGGCGATGCTAAGTTACTAAACTAGTAAATAACATAAAATTTTAACATCTATAAAATTAATGATCATATCACGTGAGATTTTTGTTATTTGTTTTTGGGGTGTTATGCCGTGTTTCGCTAACTCCTTCTTTAGCCAACTTTTCGGACAGCATTGCAGTGTCCATCATCAGGGCAGATGCGTTATTTGAGGTTGTGGTGAAATGTGAGCTTATGTATGAGGTTGTGATACCGTGATGCCAGCTCCAAAAATCTGAGCTAACATTAACGTATCAATTTTTTTAAATTTTTTTTTATTGTGGTTTTCTTCGTTTAGCTCTGGTTTAGCCGTCAATTACCGGATACCAGGAACTATTGAGCTTAGCTCCTTCGTCTCTATTAATGTTTACGGGATTTTTATGGATTTCAATGGCCTCCGTAATCAGCCGTGCTCTATAAGTTTTGGGTCTCCCCAGGACTTCAGGAACAAATCCAAAGTAATGCCCGGTGTCAATCAAATGCTCGGCAATTGCCGACTTGTCAGGGTGGCCGAGTTTACAAGCTCTGAAGTGTTCTGAGATCCTTTTGGAGATAGTCCGCTCTGTCTGGCCTACATAGACCTTGTCACATCCGGAACAGCTGAGTTTATACACTCCATCTGTTTCCAGAGGAAACTTAGTCTTTGCAGACCTCAGTTTTTTGGTTGTCCTCTGGTATTTATACTTAAATTTGTGAATTTTGTTTTCGATATGCTTAGTGTAAGTATGTGTTTAAGCACGTTTTCACTTTCGTGATACCTCATTCCGCTATATTGTACATCTTAGTCAAATCTTTCGATTTGGATAGTAAAACTGTGTCGTCCGCATAGCTAATATTTTCTCCATCTATTTTCATGTTGCATAGATCATAAGATAATTTTCCCGAAAATTCCCCTTCTTCTGTCCGAACGAATGCTTTTGTTTACTATTCTAAGTTTGGAGTCATTTAAAATTTTACATCATGAATCATGGAGCTTTCAAATATGAAATAGGATGTGACAAGGTCTATGTAGGCCAGACAGAGCGGACTATCTCCAAAAGGATCTCAGAACACTTCAGAGCTTGTAAACTCGGCCACCCTGACAAGTCGGCAATTGCCGAGCATTTGATTGACACCGGGCATTACTTTGTATTTGTTCCTGAAGTCCTAGGGAGACCCAAAACTTATAGAGCACGGCTGATTACGGAGGCCATTGAAATCCATAAAAATCCCGTAAACATTAATAGAGACGAAGGAGCTAAGCTCAATAGTTCCTGGTATCCGGTAATTGACGGCTACACCAGAGCTAAACGAAAAAAACCACTTAAAAAAAAAAAAAATTGATACGTTAATGTTAGCTCAGATTTTTGGAGCTGGCAACACGGTATCACAACCTCATACATAAGCTCACATTTCACCACAACCTCAAATAGAGCCACAGAGCCAGAGAGCCACGGATATCATATAGCAGATAGATAGGAGAAAAAGTCGTTTTTTGTGGTTTGCGACATAACCACAGAAGTCGTTTTTGTCTGGCTTGAGTAATCAGCCAGGCCCCGCTACTTTTGCCGGCCGGAGAGATCCCACCGGCCCACCGAGCAGGCGCTCGCGCCCACCCAACTGCCTTTATCAAGGCAACACTTTCTCGCTATACTTAAACAACGAAGACTCACGCTGGCCCCCGCAAACCGCCCACAAGCTCCAGAGACGTGCTCCCTCTTCAAGAGGAGGCACCGACTACCGCCTGTCAAGATGTTCCCGACGAGGATGCTCCCCGCTGACCACGAGGACTCCCCGGTCGTGGTACCGCCCGGCGCCCACCAGATAGCGCTACGAAGGAAGACAGGGACCATGCGCCTTACGGTCCCCGCACCACAGCCCCGCTCCGAGGACCCAAGGACCCGGAGACCATCCACCACCACGACTGCCACCACGCCCGACGTAACCGAGATGACGGAGCCCATAGCAGGCCCCTCCTGGGCAACAGGACCCAGTCCTGCCCCCAGGCGCCCCCCGATAGGCCCAGCGTCGGCCTACGTGGCGCCCCCGAGGCCCCAGCAGCCGATGGAGACGGCTGCCCCCCAGGATGGAGGCTGGACGAGGCCGTCCAACCCCGCAAAGAGGCCCATGTCCCCACGGGGACCACAACCGCTCCAGTGTGGCAACCGATTTGAAGAGTTGCCCGAGGTAAGCGAAGGCGCCGGCGCGCCGCGTAATAAGCGTGCCAACACTAATAATTCTTTCTCCCCCGCAGGTACCGGAAGGAGAGACCGTGTTCCCCCGGTTGTGATGACCCTGGGGAACATGACACACGCGCAGATCACAGCTGCGGTGCAAGGACATCTGGGGGCGGGTAAGCTCTTCACTTTTAGATATAACAGGGGCGGCACGGCCAACATCTTCGTGCGCACGATGGAGGACCATCGCGCCCTCACCAATGGACTGCGAGCGGAGGCGCGAGGCTTCCACACATTCACGGCCGAAGCCGAAAAAATGAAGAAGGCCGTGATCAAGGGCCTGCCTCTAGTTGAAGTACAAGACATCGCGGCGGATCTGGAATCGCAAGGATTCCCAGCTGTGAAGGTGGTCAAGATGACTGCCTCAAATGAGTATCCCATATACCTAGCGCACTTCAATAAGGAAGTCAACATGGGACAGCTGCGCGCGGCCGTCAAATACCTGTGCCACTGCCGCATTCGACTCCAGAAGCACAGGAGTAATCACCTTCAGCACGGCACCCAGTGCTACAGATGTCAAGACTTCGGACATGGGTCCCGAAACTGTTCGCACACAGCAAGGTGTGTAAAATGCTTACTGGAGCATGCTTCGGCAGAATGCCCCAAGAAGACGAGAGACGAGCCCGCCGCATGCTGTAACTGCTCAGGCCCGCATCCCGCCAACTACAGAGGCTGCCCCAAGCGGGTAGCGTACGTCGCCTCAATCCAGCAGCGACCTGCCAGAAGGCCCCAACCCCCTCCGGCAGAACAGAACCCGAGCAGGCCACCTCCTCAGCCGAGGACGGATGGACGCACATGGGCCAACGTAGCCGGAGGCACCGCCCCCGCCCAAGAGCAGCGCGAGACCGCGCCGCCCCCACAGCCCCCCCGCCCCCAGCCCCGCTCACAGCAGGAGCCCGTGCGCGCGCCCACCACTACAGAGGACGACCTGGACATCATGGCCCTGCTCCAAGGCCTCCTGAGGATGCGATCGCAGCTCGCCCGCTGCACATCAAGAGCAGAGAAGCTCGTCGTCCTGATGGAGCTCCTCACGACCACCCTCGATGTCTAATCCCGAGAAGGTGAGAGTCCTCGTATGGAACGCATTTAGCGTGCGCAACAAGACAGACGAACTGCTCGCTTTGGCAAATGAATTAAACACAGACATAATTCTCTTATCAGAATCCCACTTGAATCCAAGCGTACCGCTGAGAGTGCAAGGCTTCGAGATTTACCGAGACGACCGACAGGGAAGATCAGGCGGAGGAACCGCAATATTCGTTCGACAATCAATGACGTCCACAAGAATTCCCACTCCGAAGTTGAAGCACGCTGAAGCCACGATTATCGAAGTCACCATAGAGGGTAGAGCGCATACCATCATCTCCGTATACTGCACCCAAAGTAACCTAGTGAGAGAAGATCTCAATAAATTGCTCAATCTGGGACCAATCGTTGTGATAGGAGGCGATTTGAACGCCAAACACAACTACTGGAATAACTACAGAGGAAATGCGAACGGAAATACGCTCTTTACACACATGCAGACAAATACCTATTCGATAATGGCGCCCGACAGACCTACGTACTACTCGCAACGCTCTAGATATCCGAGTACTTTGGATATAGTACTCGAGAAAAATGTTAAGACAATATCTCCACTGCGCACATTAGACGAGCTGTCTTCGGACCATCTGCCCGTGTGCTTTACTATAGGCGGCACAACTTCAAGGACCCCCAGAAAACAGCGCAATTATAAGGATGCGGACTGGGAAGGATTTAAAAAGGAAGTCAACGAACGAATTCATCTCACTTCGGGAACTCTGCGCTCGCCACAAGAAATCGACGCAGCTACAAGCACTCTCACAGAGATTCTTCAAACAGCACAAGATACACACATTCCTCTCAAAGAAGTACATTCATACACGATCAAGCTTCCCGAGCACGTTTTATCGCTCATCAAGGACAAAAATCGCCTGCGACGCATGTACCACCGCACGCGTGACGAATACTTCAAGACAGCGTACAACTGCCTGCAGAGGGAAATCAAGACTGAAATCGCAGAACTCAAGCGCGAACTTTGGGACAAAAAAGTCGCGTCGCTCACGCCGAAGGATAATTCATTATGGAAAATGGCAAGCGCGCTGAGACATAAAGATTTCACAATCCCCCCGCTACAGAAATTGAACGGCCCTGGGACGGCTTTGTCGCTACAAGAAAAAGCTGACACACTCGCCGACGGCTTCGAGAGAGCCTACGCCGCTACAGACGGCCTTTCCGACCCGGCTACGGACCGGATCGTAGCTGACTCTCTACGAGATTTGAACGAAGCAGAGCAGACAAACGCTGAAGATATTCATTTCACAACGCCGAGCGAGATTGCGGTCACAATCAAGCGACTCAGAACGAACAAGGCGCCGGGAAGCGATCAAATTCACAACATTTTACTCAAACATCTCCCTCAAAAAGCCATCATATACACTACAAAATTGTTCAATGCCTGCCTCATGACTGGGCATTTTCCCCAGATTTGGAAATCGGCGACCGTGCTGCCATTCGCAAAGCCGAATAAAGATAGAACGCAGCCGACAAGCTACCGGCCGATTAGCCTACTATCTACGTTGAGCAAGGTATTTGAACAAATTATACTAAACAGGCTTGTCCCACACCACGACGAACACAAGACTTTGCCAGACGAGCAGTTCGGCTTCAGAAAGAGGCACTCCACGACCCATCAACTCACCAGAGTAGCGGAATTCATCGCAAGAAAATTTAACGAACATCGCTTCACCGCTGCTGCGCTCATCGACCTAGAGAAGGCATTCGACACCGTATGGATAGACGGGCTCGTGCATAAGTTGCACCGCACCAACACGCCCATATACCTAACGAGACTGATACAGGAATACCTAAAGAATAGATCGTTCAGAGTGTTCATAAGGAACGTGTTATCTTCAATGCGTGAGATTCCAAAAGGCGTGCCGCAAGGAAGTTTACTGGGACCATTTCTCTTCATTCTGTTCACCTACGACATCCCCCGAGACGAGAGATGCAATCTGTCTATCTACGCAGATGACGTCAAACTATACGTTTCCTCGCTGAAAGCGAACATGGCCGCAATTTACCTACAGAGGGCGCTCGACGCGCTCGTAGAGTACTACAAGAAATGGCGCCTGAAACTGAACGAGGCGAAAACCGAAGCCATCATGTTCACGAGAAAACGTATAAATAGAACACCTGACTTCAACATCGAAATGGGAGGACACAGCATTGAATGGAAAGATGAAGTTACATATCTCGGCCTGACCATGGACTCCCGCCTCAACTGGAAATCTCACCAAGCAAAGATGCACGCGCGCACGCGAAAAGCGATCGGCATGATGAAGCCAATTTTCAATAGACGGAGTCCGCTACTTCCCAAAACCAAACTCCTCGTCTACTACTCGCTCATTCGTCCGGTACTCTCGTATGCGATTCCCGTATGGAGCAGCATCTCACACACAGACCACAAGAAACTACAGACACTTCAAAATCTCTGCATTAAAATCACATACAACACGAGACTCAGAACAAACTTGAAGAGATTACACGAACGAGAACAAATTCCAACTCTATTCGAATTCACACACAGACTCACTACACGCTTTTACAAATCACTCACACTTAGTAAAAATCCACTCATACGAGACATAGGACAATACAACGCTCCGAGCGACCTGACATTCAAATACACACACAGACTACCTAAACACATCCTCATGGACCATGATCACATATGGCACATACCAGAATCAGACGCGGACGAATAGCGAGCAGTAGGTATTTCCTAAACTCCCGACTTTCCTCCTAAATATATAATGTTTATATATCTATTTATATATTTGTATAATATTTTTATAATTTGTATGTATATGTATGTTTATTTTCTATCCTCCCATAAGTATATATTAACATAAAAACAGACACACACACACACATCTCAAAAAATGCAGGACATCATATACCGATGTTACTGAAGGCCGTATACGTTTCAAGTTGACGTTCGGCCGCTCCTTCCGGGTAAGGTTTTCTGCGATTTTCCTTACTCCCAACGGCAAATGCGGAAGGAACCCAACAATAGGGCGCAGCCGAAATTTCCTCCCCCCATTCCCAACACAACACAAACAGACACGTATGTAGTATATGGCCGCTGTCGGTCGCTGGTGGTGCTGATGCTGGATGAAAACATGCAATTTTAGTAGGGTTTTTAGGTAACAAAATTTTTTTCCCTACCGAGAAAATACAAGGCCTCTAAGTCTATAAAAGCCAGGTAATATTTGAATAAACCCATATGAGGTAAAAATTGTGAGGCGCATATGACGCCGTTCTATTTGTATAAAGAACATTAACTTTAAATTCAGTAAATTTAAATGATTCACCACTTCATGGAATATAAGAATCTAGAAAAAAAAAAAAAAAAAAAAAAAAAAAACAACCTCAAATAACACATCTGCCCTGATGATGGACACTGCAATGCTGTCCGAAACGTTGGCTAAAGAAGGAGTTAGCGAAACACGACATAACACCCCAAAAACAAATAACAAAAATACTTTTGGCCGTGAAAATCTTAAATCATATATCAAGTGAGAGTTTTACGTTAAAAGGTTTTTTTAAAATTCATCTTCAAAACATGTCTGAACTTTCACCCAAAAAAATAATTTATGAAGACAATATTGTGAATAGTGTTTTATTAACAAATTATTGGGCTTAAATGCAATTTGTAAGAGTTCATTTCAGTATCACCCTTGTAAGATTCAAAGTTACTCGATATTACAAGTACAATGACATGTATAATGCTGGGGTTTTGGAGCAAAGATGTTAGAAATCATTGAGTGAGAATTAATAAAACTGCCATTACATCTTCGGGATAAGTAAGACAAAATCCTAACACGAGTGGCGTGTATTTATCTATGATCAAAGTTAGGTATTGAATTTACATTGTGTTTTTGAACCTTTTGATAAACTGCTTTAGCAGTTCAATGGGACTTCATTTGTAATAATTATTTAACATTCACAAATAATAATGAAGGAATTAAAAAATATACATACTTATACGCATTTTTATTTTATTTTTATGTTGACGAATTAGGTTTCTTTAACGATTTAAATTGTGTCATTTTTGATTTGCTACCAAAGCTTTTCAGTCATTGTGGACTTCACGTCGCTGTCTAACATCACATATAACTTCTAACGGAGAAATATATGTATACATCTGTAGTAGAGGGAGACTGCACAAAATGGTTTTAAAACTTTACTGGTACGAGTGCATTTCAAATTCGATTCCTGTCAATCTGCTTTTTCCATGGTGTAGGTTTGTCTGATGATATTCAGCCTCCGATAGGAGAGGGTAGTAGTAGAATAAACTAGGGTTAGAAGTAGAAGCAATTAAAGGCAACATTCAATCACCAATTTTACGCAAATCTCATAAGGAAAAAAAACTGTTGTGGTTACAAAAATCAGATACCATGAGTTAAGTAAAATAATAGAATATAATGTATTCGGTTGCCTATGCCTATTACTTAAATACTTGCAGGAGAACAGACTACAAATAGACATATTTTTGGCTGGTACATAATATTATATATATTCCTCTTACATTTGATGATTCTGTAATCATTTCACAGCTTCCTTACCAGAACTTTGGGCGCTACAAAAGATCGACCGCTATCTCTGGACTATTTTTTAACGTTTTTTTTTTAATCCCGGAACGAAGAGGCGAAAAGACAAGAATATATTATAGCAATAATGTAAACAACTGGCCGCGGCAGTCCGCCTCACAACAACAAAACAGATAACAATAAAAGCACTGAGGCAACAAAAGAAAACGAATGTGTGGAGTGTTGGTCAGTCGCCGTCGAACATCGGCAGAGAAGTTGCCAGATTGGACCTCGCAATAAAAAAATTAATCCGTAATGTAAGAAGTAATTTTGAACGCTGGCATCATTTTGTTAGTCGGCACCCTGGGACGCATGCGCACTCCAGCGAACTAGTCACTGTGTTTTGAAAAGTATTTAACTCCTAAACTCGTCTGTGATAGTAGTTTAATATAAGTACTAAGAGTCAACTAAACCTATAATTTAAGTCCCTTAATCTTTTTAAATTTTCTCACCTAAGAAACGACAATATATATGGTAAGACACGTCTATTAGTAAGGCCCATAGTATTAACTGCAGACATAATTCAACTTTATTTTCCTCCCATATCTAACAGTGAATTACGTTCAATGTTATGTTATTTCATCGTTTAAGACTCAATTTTTAAAAATTTTTGTTTGTTTATTTTATATAAGGCTTTCAATGCTTCAAAAACTTTCAACATATATTCTTTTAAACTTATTGGTACGAAATTTGTTTGTGGCATCCCTGTTTCATACTTCATTCTTATTTGATATGTAACACCACAATAACACCCTTTAAATGATCACCCTAACGTGATTCATACAGTATTTATACTAAGGGCACTGATTGCTGTTCGTATAACGTGGACAAATTTATATAACGTGACCACTCTAGTGCTTTGTATTTCTACCAACAAAGTAGGATATGCATTATGGTTCTGAAGATCCAATTAACAAAAAAAACTTGTGATATTAGAGGCTCGTAATCAAAAAGTCGTATCAAAAATCTAAACCAAAATTTAAAATGCATTAGATAAAATTGAGCCTATTACTAGTACTTAACTCTATCTGGTAATCTGATACTATGGTATCAGGACAAAATGAAAAAGGAATGAATAAAAATAATGTGGCATCTTGAAAGCATGAAACGCACTTGTATTATTTTAACATTTTATCAAACAAGGTATATTGAATTCACTTTTATTGGTAAGATCCATTTATAATTTTTACTTCATTTCGACGAACAGTTAATAAATTGTACGCCGTTCTTAATAATCCGAAGAAATGATTTACAAAGTGCCTTATTCGGTGATTAACCGTTAACATGTTTTATTTTAATATTAAATCTTTATTGCCAAAATAAATAAAACTTTTGCCTCCGTGGTCGAGTGTTGTGGCTCTCGACTCCTAACCAGGATACCGTGGGTTCAAATAAAAACAAAATAATATACAGGGTTTTCCAATAAGAAGTGTTATTTTGATATTCAATCGTAAAAGATCAATAGTTTCGTTGCTTGTGTGGCACGTAGCGCCGTCTCGTTGAAAGTAAACGTTGTCCAGATCAATACCATCCATTATATATCCATATTTCAAAATTGTGTGTCTTCAGCAAGGTGTTTGAAAAAATAATATACGATCAGATGTTTCCCGCTTTGAAATCCTCACTCAATGTTAACCAACATGGGTTTATGAGTGGAAAATCAACAACAACCAATCTAATAGCATTCACGGAATTCTTGCAAGATTATATGGATCAACGTGTACAAGTAGACGCAATATACACGGATTATAGCAAAGCTTTTGACCTAGTGAATCACGACATATTATTACGCAAGCTTATGCAAATCGGAGTCCACGGTGATCTTCTTAGATGGCTCTCATATTATGTATCAAACCGTAGTCAAGTCGTAGTTGTGGGTGGCTTTAAATCGGACTGGGTAACCGTCCTATCAGGTGTGCCTCAAGGATCTCTATTGGGACCGTTACTATTTAACATTTACATAAACGATATAGGCCAATGCTTCAAATACTCCAAAA
Source organism: Hesperophylax magnus (assembly GCA_026573805.1). Lineage (NCBI taxonomy): Eukaryota > Metazoa > Arthropoda > Insecta > Trichoptera > Limnephilidae > Hesperophylax > Hesperophylax magnus. Next base: position 1,599,728 of record JAIUSX010000025.1, on the reverse strand, counting down.
CATTACTTTACGCAGATGATATGAAGGTTTTTTATCCTATCAGATGTACTGCTGACTGTCAAAAAATGCAAGAGGACCTAAACCGTCTAAATATTTACTATACACAGCATACCCTTAAAATTAATGTTAAAAAGTGTTTCGTTGTGAATTTCACACGAAATAAAAATATCATTATCAATGAATATAATCTGAACGGCTCAATATTAATCAACAAAACAGAAATCAAAGATTTGGGAGTGACATTGGACTCTAAGCTAATTTTTGATGTTCAAATAGACTCAGTCACATCAAAAGCCTCTAAGATGTTAGGATTCATTCTTAGGACATGTAAAAAATTCAACTACTTTAGAACAATGAAAATCCTATATTTTGCTTATGTCCGCAGCTTACTAGAATACGCGTCACAAGTTTGGAACCCACAATACATATCGTATGTGGAAATTCTAGAACGTGTTCAAAATCGTTTTCTACGATACTTGGATTTCCGCAGCTACCGCCCACATCTAAGTCACCAAGATTCAGCAGCGTATTTAAATATACCATCATTAGAAGTTCGAAGAAGCTTGGCCGATGTACTTTTTCTTCAAAAAATAGCCAGGTCCATTGTTGATTGTCCAGAACTCCTAGAACTAATACAGATACGAGTTCCTAACAGACGAACCAGATCAAACATGATTTTTAGCCTCCCACGATGCAACACTAATTCTAAGCAGAATTCTTTCATCTATCGTGCGTCCAACACTTTTAACACACACTATTCACAATTTGACATATTTAACTCTGCACCACACTCCTTAAAATCCCACAGACACTCTCTCGATACCTTACAATAACAATAACTACAGATACCATCTAATACAACCACCACTCTATTAACTTCCTTTGTACATACCTCAACCTAACCGATCCCTCCTCATCCTACCCCCTCCCTATTCCCGCCTAAATAACTTTTTTTCTTGAAATGTAATTTTCACTTGTATATAATACCTATGTGGAAACCTGTAAATGGTTTATTTACTGTAACTAAATTATTTTTATGCTGTTATTGATGTAAACTGTTGGTATCCCAAATAAAATAAAATAAAAATAAAATACCGGCCATAAAAAATCATGAATCATCTCTCGATAGCGGTCCATTCACCGTAACTGTTGCTCCAGCCTCATTTTCGAAAAAGTAAGGTCCAATGAGTCCACCGGACAATAAACCGCACCAAATAGTCACACGTTGAGGATAGAGAGGCTTTTCAACAATAACTTTTGGGTTGTCTGAGCCCCAGATGCGACAATTTTGCTTGTTGACGAAGCCACCGAGGTGGAAATGGGCCTCATCACTCAAGATGATTTGCATTTGATTCACTCAAGTGAGTTTTAATAATTTCAATGCGTTGTTGAAGCGTGTATCGTTCCATTTTTATCAATGACGTAGTTTCTACTTGTCAAATGTCAAAAAATGACAGCTTTAAAAGGAACATCTATCGAAATAGCGGGCTGTTCAAAATAACACCTCTTATTGGAAAACCCTGTATTTGGAAGATACTCTCCACAGTGAACGATACACTCAAGCTCTCCACGGTGAAAGACCACTACTCAGAATTTAAACGATGCTTGAAATGGCTTTAGCCGTTTTAAGTGACCTGATCTGAATAGCACAACCTTCCTTTTCCCACCTCATTCCCCTCTCCACTACCTTTAGCCTCACAATGTACCAAATTGAGGATGCAATGGTCTCACTGGCTCCAAACGTTTGAGAGCACTTGAGACTCTCGTGCGGTATTAACACACGATTTTTGATGCGCATGGCGAGCGATGATGATTTACGATATTGAAAATAAATTATATTTTTTTAAAATGTGAATGTCTTAACTGCTCCCAACCATCTGAAGCCAGTAAGACTATGGCAACCCAACAATTGGGGTATGCTGTGAGGCTAAAGGTAGTGGAGAGTGGAAGGAAATCTGAAAGAGATAGGTGCGGAATACCTGGCTATTCAGATCTGGTTTTCAAACACAGCTAAAGGCTTTTCAATCAACTTTTCAATTCTGAATGGTGGTCTTACACCAGGGGATACTGAGAGTATCTTCCACTCTGGAACGTGCCGAAAATTATTATTTTAACTAATTATTTTCAGTAAATAGATCATGAAATTACACAAATTCACCATAAAAAAATATTAGCGATTTGAACCCGCGACTTTCGGATTGACACTTGAGAGCCTTATCCTTCGACCACGGAGGCCTGTACTATATGTAGATAGTATGCATTAGAAATACACTAAGAAAGGTATTATAAACGTTAATAATGACTGAAGTATAGAGGCAACCACCAAACCTGCCACTTTCTTCCAATGAGATAATCTGCTAACGAACAAACTTTAAAAAGGATACATTTCGTAATTGATGGAAGTTTTGTGAGTAAAAAAGATTCAATTTCTTCTTATTATGGCCAACATTTAATGGTTAGATTATTGTGAGGTGTGCTGTATGTTTTAGTAAACCATGCATTTGATGATTAAGATATTGTGAGGGGTGCTGTATGTTTTAGTAAACCATACATTTAATAATAAGGATATTGTGAGTGGTGCTGTATGTTTTAGTAAACCATGCATTCGATGATTGATATTGTGAGGGGTGCTGTATGTTTTAGTAAACCATACATTTAATAATAAGGATATTGTGAGTGGTGCTGTATGTTTTAGTAAACCATGCATTCGATGATTGATATTGTGAGGGGTGCTGTATGTTTTAGTAAACCATACATTTAATAATAAGGATATTGTGAGTGGTGCTGTATGTTTTAGTAAACCATGCATTCGATGATTGATATTGTGAGGGGTGCTGTATGTTTTAGTAAACCATACATTTAATAATAAGGATATTGTGAGTGGTGCTGTATGTTTTAGTAAACCATGCATTCGATGATTGATATTGTGAGGGGTGCTGTATGTTTTAGTAAACCATACATTTAATAATAAGGATATTGTGAGTGGTGCTGTATGTTTTAGTAAACCACGCATTAAACAGTTAGGATTTTGTGAGGGGTGCTGTATGTTTTAGTAAATCATGTATTTAATGATTAGGATATTGTAAGGGTTGCTGTATGTTTTAGTAAATCATGCATTTAATAGTTAGGATATTGTGAGGGGTGCTGTATGTTTTAGTAAACCATGCATTAAACAGTTAGGATATTGTGAGGGATGCTGTATGTTTTAGTAAATCAAGCATTTAATAAAATAAAATACTTTTTTGTTTTAAAACCACGATATTTATTAATTTAAGAACCGACCGGTTTCGCTTTACTTAAGCATCACCAGGGTACAAATTAATACTGTTCTTAAATTAATAAATATCGTGGTTTTAAAACAAAAAAGTATTTTATTTTATTAAATATGTCAAACCACAAAGTGATTGCTTTCTACAATAAAATCAAGCATTTAATCAGCGAAGTACTTACGCCATAAGAGCACCATTAAATATAATTAAAACGTGGTAAATAACTCAGCTCTCTAACGACAAAAGCGTGTCGAATTGAACCCATTGAATAGAGCATTAAACTTGTGGCAGAGAGAAGAGTATTCATTTTATTCGAAATGTTTTTTCAAACCAATATTAAACAGACAGAGGTGCCTAGCAAATGATTAATTGACATCTTCTAAGATCTTTAACACTCAGCCAGTTAATAAACTTTATACTTCTGTTCACACATTGTCCATTCAACCCGTCAATTACTATATATATTTTTTTTTACTTACTTATTCTCATTTCTTTACACACATAATACATAATAACAAATAGTATATAATAACATAATATATAATAACAAATAGTATAAACAAGAAATGAAAACCCACTAAGGCACTGCCTGAGTGTGGGTAGTATAAAAACGATTACTATATTTCCAAATACCTAAAGTATTAAATACATTAGTAGAATAAGTGAAAAAGTTTTTTTTTGTTTTTAGTTATTATGAAAATTAAAGAGAAAACATAATGTTCTACAGTTAAGAAAGTTACAGCAAGTGATTTGTAGAAGGATAGATAAATTTATAGAAAAATCGTTTCAATATCTTCGTTATTCAGCCACAATTTTTACGTCTTTTACATATTTTATCATTTGAGTTTATAGTAGTAGAAGGTTAAATGTACGAAGACCAATGTGTCTGCATTAATTTAAAATTGGTTTGAGGGGTTTAAAATATATTGTTTGTTCTTTTGCTCATTCTGTTTTTATTTATTTTGGTTTTAAATTTATATTTCATCGTTTGCAATATTAAATAATTTAGATTCTTTGTACAATAAGTCGGTCGAGAATGTTTTTTTTTATATATGACTTTAACTATGTATTTTTGAATTATTTGTAAAGGCTTAATAAATATATCAGGTGCACCACCCCATCCTATTATGCCATAAGTGATTGAAGACTGCACCAGGGAGAAATAAATCATTTTCAATTTTTCTAAGGTAAGATATCTTAATTTAGAAGTGGTTTGATTAATATGTGATTGCCAATTAAGATTTATATCTATTGATACTCCTAAATATTTTATATTTTCGACATTAGCGAGTTCTTTGCACAGGAAGCACATTTCTTGATTGCAACTTGTTTTATGGCTTCTAATTTTAAGGTTGTCTTTAGGTTTGATTCTAGTTTTGTGATATTTATCAAGATTTCTAAGCTAGTACAAGCTATACTAATCAGTTTAAATCATTCTTTCTCAAAGTGGTCTATATCGACCTCCAGGAGTCGATATTATTTTTATTTTTATATTTTCAATATATTTTCCAATATTTTATAATTGTTTCAATTAAACAAAAAAATACGTAACCGTATTTACAGTTTAATTAAAAAAATATTAGAGATTTTACATATGTAGTGTTAACACGAAGTGATTTATAATTAATAATAAAGTTGTGTAAAATCGGCTTTTGAATATTTCTATTCGACCATTTTTTCTATTCTAATGACCATGTAAATCCGCAATTAACTCCTCCTAATCCTCACATTCCACTGCTTAATCCATTATTCTTCTGCCGATTTGGGTTTGCCCCTCCCTCTAATCTTGCGACCTCATCTAACCAAACTAATTATTTTTAGGTGTTCTATTTTGTCACTGTTTTTACATACTCATAATTTAATATGATTGCACTTTGTTTTTACCCCATATGTTCACTTTAGTGTTAAAACAGGGAGCTTTATTTTAACGATGTGAATCTATCGGCCACGTAAGCGCTTGTCTTGTACCCATCTCTACGTAACAAAGTGAATACAAGGCATTTAATACATTCGAAGTAAGTGGCTAGCGGCCAGCGGTCGGGGTCGAAAGGTTATTTGCTCTCTGAAGCTTTGACATCCATCAGGCGGCGGAACGTCCGTGTTTAAGTGTTTAGTGTTTTTACGTGGGCAATTAATTTGAGACGAAGTTTTATAATCATTATGACACGAATTTAAGTGTTTTAAAAGATAATTATTAATCAGTAGTATATGTCTTCGGTATATGCTTCCTGAAAATAAGATAAAAATATTATAAGAAGACTTTTACGTAGTAAGGTTTTTTTTAAGACTACATATAATTTTTTTAATATTATGACTGTGATTTATGTTTTCGTTATATGCTATTTTTTGAATTTTTGATTTCGGCTAATGGACGAGTTTCGGTAGCGGTTTCGGTTTCGGTTTAATTCAATAATTCGGCTCTTTCAACCTCTCTGCGACCACTTACGGCTTTACTTGGGTGCGCGAAATGACTTCCACAACATATCATCGATGCTACTAAATACAACCAATCTCATGCTCGGTTGGATATTATTTGGAGAAAGAAAGGAAGGAGGAAAGTGGGGGTGGGGCTTTCCTGGAATGGAACCCCCCCTAATATATGCCTTTGCCTGTAGCGTACATTGAAGAAATACCATTACGTCAAAAAGCGGTAAACGTAAAAAAAATTGTCTTTAAATGGGTGTATTTATTTTAATTGTGCATTTTATTTACTAATAAATTTAATGATACCTAAAGCTGGACACACATGGCAGAGCCATTTGGCTTCAAACCATTTGGTGGAATCCATTTGGACACGGCGCAATTATAATAGATTTTAGAGATAATTTTTTTCCATAATATTTTAGGAATGGCATTACTATCTGCGTCACCATCTAGTGAACAACTTAAACTTATGAACTATAATCATATATAGGTACATAAAATAGGTTTTTTCTTAAATTTTCAAAATAATACAGATAAACATTTCAGATTTTTTTTTAAATATTTTTTCAAATAGGTATTTAAAATAATATAGGTGTTTTTTTACAATGATTCACATAAGCTTTATTTAAAAATAAACATTAGAAATAATATTCGTTAATAAAATAGATTTTACCTAGGGACATAAAATATAATATTTTTCTATAACACCAAGAATAAAATCACATCGGCATGATTCTTTCCTCCGTGAGCCATGCTGTCAATCTCTGTCTTAATTGATAACTGGCGGATTTTGGCTTGGGGATTGCACAAATACACATACACGACAGAGCTGGCGAGTCATTGGCTCGAGGATCAGCCACGGCCCTGTGTTTAAACGCTCTGCTATTTGGATCGCTGGCAATGCCGTGTGTTTTTTTTAATTTTTTTTTTAATGTATAATTTATTTAGTTATAAAATTTTACATCTTATACCTAATACATTATTTTCTATGACTACTACAATATTATTTACTACTTACATACTAAAATTTAGATTTCACAACATTGAGACATAATCCACGAAAAACTGCAAGACTTTTAGCTTCCTTAACAATTACCGGGAGTTCATTGAACATTTTAAAACCTTTATAATAAATATTGTTTTGTGTTCCCGATAAATGTGTTTTAGGAAGCCTAAAATCGTTGCAGTTTCTCGTAGGATATAAATGAACTGCACTATTAATTCTAACATTCTTTGACATATAGTCAGGTAACATTTTATTTTTTAGCTTATAAATAAACACTAAGGTATTATAAACTAATCGTTGCCACACACTTAAAAGATTGAGTTGACGTTGCATGGTTTTTATTCTGGTGTACCTGCTACAACACAGTATTGACCTCATGCCTCTGTTCTGGATTATTTCCATTCTCTTAATTTGGGTTTTGTTACTTAGAAATATTACACTTGTACAATAATTCAGATGGGATGCTACAGTGGTATTGTAAACCAATATCCATGTTTTAATGTCCAATTTTCCTTTTATCCTACTTAAGAAATTAACCTTTTTCGCAATTTTTTTTTTTTTAATTTCAAAGTTAGTGTTAAATTTTAACTTGTTATCTATTATGATTCCCAAGTATTTAATTTCTTTTACTTCTTCAATATTTTGATTGTCTATATTTAATAATAGTAATAATAATACTTGGATGACTTGTATAGCGCCGTTTTTGTGCAAAAACACCTCAAGGGCGCTGTACAAACTTATAATACATATCTACAGTGATCCATGTTATTACTTAACTATTTATGGAGAAAATATACAGTACAATACTTACCTGGTAGGTCACATGAGATTAACACTTAATTAACATTATCTGATTGTTTATTGGCGAAATTTAGATACAGGATTTAGGACTTAATTGAAAAATTGAATATAGCTGGACTTTCTCTTAGGATTGGTATATTTAATTTAAGGGTACGACAGCTTAAAAAGGTAAGTTTTTAGTTTAGACCTGAATTCTGTTGGACTTGTTATGGATCTTAGTTCCGGAGGGAGTTTATTCCAAGCCTTCGGTCCAGATACTCCGAAAGCGCGATCACCAAACTTAGTATTTGGCTTGCGCATAGGTTCTATCAGTCTGCCTACAGCTGCTGATGTTGCTGATCTAAGCGTTGACTGCCTCAGACCAGTGTTTTCCGGGAAGCATAGTTCAGAGATGTAGGGTGGGGCCATTTCATTGATGGATTTAAACACCATCCAGCACAGTTTGTACTGGATTCTTTCAGGGCACTTGAGCCAGTGAAGGTTACGAAGGTGTTCTGAAATGTGCGAATATTTTGAAACCCCGGTTATGAGCCGTGCTGCTGCATTAAACACTGATTGAATTTTGTCAATTTGATATTTTGGAAGGCTGGCATAAATGCCGTTGCAGTAATCGAGACGTGAGACTACGTAAGAGTTGATAAGTAGTTTTGTTGCTTCTGAAGGAAGGTTTCTTCGGACAGACTTGAGTTGTCTTAGGTGAAAAAAACCGGTGCTTACAGTCCTATTTATTTGACTTTTAAACGAAAAGTCTGAATCTAAATTGACACCGAGAAGTTTGACTGTTGTTTTTGGGATGATATCGCTGCCGGAAATAGTAATAGGTGAATTGTCTATGAAATGTTGACGTTTGTTTGTGGCTACCCAGAGAAACTCAGTCTTAGATGGATTGAGCTTCAGCTTGTTTGAAGACATCCAACGAGTTATTGCTTCTAGACATTCAGTTATACGGATTTTGAGACTATTGATTTCATTTGGAGCGCAGTAAAAATAAACTTGCTGATCGTCAGCGTAGCAGTGAGACAAGAGATCAAATGACTCGATTATTTTGGCGACATCATTTGTAAAAAGAATGAAGAGAAGTGGACCCAAAACGGATCCCTGGGGTACCCCTGAAGAAAGTGTTGCGAAGTTGGACAATTTATTTCCAACCCTCACGGCTTGTAAGCGATTGGATAAATAGGATACCAGCCAATTTTTTATGTCGGAATTCAAACCAAATGTTTCCTCTAATCTCCTAATGAGGAATTCATGATCAATCGTGTCAAACGCTGCACTCATGTCTAGGAGTGAGATAAGTGATAACTTACCTGACTCTACGGCCAGAGTTATGTCTGATAGCATACGAAGTAGTCCGGTTTCAGTTGAGTGGAACTTTCTGTACGCAGATTGACGTTTTGCTAATAATTTATTTGAATTCAAGTGACTGGTTATTTGTGCGGCAGCAATTTTCTCCACGATTTTTGAAATAAATGGTAAGTTTGAAACGGGCCGATAATTACCTAAGTTATCGGCGTCTAGTTGTGAATTTTTCAGGATTGGTGTAACTACAGCTGACTTGAGTGGTTCAGGAAAGTCACCCGTGCGATTTATTAGTGATTTATTAAAAACGTGAACTAGGAATGGAGCTAAAACAGTAGAACATTGTTTTAATAACCATGTCGGTATGGGATCAAGACTGCACTGTTTATTAGGCGAGCTTGAAATAATTTTTATTACTTCTTCCAGCGTTGTGGGTTTGAAGGAAGACAAAATTCCTTTAGAATTTAAAGTGAATATTGGCGGAGGGGCGTGAGATGCGAAAGCACGAATGGATTCAATTTTTTCCCGAAAAAAAATTGAGAAAGCTTCCGGGGTAATATCTATTTTCGTTGGAACAGTGACTTCGGAAATTACTGTCTTTATTGAGTTCCAAAGACGTCGTGGGTCGGTTCGCTCAGAGTTAATCTTTTCTTTCCAATAGTCTGATCTTTTGGAATTAATTTTACACGTATACTGTTTTTGAGCAAGGATCCACTCGCCTATTGTAGTTACAGAAGAGTTTTTCCTATAGGTCCTCTCTAATTTCCGCATAAGTCTCTTCTGGTTTCGACATTCATCGTCAAACCAGCCGTCAGACTTTCGAACTTTCCGTGTTTTTGATGATGTCGGGGCATATTTATTTAACAGACATAAAAGTGTTTTATTATATGTCTTGACAAGTTCGGTAGGGGTCTTTGTTTCCCAAACATTGGGTGTACATAAGAGAGAGGTCTGTAACTCTTCCAGAAAATCGCTAAAGCAAAATTTACGCCATTCCCTTGATACAATTGTTTTATATGGTACTTTAGGCGGGTTAAAATCAATATCAGTGCAAACGAGCCGATGGTCTGACAGTCCTTTATCACGAATATCTGCTGAAAGCGGTGGATCACTGTTCTTTGAAATTAGTACATCTAATGTACCACCAGCATCATGAGTTGGGACGTCGACCCATTGGTGGCATCCAAAGCTGGCTAATAGATCTAAGAATTTAACAGTGTTTGGTGATGTCACGCGCTCGAGACGAATATTAATGTCGTCCGACTGAAACTTCCAAAAACTGTGAAAACTCATTATAAAATTCGACAGAGATTGGTTTCGATCCGGGCCTATAAAGGGTGCACAACATGAACGACGTTCTTGAAGAAGAAACCCTGCATCCAATATACTCAAACGTGTTAAATGTACCGAGAGCTACTTTGTTTAGCCGTAATCCTGGTCGGGCTATTATTGCGACACCCCCGTGATTCACGTGTGAGATATTGTTTGATGGTAGGTCCCTACTAGGTCGGGCTTCTTCAAAAACCACATACCCTAAAGCTCGGAGTCTCTTAATTGACTACGAATCACTGTTCTCGTGCCAAGTTTCTGTGACAGTATGGATATGGAGTTTTTGGTCTCTGAAAATATCGTCCACCACCTCTAGTTTGTTGTTAAGGGATCGAGCATTCCAGGAACCAATCGCAAGGTGTCTGCTCCTATTGTTGGCATGTCGTTCTAAATTAATTTCATTTAAGTTGTTGTGGAATTTATCAGAATCGCGGAGGGCTTTAGACGGTAGGTAATTCTGTTTGTCGATCGGTTCGACAACTTGAACATCCTGTACTGACGGAGACTTATTATTATTTTCATTACCATTGTTATTATTAATAATTTTTGGAATGTATTGTTCCTCCCTGCATAAATATTTTGTTTTTTGTCCACCGCGACACCCCCTGTATCTAAATTTCACATTCGGATCACGGACTGGATTGTATATGGTTTCTTTTGAAGTCACTGAAGGGTTCAACACACTATCACTTTTAAAACTTAGGAGTGTAGCCCGATCACTTACAGCAGGAGTGTTTTCGGCCTGTGCTGCATCACATAGTATTGTGTCATATTGTTCCTTTCTGATGCACAGTGTATGTTTTTTATGATAGCGTCCAGCACGGCAACCACGAAATCTAATTTTACGAGTAGTATAATTATCGCGTCCAAGGTCATATAATGATATTTTTGCGGCTAATTTAGGGTCCAAAAAAAACTTTCACTTTTGAGATGTAGTAGTGTCGCCCTGTTGTATCGGATATTGTTTACAGTCACCATAGTTCAAAGAATACCCATTATAAATCACTTGACGCATTTACACTTGACACGGTTGCTCGCTTGTCTTTCACACTGCACATGTGGCTAATTCTTTCGACCGATTTTACCGATGCTGCAGCGTTATTATGCACTTCTAGAACAACGTGGCAGATTTGAACTTAAAATATTTGAAATTTTGTATTAAAACTTGAATTAATCTCGAATCAGCGACACTAAAATTATTTTATTTTTATACATCTAACTTAAAAATTATTGCGGTTATTTTACACTTTATCTACACTGAAAAAATTGAGAACTTCCCAAGATTTTTCAAAATAAACGCGGAGCGCTTAAAAAAGCAGCCGGCCGCCCCTAGAGCCTTTAGAGCGGACAGTATGTACGTTTATTTTTTTCCCTAATACCATGAATTTACTTTTAGTTACATTTAATATCAATTTATTTATGTTTAACCACTTAGATAATTCATTAAGTTCATTTTGTATTTTTGACAGCGCATCTTCAATATTATTTGCTATAATATATAAAAGTGTGTCATCTGCAAAAAGTTTGATGGAACAGTACTTTAAGCACTTCACTATATCATTAATATATAAAATAAATAGGAGCGGTCCCAAAACAGATCCTTGAGGAACTCCAATGTTGATTTCTTGTTCTTCAGAGATAGTATCTCCAATTTTGGTTTTTTGTTTTCTATTTTTTAAGTAATCAATAAACCACTGCAATTCATTAGCACGAATTCCTATGTCCTTCAATTTCATTATTAGTCTTTCTCTGTCTATCGTTTCAAAAGCACGTCTAAAATCCAAGAATACTGCTATTGTGATTTTCTTCTGATCCATAGCTATTTTCTATTCATTTATCACATAATTTATTGCTGTTTCACAGGAATATTTATTTCTAAACCCAGATTGTTCTTTTACTAGAATGTTATTTTTTTCTATAAATTTACTCATCTGTTCTTTCACAATGCATTCTAGTAATTGTTCATATTTAGGCAATCCATTTATTGGTCTGAAGTCTTCGAAATTTTTAGCATTTTTTATTTTGGGCACTGGTGTTATTATGGAGGTTTTCCATGACTGCGGAAAAATTCCCTTAGTCAGAGATTCAGTTATTAGTGCAACTAATCTGTCTCCTATAGCTGGCACTGCATCTTTGATTATGCTTATAGTAATTCCATCCGGCGATGATTTTGGTTTCATTGTTTTAATGATTTTCATTAAATACTCATTGTCAATTTTATTAAACCTGAAAATATTTTTATTCTCTCTTTTTTCCGATGATTGAGAAGAGGTATCTGCGACTAATGGAATACTCTTATTTATGTTTTCGACACTAAGTACAAAATTTGTGATAAATTTTTGGGCTATTTTAAGTGTATCATTTTCAACTCCATCTGGAAACCGAACTTCCTTAATGTTTTCCCTCTGTTTGCCGCTTATAATTTCTTTGTGTGTGTCCAGCTTTACAAGTTTAACAATAAAGTACGCCACTTAATTTCAAGGTATTGAGTGTTCTTTTAACTTATTACAAACATGTTTTTACGTGCGCTTTCAACCACATTTGAATAAGGTCCCTACGCCGTTATAAAATCTATCCGCTTCAGGTAATGATGAGAGACCATTTCCAAATCAAAAAAAAGAAAAATCTGCCAACTTTCCAAAGTTGTCTACTTTACCACAATAATATTGCAATATAACAACAATTATAAAAAAAGCAGACGTACATGGTAACTTTCAATAACCGATCGTAATTGAATATTATATCCGAGGCTCCTATGCCAAGCGTTTTAGGAACCTTTGTGTTACGATTAGTGAGTTTCAGGCGCCTTTGTTGAGGCTTCACCTGACACGAGAGTGACCATTAATGTTACTGTGGATATGACCGGTGATGTGATGATGAAAAGGTCGGGATGGATGGGCACCGTCGCGGACACGAGTGACGAGAAGTTTGCCACACGTGTCTGTCAGAATCTATGACCTGTGATTTTTGATGGTCAGGGCTTGGGAAAAGTTTTTTTAAATTTTTGTTATTGAGATTGGAATCTAACGGAACAGTTCCACTCTTAGATTTTGAAAAGTTCTTCAAAGCTTATGATATACAACCTCTCTTAACATTATAAAGTATATATTAGAATAATAACTATTTTTTATCAAACTTAATTTATGGAACTCCATTTTATTTTTATTTATATATATGACCTTTTATTTAATTTTATAATTAATTTAAAATACTTATTATTATTCAATCTAAAAAAACGGTTTATTTATGAACAAGTTCTGCTGTATAGTTATTATTACGCATGACAGCTCTTTCGCCTTCGGAGGGGTTTCTTCCTTCAACGATTATCGAACTGTGGTGAAAAAACTTACATTTAATCTATTTAAGTAAACTTCATAAGGTACTGTTGTCAAATTGCATTAATTTTTATTAAACGCCCTTATTTATTTCTCATTAAATCGTTGAAAATTATTAATTGTTATTTCTCTGAAAAGTTTCCCTACTTACATAAGTATTATATTGTTGTATTTTTTTAAATATGACTAAAGGGCGTTCACGTGTGAAAAAAAAGGATTATAGACAATTATGTATAATATAAATAATTACGGTATTTAATTGAACTCGGCTTACACAAATCTACGACTTTACATTTTTAAAATTAAGTAAATTAAAAAAAATAAATAGATTACTTACCTGCAGGTTAGCCTATGAAAAAACGTTTCTTGATTTGTCATTTTATTTGAAACACTATAATGCGACTATAGTTTGCATAACATGACCGATTGCTTTGAGGCGAAAAGACTTTGACAAATATGTACTTACTGTATAAACTTTGAGATTTCGTTACTAAATCTAATTATAGCAACGATTTAAAGCTGATAGGTTTTCTATTTTATATTTTTACCATTTATCTGTCATACCTTAAAACGTAGTCGACAGGTACGCAAGCTTTTTGTACTGCTTCTTAGAACTAGCAGTATTGATATCTTCAGCTCCACACACACTCGAGAGATGAGAAGATTGATGTTTACTCCTGTCTCACCCTAAAAAATAATTTTTTCGATAATTTAAATAATCGACTCCAGTTAAAAGCTTAACATTTAAGCTTATAATCATAGGCATGAGAAAAACTAGAGAGGAACAAAGATGGTCAGTAAATGAATCCAACAGTTTTCAGGCAACTCGAATTCTTCGTCGTTATTAAAACTTGAAAACAAAATCTGCTTACGAATTACCACCTTTTTTTTACAATTGCGCGCCAATTGTTAGTAGCAGTAATAAACGTTGCTGCAAATTCTAAATCTCGTAAAAAATTCCAAAGTGGGTTGCGCTGCAAACCGTTAACTTACTTTAGCGAATTTTGCTTTTCTGTGGAACGTCTCATTGTTTTGTCGTTTGCTCGCCGGTGGTCAATGTACGAATGATGTCGTCGTTTATTTAAGTCATGCTGGAACTCTCCTGGTTCTAAAATGATTGTAGCATGGTTTGTTTCCAGCTCGTCGAAATGAGACCTGTATTTCATGTTAGGGCGATTCTATATCTTCTGATGTCAATCTTTATTATAAAGAAAAATACATTTTTGTCAGATTGAAAATGATCTGGATCTCAGAGAAAATCACAATTTAAAAAAATGCATTTTTCGTGATTTATCATAAAAATTCAAACAATGTCTTTTGATTTATTCATTTTTGCGACAGCCCTGTTTATATTAGATATGACAATAGAACATCTTCACATATTGGGCGGTCCGCTACACTACCGAAATCGTCTCCAGGGCTGACACACCCCATTGTGCGCATCGCGTGTCATATTATTTTTTTTTTGTCAAAAGCCGCTTGTTAGCGTTACCGGTTGTTGTGTTGTTAGAATGTTAGGTCGCCTCAGACATGTCAGGTCACGTCTGACACGAACGAAATGTTTGCGGGTTCAACTGTTTGGTGTTTACACAATGTGCCGCTAATGGGGTGGATTGGCCGCCATATTGAGATTAAACTCGGAGATTCATACTAGAAAAAAATGCTTTGAATATTTGCTTGAATTTCATTAGGATCAGATGAAATAGTGAACGGCTCTGTTGCTGTAAGATGACTGATGAAAATTCTGACTTAAGTAGACCATAGTTAAGAGTTTAAAAGACATTTAATAACATGATATATATTTATTGAAACGTAATCATTAGAACCTATTGTCACCATGTATCATTATTTCAGTTGGAATGTTATGCCCAGGAAACTCTATCGTTGTAGGAAGTTGTGGAAAATCTCACTGAATGAAGTCACGGCATCTTTGCTAATTCAACACGGTTATTGGTGAGAAGATTGTTTAGACATATTAAGAGGATGGACTGAAAAAAGTGTGTCACGAGAATATAATATGAAATGCAAGTTAATAAAGGAAGAGGTCGTGAACATTACAGGAAAACACGGTACAATCGGGTGAATTAGATGCTAGCCGGACATTGATGTAATTGGTCGATGTAGCCGGGTCTTGCCGAGAGTCGAAATGACAGAAATTGTATGTTGTGGTGGGTGACGATATTTTAATCTATTAACTTACTTACTGTCTTCATCTTGAGGAAGAAATAATGTAGAAAAATTATGTTCCTTAAAAATAATTAATGCTAGGTTACATTGAAAAGTGCTAGTACCAATAAGAATTATTTTATTTATCATTTACAGAATAAGATTTCTTATTTCATAATTTGAGAAGTATACAAAAAAAAATTGGTTTTTTAAAGGGCGATTAAAAATGTCTTCTGTTTTAGAACTTTCATTTAATAGAACCATTCCTCTTGTCATGTTATACTGTGCTAGAACATTTGCTCTGCCGTGTGTTATCTTGAATAAGTCATGATATCTGAACCATAATATTTACTTAAACAATATAACCAATAGGATGCATTATCTGGGCAACAGTTTTGGGGGTATTATTGTTATATTTACTGAAACCATTTTTTATAGGATTACGAGTAATCTATACCAGCACTTTGCTGAATCCTACAAATTATAGCAACGTAGATAATGTACTTTTAGTGATTTGTCTTATAGTACTGTTTTAGCATCTATTGTATTTTATATTACTGCAAAAACGGCGCTATAAAAGTCATCCAGGTATTATTACATGTTTTAATAATATTGTTTCATATTTAATTAATCATTTTTACCTTTCATCTATGATGTTCTTGTAATGTATGTACAAGCTCAGCTAGGCGAAAAATCAAATAAAATTAAATGACAATAGTTATCTGCATATTTGGTAGGAAAAGTAAGCTATCACACAGTGTAATGTATAATATAATATTTGCTAGTAAATGCTGTTATTAATGTGATTAAACTAAAGCACTTATCTACATCACGACACATCTGATTTGGATTCAGTTTAAACATTACAATACTTAATTTATTAATCTCCCAATATTAAGTAAGAAGAATACAATTACATTTTTTGTGGTAATTGAAGATTTACGACAAAAAAAGATAAATTGCATGCAATTAATCTTCTTCCCAATTTTCCTTGATATGTAATTGACGCCATAAAACACGAAGACGTCGTTCGTAGGTGGTCCTTCAAAAATCATCATAGAACCCATCTACATTCGGTTTAATACTTCAAAGTGTTTAGTAGAGCCTTTGTGATATCAAATTATTTATTGGACAGGTAAAATATGAGTCGGCTGTGGTTCATTGTTGATTTTGTGAGGCACAAAGGCTCCTTTATTCCCTCGACTTAACGCGAGCCCTAAAGCCTTAAGATAAAGCCTGTACACAGAGGTTGTTTGAGTCAGAAAATAAATTGCTGCTGGAATGATACGCGTTATGAACACACTGAGATAGTATCAAGTGATTTCTTTTCTTCCGGCTTTTATATTTTTATAGTGTCAGATTGAATTCGATGGACATTCATTAATACGATAATATGAAATGACTGGATCTTAACTACCATTCAAGGAATGGAAAATTATTATTATATTTGGAATTAACTGCACAAGTGCTATTTACATAGTCATTGTACGGATTATATAGAAAAAAGAAAGGAAGGACAAATAAAAATATTGATTTTACAAGTACTATAACTAATTTTAAGTCCATATATTGTATGAGAACCCTCTATATTTAATTAGTCAGAAGTCAATTGGAGTATGATTCGCCTACTTGGTCCCCTTTATAAAGTTCACTCCAATAATATAGAAAGAGTTCAGCACAAATTTCTTGAGTACGTAAATTTTAAGCTCGGAATTCCTATTTTGATGAATCAATTGCATCTAATAACACTGTCTGACAGGAGAATTATTTCAGACCTGGTTGTGTTACACAGAGTCATTAACAATTTAATTGACAGTCCTGCCATCCTTGCCACTATCAAACTCCATGTGCCGACTAGGAATACAAGACAAAATATAACATTCTTCTGCAATACATACACGACCAACTATCAGACACACTCACTGACCAATAGGATGCACGATCTGGGCAACAAGTATGGGGGTGCAATTGATTTATTTATTGACTTCATTTATAGAATTAAGCACAATCTATACCAACACTTTGTCGAATACCACAAATTAGAGTAGCGTTGGTAAATTAGTTTTAATGATTTGTCTTATATGTAGTGTAGTTTTTTTTTAAAAATTATTTCTTAATATTTTCTCATTATACTTGTAACCACAATTTTTCAATTGTGTATTTTGTACCTACTTTACAATGGATTACATCTATTTACTGTCAGTATCTCTTGTATAATACAGATATTCTCCTATGTACACTGCATCATGTATCACTTCTACGTAAAAGCCTTTTTAGGCGTATATATAAATAAATAAGTAAACAAAACAAAAGAATATACACTTACTACAAAGTAAATGAAATCAAAGGAAGAATGAAAACAAAAAAGCTGGTTAAAATATGCACTGTTAAAGTGTTAAATAACTAAAGCTTTATACTTCAATAGAGGCAAATTAAAAACATCAGCTAACATAGCATAAGAGTTACTAATGGTGTGTTTAATCTATTTGTGAGAGAATTGTAGCCTGAAACCGTAGTATAATTGTAACAGTAATACATACTAGGGAACCATGACCTAATGATAGGTTCATGAAACGAATTGACATTAACATATCAGTGCTAATTTACATACGGTATAATAAGCATGAATATTTTTACTGAGACAAAAAACAGGCTTTGAGTATTACAATCAGTATTTTATTTTGGTAGAAGAAGTCGCAGACGCCCGAGAAAGACATGGCACGATCAAGTGAATCAGATACTTGAGTCGGGCATTTTCAAAAGTCAGAATAATAGAAGAGTATGTATGAAAAGGTATATGAACCTATCCCTGGGGGAAAAGGCGTGATGGTTAGTTAGTTAGTAACTAATTTCATTTTTTTATGAAATGTCTTGTTTAATGAACTCAAATTTGCTTTGAATTTAAGTGTCATTTTCAAAATTCCAATCGAGCATTAAAGTACCTACCTATAATGTACTATTTAAAAAATATATATTTTAAATAGCGTTTTCTAAATAGGAACTTATTTGTCAAGAATTGAGACTATCCCGTGATTTTTAACGCATCTGCGCTAGTTATTAATATTTATCATTGATTCGAGAATCACGATTGAATAATTAAAAGGAATTAATTCTAATCTAATAAACGTTTTAACGGTTCAAATGACAACACGATTCAAATAGAACGCTCGTGATATTAATATTGCTTTATTATTAATTGCAATTCCAGAGGCATCCATATCCATAGTCGATAAATCCCCCGCCCGGAGAATGCGACACTCGCATAACTCAGAATCCTATGAGGAAGAATTCTCTTTTAACAATTACATACAGTCGATTCAATTCAATTAAATTCGATCAATATATCACTAATTGAATAAAACATGAATCGTTCAATATTTTCATAAATAAGATATTACATTACGGATATTTGTATGGGATATTATATAGAATTGGATTGGATGTTGTGGAGATTGCAGTAATCGAACGCTGAAAAACCAGTTATTTGCTAATTTAATATTGTTCAATGAATTCAAATTAATTAGAGTTTTGGGATTGGTTGTTTCATACAATTTGAACAATTCATACAGAACAACTCTAATGTAATAATTTAATAGAAAATTATTTAAACTATCTTTTTATAAATTCGAATTATGATATAACTTTGGAAATTATTTTGTGAGTTTTTGAAATTTGCCCAATTTGTCTAAATTTGTCTAAATTACACATCTGCCCTGATGATGGACACTGCCATGCTGTCCGAAACGTTGGCTAAAGAAGGAGGTAGCGCAACACGGCATAATACCCCGAAAACAAATCATTGTAATACTTTTGGCCGTGAAAATCTTAAATTATATGTGTATTTATTTATTGCATCTCACTATACATAAAACACATTTTTTTCACATAAAAATCAACTTCACTAGGACTAAGCCTGTATCGAGGTTATACAATTGATTAATTAAGGTTGGAGCACGAAAAATTAAATTTCGATTCCAAAAACACCAATTTCAATACATTTTTTAAAATTGTGGTACTTTTACGTGATAGGTTAGGCAAGATTAATTTAAAAATAAATTTCTATTATAAACTTTGGATATATTTTTCACTTAAACCTAGAAATGTTATCCACTTCATTTCATAGTCTGCATATGGTAGGCAATTGAGGTACTTTTGTAATGTAAGCAATGGGAGGAGCTTTAGAGCTTTAGTAAAGGTTTACTTACAAAAGCGTGCTCAATCGTAAATGCAACCGCCGACTACTTATCATAACTTACGTATTATTGCTGCGAGTAGTACAATTCGTAAGTTAGAGCGCAATGATTCGTTGTTCGATTGTAGCAATATACTTGTCAATGATGTAAGTTGTTAGCCAAACAAGAATCGCAATTACCAGACAAAATAGAACTATGGCACCCTCAATATTGAAAGCTGTTGTGCTGTACATTATTAGCGAGGTGATGTTAGAGGGACAGAACAGTATTTAAATCTTCAAATTTAGATTGATTTTAGAAAAGGAAGCAGTGGAGAAAAATGAGAATTGAGAATCTTTTCAAATAATTGGTAATACAGTTAAAAAAGGGATTGCCGTTTCCTGATAAACTTTTGAAAATTCTTAATATCGGAACACGTTTGCATTTTCCTTGATAGTATATAATGACGAAATGCAAAAATATTAAAATTTTCCTGAACGCGTGTTTCAACATCGGGATAATATATATAATTTATATAATATATATAATTTATCCAAAGGACATGTAACTACTATAATAATAAATTTGCAAATATAGACACTCGTGGTGACATATTCACTGCTAGTTACTATCACCACAGAATTTCATTGTATCACATTCTAACTTATATTCACGACTGTTAAATTGATTGTACGTAATATTTTAATATTACTCGCGTGGCAACATTTCCTTATCCCTCTCCCCCCTTTCCCGTTCCAACCCAAGTCTATTAAAGTATAGTTATAATCACTTGAATGTTAATGAGTCTATGTACCATGGAATGGTAAGCTGATAATAAAAAGTAGAAATCCTAAACTTAATAATAGTGGCATATATGAATTAAAATGTGACCACGCCGATTGCAACGCTACTTATATCGGACAGACGGGAAGGGCTTTTTCAACTAGATTCAAAGAACATATAAGATCTTATAATAATAAGAGCACATTTTCAAAATTCGCAGAACATCTCTTAGTAAATAATCACGTCCCGCTTGACAACAATGAACTTAAACCCTTGCACATAGAAAAAAAGGGCCTTAGATTAAATTTACTTGAACAATTAGAAATCAATAAAAGAACCAATCACCCTAATATAACATTAATTAATAAAGTAAGGAAAATTATTTATTCCCCGCTTCTAAGTATGTTCACAAAACCTAAACAATATAACACATTTAAATAAATTAATAACTGCTACATCATTATTAAACAATTAAGATAACATTAATGTGGGGAAAACAGACTTCGAAATACCCCCACAGAATATGAAATCTTTTCATATTCTGTGGGGGTCACAATTATTTTTATCAGTTAATTGGTTTAACCGGTAATAAATCATTTTAACTTGGGAGGGGGTAAAATAGAATCATATTAATAAGTCGTAAAAACGTGGCTTAACCACAGTTTGAAAATGGCATTGAAAGCCAAAACAGCTGTAACAATAACAAAAACCAAAAAATACTTGCAGAACTTAATAATTATATTATCAAATTTGATTTTAATTAAATGTAAAAAAAAATTAAATGGAGTTCTACGAATTAAACACAAAAACAATAAATAAGACTGTTTATGATCCTCAAATAAATATATTTGTCGTTTACTAAATGTTTAACAGGACACCTATTCATTCATTCATTAAGGCCTGCAATCCCGTTTTTAACCGGATTACGAATAATTTTAATGGATTTATAATAAATTAACAATTTTTTTTAATTCGTTTTTGTGACTAGCAGGGGTGCCCGGCTTCATGGGATGAGGTTTATCCGGGTCTTGGCTAGAGATGTGCCTTTCTCCACCAACTGAGTGGTAGGCCGGATCGGGAGAGGCTGGCTGAGGGAGATCTTCTGACCTCTACAGCAGGACTCTTTCAAAACATCGCCTTGCACCGCAGTGGGAGGGATGAATTCATACATCCGTCTCTCCTGGACACTGTTAAAAAATACATACATATATTGTATAACACACTAGGCATATTTATTACAATATCCGCGATCGCGATTTCTGGCGATATCAAGAAACCATCAATGAGAACACTTTATACAATTATACTGATTTACCATTTATTTGAAAACAAAGTTATGCATATTTATCTTTAATCAAGTAGCTAAGCTACTGGTTTCATTATGTTTGTTAAAGGTACCATACATTTAAAGCGCTTGCTGCTGTAAACCTATGTGGAACGTTTGGGTTTTTTCTCTGGTCTCCATTGCGTGGTTCAACCCTCCAAAGTTTAGAGTAAATCTGCTTTCGGCCTCGCCGCTATGTGTGGGTGACCCCTGGGTCGTCTCCCGACTCCCGACTTCCGACTCCCATAATGTGTTCATCAATGTATTAATTTTTTATTTATTTCTACATTGATTTTTTTTATGTATTAACTTTTATGGCAGGCAGAGAATTGCACACACCGCTCTATCCAGCTGAAATAAACATTATTATTATTTTGATTATTATAACTGGAGTCTACGGCTCTCGAATCTGAAGTACCGAGTTCTCCTAACTCAAGTGCAGTCCCACCGCCCTGTCTGTTCCCGCTTCCCCTCCTTTTTCGTCTCTCCCCCTCTTATTTCCCCCTCGTCCGTAGTTAATCATTAATTTTATGGGCATGATTTTTGCGTTAGCGCTTATTGCTGTTTATCGTCGATCACCATATAAGGTGATCCTTCTGATTGCACGTGACCGAGGCATGTTTTACACTATATTGCTGCGTGATCGATGTGGTGGTGTGTCCTCCATGATTTTTAGTCGTAGGGATGCTTGATTGATGAAGGATATGGACAACTCATAACTACCCATTGACCCCCAGATTCCTACCCATACCCTTTTCCTTCCCAGAACTTCCTTCCCCTTCCTTTCATAAAATGACCCTCCACACAGCATTGCCTAAAATGACTTAGGCCCTGAGGGGAATTACTTTTCTCAGGGCGGCATGTGTATAGCTAATGTAAAAAAATACTATCTGGGGGGTGGGGAATCGATTTTGAGAATTGGGTTCAATTGATTATCACAGAGATCGTAATTCAAATGATTTTCTCTTCAGTTTTACACACAAACTTGTTGATATTTTGCAGCCGATGTAGTCTAGACATAGTGTTGATTACAAAATATGCCTTCTTAACAAGGGAGATACCCTAGTGTGACAGACTTGCTTAAAACATACATAATCAATACCCGATAGATGATAACATGGCAGTTTAGCGGGTATAAATAATAAAAAAAAAATAAAAAAAAACAAAAACAAAAAATGTTGGCAGAAAAGGAGAAAGAACATGTTGTCAGCATCAAAAACGTTTAACGAGAAAGTGACAACACTCAACAAATTATCACATTTGACAACAAGTCCTCAACAAAAAAACTGTTTATGTAACACTGAATCTGATTTAAATAAAACGAAACGAATCTCAGCACATCGGGAAAGGAACGTTCAGTTTGCGAGCGAACAGAAAAGGGCATAGACAGCCTAGGCACGATTCAACATCCATCATCCGACAATGACGGAGCCATCTATCTCTGTATACCGAGGCCTTATATGCGTGTGTCAACTCATTTTTAACTAAGCGTTATTATAATGTATTGTGAAAAGCTGGACGCTGAATTTCTCCTTGTTAATAATGACCGGCACGATCTGGCAAATGGGTTATTCTGAAGATGTGATCAAAAAGATGAACGTGAATGCTTCGTCGCGAATATTAAAACTTCTGTTTCTCGAATCTCTTCCCTCGAAGATCTCTACAGCGGCATTTCGCCACATGATATTATGTTTTGCAAAATCAAATAGCGCTACCAGACCGCGCCGCAAATCTCAAAAATGTTCAGACTACCAGAATTTATATGGCACGTTCCACCCACGTACAGTGTACAGTAGAATTATTTTAAAGAGATTCTTGCTTGTATAATAGTGATGTATTGTATGGTAGGACTACGAGGTTAGAAGGAACTGCAGGCGAGTGTTTTAAACAATTCAGAATCAGTCTCTCTATCGGAGTCTTCAAAAACATTAAAACGTGGGCTTTTAAAAATGATTTGCCTGCACCTATAAACGTGCAGGGCTGGAATTTGATTTTTATTTATAATATTCTATCTACTTAAATCTTATTTGCACTAAAATCTACTTTCGTTGAACATAAACTCGTTTTCTCTATATTTTGCTCTTATGTTTATATCTACTGGACCACCTTCTTCCTTTTCTCCATCTTCTGATTAAAATCGTGACACTTATCAAACTGCCAATATTTTTACGCCTGTTCCTGCTAATGAAACAATTACGACTGATTTGCATGACAAATTTTTGAACCATCCATGGACAGTTAGTTATCTATATAGCACTCTTATTGTAGGATAGTAAAAATATGTCCTTAATTTGTTAACTTTAACAGATAGGTAGATCAATATGTGTTGATATAAGTTTAAAATATTAACCTTCGTAGGCAAAGTTTCATGTAGCCACTCGACTTCGTTGGTACATAACCAACACCGATACGTTAGATTACTGGGCTATGGATTTCTTTATAATACCTATCTAACTATAACTCTGCACACGAATCCAGAATTGTGAAAATACATCGGAATAAAATACTATGTATTTCTGAATTCTTATGTTCGCGGTTAACTTCTTATATCGAACCGAGGAACGTATATAGCTTTAAAATTTTTAGTGTTATTAATTTATACGGTATTTATGTGATATTTGCCAACACAGAGTTCAGAATAACACCATTATGAGCTGTCTACGCAGAAATCTAAATATGGTATCAATGGAAACATTTTCACTTACTTATAAGTAATGGGTGGAGAGAAAATTATTAATATAATTACGCATGGTATTTGAGATTTTCACGGCCAAAAGTATTATAGTGAATTGTTTTTGGGGTATTATGCCGTGTTTCGCTACATCCTTCTTTAGCCAACGTTTTGGACAGCATTGCAGTGTCCATCTTCAGGGCAGATGTGATTATTATTATTACACATCTTCCCTGATAATGGACACTGCAATGCTGTCCGAAACGTTGGCTAAAGAAGGAGGTAGCGAAACACGGCATAATAAACCAAAAACAATTCACTATAATAATTACACATGTCTAAATACCAAATTATCTTACTTTGTTACCTGAATTTTATTTAATTGTATATTTATTTTTTGGAGAGATAAACTAAGGACGGGTTGCACAGAATTAAAGCAATTCACCAAATTTCAACGTTCTTATTCAAGTTGTCTGAATGCCCTATTTATATTCTATTAGTATCCAAGTATTGTAAAAAAACCGGTATATAATGAAATAATTGCCGAACTTGAATTTAAATTTTGCATTTTGATGTATTACCTATGTAGTTCCTGTCTATAATGCTTTTTTAAATCATGAAGATAATAAAAAAGCCGCTTTAAGTATGAAACTTATCACGAAACCATATTATTTAAAAGATTAATTTCGGTTTCGCCTCTGTCTGTGACTCTAGCTCTATGAACTCTAAAATGTTTGCATTGAATACAATCTTATTTTTTTTAAATTTGAAAATTTTAGAAAATCCTTCGAGAACTCAGACAAGTCATAAAGTACCTACCTACAATGTAATATTTTTAACAGAAAATTATAAAAAATAGACATCATCAAAATTAGAACCGATTTCTTATCCCCAAAGATAATATAATACAATACAATACAAAGATAATATAATACTTATATTCTATTATCATCTCCGATGATATCTTATATATTACATAGAAATCGCACAGAAAACGATCTTTTAAAGGTAATACTAAAAAAATAGACTGATTGATACAGACCAAATATTCAACAGCTGTGACGGACTAGATATACGCCAATTATACGTTAAAACACTACTAAATTACATTTTTGACAAAAAAAAACAAATTTCAACATACACAAAATATCACTAACAGACCAATTAGACAAACGTACAAAGAAAACATAAAAAATCCGACAGTAAATACAAGCTTTGGACAAAGACACTATCAATACCATGCCATAGAAGCATTCGACAGTCTAACATTTGAAATTAAAAATGAGGAAAAAGAAAAAAAAATCATACACAAAATTACAAAATGGATTAAAGAACAAAAAAGACAATATTACCAAAATTTCATAACATAAAATAAAAAAAAACTACACGTAACACACAAAACCAATATAAAAAACACAACACTTACAACCACACAAGATTATATTTTAAATGTATTATTTTCTCTTTAAATGTATTATGTAGATTATATTTTTATATTATAAAATGAAGGCCTCAGCACGGGTATGTCACCCAGTGAGACCAACATTACTGGATAACTCTGAAATGTCAAAAATATTGTAACAAAATAAAAAAATGAGTCATGGTGCGAAAAAAATGGTTTCACTTTTTTACTTCCAATCAGTCATCAGTTAATCAGTGAGTAAGTAAAAAAAACAGTGAAATTCTTTTCCATCCACCCGATAGTCAATAAGCCATAAATATAGTTAACTCAGCACGAGTGAGCAGTTATCGAGTTAACGGTTATTATTTATTGTCCCATTAGCTTTTATGAACAAAAAACTTTAACGTCAAACTATGCTATCGGAGTTCATACTGAAAATTTAAGATGATCTAGCGCGAACAAACAAATAAAAATTAATACATGTTGGATAATCTCACTGTGATGTCTCAATTTAAAGCTGTTTTTATGACAGTAGTAGATGCTCTCAGTATCGCCCCGGGGAAAGTCATGTTTGGTAGCTTGTAGATATGTACCCCAACCTTCCTCCTTCGCGTCTCTTTCTGATCTCCTCCCTCTTCAGTTATATAACGTACTAATAGACTAAAGAAAACTTGAAATTACCAAGCACTATTTCACACAACAATATTTATATATTTATTCACGCCTTGAAGGCTTTTACATGTATACATTGTTATAGGTAAGTTGTTCAGGAGTACAATAATA
The DNA here is from genome assembly GCA_026573805.1 of Hesperophylax magnus. Lineage (NCBI taxonomy): Eukaryota > Metazoa > Arthropoda > Insecta > Trichoptera > Limnephilidae > Hesperophylax > Hesperophylax magnus. Next base: position 1,572,964 of record JAIUSX010000025.1, on the reverse strand, counting down.
AGTTTATCGTACATAACATAGTAAAGTGAGTATGAACGATATAAGCAGGTACAATACAAGTTATCGTAGAGAATTCTGTTGTTAAAAGCAATTCAATAATTGTATGTAATAACAAGAGTCCAAAATAAGTTACTATGGAAGTTGTTTCAGAGCAATGTGTAGTAACTTTGTTGATGTTTGTAATAATGAACATAAACAGTTTATTTTAAGGAATGTTTGTATTTGGCAAACCTTTAAGGGTATTTTACAGAACATAGCTAATTAATACAGTGATTAAGGGTGCACATGAAGAAGTATGAAAGAAATAATGATATATCGAAATTTGCACAATGGAGTTTGTAAATGTATTATGATAATATAAGATCGCAGTAAAAGTAAGTTTTTTTTATTATTTTAAAACACAAATAACTTTGTTCACATTACTTTAATATATATAACCTCTACATGTTTCATGAAAAAAGTTCACCTCATCAGGAGCAAGTATTTACCAAAGTCAAAAATTAAATATAGATTACAATTGAACAGTGGAAGAAGTCGATGAGGTGAACTTTGTTCATGAAACATGTAGAGGTTATATATATATTAAAGTGATATAAACAAAATTATTTGTGTTTTAATATAATAAATAATGACATCACAAAGTGATAAGCTTTCAGAAGAAATTTTCGAAAAATTAAGTTTGTTAATATAAATATAATAATAAACATGAAAAGTTTGTTGTAATAAGGAAGTTGAGTGAAAAATATTTTGACTTAAAAAAAATATGTTCATGTAGATCAAAAAATATCGATTCTAAATATATAAATATATTTCTATATTATTATTCTTAGAATTAGTTAAACGTTCTTGAAAAAGCATTCAATAGCAATAGACTGTATACGCTCCACGATTGGTCGAAAGAATTCTGACGTCACATGTGTCGTGACTTGTACGTACAACGGATCACCTATGGTGCATCTCTTTCTATTACATGAGAGATGGTCGGTTTAGATGAGAGAGGTGTATAGGCCAAACGTTTATTTTGGGTTTGTCAAATATATGTACGTATTTGTTGTTATTATTATATGAAATGGATTTCTAAAGATACAGATTCGTATAGTGCTTTATAATAATATGTTGTTTATTGCATAACTTAGAAGTTTTTATTATTATACATGTCACATAACATGTGATACACTTCAGGCCGCCGGCCGCCCAGAAAAGTCTCACAGTGAACTGGGCTGTAAACCGTTATTTTACTTTTGGTCTTTACTTTTCTGCGCGGTGGTCCTGAATTCGCGCGGGGCACCTCAACAAATAGCGACGGGAATACCGTACCGGGCGGGAAAAACAAATATTCTAACTTAAAATATTAATTTAACTATGAAATCTTAATCAATTTTCTTTTTTTTAATAACATCAATTCTAATAGACGGTTAACATTGGTAAAAAAATTACTGGAATTCCTTGTTGAAGAATTAAATTTTTTTCCATACAAAATGCTTAAGCGACGTGGTTTTCACAGTTCGAATGACGTCACACCCACATCCCGCCTCTTACCGCTCGGATTCCGCTCGTTTTGGCGGGCTTAATAAAATTTAAACTTTGAGAATTAATTTAATTATGAAAACAAACTTTAAAAAAAAAAAAATACCAGTATTTAAGTTTGAATGCGAACATTGATAAAAAAAATATAAAAAATGGACTCAACTTCCTTATTGACAAGCGTTTATTACGCCCGATTGGGTATTTTACAGAATATGAAAAAAAAATATTATAAAGATAAAAACTGCACGAGAAAAAAATATTACAGATGTGATACAAAAAATCTCATAGACTGAAGTTTGAACATACGAGTGTGTTTGCCGGAAAGGGTGTAAATAAGCGTTTACACATAATGAAATAATATGTGATTTTATTAGCATAATCTAGCGATTTAAAACGACTTACCAATTTCACTGCGATTCGTAAACCACGAAATGGTAACAATAATAATAAACATAATGTTCCTCTTTCCATAGAAACATTAATCTCGCGTATGATAATGGTGAAATCTGCTTTCTGTGACTCTGTCGCCGAGAAGAACCGCTTCACGACCAATAACAGAGGCTAGGATTTATGGAGTCAGATTCAAACTACTACTATTATTTAACTGTAGAGTTTTACGTATTATTAAAGTTCGCATTATAATTTTATAATTTTGAGCATACAATAAGACCTCAGAAGAGTTCACCTTTTAAAGCCAATACGGGTTTTTTGTTTTTCTCTGATTTCTTAGAATTTGTTTTGATGGAACGATTGTTTATTTGTTCATAGAAACTTAATCTTTCTGCACGGAGGAAAGTGAGTATTGCTAAATTATTAAGAATAATCCTGTTAATAACGGGATTCCTGGTAGTTTACTGATACATTATTTTCTTAATGATAAACTAATGTTTATATGACAAGGTTTTTATGCAAGGAACAAAGGATAATAAATTATTATAAGCAATAATTAGTCGCCTGCGATATCAATGCAAATTGAAAATATCTCCCGAGTAAAAATAAATGCCGCCGACGGGAATTGAACCCGCGCCTTCTGATGTCCTTTGTGATTGTCCGTTATTGGTTATAATAATTTATGATACATTTTTAGTAAATTCGTCTACTCTACCACTGAGCTAACGAGACCTGATTATTTTCCGTCACTCTCCATCTCATATCTCCAATACATTTTTTCCTGATTAAGACAGAGGTCTTTGGGTCGATCCCCAATAATTGTGTCCGTTACTTTTTAATTTTCTGTCTCTTTTTTCTGTTTCATATTTCGTTTAGATGTTTGGATGATGATTTGAATGATTATTTTTTATTTATTAATTTTATTGTTGCCATTTGTACATCGCAGTTTACAAATTTCTAATTTATTATTATAACATAATAACATTTACATTATTAATTGCATTTTTTTTTTAATATGGCTCCTACAATCCAAAGTAATATTTTGTTAATAGGTTGTTTATTATATTTATTAAATATTATTAAACCAGTTTTGAAAATCCGCAATGTCCTCCCCGTTTCTTTCATCTTTGTTTGAATAAACAAACCGAGGAGGTCCTCCCAACATAATGTATGTTAATGGGGCATTATTATTGGAGGAGCGTGCGCCAGTTCAATTATTATCGTTGCCTATTACCCATTATTGGTTATCATGTTATATATTGTCATGCCACAAAATATTAATAATGGATCTCGACGGAGATTCTCGCTGGCCTGAGAATCAACGAATTCATAAACTGTTCAATTTTAGATTCTGTAGAATTTCTTGTCAGCTGGTAAAGGAGGTATTTATTGAACTCTCTGCACATATTTGTTATAAAACTGATTTTTATTTGTAAGATAATTGAGTAAAGGATATCACAACACGATCGGGATTTGAAATCTTGGATTTTCTATCCGTCGACTGCTTTTCAATCATGATTGATTAATTAAACTTGAACGTTTAAACCTACAATTTACCCTTCAAACCTCTGACATATTGACCGTTATCTTATTTCTTAAAGATGCTGTCAGAAAGTCAGAGAGTTAGTCAGATAAATACGCTATCTAGTTTTAATATTAGAAATAAACAAACAATTTTTGAATAAAATTTTGAAATTATACATTAGTTTACGCTTTTTCGTCTAAACACTAAAATTAATGATACTATAAAAACACACTTAATTAGAAAAATGTATTATTAATATTACTGCAACAAAACTTTTTTGACGCTATTTATGAAAATAATTAATAAAAAAAGTCACAAAGTTTGATGATTTTTTCTCAAATTACGGTCAGAAACTTTGGTTCCATAAAGGTATACATTTTAATTATTCTGTGGTTAACTTCTATATTTAAATATAAGGTTTGGTGTTTTATCTTTACAACACCGTTTGGTTCATATTTCTAACTACGACGGTAAGGAAGAAATAACGATATCTATAAGACCACAAATTGATTCTTCGGATAATTGCTGTTTGTTCCTAAAGCTGAACAAATTAAAATGAGGAGTTAAGTGACACACTCTTTTGATGGTTTTTGGTTTAGTTCCAACGAAAACTTTGCTTGTAAAATCTCACGAAAAGGATAAATGATACAATGTTATTGATTTAAAGAAATATGCCAACAGTTTGGAAATTGTGTCCGGTTGCGCAGTTGATAAGGTTTCTGTTGGCACGCGGAGCGGTCTTTTTTTGTGTTGTTCTAATTATATTTCTGTTTGAAATTTTTAAAACATATTTTAATTTTTCAATGTTATATTATTACATTATAAATATCGTCTGTGTCTGTATTTTTTAATACTGTTTTGTGTATAAAAACATTGTTGTGCTCCCCAGAAGAAGGCACAATTGAAAAATGGAAATGTATGGCTGGCAATATGATGTAACAGGCGAAGCCAACATACATCATGAGGGGTTAGCTCTCGAGTGGGACTTGCATGACACTTTTGTTGAAAGATTTGCTTGTAAACATACCTCATTGCCATCTCTAATGCTTAGACGCAATGTGAGCATGCTGAGTCTTTTCTACAGGTATTTTGATGGAGCTAGAACATTAATCCCGGTGCACCGGTGCACGTGCTTCAAACTCGTATACGAACAGAACACCCGTTCACAGTTGATGTTAGCTTCATGAGAACCTCTTAGACCCACATTAATAAATCCATTCCTACAGCCCCTACCTTAACCCGCCTTACAACACTGCCCAATTGAGTGGCGACATAGCTCCCCCGCCTTTATACTGTATAGACAGGGGGCCTCTTAAGGTGTCAATTAAAAAATAAAATAAAATGGAAATGTATGTCGAGCGATATGGTGAAATAGGCCAAGCCAAGATATATCATGAGAGTATAGATCTCGTGTGAGACTAGCATATCACGAACATTTTGGTGGTAAATATGCCTCCTCGATTGCCTTATTGTATGTTTGGCACTCTCAGTCCCAGTCATTCCATGTTTGGGTACTTCATATTCGAAGAATAAAACCATCTTTATTTATGGCGGATGATTTTTCCCTTTTGTACCTAATATCGTCGATCTTCAGAGTGTCGAAAATGTTTATGGCGTAAATCAGTCAAGGTGATTAATCGGGCGATAAACACATTGCGGTGGAAAAGGATGGAAGAGCTATGGAAGATGCGAATCATTTAACAATCATAAAATATACTGCTTCTTCTATTTGAGTACTTATATAATTTTTCGTATGGCATTTGTAAATGAATATTTACTCGGGGTCAATATTTTATGGTGATTTTAAAACGCACATTCCATTCACCTTTAGTCACGACGAATAATAAGAAAATTCAATTCATTTATGAAAATCCACCTAAGGATAAGTCGAAAATTGCAAATTTTGAAAAAAAAAAAAAAAAGTTTTCACAAAGCGAAATATTAATGCATTTTAGTTTCATCATAAATAAATTATTTTATAAAAAATAAAAAATTGCTTTGAAAATATTCAATTACACATGAAAAATAAATATAAAAATTCTTGATAAATACGGTAAATTATAATAACTTTGTTTGATACGTACATGCAAAAAATCATGAGTTATGTCTAGGCAGAAAATTCTAAAATCACAAATATAAAGCATATAAAGAAATATAAATATAAAGACCGGTCGGTGGCCGAGTTGACATCGCGCTTGGGTCTCACTCGGGCGTAGTGTGTTCAATTCCTCGGCTGGCTAAGTCCTCCATCACAACACAAGCAACATTTTCAGCTTACCGTGGTGGTAGTAGGAGATTTTCAAATATTGTCAGGTTATTCGTAACCCGGGAATGTTTATCTTTCTTTTAAAAAAAAATAAAAAAATAAAATAAAATAAAGCATATTTTTTAAACACATCTTTTTTAGAGATTTCGACTCTGCAGCCCGCAGGTGAAAAGGACGCTATTCTTAACTTTCTGCACTACCTTGTATACTTGCGAGCTGTGGGCCAATTTCAAAATCGAAACATGGAAAGGCTTCGGATTCAATATAATAATGCTTACCGCATAACGTTCGGACTTGTAAGGTACTGCAGTGCCTCCTCGATGTTCATGGAGGGGAGAGTTCCCGGCTTCGCAGCCCTAATGAGAACCAGGGTAGCAGAAACGAGAGGAAGGATCAACAACTCCAGAAACGTCCTCATCATCAAATCCCGCCAGACCTCAGGATCGAGCATCGAAAAACATCGGAGAAAAATATTGGCCCCCATAATTAACGCTCCGATATACCAATAAGCTTACAAGAAATGTAAATGTTTTATAATATCACTCTCCATTCTATATATTTCTTTTTACTTTTTCTTATGTTTTATTTGCTTTATCAAACTTACATTTTATATTTTATTTTATTTGTACTTACTTGAATCTCTGTATATAACATTGTAGTTATATTTTATGGAATGTGTGGGATTGCACTCACCTCCCCACATTCTGGAATAAACAATTATTATTATTATTTAAAATAACTTTTGTTTTCGGGAATGAATGAATGCAATCCTTGGAAGTGGAAATCCGATCGAGCTGAAACTCAGCAGATAGTCTGGTTGTCGATGAGGCTTTTATATTGAGTACACGTGGTAACATTTATTCACACAAGGGTTAGTGATAAACATAGATTCATATGGTATACGATTGGATAAAATTAAAAAAAATATGTAGTACCTAATATAAAGGTTTTCAGAAATAATATTTTGAAATTTGAAAGTATGTTTTAAACATGGAAATTGTTATATTGAAAAATGTCGTTACCATTGAGAATTGAAAACTTGCTTGAAATGGCTTTAGCCGTGTTTGGTGACCAGATCTGAATAGCCAGGTACTTCCTCGTCATCTCATTTCCTTCTTCTCCTCACCTATTGGGGATGCCATAGTCTCACTGGCTCCAGACGGTTAAGAGTGGTTAGGATTATTGTGCGGTATCAAATTGAAAAAGCCTTACTGGGCCGTATTTTATTTCTTATTCTATCCACGTTTGTCGAATTTCAAACATATTCAAATTACTGTTACGCCTTTTTGATGATTATATCTTTTAATTTGGTAGAACGTGGTTTTACCAAACAATCATATCTCTTTATTAGAATCAGAATTCCATGCTAGCTTCGCTTCGTTTGACAAAGTTTTATTATTTATTGTCAACTGTATTCTGCATCCTGTACAGTTATCTTATCCAACAGTGCGAATCGGCCCGAGGAATGAATCTCGGATTGCAAAATGGACAATTATCCTTAAACGGAGTGAAAATTTATAGAGGTATTGTGACGCAAGGGTGACTCAATTTGCCGACAATTTAAAATGTGAGCTTTTATTCATCAATTTCAATACAAATCGTGTGATTTAACGCCACAGATATCAACATGAACGGTAAATGTATATCCAAAGATTTTATTTTATTTCTGATGACGCTTCTCTCCATTTTATTTATATATATCCCGCTACATTTGTTACGTCCGACCCCTAAAATCTCCATAGCATTGTAGCGTCCACCGACTTACAGCGTCCGATATACGGACGCTGCAATGTTTTGGCGTCAAAATTGGCCAGAACGATGCTTACCCCATGTAGAATCGTATGGCAAAAATTTTTGTGGAAGCAAAAAATATCTCAGAATGTCTGGAAACGAATATTGAACGTTTGACATTTTGCCGACAGGTTCGCTACATGATGTATATATTGAGCAGTGTATGTTTTTATTCATTTCTACGATCTTGCCGCGTCCACGAAGTAATATAATTTTCGATACATAACGAAGATCGTGCTGCGTCTATGCATTACGTCGATATTATTGCGTCCTCGAGACCGATTACGAGTAGATATTATTTTATATAAATAACGACGGTCGTGCTGCATCCACGCATTACGTCGATAGTACTGCGTCCCCATGGCCGTTCATGAGAATATACTATTTTTAACACATAATGACAATCGTGCTGCTTCCATGCATCACGTCGATAGTATTGCGTCCCAGTGAACGATCACGAGTAGATATTATTTTGAATATACAACGACGGTCATGCTTCATCCACGCATTACTTTGATAGTATTGCGTCCCCCTAGCCGATCATGCTGAAATATTATTATGAATACATAACGACGGTCTTTCTGCGTCCACGCATTACGTCGATAGTACTGCGTCCCCGTGGCCATTCACGAGCACATTGTCATAAATTATTTGAGCGTTTGGTTGAGTAAATCATCAGATTTGGCAACGTTGGGTTAATTTACAACGATGCCGCTTGACACTAAGAACTAAGAAGCATCCTGCGTGGTTTTTAATGCATAATGACGATCGTGCTGCGTTTACGCATTACGTTGTTAGTATTGCGTCCGTTCACGAATAGATATTATTTTTAATACATATCGATGATAGTGCTGTATCCACGCATTACATCGATAGTATCGCGTACTCGTGGCCGATTTAGAGTAGATATTATTTTTAATTAATGAAAACAATATTAGCGAAACTCAATTGAACATTTGAAACAGAAATATCTGAAAAAGGCACTGTCACATTTAGGACTCGAACCCAGGAACTTTGGTTTTCCGGTCCGTGACGCTACCAACTGAGATAGTGTGTCCCTATCCGATTCGGTCATATTTACTGTAATAGGCTTCGACTGAGAATTACCAACAGAGTAGAAGATACTCCCAGTATCGCCCTGGTGTAAGACCACCATTCAGAATTGAAACGTTGCTCCAAGTGGCTTTAGCCGTGTTTAGTGACTAGATCTGAATAGCCAGTTACTTCCCCACCTTTCTCTTCCCCATCTCTTCCCCTTCTCTTTCCCTTCCCCACTTACCTATAGCCTCACAATATACCCCAATTGAGGATGCCATAGTCTCACTGGCTCCAAACGGGAGCAGTTGGGACTCTTGTGAGATATTCACTATAAAAATAAAACTTAATCTTTATTTTCTTAATGCATATTTTTATTGCCTGCTATCTTTATGCTATATATTGCAGGATTCAACTCGAACTAAATGCTATCTAGATAGTGTCTTGAATAAATTTATCAATTTTTATTTAATATGCGACACCTATTGACTTTTCTTCAAGTCTAGGATGATTATTATTTTATATTATATCTCTAAACTATGTTTTCAAAACTCGTATGAGCGGAGTTTACACAAGCACACTATTTATTTTACATTGAAATCATTATCGAACGAAGAACGAAACCATATTGTTTTTTTAAGAAGAACATTCGGTGGTAGCGAAACCCGGTCGGCACAAAGTATAAAAAATAAAAGTGGTGCTTACAAAGTTATTGTTTAATTATTACAAAGTTATTATTTAATTGCAAAGAAAATCGATTTAAAATTCTCTAATACCACCTCATAACTTTTCTTATTGTTTGATGTTATTTATTTATTTATTTTATTTCAGGGAAATCAACAGTTTACAATGTGGTTAATTTATACATGTGTAATTTACCTAACTGAGAAACCAATTACAGATTTACTCAATATACTATTCTATTATGTATCTTTAAACACTATACTTACAACAACTAAAAAATATTAAATTTATCGAAGAAAGCAAACACTTTGTGGCTTGACACTATACAAAAAGAAACAAATACTTTGTTTTAAACCACTTTATTTTAATTTCTATTTCGTTGACCGGTTTGGATTGAACCCAAATATTGTGTTAAATAAATATAAAGTGGTTTAAAACAAAGTACGGTTTTATTTTGTAAAAAATATAACGTTATTCAAGAGGCAGATTATTATAACATGAGATTATTATAACTGGAGATTATTATAACAGGAGATTATTAAAACAGAAGTTTATTATAACATAATACTACATTATATATTATGTCATCAGTCATTACATAATATAATTACATTTTATGCAGTTTGGTACACGTTTAATACATTTTTAATTAAGATTTTATATTTATTTTGGTTACATTGAAGATAGAATCAGAGATAATGTTATTATACATATATGTTGAACATATTCTTCTAAGACAAGCTTTTTTATTTGAATTGGTTTTACAGTGTTTTTCTTTAAATAGATTACATGAGCGTGTGTGCCGTGTAGGTACTTTCAAATCAATTCAGCTTAATAAACTCCACATATTACGTTTCTGCTTATCATTTCTTGGTATTATTTATAACTAACCTGTTTTTATTACTTTTATTGTATTTTCTTGTAAGGTTATTAATAGTTTTTTTACTAATATTTGCAATATAAATATATGTAAAATTATACAGTTGTCCTCTCCTAAGCACAAGCATCTGATTTATCAGAAAAATGATTGAAATATTATGTTGTAAATATTGTAACACTAAAGATGTTAAGAAATATAAATAAAAATATTTTTATTTTTAACATGATAATAATAAGTTAAGCTCATTAATTAAAATATTACAATTTGAGGTTGAACTAATTAAGTTAGATATAAAAACAGATATTATTATATTGAATACGTAACGATGGAAGTGCTTCGTCGTGGTATTGTATCCTCGTGACCGATCACGAGTAGATATTATTTTGTATACATAACGACGGCCGTGCTGCGTCTACGCATTACGTCGATAGTATTGCGTCCCCGTGTCAGTTTGCGAATATTTACATTGTTATGTATTGTTTGAGCCCTTGGTAAAGCAAAACGCTAGATTTGGCAACATTTAGTTCATTTACAACGATGCCACGTAGCACTCTGAAATAAAAATCACGTTTTTGTAAGATGGTTTACAGTAGACGGTAAATTGATGTCCCGACCTAAAAAGGTCCGACCGCCCTCTGCAATGGAGCGAACTGGCGCGTTATTAAATAATACATTTTTATCTTCTTCTTCTTTCGTATGGTGGGGGGTCAGAGGGGGAAATCTAGATCTGCGAGCCATTTTAGGGCCTCAGGCGTCGCCATGTGAACCTCATCAATCCCGCCGGGGAATGAATGGAGTGGGCATTCGTTGACCATATGTTCAGTAGTCTGCACCGCACCACATTCACACATCGCCGACTCTTTAAGGCCCCATCTGTGCATCATGTGGACACAGCGGCTATGGGAGCACCTTAACCTATTGATGGCGGACCAGGTTTTGCGAGGCAGTGAGAACCCAGGCTGTCTCTCGGTGGGGTCCTGTATGAGATGGGCATTTCCCACGTTGGCCGTTTGCCACTCAAGTTTCCACCTATCTTCTGGGGTGAGAGGTAGTCGGAGGAGCCTCTTTCCTTCCGCCCAGAAGGGCTTTCGGGACTTGAAGCGGCATGCCGGGTGGGAGACGACATCTTCGTGTAGAGGTATTGCGCTTTTTTGCAGCGCCTTCTTGTATTCCCTCAGTGTTGCAATTTCTCGCCTGATGTTTGGCGGGGTTATGTTTGCAAGTACGGGGAGCCAAGGGAGAGGAGTAGATTTTAAAGTCCCGCTGATGGTTCGCATTGTGGCATTAAGCTGAACGTCTACCATGGAAGTGTGGGCGCTTCTAGCCCATACTGGAGCACAGTATTCAGCCGTTGAGAAAACCAGGGCAATGGATGCTGTTCTGAGCGTGTTCCAGCTAGCTTATTAACTAAGTTAAGCCTTGTCCTGATTTTTTTACCCACTGTTTCCATGTGTTGCGGGTAGTTCAAGCTCCTGTCCAAAGTAACTCCGAGATAGCGGGGGTGGGGGTCATGGTAAATATTTTTTCCATCAAACTGAACACAGAGTTTGGCATCCGCTTGTGAATTGCTAAGATGAAAAGCTGTCGCAACTGTTTTCGACCCATTTGGCTTTAGTCGCCAATTGAGGAAATATTTTTCCAAAGCCTTTAGGTCAGAATTGAGGATATATTCTGCTGCTTTAAGGGTTTTGGCTTGAGCTGTGACGGCGATGTCATCTGCGTAAGCAAATTTTCTGCCTTCAGTGTGAGGGAGGTCTCGAGTGTAGATGTTAAATAGCGATGGGGCCAGCACTGGGCATGGCCATTATTGAGGGGTATTTTTTTGCTTTTTCGCCCTCCTAGAAAAACCCTGAAGGTACGGCCAGTTAGTAGTTGCTCAATGAGTCGTACTGTGTTGCCATCCTCTATGGTGTCGTACAGTTTAACAAGGAGGCCTTTGTGCCACACCGTGTCGTAGGCCGCAGAGATATCAATGAACGCTGCCGCAGTCTTCAGCCGTTTCTGGAATACATTTTTATTAAGGATATCATTGTAAAAATGATTGTCGCACGCCGGCGCCCAGTAGGTACTTTTGTATACAAGATGCAACAAGATATTCATTCAAACTTCTCACTATCAATAGACAGTTTGTTGTCAGGTCTGGTGTTTTTCTGGATGTCAAAAAAATAAAACATATATATATATATATATATCCCGCTACATTTGTTGCGTCCGACCCCTAAAAACTCCATAGCATTGCAGCGTCCACCGACTTACAGCGTCCGATATATGGACGCTACAATGTTTTGACGTCAAAATTGGCCAGAACGATGCTTACCCCATGTAGAATCGTATGGCGAAAATTTTTGTGGAAGCAAAAAATCTCTCATAATGTCTGGAAACGAATATTGAACGTTTGAAATTTTGCCGACAGGTTCGCTACACGATGTATATATCGAGCAGTGTATGTTTTTATTCATTTCTACGATCTTGCCGCGTCCACGAAGTAATACAATTTTCGATACATAACGAAGATCGTACTGCGTCTACGCATTACGTCGATAGTATTGCGTCCTCGAGACCGATTACGAGTAGATATTATTTTATATCCATATCGACGGTCGTACTGCATCCACACATTACGTCGATAGTATTGCGTCCCCATGGCCGATCACGCTGAAATATTATTATGAATACATAACGACGGTTTTGCTGCGTCCACGCATTACTTCGATAGTACTGCGTCCCCGTGGTGGTTGAGTAAATCATCAGATTTGGCAACATTGGGTAAATTTACAACGGTGCCGCTTGACACTCAAAACTAAGAAGCGTCCTGCGTGGTTTTTAATGCATAACGACGATCGTGCTGCGTCCACGCATTACTTCGATAGTACTGCGTCCCCGTGGCCATTCGCGAGTACATTGTTGTATATTATTTGAGCGTTTGGTTTAGTAAATCATTAGATTTGGCAACATTGGGTTAATTTACAACGATGCCGCTTGACACTCAGAACTAATAAGCATCCTGCGTGGTTTTTAATGCGTAACGACGATCGTGCTGCGTGTACGAATTACGTTGGTAGTATTGCGTCCGTTCACGAATAGATATTATTTTTAATACATATCGATGGTAGTGCTGTATCCACGCATTACATCGATAGTATTGCGAACCCGTGGCCGATTTAGATTAGGTATTATTTTTAATTAATTAAGACAATATTAGCGAAACTCAATCGAACATCTGAAAAATCTGAAAAAGGCACTGTCACATTTGGGACTCGAACCCAGGACCTTTGGTTTTCCAGGCCATGACTCTACCAACTGAGATAATGTGTCCCTATCCGATTCGGTAATATTTACTGTAATATACTTCGACTGAGAATTATCAACAGAGTGGAAGTTACTCCCAGTATCGCCCGGATGTAAGACCACCATTCAGAATTGAAACTTTGCTCCAAGTGGCTTTAGCCGTGTTTAGTGACTATATCTGAATAGTCAGGTACTTTCCCACCTTTATCTTCCCCACCTTTCTCTTGCCCATCGCTTCCCCTTCCCCACTTACCTACAGCCTCACAATATACCCCAATTAAGGATGCTATAGTCTCACTGGCTCCAGACTGGAGCAGTTGGGACTCTTGTGAGGAATTCACTATAAAAATAAAATATAAAACGTAATGTTAATTTTCTTAACGCATATCTTTATTGACTGCTATCTTTATGTATGATTGCAGGATTCAACTCGAACTAAATGCGTAAGCAGGTACCTAAGCGATTCCTTCAGAAACTTGATCAGGGTGCTTAGGGTGTGAACATCTTGGAATAATTATCGATAATAACATCAAATGGAAAAGTCAAATAAACTCCACAGTAGACAGAATGAGAAAACTCATCTTTATATTTTTTCGACTTAGAAATACTGTATCATTAAAAATACATAAAGATATTTATTTTGCACTTGCACATTCTACACTACTACAATATATGGAATCGTGGCTTGTGGCGGGGGGGGGGTGCATATAAATCATGCCTACTTCCATTTGCGACAATTCAAAAAATATTAATAAAAATTATCTTAAACAAGCCATATTACTATCCAACAATACATGTTTTCCAAGGTTTCCCAGTTCCCCCTCTCAAAAAAATTTATGACAAAAATACTCGTACATTAAGTAATAATAAATAATAATAATAATACTTGGATGACTTGTATAGCGCCGTTTTTGTGCAAAAACACCTCAAGGGCGCTGTACAAACTTATAATACATTTCTACAGTGATCTATGTTATTACTTAACTATTTATGGAGAAAATATACAGTACAATACTTACCTGGTAGGTCACTTGAGATTAACACTTAATTAACATTATCTAATTGTTTATTGGCGAAATTTAGATACAGGATTTAGGACTTCATTGAAAAATTGAATATAACTGGACTTTCTCTTAGGATTGGTATATTTAAGGATTGGTATATTGGAAGTACTTCAATTACATAAAGATTTCATTGAAAAAATAATATTCCACAATTAATTTTAAGCAAAATAATTATTTATATTGGAGGACTAACAGTACCACTAGTTCGAACTACAACAGCAAAACATCATTATTTATTTAACGGTATAAAATTATTCAATAAATTACTCCTGGATATATCTGAGGAAAATTATGAAAGTTACAAAAAAAAACAATTTAAAATTCTCTAATACCACCTCATAAATTTTCTTATTGTTTGAAATTATTTATTTATTTATTTTATTTCAGAGAAATCAACAGCTTACAATGCGGTTCATTTATACATGTGTTATTTACCTAACTGAAAAACTAATTACAGATTTCCCCAATATACTATTCTATAATGCATCTAAAAATTTAAACACTATACTTAAATTTATCTAAAAAATTTTAAATTTATCGAAGAAAGCAAACACTTTGTGGCTTGACATTATACAAATGAAACAAATACATTGTTTTAAACCACTTTATTTTAATTTATATTTCGTCGACCGGTTTGGATTGAACCCAAATATTGTGTTAAATAAATATAAAGTGGTTTAAAAAGAAGTATTGTTTCGTTTTTTGTAAAAAATATAAAGTTATTCAAGAGGGAGATTATTATAACATGAGATTATTATAACAGGAGATTATTAAAACAGAAGATTATTATAACATAATACTACATTATATATGTCATTACATTTTATGCAGTTTGGTACACGTTTAATACATTATTAATTGAGTTTTTATATTTATTTTGGTTACATTGAAGATAGAATCAGAGAGAATGTTATTATACATATGTTGAACATATTCTTCTAAGACAAGAATTTTTATTTGAAATGGTTTTACAGTGTTTTTCTTTATGTAAATCGATTACATGAGCGTGTGTGCCGTGTAGGTACTTTTCAATTCTGTTTAATAAACTCCACATATTATGTTTCTGCTTATCATTCCTAGGTATTATTTATAAATAACATGTTTTATTACTTTTATTGTATTTTCTTGTAAGGTTATTAATAGTTTTTGTAATAATATTTGCAATATAAATATATTTAAAAATATATAGTTGTCTTTTCCAAAGCACAAGCATCTGATTTATCAGAAAAGTGATTGAAATATTATGTTGTAAATATTGTAACACTAAAGATGTTAAGAAATATAAATAAAAATATTTTTATTTTTAACATAATGATAATAATAAGTTAAGCTCATTAATTAAAATATTACAATTTGAGGTTAAACTAATTAAGATAAATATAAAAACAGATATTATTATATTGAATACGTAACGACGGAAGTGCTGCGTCGATGATATTGTATCCTCGTGACCGATCACGAGTAGATATTATTTTGTATACATAACGACGGCCGTGCTGCGTCCACGCATTACGTCGATAGTATTGCGTCCCCATGGCCGTTTGCGAATTTGTACATTTTTTATGTATTGTTTGAGCCCTTGGTGAAGCAAAACGCTAGATTTGGCAACATTTAGTTCATTTACAACGATGCCACATCTACAAGATGCAACAAGATATTCATTCAAACTTCTCACTATCCATAGACAGTTTGTTGTCAGGTCTGGTGTGTTTCTGGATGCCAAAAAATAAAACACATATATAAATACATATATTTTTTATATACCGCATAAGAGTCTCAACCGCTCCCGTCTGGATCAGCGAGACTGGCATCCCCAATCTGAGTACTAGGGTGAAGGTATTGGCGAGGGAAAGAAGATGGGGAAGAGAAATGTAGAAAAGTACCTGGATATTTATATCTGGTCACCAAACACGGCAAAAGCTTAGAAATAACGTTTCCATTCGGAATGGTTGTCTCACACCAGGGCGATACTGAGAGTATATTTCACTCTGGAACGTGTTGCAAACACACTTTAAATTTTTTTTTTTTTTTAAGTTTCTTTATTCTATAAAATTATTAGTTACATGCATTGAGGAATTTTTCGACCACCATGCTAGGCACATGCCCGTGTTAATGGGTTATGTTTAATGTATTAATTGTGAAATAACACAAACAAATAAAAATTTATTTAAGCACGCCGGGTTTGACCGTCAGATTACGGGATTCGGATTGCGAGTCGAGAGTCTTACCTCTCAACCACAGATGCTGTAATTAATTAATTAATTCACTATGAACGTGAAAACTTCACTAGAAGAGTAAGAAATATTTTGTGTTGTTTATTTATTTGTTAATTTATTTATTACACCTAATAGACTTTTACATTCTAGTTTAATAGTTGAGTATCGCAGTTATTATAAATTCTTCAAAATTAAAACAATAGAGAAAACAAAATAGAATGAAAAAAATAAAATGTTACAACAAAAGCGTAAAATAAAATAAGATACGTTGGTAAAAATGATAAGAAGTCTCACATAAGTAGATATTCAAAATAAACAAAAGATTGCAAAAATTATAGATGTCTATTTGTCTCCATATATAAAAGAATTAAAATAAACAATATTTATATTGATTATTTTTAAGGTGAAATATATCTCCCATATCAGAATAAGTCATGCAATCCTAAGGGGTTTTATAATATAAGGGGCATAACAACGGCCTAAATGTACCTTTTGAACCTCTCAAAACAAATTCAAGAGTCTTAAGGGCCTTATATACGGAAGACGTAAAAATTAAATCGAATTTCAAAACGCCATGTAACAAACAAATAATATTATTTTTATTTTTTTATATTAACTCCACACAGGAGGCCCTGAAGAAAATAATTTCCCTCAGGGCCTATGTCATCTTTGGGGATGCTGTGTGGAGGGTCTTTTTGTGGAGAGGAAGGAGTGAACATGGGTCTTGAAGAGTCCCATGTTGTAGGAGGGAGGAAACACAGAGGCCGGCAGTTCGTTCCACAGCCGAGCTGTTGAACTTAAGAACGAATCGTAGAAGCGACCCGTTCTCATATGACAAGTGTCAACCGTGTACAAATGTTGGGCACGCGTTTGGCGTGTATCCCGACTACGCACCGGTGCCGAAGGGATCAATGACGCTAGTTCCTCAGAGCATCTTCCATTGTAATACCGATAGAACAAGGACAGCATACCTACCTGACGCCTGTGCTCTAAAGATTGCAGTCCGTTTGTTAATATTGGGGAATCTATCAAACGGACCGCCCGTTTTTGCACAGAAACAAGGGTTTTTTTCAGGTATTTAGGGGCTCCGGACCAGAGATGGCTGCCAAATTCGACAGTAGGGCACACTTGCGATTTGTATAGGGTCAGCAGTTGTTTACTATTAAAGTATTTGCGGGCCCTGTACAGTACGCCCAGCTTCTGAGAGGCCAGCTTTACTCTGGCTTCGATGGAGCCCCCACACCTGAGCTGGTCACTTATAGTTACACCAAGCATATCAATGGAAGGCCTGTTCGGAAGATTGCTTCCGTTGAAGGAGACTAGATTATCATTTAGATCCCTTTTAGACGTAATCAGACAGGATTGGGTCTTTGAAACATTAAATTCGACGAGATTACTTTTACCCCAGGAGGAAATACTCTCGAGATAACCGTCCATTCTCTGCTTCAAAGCCCTCCGAGCCGTTGGAGTTTGTGTGCCCTTTGGGGGCTTGTCAAACAAAAAGCTATCATGAACTGTACTGTCATCCGCGTAACAATGAATCGGTGCACATGTCAAAAGGTCATTGATGGGCAACAAAAACAAAGTCGGAGACAGAACCGATCCCTGTGGGACGCCAGCATTTATAGAGTGTGAGGATGAGGTGAAACCGTCAGCAACTGCCTGAATCGACCTATCCCTTAAAAAGTCAGCAATCCACGTACACAGGGATGCGGGAAGTCCGTAAGAAGGCAATTTGTTGACAAGTCCTCGGTGCCAGACCCCGTCAAAGGCCTTGGATATGTCTAGTGCGACCGTTTGGGTCTCACCGTGACGTTCCAGGCACCGCCCCCAAACATGCGACACATACGCGAGAAGATCACCGCACGAGCGGTTCCGCCGAAATCCGTATTGACGGTCGTTGATAATTTTGTTCTTCTCGAGGTATGTGAGCAGTTTGTCGTTGATCACACGTTCCATCACTTTGGACAGAACTGATGTGATCGCTATGGGGCGGTAGTTGGCCGGATTGGAGCGGTCACCTTTCTTGGGAATAGGGTGAATGACCGCTTTTTTCTAACCAGAGGGCACAGTGCCACACTTCAGGGACATTTTGAAGAGCTTTGTCAAAACTGGAACTATTTCCGCAGCACACCTCTGCAATACCAGGGCAGGTATTCCATCAGGTCCACTAGCTTTGTTAACATCGAGCCCCCGTATAACGTGGAGTACATCCCGATGCCGGATCCTCAGCTTTTTCATATAGAAGCCGCAGTGAGGAACCGACGGCGGAACAGCACCTCCGTCATCGAGGGTCGAGTTTTCCGCAAACATTTTCCCTAATAAGTTAGCCTTTTCGGTGGCGGTATTGGCTAGTGAGCCGTCAGGTCTGGTAAGAGGTGGCAAACTGGGTTTGCAAAAATTCCGACCTATTGAGCCCGCAAGGGACCAGAATGCTCTGCTGCCATGCGGGCAGGCAGCCAGCTTTTTGCTGATCTGCAGGTCGTGTTCGAATTTTTACCTATTAATGATTCTCTTACATTCCTTTGCCGATTTGTTGTATGCTGATCTGCTTTCGGGCGTTCGAGATGTGTTGTAGGCTCGGTAAGCCGCGTTTTTTCGTCGAACTGCTTCGGAGCATTGTCGACTGAACCACGGCTTTGAGCCCACACCAGTTTCTTTAGTAGTCGATTGTATGAAGCCATCCATCGCCGATTTGATGACTTCACCAATCTCCTGGGCACATCTTGAAGGGTCCGAAGTCCGAAAACAAACAGCTGACCACGGAAAAGCGTTGAAATGGGCCCGCATACCGAACCAATCTGCTGACCTATAGTGCCACACTTTTCTCCTCAGCCTCTCATTGGTTGGTCTGAGGCTAACGGGGATTGATGTCGTCACTAGGCAGTGGTCAGATGATCCCAGAGGCGCTGTGACGTCAATCTTATAACCGTGTGGCACAGTAGTTAAGAATAGGTCTAACAGATTGGAACGGTGAGTCTGGACATCAGGAACCCTTGTAGGCTCCTGTACCAGTTGCTCTAATCCGTAGCAAATGGCAAAGGATTCCGCCTGTCGGCCAGCCGAGTCCGTTGGGCCAGAGAACTTCAACCATGGTTCGTTATGAACATTGAAGTCCCCCAGAACAATAAACTCGGCCGAAGGGTAGCGGGGCAAGAGATCATCAATAGTATCTCTTAAATGTTTGAAGAGCTCGGAAGTGTCTGATTCGCTATCGTTCGGGGAGCGGTATAGACATGCGTAGAATCTTGCCGTACTGGCAAGATTGATGCGCACCCACATTACGTCGAATCTGGAGTTTTCCAGACTCAATAGTCGTACAAAGTTGACGTCAGCTCGACTATAGAGGCAGACTCCTCCTTTGAGTCGGAACTTGCTTGCAAGGGTAAAGCCCGGGCAGTCCAGATAGGAGGAGTCGCCGCTGTAATGATGTTAAGTTTGTTTTTATGTATATTCATGATTTTAATTTTGTTTTTTTTTTTTAAGGGTATGAAGTGAAAGGAAGGTCTGGAATGGAAAGGTATGAGGGGTGGGTAGGAATATGGGGTTCAGGCTGTCCAGGAGTGATGAGCGTTTGGTTCCAGCCCACTCACTGCGGTGCTAGGCGATAGGCTGGGAGAGTCCGGCTGGAGAGGGCATCCAATGCGCCCCAAACGCTGCTGCTGGGTCCCCTCCGGTCACGAACCGGCACAACAGCAGTGGCAGGGTTTTTTCACTCGCTGATGGGGCAGCCCACCCTTAGTCGTGAGCCTGAGGGTCGGGCCCCTGTACTATCGAGCGGCCCGGACAGCGGTAACCGGTTGTAAAGGGTCTCCCTCAACCAGCATCTCCCAACCGGCCCGCCACGCAGAAGGTGGGCCGACGCACCCGCCACCAAGACCTGGGCAAACCTTAACCCATGAACCCGGGCACCCCTGCTAAGTCACCAAACGTATCGAACCACTTGGGGTGACCTGTGGCAGAGGTGTTGGTCATCCAATAAATGGTTCCCAGGGCGGCGGTACCCATTCCCGCCTACCAAATTGATATACACTCGGACGCAAGAATAACTTATTCAGTATGGACGTGAAACCTTTATTAGAATAGTCAGCAATATACGGAAGACGTAACAATTAAATTAGAGTGAACGGACGTGAAACCTATATTAAAAGGAACCTTCAATATAAAAAAAATATACACCCGGACGTGAGTATGTACGTGACGCTAGAAATGTATGAAAGTGTAATAAACATCAAAACCTACATTATTATGAATATTAAAAAAATATTATATTAGCGATTATTGTGAGTAAAACATAGTGCAATATTCACAAAAACAATCTAAAAAAAAGAACTAGAAGTGCTGGACGCCCAAAGACGGATTTACGCACGGACGCAATAAATGTTGTGTATATATATTTTTTTATTCTAGTGACTATTTAAACATTGTACATACAAAATATGATAGTGAATACATATAGTAAATTGTATTTCTTAGTCCTCCTCACTAGGGTGACCTGTGCTGGGACGAAATAAAAACAATTAGAAACATACGTAAGTATGATATTTGATATAGGTAATATTCATTAGTTTTCTATGTCGTTTTTTTCAGAGTTCGTTCATTAATCTCTTTCAGCCAGATTTTTATTCTTGATTTGTAATCATTCAAATTTCTATTCGATTTATATGTGGGGATAGGATGTTGTAGAGTTTTGTTGTAAAAAAATATAATTTGACTGTCCGAATGTGGTTTTATGATCTAGAATATTTTGTCATTGTGATTGTGTTGAATACGCGGTATTGTAGAGGATTCAGTATTTTTGAAAAGTTTCAGTAGTATATTTTTTGCCTATATTTGTTATACATTTGGTACATCAACACGATTGAAAATTGTGCCGACCCGAATTGATCGTGCCATGTATTCCTCGGCCGTCCCTGACTTCTGTTACCATTTGCATTCGCAAAATATAGTCTTATTACACTCCTTTCTTTGCTAATTCGCTCTACATGCCCAAAGTATCTAAGCGTCCCTTTCTTAATCTTACTTATTACCCTTACATTAGCCTTTTATTATTTGCGGATCTCCATTTCTTACACGATAATACATGGTTTTACCACACATACGCCTCAGGGATCTCATTTCAATAGCATTCAGTCTATTTTTATTCTTGTCTGCCAGTTCCACGCCTCACTTCCATATATCAGGGTAGATATCAGCACTCCATTGTGGACTGCTAACTTCGCATCTTTTGACAATTTTTTGTTAGCGCCAACCGCGTCCAGTCCTCCATTGATGGAGTTATTATAATTGGAACGTATTTGAAACCTTCTTGAAAACGAATCATCACTTTGATAATTTTTCTCTTCAGTACTGGATGAAATTTTGAGGTTATGTATAAAATTGTTGATTTATTATTATTATTAATCGTCATTCACCCTATTCCCAAGAAAGGTGACCGCTCCAACCCGGCCAACTACCGCTCCATAGCGATCACATCAGTTCTGTCCAAAGTGATGGAACGTGTGATCAACGACAAACTGCTCACATACCTCGAGAAGAACAAAATTATCAACGACCGTCAATACGGATTCCGGCGGAACCGCTCGTGCGGTGATCTTCTCGCGTATGTGACGCATGTTTGGGGGCGGTGCCTGGAACGTCACGGTGAGACCCAAACGGTCGCACTAGACATATCCAAGGCCTTTGACCGGGTCTGGCACCGAGAACTTGTCAACAAATTGCATTCTTACGGACTTCCCGCATCCCTGTGTACGTGGGTTGCTGACTTTTTGAGGGATAGGTCGATTCAGGCGGTTGCTGACGGTTTCACCTCTTCTTCGCACTCCATAAATGCTGGCGTCCCACAGGGATCGGTTATGTCTCCGACTTTGTTTTTGTTGCACATCAATGACCTTTTGACATGTGCACCGATTCATTGTTACGCAGATGACAGTACAGTTCATGATTGCTTTTTGTTTGAAAAGCCCCCAAAGGGCACACAAACTCCAACGGCTCGGAGGGCTTTGAAGCAGAGAATGGACGGTTATCTCGAGAGTATTTCCTCCTGGGGTAAAAATAATCTCGTCGAATTCAATGTTTCAAAGACCCAATCCTGTCTGATTACGTCTAAAAGGGATCCAAATGATAATCTAGTCTCCTTCAACGGAAGCAATCTTCCGAACAGGCCTTCCATTGATATGCTTGGTATAACTATAAGTGACCAGCTCAGATACGGGGGCTCCATCGAAGCCAGAGTAAAGTTGGCCTCTCAGAAGCTGGGCCTACTGTACAGGGCCCGCAGATACTTTAATAATACACAACTGCTGACCCTGTACAAATCGCAAGTGCGCCCTACTGTCGAATTTGGCAGCCATCTCTGGTCCGGAGCCCCTAAATACCTGAAAAAAACCCTAGACTCTGTGCAAAAACGGGCGGTCCGTTTGATAGATTCCCCAATCTTAACAAACGGACTGCAATCTTTAGAGCACAGGCGTCAGGTAGGTATGCTGTCCTTGTTCTATCGGTATTACAATGGAAGATGCTCTGAGGAACTAGCGTCATTGATCCCTTCGGCACCGGTGCGTAGTCGGGATACACGCCAAACGCGTGCCCAACATTTGTACACAGTTGACACTTGTCACATGAGAACGGGTCGATTCTACGATTCGTTCTTAAGTTCAACAGCTCGGCTGTGGAACGAACTGCCGGCCTCTATGTTTCCTCCCTACTACAACATGGGACTCTTGAAGAGAAATACTCTTTTAATAAATAATATAAATATTTGAAAGTTGGTGATTTACATTTACTTACTGTCATTTTTAAAGACAGACAAACTTTCCCGGATTACGAATAACCCGTCAATATTTTAAAATCTCCTACTACCACCACAGTAAGCGGAAAATGTTGTTTGTGTTGTGATGGAGGACTTAGCCAGCCGAGGAATTGAACACACGACGCCTGGGTTGGACCCAAACGCTATGCCAACTCAGCCACTTACCGGTCAAATGTATATATTATATGTTAAATGTACACCATACTTCATCGAAATGTGTAATATACTATGTTAAGCTGATTTTATATATTATAAACTATGATTAATTATATCTCATACACCGATGATAAATATGCAAATAAGATTTATTTTGAATTATCATATAATAAAAGGCTATTTCATCTTCGGGGATGCTGTGTGGAGGGTCTTTTTAAGGAGAGGAAGTTTTGGGAAGGAAAAGGGTATGAGGGGTAGGTAGGAATCTAGGGATAAGTCTGTCCAGGAGTGACGCATAAATATATCCCTCCCGCAGAGGCCCAATGATGTAATGGTCTATATATTATCTACGTCCTATCAATTTCACCAAAAACACAAATCGCTCGAGCCAGGGACATACCACATGCGTGTTCACAGTCCCTCGCTGCAAAACTCTCAAGTTCCTCACTGGCTGGGCCAAAGGCACATCAACTATATTGCCCCAAAATTGTTCAATTCTTTACCCAATTCCATCAACATGTGTCAAAACCTGAACTTATATCAGAAAAATGTTAAAAGTTGGATAAGAAATAATTTCGAAGCGAGTAACTTTTTTCTATAATTTAAGCTATCTGTTTCTAAATAACTAAAATACCACATGTCTTTCTGTAAATTAAAGATTAATTTCTGTAAATCAAAGAAATATACATGGATCTAAGTTTTATGTGTGTGTGTGTGTGTTGAGGCGTTGAGTCTTGAGACCTGTTGGAGAGGTCTAAGGGTCTCCCCTGCCCAGCCTCTCCCGATCTGGCACACCATGCAAGTGGTGGGTAGGCGCATCCTGAAAACAACTCACCCGATGAACCCTAAATCACCAAACATAGTGAACCACTTGGAGTGACCAATCGTACAGGTGTTGGTTATCCAATAAATGGTTTCCGGGGCGGCGGTACACAAACCCGCCTCCCAAATTATATCACTTTTTGAAGGTGTGTTGAATTGTCATTTTGATGAGTTGAGGGAACCGGATCCCTCTTTTTTCTCTTCTATGTGATTTTACAAAGTAGGCTTTCTTGTTAAAGGTTATCTGGTAAAACAATAGTTTTATGTTTACGTATGTCAATCGTTTCGATACTAAAACGCTTTGTGGGTCAATCCTGGTTCCATTTCAAGTATTTAAATCTGAATTGATATTCGGAGACGCGTTCGTGCACTTTCAAACGTCGTAAAATATTAATTAATGTCATGAATGGAGTATCTATGACTTAACAGGATATCAATATTTATACTTGTGTTATTAAATGAAGTCATTCCATTGAACATATGATAATTTATTACAAATTTAAACTCTTAACACCTTTCATTGATAATTGTGACAGAGCTGTCACGGATTGGGAGGCATTATACAAATATTATCATCAACTTACATCGATTATTCCCGGAGACTAAGTTCAAAAATATTATCATCAAATTACATCGATTTTTCCCGGAGACAAACTTTAAAATATTATTATAAACTTACATCGATTATTCCCGGAGACAAACTTAAAAATATTATTATCAACTTACATCGATTATTCCCGGAGACAAACTTAAAAATATTATTATCAACTTACATCGATTATTCCCGGAGACTAATTCAAATATCATTATCAACTTAGATCGATTGTTCCCGGAGATTAAGTTAAAAAATATCAGCATCAACTTACATCGATTATTCCCGGAGACAAACTTAAAAAATATTATCATCAACTTACATCGATTATTCCCGGAGACTAAGTTCAAAAATATTATCATCAACTTACATCGATTATTCCCGGAGACAAACTTAAAAATATTACTATCAACTTACATCGATTATTCCCGGAGACTAATTCAAATATCATTATTAACTTACATCGAATGTTCCCGGAGATAAAGTTCAAAAATATCCGCATCAACTTACATCGATTATTCCCGGAGACTAAGTTCAAAAATATTATCATAAACTTACATCGATTATTCCCGGAGACAAACTTAAAAATATTACTATCAACTTACATCGATTATTCCCGGAGACTAATTCAAATATCATTATTAACTTACATCGAATGTTCCCGGAGATTAAGTTCAAAAATATCAGCATCAACTTACATCGATTATTCCCAGAGACAAACTTAAAAAATATTATCATCAACCACTATCGATTATTCCCGGAGACTAAGTTCAAAAATATTATCATCAACTTACATCGATTATTTCCGGAGACTAATTACAAGCATTGCCTAATTTGAGACGTTATTTTTAAAATTAAATCAACAACAGGTAAGTTACTAAATTCGGGCAAATCAAGGCACTTATGTATTTAAGAATAAACAACTTTACATGATTTTTAAAGATAAAAACGGTCTTATCCAGGAAGCCTTCAAAAAGGGTTAATTTACGAAAAAAACTTCAGCATCGGACTAACACTTTCTTTCAATATCTAAATATTCCATCTTTCCAAAATGGAATTATTTAATAATTGTCTTTAAAAAATTGACAAAACAAAGGTAATTAGTGTAATTACTTTTAAATTGTAAGGGACAACCTTAAAATCTGACTAATCTTGATTTGATATCAAAATGGACTGATCAAGGAAAATTACTAAGCCCGACTTAGTTTATAATAATTATTTTTTGCAATAACTTAGTAAGTAAAACCTCAAATTAGCGATATTATTAATTGATTGAATTGTCTTGTACTCTAGCGATATTATTAATTAATTGAATTGTCTTGTACTTTTGAATGTACGTTATCGTATTGTCATTCAAAGTGTAACACCCATATGCATAGTCGGTTCCTCGAGACCTCCTCCACTCGACCTTACTCGAGGTCACCTCAAGGAAATCTTAAAAACTCCCTTCAAATCAGTATGTTCAGTTACGGCTTCACCCTCCAGTGAGGAACCTCCAGTAAGTCGAGTTGAGGTTGAGTGAAGGAATGACGTCAATAAATTTCTTATTATTATGTTGGCAAACTGTAGAGAATATGTTTATGGTTCACTTTTTTATCTATGGGCTGTCTTCCTCTGAGATTGTGTTCTGTTTCTGTGGTGCTATCTGTCAATTCTGTTATTCAACTCAACTGTCGAGTGCGAAGATAATTTGGTTAATTTGATTTCGTTCGTTTAGTGAGGCAATTATTATGGCCGGGAGGCAAGTTTTTAGTGAAATGGAAAAGGCGTGCTTGAGGGAATTAATTATAAAATATAAATTGAACACCACGGGAACAATCGGGGCAGGAAATCCAAATGTAAACAAAATAGCATGGGTCCGGCTTACAGAAGAATACAATTCTATTGAAAATAACAGCAAAGTAAGTAGAATACTTTACAATTTTATTTATTTATTTATCTACTACCTATAATCTTACAGCCTAACCTAAATAATTTTGTTTATTTTAGAGAACAGAAGTCCAACTTAAAAAATGCTGGGATAATTTGAAGACAAGGAGGAAGCAAGTCCTAGCCCTAGAAAAAAGGAAACGAATGAAAACTGGAGGCGGGGCATACATACCTACACCGAGTTCCCAGGAGATTGACGATGCCCTTCAAGACCAGACTGATGTGGAGATGCAGTTTGTCCGTGACAGTGACTCTGTGCTAGATGAAAGTCAATGTAATTTGTGTTACTTTTCTCCCTGGAGAGTTATTAGTTCCCCTGAGATAAACAAATTTTAGCTTCAATACAATATCATTAAAATATTTCAGGTATTGAAGTGGTGGATGAAATGCAAGATTTCCATCTTGTTCAAGCTGCAGGTCAAAGTCTTGAGCAAGAAAGCATCGAACTTGGTTAGTTTATTTATGCTTATATTTGTCATTAGTACCTAATACATATATTTTTAAACTTTTGGATAAACAGGAGATATATCTTTTAACAGGACGATCTGTGGAATCTCCTCCTCGTCGATCAGAGTCACAATTACCTGACCATGGTGCTCAGGCAACTCAAAGACAAGGTGAGGTTTTGGATTTTATTTTATATTATACAGTGTGTAACAAAAAGGTACAGTCATATTTGAGGGCATGATCCTGCTAGGGGCATATGTTTGTATAATGAATACTGACATTTTTACCTGACTTATGGATGTTTATATTTATAATGGTTTATATCAAAGAAAAAGTATCTATGTAGAAGGTATATTAACCATCCAGAATCTACAACACAAGCATGTAGTTGTTACAGTAGAACTGATGGCGCTCTGTGTACAATTTCCAAAAAAAAAGTATTATTTATTTATTAATGTACATTAGTAATTAAAGGAAACTCATTGGTACGTGGTCAATCTGCTATTGTGTATTTACTCATTTCAGGTGCAACAAATACACGTGCCCGTGTTATTACAGAAGAGTTCAATCTTAGAAAAGCGCAATATGATCAAAATCAGCGAATGGATGAAGAACTACACAAATTGAAGGTTGCTGAACAAGAGTGGTTAGTAAAGGCGGCACAAGAAAAGTACAACAAGGCTCGCCTGGAGAGAGAATGTGCAGAAGAGCTTCTCCGTTTAAACCAGGTCCAACGGGAGGAGGCGGAACTTAGGTTACAAAAGTGAAAAAAATGATTTTTAAAATTTTATTTATTTTGTTGTTGTTGTGTTCTATTAACAGAAATAAAAAAAATAAAACACAAACCATTGTTTTTAAGTTTTGAAATTTTATTAAAAATAATTAAGTAAAATGTCTTATAATAAAGTTATTTCTAATAATGCTACCACGTTCATTTTCCCGTACCACAGGTGAGGCAATCTCTGGTTCTCTTAGTGGCTCTGGCAATTCTTCATTCGTTTGTATACTAATATTATGCAAAATAGCACAAGAAACAATAATATTTGGAACAGTTGTGATTTTGTTTTGCAGTTTCCTGCTTAGGCATGCAAATCGCCTTTTCAAAACACCATTAACCCTCTCTATGATGTTTCTTGTGCTGATATGTGATCTATTATAACGCTGTTGTGGTGGTGTTTGAGGATTGAGAATCGGGGTAAACATGTAAGATGTTTGGGCATATCCATTGTCACCTAACAGTATACCACTATTTCTTAGGTCACCCTCTTCAAATCGCATCCTGCATCGACTGTTGGTAAATATACGCGAATCATGTACAGAACCTGGCCATCTTGCCACTATGTCATATATTTCCATATGTGAGCCGCACACAATCTGGACATTTAAAGAAAAAAATCCTTTTCTGTTCCGATAAACTTCTCCATTTTCCCTCCTTGGGTTCTTGATTATTACATGTGTACAATTTATAGTACCAACAACGCCAGGAAATCCAGCCTGTTGATAAAATGTTCTTTTAACATCTGACCTCTCGTGTACATTGGGAAATTTAATGTAGTGTCCGATTTTCAATGCAAGTGCTTTAGATATTTTAGTAACTATTCGAGATACCACAGCTTGACTCAGTTTGTGGAGATCTCCACATACAATCTGCAAACCAAACAAACAAAATCGTATAAATTGTTTTTGATAAAAATAGATTATTAGAAGGTAGGTATACATATATTTGCTTGCATCACAATACAATAAATAAAGTTGTACCTAGCCATGTCTATTGTGTACTCACCTGAAAGTTCCCTGTGGCATAAAATCTCACTGCTATGAGAAGCTGCAACAGAGGTGGTATTGGAAGACCTCGGTTATTGGCACTCGGCGTTAAATTCAAAAGTGGTAAGAGGACATTTATTATTGTATCTTTTCTAAATCGAAATCTTCTTCGGAATTCCACATCATCAAAATATTCCAGCGGATTTTCTGCATCCCGTAAATACCGCTTTGTAGGACGATATTGGTACAAATCTTCATAAATGTAGTCAATAAAATCATGGAAATTATTCATTATGCTAATTAACCTCAGAAATAATGTGGCTGCGCGCTGTTAACAAGCTTTG
Organism: Hesperophylax magnus; assembly: GCA_026573805.1. NCBI lineage: Eukaryota > Metazoa > Arthropoda > Insecta > Trichoptera > Limnephilidae > Hesperophylax > Hesperophylax magnus. The sequence continues at coordinate 1,543,433 of JAIUSX010000025.1, read as the reverse complement.
AGGAGGCCTCAAGGTAGATCGCGACGTACCTTGAGTTTGACAGTTCATTACTCGACTCGACTGAGGAATTTGCTCAAGTCGAGGATAGTTTTTTCAATTCTGCATACCGACTTTATCTTTGAGGTTGAGTCGAGTCACAGTCGAGTGGAGGAAATCTCGAGGAACCGACTATGCATATGGGTGTTAGTGTACTTGGGACGCTTTAGTGAGTTCTATGATTGTATGTAAGAGTCTGTTATTTATTTTATATAACGGGAGACTTATATTGTATTATAATTGTATATTGAGATAGAACCTGCAGACAAGCAGCCATGGGGCAGCTTCGTGGGACTATCCATACATTGTCTAAAAAAGAAATGTAAAATTTTCAGTCAATAAAGAATTATTAATTAAAAAAAAAAAAAAAAAAAAAAAAAAGACAATATTAGCGATTCTTAAACGAAAGAGAAAAATCAGAATAAGATACGGCCACATCTAGGACTCGAACCCAGGACCTTTGCCTTGCTTGGGCACTGCTCTACCACTGAGCTAATAAGAAATAAAGCTGTAATAAGAACTACCGACATTGACTTAATTTTTCTCACCGCACATTTTTATTGGAAACTATATTTTTATGTATGATCGCAAGATTCAACCCAAACTAAATGCAATCTAGAATGAATCTTTAGAAAAAACATATCTTATTTCAATTTTATTTTATCTTTTTCTGATTTTTTTTTTTTCAGATTTTCGTTTAAGAATCGCTAATATTGTCTTCAATAATTATTTTATAATAATTATAAACATATATATACTTATACAGGTACTTATGGTCTAAGACGATTGTTGAACTCGCAATCTCCTGACTCGAAGACGTGGACCATTTCGCCACCAAGAAAGCGTAAAGGGAAGTAGAAGGAAGATTGGCAAATCTTTGGGGCGTTGGCATTGCTGGCAAACCCCAGAGATCGTGAAATAATTCAAGTTTTTAATGAAATCTGAATTAATTTATTCGTAGGCGTCGATTTTCGCTTAAGTTATACGACAAACAAATTTATTCCACTCATCCATTAAATCCATCGGTGTTTACTACAACTAAAGCAATGTAATGGAATTATTCATTACAATGTAAATCATTGGTAACACAACCCGACGAGTGCTTAACTGGAGAGGATGCCTCGAGAAAATCTAACTATTAGGTCGTTCTAAACCTAACTATTAGGTACATATGAAGATATGTAGGTACTTGCTAAAAAATATCTTTCAAGATAACTTTACTATCCAGATTTGAACACTCTTGTTTTCTTTGTGTGATGTTTGAACATTTATTAAAGACACATCAAGGTTGCCGTCTTGTCTGATTTAATTTTTTCACTAATTGATACTCTTGATGCAGAAATCACGCTGTTAACTGAAAATGACTTCACTGCATCTTTGTGAATTCAATCGTGCCAATGTCCTGCCCTGATGGGAACTAGGCTCACATACCTGGGGAGACATACAGTAGAACCAGAAGACATAGTCACATACCCAATGACAATCCTGGTGAACTTGATTAAAGGGACTGGGTTGTTGTTAAAGGATTGATGTAAAATGGGAGATCACGGGAACTACGCGAACCGTCTCGGCCCTTTAAAAAAAAAATTAACACTGATTTAGTGTATTAATAATTATTACTAAGAATAGCACAGCTTTGTGTCTACTATTCGTCATATGCACATTTGGACAAAAGTATATCCCATTTAAGAAATAAAAAGGTTTTCAAACCACCCCAAAAAGTGAAATAAATTGTGCATTTCTAAAGTGATGTGCAACGTTACTTTTTTGTTGTAACAATATCAAGGAAGAACTGATCAGTAATGGTTATTTGTCCACCGATCTCTGTAGGTAACAATACCCATATTTTAAAAAGTGTTGCATAAGCGAATCATTGCAAGGCTTCGCATCGCACTAATGGTTTTTTTATGGCCAGCCATTAATGGCGATATATAAATTGAGTCGTGAATAAGCTCGGAGCGAGGATATTACTTATTAACCCAACAGTTATGCTTCGGATCAATGGTCTTCGATTAATATTGAAGCAATATGACCGGCAGCGATATACAAGATGTAAGATTGACTTTATGATACAAAAGAGACGATTCTTCTATGGTTCTTTTCATTTTCCCTTGGAATGACCTTTTTGGAAAAGCGAAAATCTCCTTTGGTCAGATCCGGTAATTTTTAATTTTATTTATTTATTTATTTAACGCCCAGAGGGATTTTACTTGTAGGTGGTACAATTTTGATGACAGACAATTTTGAAACATAAGAAAGAAATAATAAAAATAAAATTTCATTAAAATATATATGTAAGAAAGATAAATAAAAAAACTAGAACATAAATTAAAAAAATACAGTCCGGGTCCGGGTAATTGGAAATATTGTGCGGTACCATGCCAAGTTCTACAGTCTGCAGGTAATTGGAAATATTGTTCGGTATCATGTCATGTACTACTCTCTCCAGGTAATTGGAAATATTGTTCGGTATCATGTCTCGTTCTTCTGTCTTCGGATAATTGGAAATATTGTTCGGTATCATGTCTAGTTCTACTATCTCCAGGTAATTAAAAATATTGTTCGGTATCGTGTCTAGTTCTTCTGTCTTCGGGTAATTGGAAATATTGTTCGGTATCATGTCTAGTTTTACTGTCTCCGGGTAGTTGGAAATATTGTGTGGTATCCTGTCTAGTTCTACTGTTTTCTGGTAATCGGAAATATTGTGCAGAATCACTTCGATAGTTTAAATCACACTTATTGTATGACCAAAATAGTGAGAAAATCACATTTTAATCTTTGACTTACTGCATTTTTTATATTAAGTTTCAGTGTAATTATTATGTGGGTTAGGACATACAGTTTCAGTGTAATACAAATAACTTAAGGTGAACATTTTAAACAACATAACTCGAATCGAAGTGGACACACTGTATGAGTGTCAATAAAAACATACACACAAACCTATTATATTGGTACATCTTAGGTATAAAATTATGTGAAATAATTACAATATTTCTGTAAATTAAACATTATTTTTGGTGATAAATATAAATATTTTTTTTTAAGCCATCGATATTTAAAATTTAATAAAAAAGGCCCAGTCTTAGGAATTTGTATACATTGGAGCAAGAATCTTTAATTTCTGCTTCTTATACGGCTCCTCTCCATATTTAAAATTGGCTATGAATAGAGCAAAATACCGCCTTTTGCTGAATAGTTAAATTGTGTTGTGTATTGTTTTCTAGAAGAGGGCTATTATAGGATGTTCCATATCAATGACTTAAGGATTATAATATTACTTCGGGAAGTCATATCGATAAGTGGTTGTGTGTAATGCGATCTTTACGACAGTTTGATTCTTGTATCAGTCAAGGGTTGAACTTAAAAGTCATTCACTCATTAAAAACTACTCCATCTTTTACAGCCTTTTTTAATACATCAAATCGAATCCAGGATTGATATAAAGATTGTCCCGGCGTTGGTCGGGCTTAACGCAGAGTTTTTTAATACATCAAATCGAATCCAGGATTGATATATAGATTGTCCCGGCATTGGTCGGGCTTAACGCAGAGTTTTTTAATACATCAAATCGAATCCAGGATTGATATATAGATTGTCCCGGCATTGGTCGGGATTAACGCAGAGTTTTTCGAAATCAGATGTGTACAGTAATTTTTCTCATGTTTTGAACGTCAAGTATGCAAAATTAATCAATCTTGGAATAAAACTATGGATTTATATTAAAAACAAAGTCACGGCGACACAATATATGTCGATATATGTGGGTGAATAGTATTATTTACCTTCGAAAATAAAAAATGTTAGATTTTACCTCTTTACCTCTAAAGAAACTTACTTAATAAACCAAAATATCTTGGTAACATCTTAAAGGACGTCGAATACAAAATTTCCCAATAATTAATAATCTACATGAATACTGAACTAAATAGTTGTTCATCCCTAGAAGTATTATAGTATAAGTATTGATTTGAAGGAATACTGTTTTTGCTAATTTACATAATTTGACTTTAAATAAAAATTGAGTAACCTTCAGTCAGTAAATGGTCATCATACTAGTATACCTTGTTCTGTTGAGTTGTTCCGGGCTATATGAATACAAAACGATATCATTCTCTGGAGTGAAATGATACGAGAAGATAATATGTACTTGCACAAAGTAAAGGTGATACTGTATTATAAATTATAAGATACTTGTACTTTGTAAGTTTATACATTTATTACGAACCCAATGATGAATCGAGAATGGTCATTGCATTGCCATAAGTCACGGGTATCTGGTAGGTATCTGGCCACGAGAATATTACTCCTCGCTACCCTTGCGGCGGGATAGGAGTTATGACACGAGATACCGTGGTATTTACGGAATTAACCCTTGGAATGCCATACTCCTGCGATCTGGTACTCCTTAGGCTCGTTATAGCAGTTGATTTTAAGCTCAGATTGGATGGAATGGCGGACTTAGCGCGGCTTGGAACATAATCTGTATGTAGGTCGTAAGCCTAGATAACAATACTATTGTACGTATTGCTTATGATTTTTGTAGAGGAATGTATATTCTTTCTATGTAAAATAAAATTACTTTGTACGTGAGTATAATATTCATGCTATGCTCTCTACTGTCATCGGGAGATCGAAACCTTAAAAATATGAAATTTTTTGGCGGCTTTCATTTGCCAGTTGTTTTTGAATAAAGTTAATAAAATTTTCGTACCAAAAACATCCAAGTCTAACATTTTGCCCGTAATAATGATGATATTTATACAATTGCTTTTTTCTGATGATTTTGTTTATGATTCAAAATCGAGTACGAGAAGTTTAATGAATTTCGACAGCAATTTGAGAAAAATATATGAAATTTTAGAACAAACCGCTGAAAACACTATCCTGACGTTGAAAACTCCTTCTTTTTTTTTTTTTTTTTTTTTTTTTTTACTTTATTTATTTTCATTTCTTTACATATATTATACATATTAATAGATAGTATATAATAACATAATACATAATACCAAATAGTATACACAAGAAATGAAAACCCACTAAGGCACTGCCTGAGTGTGGGTAATATAAAACGATTACTATATTTCAAGTACCTAAAGTATAATATACATTAGTAGAAAAAGTTTTTTTTTGTTTATAGTTATTATAAAAAGTAAAGAGAAAACATTATGTACAATAGTTTATAAAGTTTCAGCAAGTGAGTTGTAGAAAGAATCAATAAATTTATAGTAAAAGCGTTTCAATATCTGCGTCATTCAGCCATAATTTTACCTCTTTAATAAATTCTATCTTTTTATTTATCATTTGAGTTTGTAGTGGTAGAAGGTTAAATGTACGAGGACCAATGAAACTGCTATGTGTCTGCATTAATTTAGTATTGGTTTGGGGGGTGTAAAATATATTATTTGTTCTTTTGCTCATTCTGTTTTCATTTATTTTGAAATTATTTTTGTTTTTAAATAAATATTTCATAGTTTGTAATATAAATAATTTACGAATGTTAAATAATTTAGATTCCTTGTATAATGAGTCGGTCGAGAATGTTTTATTTTTGTTATATATGACTTTAATTATGTGTTTTTGAATTATTTGTAGAGGCTTAATAAATGTATCAGGTGCACCACCCCATCCTATTATGCCATAAGTGATTGCAGATTGCACCAGGGAGAAGAAGATCATTTTCAATTTTTCAGCGTTTAAAATTTCCTTGAGTCTATAAAATATGTAGGTAAGATATCTTAGTTTAGAGGTGGTTTGATTAATATGTGATTGCCAATTAAGATTAATATCTATTGATACTCCTAAATATTTTATATTTTTGACATTAGCGAGTTCGTTGCACAGGAAGCACATTTCTTGATTGCAAGTTGTATTATGGATTCTAATTTTAAGGTTTTCTTTTGGTTTGTTTGTTATGTTTTTATAAAAAGGTAAGTAAAATGTTTTGCTGTAATTTAAGACAAGTTTGTTGTATTTTAACCATTTTGAAACAAGTGAAATACATACAGTTGCTTTCGAAAAAGTTTCTGTCCAATTATTACCATCCACTATTATTGCCGTGTCGTCGGCGTAAGAAACAATTTTACCAGGGATTACAAAATTACATAAATCATTAATATAAATTAAGAATAAAATCGGGCCAAGAACAGTTCCCTGCGGAACTCCGTTTTTTATCTGTGTCTCTGAACTATAATTATTCCCAATTTTTGTTTTTTGTGTTCTGTCTTTAAGATAGTTTGATAGTAATTTTAGTGTGTCTTTTTTGAAGCCCAGTCGAGTTATTTTTTTAATGAGTAAATTATGATTAACGGTGTCGAAAGCTTTTCTTAAATCTAGGAATATGGCAAGACATTTCTTTTTTTATCGATAGATGTATAAATATTTTTTGTCAATTCATATATGGCATCCTCAGTGCTTAGATTTTTACGAAAGCCGTATTGGTTCTCAAGTGTCTATTTGTAATTGATTGACACCAACGTCCCTCATCGCTCGATGACTGTAATATCCGATTAGGCAATTTACGCTACTTTCGGAGAGATAGAAGTACGTAATTACTCACGAAAAACGTCATAATGGAGATTTGTTACGCCGAGGTGCTAGCACCTCGGCGTCTAAAAAAATGAACATTCTACGGCTTACCAAGGCTTGCCCGCTTAAATTACTTACTTAAATTACTTGCTTAAATTACTTACTTGGGAATAATAATCGATGACCAACTACGCTGGGAAACCCATATAAAAGAAACAACAAAAAGACTTCGTAAACTCTCCCACATATTCTGCTCTCTTAGATCCATCTTAGACCTAACGACTCTAAAATGCGTATATTTTGCCCTTTTTCAATCGATAGCAACATATGGTATTCTGGGGTGGGGTGGCTGTGCAGAATCCGTCACTAATCCAATAATTACAGTACAAAAACTAGTTCTCAGAATTATATTTAAATGTCATCCTACCTATCCCTCCAAAATACTATTTACTAAAATTAGGGTCTTAGACATTCGCCAGCTATTCATTAAAACAAGCTTATGCTACATACGAAAAAATGACTTACTAGTGGCTCCTCAACACCAAGTAAACACCCGCTTTTCATCAAATCTGGGATGCGTTGTCCCAAAAACTAGAACCACATTCGCTCAACGACAATTCTGGTTTATCGCCCCTAAAATATACAACGCGTTATTATATCCCTTTTTATTATACGTGTCCAAAACTGGATATTTGAAAGGGGACGAGCCTTTTATTTTAAAGAATACATGAGTTCCTAACTTTTAAACCATTATAATAAAATTAACCATGTATCTGTATATTTATGTATATATGTGAATACACATTAAGTTTGTGTGTGTTCATATATAGATGTGTATGAATGTATTTACATGTGTGTATATATATATTTTTTTAAATTTTTTTTTTTTTATATATATATATATTTTTTTTGTATATGAATGTATTTATGTATGTATGTATGTATGTCTATGTAAGTATGTATATGTATATATATCTGAGCATCTATATATGTGTATGTATGTATGTTTGCATGTATAAAAAACATATATTTTGTTTTATATTTTCCTTAAATATGTTTATTTTTTTTTTCTTCTATATTATGTTTTATTTTTTATTACTACAACACATGGTTTTATTGTAATTTATAGTATTATGACTACCACAACACGGGCATAAGTCTAGTGTGGGAGTTATTAAGTACACTAAAATTGTAATTCATAAAATTCACTGAATAAATAAATAAAAAATAAAAAAATTTGAGCGAGGAATGCCGCCCATAGCAATGATACGGACCAACTGATATACCGGACCTTAGTATGTCAGGGATAAAATTCTAATCGCCGCCTTATGCCGGCTGACACTATTTTCTTAATAATTTACTTGTTTACAGCAAAATTATATTTTTGTGAAATGTACAGTCTTACTAGATATTTTATTTACACACATTTATAAAAAAATGAATCCATAATTGTAATGCTACTTATATTCTCAGAAACTTTATTTTTTCTCTCTAATATGAATGTTAATATAGATAGAAATCGTAGGTGGATATATTGGCGCACTAAGGGTTAAGTACCGGATATCTCTCTTCTCACAAGCTACGACCTCTCTGTCTCTCTTTAAGGAGATAGATGCGTGAAAATAGTCATTGGTACAATAGAATAGATGACGCCAAGGCAAAAGACGTCTTTCATTAAAAAAATATAATATGTTTTCCTTCATATACCTAAGGTCGTAAGGTACCTAAGATACGAGATAAATGTATTAAAAAAAAAAATTTAGAATTGCACTATAAACGTAAAAAATGAACTAATGATAGAAATTACCCACCTGAAATTAGTGGTGCTTACGTAGGAATTCTAGGTTGATTAAAATTTTTTTCAGAAATTTTGGAAAAAAAAAACTGTTCAACTTAACAACAGCGTTCCAGGGTTTTTAACTGCTTCTAAAAAATCAGATAACTCTTATCAAATTTATTTCTGAGGAAAATAATTTCTCTCATGGTCATCTTTGGGGCTGCTATGTGGAGGGTCTTTTTGAGGAAGGAAAGGAGAGAACTTGGGTCTTGAAGAGACTCATGACAATCAATCAATCCGTTTGTTAGGGTGGGGGAATTTATTAAATATACAGCGCGGTTCTCCACAGATTTACGTTTTTTATTTATTTTTAATAATTTATTTTGGGGCTCCAGACCAGCGGTGGCTGCCAAATTCAACAGTCTGACGTACTATATCTGTTTTAGAGTTGAATTTTAAATTAATTGTTTCTGCCTTGTTTGGTTGTAGTAATGTCTTCTAGTAAGTTGCATGAAGGAAAATAGTGAAGAAACATTTAAAAACTAATCAAAGTTTATAGAAAAGATTCTTCGCATTTAAGTCATTATACAAAATGATAATTTTATATTAATATATTAGACACTTATGACGGGTTGTTTCACCGAAATTCAAATATCAAAGTTCGTTTTAATTTTTCAAGTTCTGTGAAAATCTCATTCAAGTTCTGTTATTATCCAATAACCTATTGTCAAACAATCACAGAATTTGAACAGCAATTTCACAGAACATGAATTTTAACTTTGATATTATTTTATGAATTGTTTAAAATTCTCTGAAAAACCCGTCCTTACATTTAACTCTCCACAAACGAAGTATTGCTCAAATCTCTTCAAATTGTTTATAATCCGGTTAAAAACGGGAATGCAGGACCTTAAAGAATGAAATGATAGGTTCTCTGATAAAATTTGAAATAGACCAATGTATTATTACGATGTCGGAGCACGTTTTAATAAAAATCCTAATATTTTCGCATTTCGTCATTTTGTATTAGGAATTTACTAAAATTTCATCCGGAAACAGACCACCAACAATTTGAAGAGATTCTTTATAAATTAGCTATACTAATTTTTCTTCGCACAGAACCCTCTCTCCGAATCAATAAATACCTATTTCGAATTGATTTATCGAAATATGGTTTTATGATATGAATAACTTAAATATTTACCCCATCAATAATAATGTTACCGTCAAGAAGTGGCGGCGCATGTATCACGGTATGTTACCTCGTACAGAACAAGATAAGAGCTCATAGCTATACAAATAATAAATATCAATACCCGACGCGCAATAAGACGTTTTACGATGAATAGGGTAGGTACTACGGCGCGTAGTGAGTTGGTTCTACTGAAGTACGCCGACAAGTTCGTGATACCAGATGATATAAATAGGTGCCCGGTATCTAAGCACTGCAGGTATCTACTTATTGTATTTATATTACACTTGTTATAAATTACGCATAGTAAAATATGAATTTAAAATTATCTATGCCAAGTATTTCACCAGCCATTTATACTAAAACTAGTACGCATCTTTCGGCGACAGGATTACTGGAATTACAGGATAACTGACAATTCAACCCACCCTTAGTGATACAAATGATTAAACAAAAACTAGTTTAAATAGGTTACGTAAGATAGTTTTTTGTCTCTTTTATTGAGTTTATATCACTTTTTAAAGGTGTGTTGAATTGTCATTGTGTTGAGTTTATGACGGATCCATTTTTATATTTTTACTATCCTACTCATAAAAGATAATATAGAGGGATAAGAACAGGTTAGTAGAAAACGTCACACATTATCGTACTGCGTATAACGTCCGTAATATCGTAGTATTAGTGGCTGACAAATTTTTAAACTGCCCGACCCCCAGAATTAGGGACCTATTACTACGGTGTTGACGGAGATCGCGGACTTTGTTAAAAATCTTCTTGATTTGGCAAATAACGATCGGTCGCGCAGTGAAAATGTAAAAAAAGCAGTAATACTCATTGGCAGCACCATCAGAGGAATATTTTAAATCGAAGTATCGATTTAAAGTATTCCTCAAATTCAAAATCAAATTAGCCAAATTTCGAAGCAATTTAAAGCAGACCGAGTCAATGACATCGCAAATGTCATCTCAAGAACCGTGAAGTTAGCAAATAAATGCGAAATGCAAAAACGACCGTGTTTTTGAGGATTCGAATAAAGTGGTGCCAGTCTAAAAAAATCTTGAATGAACATCATAATGAGTAAATATTTTAACCTGAGCAGTATACGGCCCTTCTTACCGTATAGCTAGCTATACCAGCGCTGCAGCGGCGTATTAGGGAGTCTTCGCAAGTAAGACTGGAAATTTTTCTTTATTTTTTAAATAACAAGGTGAGTGGATCCTTCTACGTATAATATTTTACCTACGGTTTCAGTGTGTGGCACCTCCAGCATTTACGCATTAACCATTGGGCATTGGTCAGATTGTCAACCCTCACGCGGACACACGCATTTTTCTGAAATTGGATTAAATTATACAAATTTTCAACAGTTAATATACGAAATAAATGTCGGTACTATCCAATTAGGATTACCTTGGGAGTTAGTGATGTTGACTCCATTACCCGAGGAGGAAAGTTCAATCCCCAGTCAAACCAATTATTTCTTATTTATAATTGTCTACCAGCCGGCACAGGAGATGGTGTAACTAGGTCTAAAATTGAAAATACATTTATTGTATTGGAGGAAATAGGTAATATTAGATAATTTATCTTGATCGTTTACCCGTACCTTTAGGATGAGCTAACCACCAGCTAGATAACTAACAGTCACATCTATGGCGTCATAGTGAACTGCTAGACCCTACACTGAGTCGTTGACATACGACTTCGTTTCTTTCACATCCATGCGCCTTCTAACACGACTCTCAAGTTAATTAGCTGACGGCATTATTTATGCACGGACATTGTTTGCAACAAGCAAGCTTGTATTAGCCGTAAAGGCTGTACCTGTACCCAGTAGCGGTCAGGTGATCCCGAGCGCCAAACAATCTATAAAATTTCCGACATGGCTCATCACAATACGAAACTCAGTTCTGTTATAACATCTCACAAAGATCGACGTAACTTACTTACTAAGCGAGCGTAACTAGTTCGTTTTGGATTGCGATCCAGAATTTTAATACTTTGTACGCATATTCTGCCTATATTTTGCAAATATTATTTTCACAGAAGGCTTTCCAATTTTTATCACCACGTAAGAAGGGGCACTTTGTTCAGTAGCACGTTAAACGGGACCGCGTTTGTATGATATTGTTATCGATTTTGTGTCTCCAATTTGAAATCTACTCTTTTTTCAACCAATGTTTCTCTTACAGCTTTCTTCGATGCAAGATACAACGTGTATCATAAGATACAACGTGTATACAAGATACAACGTGTATTATAAGATGAGTGATTAGTAGTCAGTAGTCACTTGTTATCGAGCATTGTCTCGCAGTGATACTATGTCTGGGGAGGAGTGCCCGGATTTAAGGGTTTTAAATTTTGAAGGGATAAAGGGAGTACTTTGGAAAAAGATAAGAAATCTAGAGGATTTTCAGCAATGCTATAATTATAAATTTTGGTCAGGGGCCATATTTCATCAAGAAGGTCATATAGGTTTTTGCTAAACTAAAGGAGCTGAGAATAGAGCATCATTATAAATAGTTACGTACCTAATATTAATTTTTTGCCAGAGTTGATGTTGTAATCTGGTGAATACCTACATATTTTATCACTGGCCGCCACTGGCTGTACCCTGTACACATTGTAGCTCTGATCCTCAATGGACAAAGACTTTTAGGTATATACTCGTAACTCTTTCGATTGTATCGTAGAGATAACAGCTTGATGTAGGACCGAGGCTGTTGGCTCTCTTCGATTAGTTAGAAACTTATCTTTCTTTTATGGAATATTCAAAGCATCTATCTCAATTTCATTTCCTTTACTGATGACTTGGTGTATTAGATTATTAGGTTGTGTACCAAGTGAATTATTTATGAACAGAAATCCCTTTACAAAATTACAACTAATTGCTCACATTCATTTATTATTTTTCACCATTATTTTACAAACTTAAATATAAATTAGTGCATAATATGGCGTTTTTTAGTCGATGACAGTTTCTTCCAACCAATCCTTGCATTTTTAATCCCAAAGTAGTGGGAAAAATGAAAAGTGTGAGTTTATAAAAGATTTCGCAAAATAAATAATTGACTGAGCGTATTGGCATCAAATCGGCCTGAAAATTTATTTGTACCTTTCCTTTCCGGTTTCTAAAATGTGCTACACTAAATTTATTATTTAAGCAAATCTCAATTTGACTAGATGGCTAACTTTGACTAGGTGGCTAACTTTGACTGGGTCGCTAACTTTGACCAGATTGTTGACTGATTTGCGTTTTCGAAAATCTGCTTGCCACATCGACTTTATTATGCAAGCAAATCTTATCTTGGAAAACTCACATTTGGCGTAGTATCACTGACTGAGCCATGACTGAGCTTTTCAATATTATGTTACCTATCTGCCAGAAGAAAATTTAAAAAGAATTTTAGTGACATTTCATAATTTCTTATTGAAGTAATATTTTTTTAAATAATAAATAATATATGATTAGGTGGGTATTTAATTACCTACCTAAAAGTCTCTTGATTTCAGAGTAGATTCAGTGAAAATTGGAAACATTGTTTTTTGAACGCGAGGTTTATTGTATCTCAGACTGGTTTAGAAATATTAGAGATAATAAAAAGTGGTCAAATTAATATAAATAAATATAATTATCATTTCTTACTAATTTAATTTAATAATTAATAATCAGATTATTTTTTGAAAACAATCCTTTATTGATTTTTTTCCTTCCTAATGTCCATGCAATTGCCTAATTAAATCCCCTCACTCCTACTCCTTCCACTCCTTCATCAATACTTCTACCGTTTTGGGTTACCCGCCGTATAAACCCAATAAATAGTCTGCCATAGGATTGGAATCCTTAAAACCGTAAATTATATTATTAGATCTGTCACATTACTCATTGATATGAATAATAAACTCACGCGTTAATTATCACAACCCATTCAAAATAAAGCTCTATAAATACAGACAACATCATTGTACAAATACAAGTGGATAAACATAAATCCCACAGCAGTATTGTAAGTCATGTAGCGTCGGCACCTGAGTTAGCGGACTGTGGCCTGTCCTCTCACGCCGCGGCTGATGGTATCGGCCCAGGGATCAGAGGGCCGATAGCGGGTCCGCAAGCTCGATTATATCGGAGGCCGTATCGCGGACACGTGTAGAGGGTAGGAACTGGAGACTGGGGACTAGGCTGGCTCACAGGAACCATTTTAGCAACAGTGCGGAACAAAATTATAAAATATGTTCGCGCACTATGCGAGTAGGTAGAAACGTATACGTAAAGACTTGATGGATAGGAAACCTCAATATTAAATCCTGCAATTGTTCTACCTACTCAATGTACCCATTCTAAAATGTCACCATATGTCACGATATCAAAAACTACTTTTGAAACTCATAGTACGCTCAGTGTAAATCCAGAGAGAAAAGATTGATTGTGATGTAAAGGAGACCGCGGACCATGATTTTATTATTTACATTCATCTTACTAGTGAAGCATCTTGAAGCTGGCATTCTTTGTGGCCCAAGTGTTCTTTTATCTTTTCTCCTGTATTCCAATCTGGTCTTATCTTATGTTCCAGAAGCCCAGATTTAAAATATTAAGGAATAAAATCCACCGAGCTTGGCGGATGTGTAGAAATGAATTGTTCCATATAATATAATGTAAGTTGACATAGTTTTGAGACTGGTCCTTCGAGTGTGCTGCAAAATGCTTATTCCAGCGGCATCTTCTACCACCAACTTACACAGTGGAGTCGCAGTTTCGCGACGCCAACTTAGGATGTGTAAGCGGGTAGATTTTTGGACACGACATGGAGGTTATTGTAATTATTTTTTAGGTTATTACGCCATCTTGCGCTTCCTCTCTTTTAGACAGTGTTTTATTGGAAATTGGATATCCGCATAGTGGAAATTGGAGTTTGTGTTTATGTGTGTATAAGTAATTTATTTATTTATTTATTAACGGACATCGTCCAAATTACAAAATTCGGATTTCAATTTACCAGTAATTGGGCGTGTTTTGGGCCTCCCCAGCACAAATATAAATAATTAAAATTAAGTTTAACCATCTAAAACCGCACATTATGAAATGGTTCCCAGAGACAACAATGTAATTATGACGTAGAAAACGCTACTGGTTGGTAAAACGGCTGTTACCTACGTAGGCTGACATGACGTCAACAACGCCGTGTCCACAAACAAAAACTCATAGGTATGTCGTTTTAAAAATCAAATATGGCACATATTAATAATAATAATAGCACTTCAATGATTCTTACAGGGCCGTTTTTGTGAAAAATCACCTGAAGGGCACTGTACAAATATATTTATTTATTTAATGCTCTATCTTATTACTAACTATAGATTAGACAAACTATTATAACAACCGATGGCTAAAAGATTGCATCCACCGGATTCATCACTAAAACAAGACTGTATGTCCAATGCATTTGACCAATAAACGTGATGCTGCGTTAAAATGTATTAATATTATTATGTATTTATATATTGTACATGCAGATAGTATACGGGACTATACTTACCTAGCAGATTACTTGATATTAACACTGTTTATTGTTAAATCGGCGTAGAAAATGAATTCTTTAACATAAAACTAAATCAAAAATACCTTGATTTACGTTTAGGCTATTTTAGACGCTGGCAATATTTTGTCAATCGCCACACTGGGACGCATGCGCATTAAAACGAATAATCAACCGGTGCAATTTAAAAGTTCTAGTAGGAACTTTATTCTATCTTCTTAAATTTAAAGTTTAGTCTAATGTGCTTCTTAATTTTTTTCGAGAATTAAAAAAAATACTGAAAACACCCTATTGGTAGTATTTCTAGACATAATATGTAATTCTGCCCTCCATCTACGCCCTACAATGCGATGCGGTAATGGCTCTTTAGTTTTGCCTCCATTTATGGCGTGCACGGGCAGAGCGGGCGAGGAAGGCTTGCCACCGAGCAGAGGTTGGCTAAACCGACACAGGACGGGTCAGCGACGGAAGAAGGATTATTATTGGAGTTATAGGGAAATGGATGGGAATTGTTGAAATGCTGACGATCTCGTGGATTTAATATGGTAGACACTGAACAAAAGGTGGAAAGGCTTCCACTTGTGAATGGCTGACAAACTCGATCGTATTCGACATATATCTAATGCCTAATCTGCTTTATCTCGTAGAAATCTTTGGCATTTCCAACAAGCATTGCTGACTGATGTGTAAGAAAGCTTAATTTATTATCGGGGTAAATGATTGAGTCTTTTCAACAAAGTGATAACTTACCGCGGAGATTGTTCTCTTGAGGTAATGGTTATCAACACCAAGTGCAATACTCCTGATAGGTTGAGAAAAATCAAACATGTAGGAAGATAATTGGTATAATTTGTAGTACAATCAGAAGTTATACCCTCGGAATAAAGACGATGAAACACAACAGCCGTTGTGTACTTTTTTATTAGCATACCCAATATCATGCTGTCTTATTCATACTATGTTGTCTTTTTCATACATATGGACATACTTTCCCTTGACTTTACTAACTGTTTTGCTTCGTCTCGCCAATTACCGACATTTTTAGAAGCGGGCGTTATTCCTACTAAGGATTTGTATCTAAATGAAAGACCTAAGGCTGAAATCGTCTCGTTCTGACACCGCTACCGTCAACACCTTACAAGTGATCGCTCCACAATTACCTGTGCACCTGTGTTTTTCCAAGTGTAAAGCTGACCGCAACTCTGGGTAATTTTGCCCGCTCACTAATCACCGTTCCTACCCGGCTTAGCAACCAACAGTGAAAATTCCCGCCCGCTTGCTAATCACCGTTCTCACCTGGCATAGTAACAATCAGTGACAATACAGTTTCAAACACAAGTTCGTAGAATTTTCCGCCCGTTACCAACTCGTTAAAAACATTTATTATTTTACAAAAGTGAAAGTTACCAACCACAGTTTTATACGCGTCAAAGGTCCCCTAAGTGATCTTAGTGAAAAATAAACAATATTAAAACAATCAACAGCGCCGCCAACCTCACGTTTCCGTTTGCCGCCGCTTTGTTCTGTGCCAACATACAGTCCACCGATTGCCACGAGCCCCTCCCGTGTCTATAATCGAAGTTTTTAAATAATCTAAGTAATCAAGTCATCGTGCCTTCACGTTTTTCTCTGCCACATAAAGTTTTTTCGTGAAAGTGCCCACCGCCGCAGACATTTTGTGCCACAGTTTATACAGTGACTTTGAACTTTTGTGCGTGACCCCAGTGTTTGTAGCCATAGTGCATTCCGCCTGAAAGAAGAGTAGGGCCATCACTAGCCACCAAACCTGTGCGTCCCACAAAATCAGCGCTGTACAACTCCACCGACCAGTCCAGCTCTACCATCAAAACCAGTAAGTCTTTTGTCTTTTGTTATACTTGGCATATAGTCTCTTCAAGTTTTTAAACTCACTTGCCGACCCCAACCTTAAATATTCTATCTAAAATCACCACCCATCTCGCTCCGATCCTCTCTCATCAAATCCAAAATGTCTTGCCACCACGTCAATTCCCCCAAATCAATCATCGACGAGAATGAACTCATCGATCTGGAACTGACAGCGTTCCTCGAAGGACGCCCCGACAAAAATACCTATTCTCTTGAGGAGAAAATCCACGTCTTTAATCTCACCTATCGCCAATACTTAAATTCTCGCACCCCTACCCCCCCTCCATCCTCTCCCGATAACTCGCCCATCAACTTAGAGACCACTACCCCCACCAACCGTACCACCCTTTCACCCCCCCTTCCCGAAAACACCCCGACTCAGAGCGCGGCCTTCGCCGGTCAGCTCCTCGCCTCTCCCGCAATCAGCGCCCCCCTCACCACCCCAACTTCTCTCCGCTCCTACGACTCCTCGGCTGCAGAGGAGTCCGAGGCAGATCTCTCTGGCTCAGAGGCGTCAGCCTCCGAACTCTCAAGTACCGACGAAATGGCCTGGGAAACGACCAAAGTCTCACGCAAACGATCCCGCGGCAGGAAATCGCCTACCTCACCCCCCCCCAAAAAATTCGTTGAACCACTCTCCCCCCTCCCCTACAAAAATCGCCTTGTCACCCCCACCCCCTTCATTACCACCCCCCCTCATCACCCTACTATCCCCACCCAACACCTAACTACCCCCTCTCAAGACCTTACCCCCCCCCCAAGACTCTGCCACCACTCCCGTAAATCTTGCCACCCCCCCCAACATACCTCAGGTGGTCGTATCGACCCAAAAGATCCCCCCAGTGGTACTCCATTCCAAATCGGGATGGGCCTCTCTCGAGAAAACCCTTACAGACAGAGGGATTGACTTTTACGCCAAAAATCAAACAAAATCCATCACCATCCACCCCAAATCCTCCCACGACCAAACCCGCATTATCACCTTCCTCCTTGAACGTAATATCGATCACCACTCCTACAAATTACCAGAAGATAAACCCCTAAGAGCTGTCCTCAGAGGCATCCCCGAAGAGATTACCAGCCAAGAAATCAGCAACGTTCTTGACCTTACCTATCCCGTCATTTCAGTCCACCGCATGCGGACTGGCCCCTCCCGCAGGGAATTACCTCTCATGCTGGTCAACCTGACCAAAACCGAAGCGGCGAAAAAGATTTTCACCGAGCTCACTTCCATCCTCCACCTTAAAATTTCCGTTGAACCCCAACGCAGACGCCTCTCAGTTAGCCAATGTCACCGATGCCAAGCCTTTGGCCACTCCCAATCCTGCTGTAACGCCACTCCCCGTTGCGTCAAATGCGGCGACCACCACCCAACCAGCTCATGCACAAAAACCCCCGATACACCAGCTAAATGTGCTCTCTGCACCGGCCCCCATCCGGCCAATTACCAAGGATGCCCCGAACGACCCTCCCCCCGTTTCTCAAACAGATTTCGCTTCGCATTTCCCTCCAACCTACGCCCCCTCATGCAAACACCGATCTCAAAGCCCAACTCCTGGCCCCACCCTTCCTTTACCAACTTCAACACTGCGCCCGACCCCCCACTCTCGCAACAAAACCACATCGATCAGACTCCCATCACCCAAAACGACATACAAACAACGGGCGTGTAAATACAGGGCGATACTTAGAGTATCTTCCACCCTGTAATGTACCGCTAGTATAATATATTATGTCAAATAAATAAATAGTGAAATACAAATTGATCAAATAAAATTTACTTGCACACGCCGGGAAATGAACCCGTGACCTGCAGCTTGCTAGTCGAGAGCCTTACCCCCCGACCACGGAGGCCTTTAAAATAACAAAATACTGTTCAAATTACAATATATAGTTAATGTCTTTTTGTTTCGACTACCATAATACGGACATGTATTGTGTCTAGTGTGGTAGTCGAAAACCATGTTAAAACCTGTATTCATATATATTTTATGAATAAAGAAAACAAAAAAAAGTGACATAGTTTAACGAAAATTAGAAATTATCGCTTGGAATATTTATTTTTCATCGTACTTCTTCCTGTCCCTTCTACATAATTAAATCAAATCCACTCCTCGATTGAGACTATTTATGTTGAATTTACAATAATGTATGTAGTCCTAATTTTATGAAACCACAGCACACCGCAATGACAAAAAAGAAGATATACGTATACTATTAAAGATCAAAGACGGAAAAGCTTCCGTTAATATTCCTCATTGCTTCATAACACACGACAAAGAGTTTCTGCGATTTCTTCATAATGCGTGTGATTTTAAACGGCTTTTATAATATGATGCTCCTTGTACTAAACCGATTATCTTATTAATGCAATGTCTTTTATCATACCGCATAAGGTAGTGGTCAGTCTTCTTCAAATTAATGTCATTTAAAAAAAAATTAATCAATGTTCAAATTTCGTAATGAACGTGAAAGACTTGTTATGGTTATCTGTCATATCGCTCTGTGAATGCATTAAACGAAATAAGGTACTAAGTTAAATTGTAATGTAAAACCAACTCAAAAAGATACCCATTAAGTGTAAAAATTCAATAAATTGGCGTTGTTAAACCAAACATTTTTTATCATTAACTCCAAGACGAGATCTCCTTGGGTGTGGAGGGACTTCTAAAGGAGATTTTCTTTTACTGGAGACATTCTCCGCACAGCTAAGCTAGAGTAGGAATCTGGGGGTCAGCTGTCCAAGAGTGACGATGGGTCGAGGGTCAAAGGGTTTTATTCAACCGGTCTCTCTCTTGATCCGGTCCGTCACGCAGTTCGTGGGGAAATGCATTTGCCCCCAAGACTTAGACAAACCTCTCCCCACAAACCAGGACATCCCTACTAATTCACCGGTTGGTTATACAATGAATAGTTCCAGTGGCAGCACTACCCACACCCGCCTATATAAATAGACCTCTCCAAATGTTCAGCTCGCGTTTGGCGTGTCTTAACGGCTCTGCAGTGTGGACCGGGGTGCATGAAATGATGATCTTTCAGTATGAGAGCATTATCCAATAAAATACCAATAAAGTATCTATAACAAATATAGAATTTTCAACTGTCGGTGCTCTAAATAGAGGATCCTATCAAACGAATTGATAGGATCAATATAATCAATTTAAGAGATCTAAAGGTAGTTGTTGGACGGTCCCTAGCTCTGGTCTCTGAAAGTTTGAAGTCGGTTGTAAGGCTCCTTTTGTTAACTTTATTTGTTTTCCAAAACAAATTGATTTTGTAGAGTAGATTTATATTAATTTGTAGGTTAAAATATAAATCGAATGATAGCATTTGTATAATTGTTACTTTATATTTAAAATTTTTAGTATAAAAGTTTAGATAAACTAGCAAAGGTAAGATGATGTTAACTTTAGGGCGTGTAAATACAGAAAGTCACAATCTTAGCAATGAATTCATAACAATACAATTAGTTTCAGATATGATTCGACACTTTCTTTTTAAGCAAAAACAACAGATAAAAAGACAATTTTAGGACAAAGATAATCTTAAGGAAAAATGACACACAGACATAAAATGTAACGTGAAAGGGTCTAAAGACGGAAACTCAGCAAAAATAAGTTTAAAATATAAAATGATAAACAAGACGACACAGCACTCAAGAGTTGTAAGTTGTACACCGTTATCAGTTTATTGTGTAGGTAGGTACATAGGTGTCGCCCGCGCCGGGGTGATCCTTTTTAAAATTCACGTGCTTAACTCTTCAGATTGTACATTCTGTGGTGTAGAATTGGGAACTTTGGATAACATATTTTTTGGCTATCCCTCTCTGATCAAGTATCCTCTCTTCTATTCCCCCATTCAACTTCTCATCTCTTCTATGTCTGAATTCGACTCCTATCTTCCATATGATTTTGAATTTTGCCAATATTATAAAATAAATATAAGTTCACCTTAACTCACTCGGAAATGCCGGCCTATAACACCCTTAAAGGGTGAAAGCCAGAAACATAAAATAAAGCTGGCACCAAAACTACAAATCTGTTGTTTTTATAATTTTCATTCGGGTGTGGGGCCCCGGCCAAGCACCGATTATTATATTATTTTTTTTAAATATTAACTACACACAGGAGGCCCGATAGGTATTAAGTTAAGGCATGGTTAGTACACATTGAGGAGACACAACTCGAAAAATAATATATTAAATTTTCTTTCGACTTTCGACCCCAACGTCGGAGGGGCCCCGGCTGGGTTCCAAAATGATACAAATTGAGAACACAGAACTCGGAAAAATATTCACACTTTTTTGTAAGTGGAAAATGTTGGTTGTGCAATGAGGGAGGACTTAGCTAGCAGTGGTTTGAGGTCGCGACGCCTGGGTGGAAAATCGACACATTTGTCGACTCAATAATAAATTATTTTCGTGTAAGAAAATATTAAAGAATTTTCGTCTAAATTTTGTTAGGGTACTGATTTTACCGAAAAATAAAAATTAAAAGCATTTATTGATCAGCGCTTCGACCTACAAAAATTTTCGTCTGTCTTTCGCTTTTTCCGTGTCTTTATAATAATAATAATAATTTTTATTCCAGGATGTGGGGAGGTTAGTGCAATCCCACACGTCCCATATATGTATACATATTTTTTGTACAGTAGGTATGTGAAATTGAAAAAAATATAGAGAAAAAATAAAGTAATTAACAACTATGCAGGGCGTGGTCTTGAGTGAGCTTGGGCCCAGCGCTCACTCAGTAGTGGCGCTTGGTGCTGGTAGGCTGCGGTCACCAACGTATTGGCGGAGGCCATTAGCCGCATCCTGGCTCCAGTGACCCGGTGTCTCATCAGGCCGGCAAATCCATTCAGTCCTAGTTCCGTGAACATTGTCGATGCGCTGCTGTATCTTCGGTATCCAAATATGATTCTACAGGCGTCATTATATTGAATTCGTAGTCGTTCCATCGAGCAAATAATAATAATAATAATAATACCTGGATGACTTTTATAGCGCCGTTTTTGTGCAAAAACACCTCAAGGGCGCTGTACAAACTTGTAATACATTTCTACAGTGTTATTACTTAACTATTTATGGAGAAAATATACAGTACAATACTTACCTGGTAGGTCACTTGAGATTAACACTTAATTAATATTATCTAATTGTTTATTGGCGAAATTTAGATACAGGGTTTAGGAATTAATTGAAAAATTGAAAAATTGAATATAGCAAGTTAGCAAGTCTCACCATGTCTCACACGTATACAGGCCAGTACAGAATGCGTTGAACAGTAATTTTTTAACTGTATTGCTGCATTTGAAAAATCTGCGGGCAATCATGTTAGACACTATGCTTAGGCTTTTCCTTTGTCGTTCGATATCATAATGTGCCCCAAGTATTTCACGTTCGAACATGTATTTATTTTTGCCTCGTTAAGGTATACGGGGAGCATCTTACTTGTATCTTGACTTTTTCCATGGTGGAACGCAATCAATTCCGCCTTCTTCGGGTTGTACATCATATTATGTTGTTTTCCATATTCTTCACAAATGTTTAGGAGTAATCTTAATCCCTTGATCGACGGAGCTAGGAGGATCATGTCATCCGCGTAGCTTATATGATTCATACATATACTGTTAACACGACAGCTCGCTGTTATATTTGTTATAATTAATTTTCCACTACATTCACCCACACAGAATGCCTACTTCCATTAGGAATACCATAGAAAAATTTCCACCGCTGCACTTTTTCCATGTGTTCATGAATCTAATATTTCGTATTCCACTAACTTCATTCACTGCACCTACCTACCCCTAGAGGATAACATGGAAAAATTTGGAAACCGTTTCTTTGCGAGAGTTGTAAATAATTTTCTTCTGCCTTCGTTCTCGACACTTACATCGGGGCCTTCCAGTTCTTCATTCAGGGTGTGGGCTTACAGTAAAATAAAAATTTGAAAGGAAAAGAATAATTCATAATTAGAATTTCAAAATTACACCCCAATCCACGAATTGCAACCCAACTCATTTAATTACTTTTCATTACTTCAGCGGTTGGTTTGAAATGAAGTATAATAAATATCCCATCGTTTACTACTACTGCTTGCAACTAGGTACTTACCACAGCATAAGTAGGTACAAACAACAAGGAAATAGCAGAATAGATTTTTCCAGAAGTTGCTGAGGCTACCACTTCTGGCCTGCCTACTGCCCACTGTCCACTGCCCATATCCAAACGGGAGCCCGTCAACTTTCAATCCGCGTACGTCTTGCGCATATACGTGCCAAATGACCGTGGGAACACAGCGCCGCGCGGAAGATAATATACCGATTAGAGATGGATCGACGGGTATCCCAGTCAGCAGCCGGGAAGCGATACATCGATTAGCCCCGAGAGGACTAGTCCTAATTGACCGCCGTCAGAGGGCTGATCGGCCGGTGTGCCACGGCGAACTTCAGAGGATATTCTATTCAGTATTGAGGACTGGGTGGGTGACTTCGACTGCCGGGGTGGACAGAGCCAATAAACATGCTAATGTTCATTAGTGGACTGCGGAGATGTTGCAGTTGCAATGGAGAACATGGACGATTGCTTTTAAATTTTATGTTTTGTCGTGGAAATAAAGAATTTTTATAGATGTTTGTTTTATTAATGACACAAATTAATAATAACTTGTAGTTCTGTGAACAGCAGACCTTGCAACCAAAAAAGTATCGTATAATATTACCAGGATATATGCTTATATATTTTTTTATAAAAGTAGCAGAAATATAATCTAATGTAAGTAATTATTTTTGTATACAGAACAGATACTTATATGCAGAGAAAAGATTTTTTTGATGGTGCATATCGGCTACTGTGAACCTTAATCGGAACTGCAACGTGACAAACAAATTTACAGAAAGACTAAATGCTTAACGCTCGAGTAACAGGACTTTTGTACAACTTTCGTGGTAGAGAGGTTAGCTCCTCGGTCGCGGGCGTGAAACCCTGCGATATGCTCGCACCTACAGCATTTACTTGCCTTTCAAACCTATTCCCCTGGTAAGATACCACAATTTACATGTAAATCGTTACGATGCTTAGGTTTTAGGTCTGGTTAGATGCGTATTTACGAGTATATTTCCTCTCCCCTTTTTGCTCACCTTTACCTTCAATTCCTTCGATATCCGCATTATTCCCAAAATTGAGATGCAATAGTTCGAATTACTCCTGGAAATGAGAACTCTTGAGTTGTATCACAAAAGAACACAAAAATTAACCTGATATTAATTGGATTGTTTTGAACCGAATCACATGAAATCAAAATCGTTCTTTCTCGACTCGTTCAGTAGCAAAATGAATAAATAAATATTTTCTAGAGACACCTATTAATAGCTTTAATTTTTAAGAAATGTAGCATTAATTATTGAAAAAAAAAGTTTTTATAGCTTTAATTGTGCGTTTTCATAGCGTTTATAGCTAAATAGGATAACGTCAAGGAATGGGAGTAAAATAGCAAAATCACTGGAAACATGTTTATTGTATTATTGATTGAAACTCAACATGGCACATGTTTCTACAGTAGTGTGTCATTTTCGTTCTACGATCTGTCAACACAAGATTTTAGCGACTAAAATTTTTTTTTATTATCGCTAAAAACACCATTTATCGCTTTAATTCGCGAAAATATAGTTAATTCTATGAATGGGTGTCTGTACTTATAGCTTTCTCATTATCATCAACACCACAGAATAAATAATAACACAAGAATTGCCTTGAGCGCGTGTTTCGTGATCCAAATATTTGCCCAATTCGCCATTATATTTCCGTACAAAACTGTGTTTTCCAAATTCAAATATGATGGAGATCTACGATCAGGGCCGATCATGTGCAGATGCAATTAGAGCAGTCCGGGCGCCGACTTACCAAGGTATCAAGAAGCCAAGGAGCCAAGGCGCTGACAATAACCTAACACCTAATACAACGCCTTTTAGGGTTTAACTGGTGCCAGGCGCCGTTTGGCCCAGGGTTGGACCTGTTTACGATATCAGGCGAGTGTAAGTGAGACGGAGCGTTGGGCTGAATAAAAAAATTGTTTTCATTCAAATTTGTATGGAATGCAATTTCAATGTTATAATATTTATTGTATGACCTTCGACTAAAGCGGTTAAATAACAAAAAACACTTCAGAATATTGTTTACGTTTTCAAGCTTTATGCACCAAAAGGTTTCGTAAAAATTGCAACATAGTCGTCGCTTTTTGATTTACTAAGTTAACGGATTATATTTACTACGGATATAATTACTCATTTGCCTGCAACCTCCATACTATATGAATACATTTAGATTTTTGTAAAAACTTCCCGTTGATGCCCTATGTTGATCTCCCTCTCGTTACTTCTCCAGCCTTGCAGCCTCTCCGAGTGCAGAATCTCGTTTGCTCAGGAATTTCTATGGCACTCTTCTGTCAGACATCTCTAAATTAATTACCGTTTGTAGTTAGGCTGGAGTTGGTTTAACCAATGACGTTTAGATGGATAACTTATCGCTAACTTTTATAGTGGGTTATGGACGTTCGCTAATTAACCGACGCATATTAAAACGAGTATAACCCATGATATATTGGATAGTATTGGATATATAGTTACACCAAGTCACAAGTTAAATAGATTTTGTAAAAATAATCAAAACAAAACATTTTAAACTTCACTCAGTAAACCGAGGAAAACAAACTTCCGAGTAATCTTCGTTTAAGGCGAAGCTTAATGCCAAATCACTATTTTGATTAATCTTTATAACGAATTGGTGTACATTATGAATACCAAAAATATGCTTTAGATAAATTGAAAGTTTTCCTATCGCTCCGCTTCAGTAGAATACAAATAAAAAATAAATTACTCAATAAAAAATATAAATGCTATACTAATAAAATAAATATTTTCAATAGGAATATATGAACGCATAAAGGAAACAACTTTAAAAAAAATACAGTATTATAGCTAAAATTATCTGTGACAGTTTCACTTGATTAACTTTTTGCTTTCTTTAAAATTATTTACAAAATAAATAATAAACAATTATTTTATAAGCAATAATTATTAGCCTGAAACACTCATCCACATTGAAAAATCTCCTGATAAAAGATACATGACGCCAACGGGACATGAACCCGTGTCCTTTCGATTTCCGGTCGACAGCTCTGACCACTGAGCTATGGCGGCTTATCTCTTATCCGCGAAATAATTCAATATATACTAGTGTTTCATTCAATAATTACTGCTTGTTACATTTTTTTCACCTGAAACAACCAACTTTATTTTATATGAGAAAGGCATTGTAAATGCTAACTCTCTCACTAGATGGCGTCGAGACAAATTGTCTACATTATTTGGTGAGAATACTAGAACTTGTCAAATGTATCTTTTTATATTTTTTTTATTTAATATTTGAAAAAAATAAATTTTTATATAGATAAGTATACAGGATATAAACAAGATATAAAACAATAGAAATTAAAGTAGCCTTTCCTCACCATAAAGAGACAATGCTCTTGTGTTTGGTGAGGGAATTCTAGTTCAATTATATATATGTTAGTATTAAGGTAAATAAATTATTAAGAAACAACACAATATTACTTCTAGATGTAAGTAGTGAACGTATTTTGGACTTATAATAGTTTAAGGTAATTTTTAATTAAAGGTGAAATTCCTGAATATTTTCGATATTTTTTAAATTTAATGGAAGGTTATTAAAATAAATTATGCCTAGATAAAGATAGGTATTTTGAATGAGCTTAGTATTAAATTTTGGGATTTTAATAGTTTTCTGGTATCTTGCTGATGTATTGAATTGCAAGTTATGAGTATTTGACTGTATTTCTTTGTAAATTTGAAATATTGAATATTTTTGATACATTTTGTCTACTGTAGGTACTTTGAAAATTGAAAATAGAATTTCAGTAGAAAATTTTGACGGTTTTTTCAAAATTACTTTGATTACCAATCTTTCAACTACTTTAATGCCTATTACCTACGTTATAAGGTATACCAAGAATATACACATTTTTGGCTTGTAGCTTCCTCTTAAGGTTATTTTTGTTATTGAAATTTGCTTAGATTCAATAACTGTAGGCGGTATTTAGGTAAATATGCATACAACTGCCTGTTTTTGTGTTGTTTAAATAGAGTACCTATATACCCAAGCATAACCGTTATTAATACCTACACAAAGAACAAAAATAACTCATTAATGTTAATCAATTAACCTTGACATTAATGACGGGTTCTACCACAGAATTTGAACAAATCATCAAAAAAGTTTGAAGTTTTGCAAAAGTTCTATTCAAATTCCGTTATTATTTTGGTTTTATGAAACAACTTAATAATATAATAACAGAACTTGAAAATAACCTTCACAGACCTTGAAAATTATCTTTGAAATTTGATGAACAGTTCTAATTTTGTGAAACAATCCGTTCTTATTGTCGGAATAATAAAAATAACATATTAAAAAAGTACCATATAATTTTTACATGTTAATAATTTATAATATGTTCATAATATAAAACTTAAAAAATTCTTCTCTTATTAGGAGATGTAAGACAAACTAGGTTTTGGGTAGATGGTTTTCAGCGACATCAATTTAGAGTTCAACTTTGGTATAGTAATTTCAGTAAAGGCCTGAACAAACCGCCGCGTTCAAAGCGCGTCCGCGATCCCGTGCACGGTGGCGATCAGATGTTGTGTATGAACTTGTAGCAACGTGTTCACATCGAAGCGTTCTCAGATTGGCCGCGGCGTCCTGTGCAGCGTCTAGACGCGGCGATCGCTCGCGTCCGCGATCAGTTGCTGCTTGCAGAATCTGCACGCTGCACGCAACGTAATTATCTCTGAGTTTGTGGTATTTCTCATGATGTCGGATACAAATACAGAGAGAATGATCAACGAAATTAGCATCTGCCGATGGTTTTTTCATGTTTTCAGCAATTAAATTTCAATTATTATCACTTTCGATATAAAATATAATAAACATAATCGATTAGCTATGAATATTCATATATTTCCGATATTAAATCGCTTATTTTGAGATGTGTATTGACTACACAGCACCGGAACGCGTGTATTTATTTAGCAGAGTTCTATGTTTATATTTTGTACAAAAGAAGTTGTAATTATTATATATGTGTTCGATTAATTTGTTTTATGTAAGCGTAAACCATTCTGAAGAATTTTGTCCCCATTAATCTGATATTTAAAATATTGAAATCGAAAGGAACTCTTGAAATTAAAATTCATTAAAAAATAGTTTATTCAAATATACATAAATTCTAACAAAATTGCATTATGGGTTTCATTTTATCCTACCAACCCGTCAAAATTATTTATCTTATCAAACCGTCTTTAAAGTAAATTTACACTTTTCAGGGGCTTTTTCACCATCTTCCCAATAGCTTATCTACCCTAATAACGAATATTATTAAAATAAAAATAAAATACTTGTAGTGGTTAAAAAAATCGGCCAACTTATCCAATATATAGCCACTATACATAGGTTCGATTACCGAATTATAAACTCCAACTTAATAAATAAATAAACCGTAAATCGTAAATATTCGTTATTAGGGTAGATAAGCTACTATCTTCATCATCTGCAATAGCCGCTAGAAGTAATAATTCTTCTTCAGATTCGTCTCCAAACATGATTCTGATTATTTAAATGGTTCCCGCTCCGAGCTATACCTACCACACAACCGACACCACTTACATACGAGTGCCACGGACGCCAGCTGATCGCTAGTTGATCGCTAGTTTGGTGTGAACGGTTCTGCACGCGCACAGAACGCTCACCGTGCACGCCATCGTGGACGCAAAATGATCGCGGCGGTTTGGCCTTGCCTTAACTTCTACTTGTGAATAAGGAATACTTAGAGCAGGTTGATGAGTTTGTGTATTTAGGAAGTATGTTCTAGAGAGATGGAAATGCTGAGAGAGATATTGAAAGAAGGGTAAATGCAGGTCACTTCATTCAAGGACTGAACGCAGTTGGCTCTAACTAAAAATTGTCCAAGGAAGCAAAGTTGGCAGTCCACAATGCAGTGTTGGTACCTACATTGATATATAGAAGTGAGGCATGGAACTGGTAGAGAAAGGATAAAAGTAGACTTAATGCTGTAGAAATGAGATCCCTGAGGCAAATGTGTGTTTAAAACCATGTAGGTATGAACGTGTGAGAAATGTAGAAATCTGCAAAAAGTGCAAGGCTGATGTAAGTGTAATGAGTAAGATTAAGAAAGGGACGCTTAGATAGTTTGTGCATGTAGAGCAAATGAGCGAAGAAATGAGTGTGAGGAGAATATATGACGCAAATGCAAATGGTAGCAGAAGTCGGGGACGCCCGAGGAAGACATGGCATGACCGAGTGAATCAGATGCTTGTCAGAATAATAGAAGGGTATGCATGAGACGATGTATGAATGTGTTTGCCAAGACCGAGTTGTTTGGCGGTCCATCATCTCTGCCTACCCCTGTCGGAAACAGCGTGATGGTAAGTTAGTTCTACGGTGATGTTTTAAAAAATACTATATTCGGTTATTTTTATGATAATTTAATAAGTCAAAACTTGCTACGCGTAATGCAGTTATTGATTGATTTAATATATTTGATTCTACGAGTAGGTGGGAGTTTTTACTATAACTTATACTAAAGATTTAGTGTTATATATCCAAAGGTAGTATTTAACTGATTGATTTAGCTTGTCTATTTGCTGTGCTCTAGTTTCATGATTATATGAGGTGTTTTTTGAATTCTCGGAACATCGAACTGTTTAAATATTTCTGATGTTGGGGACCTTTTTTTTTTTTTTTTTTTTTTTTTTTTAATACTTTATTTATTTTCATTTCTTTACACATATTATACATATTAATAGATAGTATATAATAACACAATATATAATACAAATAGTATACACAAGAAATGAAAACCCACTAAGGCACTGCCTGAGTGTGGGTAATATAAAACGATTACTATATTTCAAGTACCTAAAGTATAATATACATTAGTAGAAAAGTTTTTTTGTTTATAGTTATTATAAAAAGTAAAGAGAAAACATTATGTACAATAGTTTATAAAGTTTCAGCAAGTGAGTTGAAGAAAGGATCAATAAATTTATAGTAAAAGCGTTTCAATATCTGCCTCATTTAGCCATAATTTGACCTCTTTAATATATTCTATCTTTTTATTTATCATTTGAGTTTGTAGTGGTAGAAGGTTAAATGTACGAGGACCAATGAAACTGCTATGTGTCTGCATTAATTTAGTATTGGTTTGGGGGGTGTAAAATATATTATTTGTTCTTTTGCTCATTCTATTTTCATTTATTTTGAAATTATTTTTGTTTTTAAATAAATATTTCATAGTTTGTAATATAAATAATTTACGAATGTTAAATAATTTACATTCCTTGTATAATAGGTCGGTCGAGAATGTTTTATTTTTGTTATATATGACTTTAATTATGTGTTTTTGAATTATTTGTAGAGGCTTAATGAACGTATCAGGTGCACCACCCCATCCTATTATGCCATAAGTGATTGCAGATTGCACCAGAGAGAAGTAGATCATTTTCAATTTTTCAGCGTTTAAAATTTCCTTGAGTCTATAAAATATGTAGGTAAGATATCTTAGTTTAGAAGTGGTTTGATTAATATGTGATTTCCAATTAAGATTAATATCTATTGATACTCCTAAATATTTTATATTTTTGACATTAGCGAGTTCGTTGCACAGGAAGCACAATTCTTGATTGCAAGTTGTATTATGGATTCTAATTTTAAGGTTGTCTTTTGGTTTGTTTTTCATGTTTTTATAAAAAGGTAAGTAAAATGTTTTGCTGTAGTTTAAGACAAGTTTGTTGTATTTTAACCATTTTGAAACGAGTGAAATACATACAGTTGCTTTCGAAAAAGTTTCTGTCCAATTATTACCATCCACTATTATTGCCGTGTCATCGGCGTAAGAAACAATTTTACCAGGGATTTCAAAATTACATAAATCATTAATATAAATTAAGAATAAAATCGGGCCAAGAACAGTTCCCTGCGGAACTCCGTTTTTTATCTGTGTCTCTGAACTATAATTATTCCCAATTTTTGTTTTTTGTGTTCTGTCTTTAAGATAGTTTGATAGTAATTTTAGTGTGTCTTTTTTGAAGCCCAGTCGAGTTATTTTTTTAATGAGTAAATTATGATTAACGGTGTCGAAAGCTTTTCTTAAATCTAGGAATATGGCAAGACATTTCTTTTTTTTATCGATAGATGTATAAATATTTTTTGTCAATTCATATATGGCATCCTCAGTGCTTAGATCTTTACGAAAGCCGTATTGGTTTTTCGATAGAATTTTATATTTTTCTAAGTGTTCAATGACTCTAAATTTTATGCATTTTTCGAATATTTTTGATAGGTTTGAAACAAGGGATATTGGTCTGTAATTGTCTAATTTATGCGTATCCCCAGATTTATGAATAGGTATTATAGTGGAGATTTTAAATTGTTCTGGAAAATGACCATCTTTGAGGCATATATTAAAAATATGTTGTAATGGCGTTAATACATGTTGTTTTATTTTTTTTAATGTATCACATGATAGTCCATCATTTCCCTTAGAGTTGGATGGTTTTAGGTTATCAATATATTTTTCAATTTCTTTAAATGTAATAGGAGAAAAATATTCTATAGAGTTAATTGAATCGTTATTAGAATCTAATTGAGGAGATGTCTCCATATAATCATGATTAACATTAATGCCGGAGGATTCAAGTACCTCGTCTACTATATTTGTAAAAAAGTTATTAAAACATTCTGCAATGGTCGATTTGTTAGTTATTATTTCATTATTTATTTTAACCTCATTTACAATATTTGAAGAAATAATTTTTTTGTTGGCAATTTCATTTATAATATTCCAAGTTTTTTTAGTATTATTTTTAGCATTTTCAATTTGTTCACAATAGTATTTCTTTTTGCAGTTTCGTATCAGTCTATTTAGTAAGTTTCGGTACATTAGATATTTTGTTTTCAGATAAGGCATTGTTCTGAGATTATTATTTTGGCAATCCATTTGATATTTTATCATTTCTCTATATAATTTATCCCTTTGTTTAATTGATATAATTAATCCAACTGTAATCCAAGGTTTAATTTTTTTATATTTTCTGTTAGTGACAACTATTTTACTTTCACTTTTTAGAATATAATCTCTAAGAGTATTATAGAAATTCTCTAATGCTAAATGTGGATTTTCTATTGATATTACATTTTCCCAGTTTTCTGACTGAAGTAAAGAGTTTAAAGTTTTATAATCAATGTCTACTTTTTCTAGAGTTACAGAATTTTGGTTTAAAGGTGTATTTTTGAAATGGTGTCCATAAAAGGTCGGGTAATGATCTGTGATATTAGTTTCAAGAATTGAAGAGATAATATTGGTCGCCTTGTGCGACTTGACAAATATATGGTCTAAACATGCAGAGTTATTTAAGGTTACTCTAGTTGGTGAGCTAATATATGACATATATCCAGAGCTTGATAAACAATCTAGATACTCATTTTGACAATTTACATTTATATTGTTATCATTAATATTTATATTAATGTCACCTGTCAAAATGGAAAAAGTAAAATTGTTTCTGTCAAGATTTCTAACAAAAGATTTTAGTTCTTTTACAAATAAAAAATCATTTAATGACGGGGATCTGTATATGGCTAGTACGTGATATTTATAGTTGTTTTGAAAAAAGGTTAATTTTATTGCATTGGCTGACTTAAATTCAATAAATTCAGTGGCAACATTTTTCAGAGTATTATGATAGAAGACAGTGACTCCATCATGACCAGTATGTTTACAGGCAGAGGAAATTGTGGTATAATCTGATAAGTTATATGGAATAACATTTTTCATTTGAGTTTCAGTCAAAACAATTATGCTTGGAGAAAAATCTAGGTTATTAATAAGGATACAGAGCTCATCGAAGTGTTTCCGTAAACTTCTAATATTCATGTTTAAGATAGAGAAATTAACATTTTTAAAAAGTAGATTTAGTTCATATGGGTTGGTACATTTATAATTTTCATGTATGTGGTTTTCTTCAGCCATGTTAAATGTTGATTGGTGTTTGCTATGTGGTGTTATTATTATTTATTCGGAGGGGATGTCTTCTGAGCTTCTTATTTGTATGATTGGAGATTTTTCATTTTTTCTCATCCAAATTTTTCCGTTCTTTGCCCAAATAAATTTATACCCAAGCCTTGACGATTTAGCTAGGTAAAGTAGGTGTTTATTGTGTTGGGTCAGTTGTTCGTTAATATATATTGTGCTGTTTTCTTCAAAATTAATGTTTTTTGCATATAAAATACCATATATTTTTTTATGTGTTATGATTACGTCTTTACCATCTTTGTTTTGTAGAGAAACTACTATGGGAGGATTTTTGTTCGGGTTTTTATTTTTGATTCTGTAAATATTTGCCACTTTAATAGTTTCTATATCGCATTTGAGTGTTTCTAGTATCTTATTAAACACTTTTTTAATATTTTCATTTTCCTTAAAAGGAACACCCTGTATTTCGACGTTGTTTTTTATTTCATTTTGCTCCATTTTATTAATTTGTAGTTTAATTTCTTTATTTTCTACTTGGAGTTGTTTAATCAATATTTCTTTATTTTTGTTTTTTTCTTCATATTCGTCTAGTTTCTCGCAACAAAATTCAACGGACTTCTTAAGTTCTTTTATTTGTTCATTAAAAGATTTCATAAGTTGAGTGGTTAATTCATTAAATTTTTTTTCAATGCATTTGATCATTTTATTAGTCATTGTGTCTTCTTCTTCTGAGTCGCTAGATGGCGCCTTTTTTTGAGGTTTCTTTTGCTTATTCATTTTGAAGAAAGGTTCGATGATCGGATATTATTAGTTTAAAAATAAAAATGTATGAATTTAAATAAAATATTTTTTTTCTTTGGGCTTCAGTAGGATTCGATCTGATTTCACCAGAATGTCTGCATAAACTCGTCCGGCCGTTTATACCACTGACCCACGAACGCCGCAAGGTGATCCGTGGATTTATCAGATTATAATAGGAACCGAGCAGCAAAGACAATAAAAATAGTTGTTTATTATTTCGGCAATAATGATACTTCACAGTTGAATTAAACACTTGTAAACCTGGTTAATTAAAGCATTAAGATTTCACAAACTTTGATGATTCGTATTAATTGTTTTTATTTTCGCACAGGTATGTTTACAGTGATTAGAATGACAGGTTATTATTTCGGCAACAACACTCTGACACTTCACAGTTTGAATTAAACACTTGTAAATTCTGTAAAATTAGAGCGTTAAGATTTCACAAACTTCGATTATTCTCTACACTGATCTTCGGGGACATGTTTATAGATAAATTTTATGGATTTAAGGTTTTGTAGGCTTTAGATATTGTATTATTAAGTGGAGCGAATTTTTGACATGCACTCTGATTGAAATGTAAGATATGTTATGAAGATTTGAACAATACTACTGTAGGGGACCTTCAAATATTTCTGCCGGTGGGGACCTATAACACGGTATTTTTAGTTATATTTAGTCGTTTTATGTCCACGGAGAAAAATTAGTAATGCTAATTTATTAATAATATCGTAAAAATATTGGTTATTCCGGTTCGAAACGGGATTGCAGACCTTAAGAATTAATAAACAAATTTCCTCATCAACTTTTTAAAAATCCGAAAATAATTTAATGTAATCGTGCATTTTCCTTGATAATGTATCATGACGATGACAAAAATATTCTTATTTTCATAAACACGTGTTCCGACATGATGTAATATATTCGTAATTTATTAGGAAACCTCTTAACTCACCCTAAAGACCTGGAACTACAATCTCTTCAAATTATTGGTAATCCAATAAATATGCAATACTCATTCTCAGTGTGATTTTATGCTGCTCAGCCTCATTTTACTAGTCCAAATTCTAAATGAGAGTGGCGTTGTTCATTGTTTCCCATCAACTTCCATTCACCCTGTTTATCTCAGGCGGGTCTGGTGAATCAGATGATATCGGCCGTAGCAGAAGCAGTCGTCGGCAGATCAAGAACGGGAGTTGAATAGCAAGTCGGAAATAGTATCTACCTACAGCCTGCTGCCAACAGCCAACAACCTACCCACGACTATGGCGTACCGTTCTATCCCGTGATTTATAATTTATATAAATTGCAGGCGGATCTTTAGAACTTGCCGATTTTCACAGTGGCGGCAGATTTGTGTGGCCGATGTGCACATGTACGCTTGCACATTCAACATGCAGATATCAATCTGTCAATTAATTTGAAATGTGTTTTAGCAATTTACCATAGCGAACCTTATTTAGAATGTACTAGCGCAGAGCCGTGGAATAGAACGGAATACTCTGCATTTTTGACAGATCAATTGCAATAATAAAAAAAAATCATAGTTAAAATAATTTTCTACTTTAAAAGAATTAATCTTTTTTTGTTTGTTCCCTATAGACTCAAACACAACTGGACCGATGTCGATAAATTTAAAGTTTGTTCTTATTAGAGTCAGGAGTGCTTAGATAGTGGGTTAAATGTTATAAGTGGTTTGAATGGACGCCCGAAAAAGACTTAACGTATTATCTCTGCAATGGAACGAGATACGGAGTAGAATAAAACAATGTGATATACAGTAGTAAATGGTGAAACTCGTTGACACCCGGGAAGATATGGCACGATCAAGTGAAATAAAAACTGAAAAGTAAACTTTAAACTATTAAAAAACTCTTCCCTTGTGGGGCCTTCACGGAACCAAATTGAAATGGAAAGGAGAGATGCGGCTCTCTTCCCTTGCGGGGCCTTCAGGGAACCAATGGAGACCTGGGAAGACACATTGTGGAACCAGAAGACATAGCCAAATATTCAATGACAACCCTGGTGAACGTTATTATAGGGACTGGGTTGTTGGTAAAATGGGAGATAGCTCAATGGGCCCATGGCCTAAGTGCTCACGGGAACTATATGTAAACCGTCTTCGCTCTATAAAAAAACTTTAAGAATAGACTCAGTTTTCAGGTAAACTAGAATTCACAATCTCAAAACTTGACCACATACCATTCATAACTACGTCAGCTAATAATATATAAATTTGAACAAGATGCATAATGCAAATATAGACACTGCCGACATGTTGATCTTTCCACTAGCGCCATTGGTTGATGCCACTCTTCGTTTATTACACAGATACGACTTTATCTTAAAATTCCATTAGTGTCAGCAACACGTGCCAGAGGCCAGGATATGATTAAGAAACGATACGAGCTTACAGAATCAATATAGTATAGGTAGATCTCATATCTACCAAGACTACTGGCAGTAGATTACTTCTTCGGGACATCAAAAGGTCCGCCTGACGCGATAAATCAACTACACTTGGCGACACGCACTTTCATACATGTAATTATTTCACTTTTGATTAATTGCTTTCTGATTTCCACAGTTAATTGAATTGAATAGAATACGCGAAAGGTGGAATTGTGATTAAGGTGCACTTGTTTTCAATTTCAAAGATTATTTATTTATTATTTATGTTTAAATTGTTGAACGAAAATTGTTAGGTTTTATTTATGAAACACTAATTGCTCACATAGGAGAAATTTAAATATTTTAATAATACTTAAAAAAATGTGATCCCTTAATTATAAATACAAAATTAAAGTGTTGTAATTTAAGCAAAGCTTGGGCCTTAAAGTTATTAAATGAAACCATTTATTAGATAACCAACACCGCAATGAATCACCCCAAGTGGTTGGCTAGGTTTGTTGTCTTGGCGGCGGATGCGTTTGCCCAACTACTGCGTGGCGGGTCGGATCGAGAGAGACCCTTTGTCCTCTCCAGCCGGACTCTTTCTGGACCCATCGCCTTGCACCGTAGCGAGAGGGATGGATTAATTTGTCCGTCATTGTTGGACACATTGACCCGCCAGATTCCTGCAGACCCCTCGTACTCTTTTCCTTCCTAAAACTTTATCTCCTCCCGTTCTCTAAAACTACCATCAACACAGCATCCCGAAAGATTACATTGGCCTTGAGGGATTTTTTTTTCCTCAGGCCCTTCTATGTGGAGCTAATGTAAAAAAAAATCAATCTAATAATATCATAACTTTTTCTAATAATAAAATTATTGTCTTTAAGATATTTGTGATAAAATTATATTAATTTTGATAAAGTACATAAAATATACAGAAAAATAATTACCCGAAAACTTCGACATGGCCGCTGTTTTCTTATACAAAACTCAACCGAAATTGTCGAACAGATACTCGCAAAACTGTAGCATCATAAATACTTTTTTGTTAGAAACTCAAAGATATTGTTATTGACGAAGTCGATTCTTGCAGTTGATGTTCCTTTACGTTGTAAAAAGGGTATTCTGTAAAAATAAAATGGCCCAAATGACTTTAACAAATAATGAACACAAGTTACAATAAAGCTCACCGCGACCCTTTTACCAAATTCCGTTTCATCAAAGCTTCATTTGAAGATGGAACAGGGCAATAACGAAGAAAGAAGCCTCGTTTCCCTGGAATTCCAATAAATTATAGTCGTACGACGTTTTAGTATCGTTATTGTGGAATTTCCCTGAAAATGACTCCAACCAAAATACTTCCCAAGGAACTCAAATAAAGCAACATCTAAAGAGGGTTGGTTTTTCCGCTGTAGTTCTTTATTCTGGAAGATCTGTTTCTTAAGATGATTATTTTATTGTACACCGTGTTCCACGCTCTTACCGCGAAAATTTGGAGGGGTAATTGATAATATTTTAAAACAATTCTAATACAGTCTTTGAACAAAAAAGTTTTAATTATCAATAAAAAAAAAATTGTCCATTGTGGTTCGGAAAACAAAATTGTCTATTCTTTTCAAATCTAAAACAGAACAGCTGACCGAGTACGAAGCAGTAACTATTATAAAGGTATGTTCATACTAACAATTTGTAGACCACACAAAATATGAAATTCATCATAATCCTTTTCAAGTGGGCGCTTTTGAAAAAAAAAAATGATTTAATGAATAATCACCCTCCAAAGTTTCGCGGTATTTCTTTTACATTTGTATTACCGAACCACTTGGAGTGACCTCTGGCAGAGGTGTTGGTAATCCAATCAACGGTTACATTGTGCGGTGGTATTCCCACAATGAAAGGCGGGAAAGGAGTTGGCATCGCGTTTGTGTCCCACCAGGCATCGTGAGTTTAATTTCTTGGCTGGCTAAGTCCTTCATCACGATACAAAAAACATTTCCCCCAACTGTAATGGTAGTAAGATTTTCAAATATTGTCAGGTTATTCGTAATCCATGAATGTCTCTCTTGTTTCTTCTTTTTCTCTTGTGTCTTGAAAAAATTGGTATACATAAACGTATAAAAGTTGTCATTACTCCAAAACGCATTTGTGTATGCTATATACATGTTTTTCTAATTGTCATGGCTGCCTTATTGTTGGCTGCGCATTACCTGAACACAGTGCTAATAGATCACGGATTGTGGAGAAGAATAAAGAAGGATAATCGTTCTATATTTGACTTTAATTTAAAAAAAATTACAAGATTCACGCGACAACATTATCAGAAAGTAAACACGGGAATGAGCTATTCGAGATATGACGTCTCTAACAGACGGGCGCTCAAGTCGGAATGTTTCATCGGTTCGCCGCGCCAGCTGATAGAACTACGTGTCGTTTAGGTGTTGCAAGCTGGTAGACCTTGCCAGTAACTTAAAAATTAAATACGCGAGAGCAGTTTCTACACTACTAATCAAATATCCTATTAATATTATAAGACTAACCAAGTGCGAAAAACGTGACGTTTGTTTACATTTATTAGGTTGTTGTCGGGATGTGACGCACCCATCAGATCGTCTTGCCTCAAATTCATCTCGTCAATGTCGGAGTCTTTTAATGAAATAAATCTTCTGAGGAAAAATTCAATTAAAAACTTTTTTCCAAAAGAGTCAACTAGTTCAATGAGGGTTTGATTTTTATTATTTTTATCTGGACGACATTCCCCGAAGGTTGATTGAAGCCTGAAAAACAAAAATCACATAGTTTCGTAACAAAAACATCTTCGTCGGACATGCTGGTAAAAAGTGGACGAAGTTTAAGTCTTATAAAAAATAAAAACGTATTTATATATCATTTCATAGCTTATTTGAAGTGCTGTATAGGTGCGCCTCTTAAAAGAACTCACACTGTACAATTATTGACATAATAATAACTCCTAAAACATGAAGTGCATTGAGCATCGATATAAAGTCAAATAATACTATTTCTCATTGAAGAAGAAAATAATACTAATAAATCTGAATGAAACATGAAACAGAACAAGACGAATAAAATAAAAAGATAACGGTCTCAACTGGGAATCGAACCCAAGATATTTGTCTTACCGGGATAACGTCTTTATTCACACGACCATTAGGACCTAATTATCATATTTATCGATCTCATATTTAAAACTTTGAATTAACAATATTATCTTGCAAAAAATTTTTCTTATTGAGACCGTTGTCTTTTTTTTCTGTGTCTTGTTCTGTTTCGTGTTTCGTTTAGATTTATTAATATTATCGTCTTCTTCAATGGTATATTGAATTACTATAACCATCAAAAGTTACTATACCATATTTCTTTTTACTATCCTTGTTGAACATTGTATAATTGAAAGGGTTTCTTTTTAAAGATAACATGAATTAAAAATTATGGTTCAACTGTTTTAAATTTCAATACATTTTCCTTTTGTTTTCTGGTTGGTATTTCTTGAAAGATCTTCAACGTTCTAGAAGTAATGAGTTATGTGATTTTAGACTTCTTTCGAAAGGGAAATCTTATAATAGGTAATAGGCATGATCTTGCATATACTTTAATCTTACTTTCTTTTTTTTTTTTATGCTTCCGATTTTGTTGTCCGGGTTAAATCTTCCCCATAGGAAAAACTAAACCCTTCCACTTACTTTTCCACAAATGATCAGCTAGTCAATCAACACTATGCAAGTGCATTATATAAGTAAAATAAATACAAAACAATACAAGAACAACAACACGTCAACTCACCAGAGATCAAATGGGAAAAAAAATTCACCGACTCCAGATATTTTCATATCAGAGGGTTCGGCTCGGTAGAACTTCTAACAGGGCCTATAAATCCTACTGATCCCTCAACATAAATATTTAAAAAATCTTTCGTTATCCTACATGTATTCAAAATGACCGACTTTTGCATCTTTATATATAAATTTTTTGATAGATCTAATACGCCTAAATTTTTAATGAGAGAGCTAGTTATAATGCCAGTAGCCGAAATAACGAATGGTAATATTTTTATAGTCTGAGAATGCCAAATTCTTTTTATTTCGTTTCCTAAATCTGTGTATTTTCTTATTTTTTCATTAACAGATTTTTGAATGTTACAGGAATTTGGAATAGCGACATCAATGATATAAGTTATTTTTTTTAATTTTGTCATGTAAAACTATATCGGGTCTGTTATGACTAATCGTTCGGTCTGTTAGTATAGTTTTATCATAATATATTTTATAAAATTCGTTTTCTAAAAATGAATTTGGTTCGTATTCATAATATGGTACTATATTACGGCAGTCAATCAAGTTATGTTTAATTACCAAATTTTGGTGAATTATTTTTAAAACTTGATTGTGCCTAAATGTATACTCGGATGGTGCTAATATAGAACATCCCGATATAATATTTTCTATAGTTTCCGGAAAAGCCAAAAATTTTCTACACAAATCAACAATTTGATTTGTATCTTTGATTATTTGCTTTCTATAATTTTTAGTATTAATGACTCTATCCTGAATGGCAAGCATAAATCCTTCTATTTCTGCGCTCAACTCTCCAATACTCAACCATTTGTTTGACGAAAATTTGTCAACATACGTTTGGTTGAGATAATTGAAGTGTTTTGCGTGTAAAATTTTATTTGACCAGGAATCTAATAGTTCCTGGTTGGGATTTATAAAAATGTTGGCATTCTCATCGTATAAATTTAAAGGTGTAATATTTCTATCTGCCTTGCAAATTATTTTGTGCATTTCTGAGCTATGAGCTTTCCTATGGAAAAAAGTTCTTAGCATTTCTACCTGATTATGTTTCCAAGAAGTTATTTTGACTATGCCTCTACCTCCTAAATTTCTAGGTAAATTAACTCGTTCTGTAGCTGAATTTTGATGATGGCAATTAAACTTTGTTAGCGTAGTTCTAATTAATCTTTCTAAGTTATCTAAATCTGTATTAGACCATTTAATTATGCCAAATGAGTACGTTAATAGAGGTATTGCCCAAGTATTTATTGCTTTTACTAAATTTTTAGCAGATAGATTGCATTTTAAAATTTTCCTGATCCTAGTTTGAAATTTAATTCTAATATCATTTTTAATACTAGTATGGTCTAATCTATTTGATTGTGGGTATCCTAAATACTTATAAACCTCATCCCTTTTCATACAAGTAATTTGGAAATTTCTAAATATACTCTCGTCCCCATCTACAATTTTGCCTTTCTCTATATGGATCGTTCTACATTTATCTAAACCAAAAGTCATTTTGATATCATCTGAAAAATTTTTAACTACCTCGATCATTTTCTCTAAATTTTATTCAGAATTCGAAAATAATTTTATATCATCCATAAATAATAAATGCGAAATTGTACTACTCTCCCTTGTATTACCCTTTACTTTTATTCCAAACTTGCTTTTAATTAACATTTTAGATAGAGGATTCAATGCTAAGCAAAACCAAAGAGGACTCAATGACTCTCCTTGAAAAATCCCTCTTTTAATTGAAATGCCCGGTATTACTATTTTCTTACCTTTTAAATTGATAAGTAAATTGGTATTCCAAAAGGACATAATATTTTCCAAAAAGCTAATAATAATGGGGTTAATTTTATATATATTTAATACTTTGATCAGCCACGAGTGCGGGACACTATCGAAAGCCTTTTGGTAGTCTATATAGCAAGTATGTAAATTACGTTTTCGAGTTTGAATCTGTTTTAGAATTACAGAATCGATAACTAATTGTTCTTTACATCCCATATGTTTTTTGCGACAACCTTTTTGTTGTTCAGATAAAATATTTTTTTCATCTAAATGAGTATATATTAAATCTGTTAAACAAGAGGTTAAAATTTTGTATATTGTCGGTA
Source organism: Hesperophylax magnus (assembly GCA_026573805.1). Lineage (NCBI taxonomy): Eukaryota > Metazoa > Arthropoda > Insecta > Trichoptera > Limnephilidae > Hesperophylax > Hesperophylax magnus. Next base: position 1,501,237 of record JAIUSX010000025.1, on the reverse strand, counting down.
AACATGTAATGGGTCTGTACTGAGAAGGATTATTAATATTTTCGCTTTTGGGTAACATATAAGTAATGCCCTTAGTTAGAAAATTTTGAGGTTTGTAATATTTTCATTCTTTGGTCTTGCTTTTTATTATATTAAACAATATAAAATTTTCTTCTCTCTTGGCTATGATCGATACTTCTTTTTTTTTTCCTAAGGCTTTGCATATGTGTTCGCAGGGATGGAAAATTCCTCCCCTACAACACATAAGCCTCCATGAAAATTGGACCCTTAATTTCTTTGATAACTTCAGAAAGCTACTTAAAGCCCTCTTGTACTGTATATCTTTATAGACATATGTACTTAACTAATTAATACGTTATTTACGAAATTGAACGCAAATATTTTCGTATTTATATTGTAATTAAATTCCATCAAACGTTGTGTAATTTTTTGATTTATGATATAGGATTTTAATTACTTTCATTTTTGTGGTAACCCTCTTGGTTCTGATCGAGGTGTTGAGTTTCAAAATTTACTTGGTCTTTCCATTGCAAACCTAGACTTAAATGATTTCTCTGAATGAGCTAGCTTTCCTATTGTAACTATTCTGATTTCCTACACCCTAACAAAGTCGTAGTTAAACGCTGATAAAAGATATTATACATGTTTATTTGGACAGGTAATTAAATATAACTCAAATGGTTAATTTGTTAGTAAATTTGGCAATGATTTTGGTAAATCAATGTGTCTGTTTGGCGCCACTCCTTTTTGATCCTGCTGCTATAGAGTACATGTAAAATTTATTTAGTAGGTTAATGTAATTAGTTAATGTATATTTGACGAACTCGGAATAGCCCTTTGCCTGCAAAATTTGGCTCCTATCCTCCAGCAAGTAAACGAGATGATCGTGAGTCAACAAGAAATTTGCACAATCCTTTGACACGGCTCTTTGATTGATACCTAAGTTATCGCGTCCCAAAAAGCCTTCCACGTCATCATGCACTGCCTTCAAGTTTCCCCTCGGGTCCCGATACCTCCAAATTCCATCTCCTCCAAGGTCTACTATTTACTTAGGGCGAACCGGTTTCGTCCTATATACAATCATATACTCACGGTTGGTGTGGACTTACGGGTCGTGAATCCTCATTCCACGTTTAAAAGAGAATGCGAGAGTGGTCTACCGACCTAAATGCAAGCTGTATGCAGGTCCGCATTCTCCAGTAAACAGTACATACGAATAAATATATGTATACATACGTTTTTGGGAAGGGTTTATAACTTGCAATACAAGGCTATTTACCTCGCATCCCAAGCTCGGATCTCGCACAAAGAATTCTGCACAATTCTTAGCTTGGTTACCGAATAAATACGTACTAATAAGGTTATACTAATAAATACTAGTAGAATAAGATCTTATTTGATAGTTTGTTTTGGAGAGCTATCGAACTCCAGGCTTTTTGTTTGGTTTTGACGTTTTTATTTAAGAGAATCGTCATCTCTATTTGGTTTGGTTAATGGTCTTGTTATAGGAGCGACCACTGCCTCCTATTGGGTGAACTGTATTTGTTTTAAATTTTACCTCCAGGGTTCAACATTAATTTTTGTTCATCCTATCCCGTGATTTCTCAATTGTTTCAAGTAGTTGATTGCCGCATTAGAGAGTACTCGACTCTCAAATGTCTCAGGCAACTGATGGGGTTTTGTATGAGCACCCAATCAATAACATTCAAATGTTTTGTATAATTATTCGATATAAATCTTACTAACCCGTGATTTTTTCAATTGTAGATTGTGAATGGTAGGTAATTGTAAGCACGCAGCTTCTAGCTGTTTCAGGTAACTAATAAAAATCTATGCGACTATCTAATCAATGGTATTCAAATGTTTCATGTAATATTTTGATATAAATCTGGCTAACCCATGATTTTTCGATTGTTGTTTGTGAATGATCCATATCGCTGCACATTGCACAATGACATCCTGATGATTATCCTTATAACTCTAATAAATTATCTAGTTACGGCCAAGGTCGTTTTCAAACTATGCAGTTGACTGACCCAATTCTTCAGTGTTTGCTTTGTTTATCAACAAATCGAATAATATAAACATCTCATCTGACCCACTAACCCAGATGTGAGATTGTTTATTTAAGAAATATTTCTACCTCTCCCTATGATTCAGTTTCGTTACCCTCTATTGTGCAAGAGGTTAAGTGAAGAATAAATATAAATATATATATAAGTACACATATCTCGATTGTCAAAATACGTTAAATAAGATTACATATATTAATAAATAAATATAAAATATATGATTCTACATAGTCTTGAATATTAATAAATACATATTTTCTTTTTCAATAATATAGATATGTCCATGAGTAGGTATTTTAAATCGATACCATTCCGATGTTTTGATTAATAAATAAAATACATATATATAAATACATTACATATATATTTATTCTTTATATACAATATATTACTTTGTTTTATATAAATAAATACATAATATACATATATTAATGTGTAATGCTTTGTTTTGTTGTTTTTTTAATAATTTAATTGATATACCATAATCAGCTGTATCTCCTCACTCCTAGGTCCTGAAAATTATTTATAAAAGGAAAACTCACCCCACCAAGGTTTTTCCGATTGGGTTCTACACAACAACCTTGCCGAAGAAAATTCTACCTAATTAACTGTATTTTCCAACCAATTTCAAAATAAATCTTTTCGACTATTTATTCCTATTTAATTTTTATTCTTGCTTGATTCATATAAATTAGCTGATATTTAATATTTGTGATATAGATGTGCCGGAAAATTATAAATTATTTAGGTCGAACTATTTTTTGTTGTTTTCACTCTTTTTAATTTATTTTTATATAAATTTATAAGAAAATTCATCCCGAATTGCGCAAACTTTTAAATATTTCGATTCTGAATAAATTAAATATCTGTTTAAAACTTTCTTCTAAATTTCACTGTTTTCACCAATATTTTAAAGTATCTACAATTATTTTTTTTTCGAATTGCTACTTTTAGAACAAAGGTTTGAGCGTTTATTATTATTGAATCCTTTTTTTTTTGTTTTTGTGTTTGATTGATGCAAAATTATAATCTATTTTTAAATATCAATCCGCGAACCCGTTCACTCTAGATCAACGATAAGACTCTCCATTAAATTCTAATGTTTTCACTTTTAACACTTTTTGCACTATTCACTTTTAACACTTTTAAGCACTTCACACTTTAATTTTAAAGCACTGAGTTTAAACTGTATTTATTTTCACTGTTTGATTTAATTTAACTGACTTATTAAATTTCACTGACTCTAGCACTTGTACTTTTCACAAAATTTTCCTAAGTCCAGGGGCTTATTTAAAATTTAACACTTAAAGATTTTTCACTGTTAATCCTACCAAAGACGTAGTACTGCCACGTAACAACTTTTCGAATCCTCGGCGCGACTGTCTCCTGACTGATGTGTTCCATCTTTTATACCCCTCTCAGGTCCCAAAAGACGTATCTGAAATTCTCTTGATGCTTAATTCTATCTCCTATCAACTCGTAAACTTGAACATCTCTGCCATTAATATCGATTGTGCGTTTATACGATCTTCTGTCGTCCGGCTTTGGGTGGCGGTTAATTTTTATCTCACGTCGCTAACTTGATAGGGTCCGAATCGGGTAAGTCTGCGTTAATCGCCCAAGCTCCCTTTGTCCTCTGTTCATACAAAATGTAGTTAAAATCTCATGATTTTGCGTTCCTTTTTTTCCTCAATTCGCGATAGGTCCGTCCCCAGTAACATATATATAGATCTCAATTTTATGCATCTTGTGCGAAAATTGTTTAAATCCATGTCGAAATCTTTACTACGCATTTTTGAATTTCGATTTGTCTAAATTCTACTTAATTTTATTGTCACTTATATGAGCTTTTCCATTTCCACCCTTACTTTCTCTCTTTATGTCGCAGATTCGTATTTTCCCTTTTTCTTTGAATTTTATATTATTAGCGACGTTTTCTTACACAAATTTCTTCTTTATTCTTATCTTATTTCTCATAACTCTATAACTACTTATTCTCCAAGTCGTATTTATTAATTTTACGGATAACTTAGAATTGTATCGCTCTTCTCCACTTGGCTCATTCCTTATCACCGTTCTTTACCCTTTCTTTATTTTTTCCTCGCTTTTCCCGATGTGTGTGGTCTCCAGGAAAATTTCATACTTCATTTATTATTAATTAATATATATTTTTCCACACTTCTATGGGAGATATACCTAATTTGACCCTGGGATATCTGTCACTTTTATTATCTTACTCGATCTCCGCCCTATCTCCTATCTCTTACATACACGATTTCACATAAAATATCCGCTTTGACATCTGTTTACGTTTAAAATTTTGGTACTAGACTCGTAAATTTAATTTAATTTCAAACCTATTAATTTTAATATCTTTTGCTTTAAATAAATATTCCATAAACTCCACGTTAAACTTAATCGCTTTTCTAATGGGTTATTACCTTAACGTAAACAAAAATCATGTTCGGATTTCGATTGTTTATATTCCAAAATACACATGAGACCGTCAACCTTTTATCTTGTTTCGATCCCTCTGTAATCTTGTGTAACTTTAATATCTATCTAACCTAATAATTATGTAAAATGTCTACTTTTCCTGAATCTAATCTATCGCTATATCATGGGTTAAGGTTTGCCCGGGTCTTGGTGGCGGGTGCGTCGGCCCACCTTCTGCGTGGCGGGCCGGTTGGGAGATGCTGGTTGAGGGAGACCCTTTACAACCGGTTACCGCTGTCCGGGCCGCTCGATAGTACAGGGGCCCGACCCTCAGGCTCACGACTAAGGGTGGGCTGCCCCATCAGCGAGTGAAAAAACCCCGCCACTGCTGTTGTGCCGGTTCGTGACCGGAGGGGACCCAGCAGCAGCGTTTGGGGCGCATTGGATGCCCTCTCCAGCCGGACTCTCCCAGCCTATCGCCTAGCACCGCAGTGGGTGGGCTGGAACCAAACGCTCATCACTCCTGGACAGCCTGAACCCCAGATTCCTACCCACCCCTCATACCTTTCCTTTCCAGACCTTTCCTTTCACCTCCTACCCTTACAAAAAAAAAAAAAATTAAATTCATGAATATACAACACAACAATTTTAACATCATTACAGCGGCGAGTAGCAGGCGTCCCCGGTGCGGGCCAAAACTGTTGGTAAATTTTGCCAACATTCGCGGCCTGCACACTAATTTAAATTCCGTCCATCACCATCTTTTGTCCCAACGTCCCAACCTTCTTTTCCTATCCGAAACTCAGATAGCCGAGCCGCCAGACTCCTCCTATCTGGACTGCCCGGGCTTTACCCTCGCAAGCAAATTCCGACTGAAAGGAGGAGTCTGCCTCTATAGTCGAGCTGACGTCAACTGTGTGCGACTATTGAGTCTGGAAAACTCCAGATTCGACGTAATGTGGGTGCGCGTCAATCTTGCCAGTACGGCAAGATTCTACGCATGTCTATACCGCTCACTGAACCATAGCGAATCAGACACTTCCGAGCTCTTCAAACATTTGAGCGATACTATTGATGATCTCTTGCCCCGCTACCCTTCGGCCGAGTTTGTTGTTCTGGGGGACTTCAACGTTCATAACGAACCATGGTTGAAGTTCTCAGGCCCAACGGACTCGGCTGGCCGACAGGCGGAATCCTTTGCCATTTGCTACGGATTAGAGCAATTGGTTCAGGAGCCTACAAGGGTTCCTGATGTCCAGACTCACCGCTCCAATCTGTTAGACCTATTCTTAACTACTGTGCCACACGGTTATAAGATTGACGTCACAGCGCCTCTGGGATCATCTGACCACTGCCTAGTGACGACATCAATCCCCGTTAGCCTCAGACCAACCAATGAGAGGCTGAGGAGAAAAGTGTGGCACTATAGGTCAGCAGATTGGTTCGGTATGCGGGCCCATTTCAATGCTTTTCCGTGGTCAGCTGTTTGTTTTCGGACTTCGGACCCTTCAAGATGTGCCCAGGAGATTGGTGAAGTCATCAAATCGGCGATGGATGGCTTCATACAATCGACTACTAAAGAAACTGGCGTGGGCTCAAAGCCGTGGTTCAGTCGACAATGCTCCGAAGCAGTTCGACGAAAAAACGCGGCTTACCGAGCCTACAACACATCTCGAACGCCCGAAAGCAGATCAGCATACAACAAATCGGCAAAGGAATGCAAGAGAATCATCAATAGATCAAAATTCGAACACGACCTGCAGATCAGCAAAAAGCTGGCTGCCTGCCCGCATGGCAGCAGAGCATTCTGGTCGCTTGCGGGCTCAATAGGTCGAAATTTTTGCAAACCCAGTTTGCCACCTCTTACCAGACCTGACGGCTCACTAGCAAACACCGCCACCGAAAAGGCAAACCTTTTAGGGAAAATGTTTGCGGAAAACTCTACCCTCGACGACGGGGGTGCTGTTCCGCCGTCGGTTCCTCACTGCGGCTTCTTTATGAAAAAGCTGAGGATCCGGCATCGGGATGTACTCCACGTCATACGGGGGCTCGATGTTAACAAAGCTAGTGGACCTGATGGAATACCTGCCCTGGTATTGCAGAAGTGTGCTGCGGAAATAGTTCCAGTTTTGACAAAGCTCTTCAAAATGTCCCTGAAGTGTGGCACTGTGCCCTCTGGTTGGAAAAAAGCGGTCATTCACCCTATTCCCAAGAAAGGTGACCGCTCCAACCCGGCCAACTACCGCCCCATAGCGATCACATCAGTTCTGTCCAAAGTGATGGAACGTGTGATCAACGACAAACTGCTCACATACCTCGAGAAGAACAAAATTATCAACGACCGTCAATACGGATTCCGGCGGAACCGCTCGTGCGGTGATCTTCTCGCGTATGTGACGCATGTTTGGGGGCGGTGCCTGGAACGTCACGCTGAGACCCAAACGGTCGCACTAGACATATCCAAGGCCTTTGACCGGGTCTGGCACCGAGGACTTGTCAACAAATTGCATTCTTACGGACTTCCCGCATCCCTGTGTACGTGGATTGCTGACTTTTTAAGGGATAGGTCGATTCAGGCGGTTGCTGACGGTTTCACCTCTTCCTCGCACTCCATAAATGCTGGCGTCCCACAGGGATCGGTTCTGTCTCCGACCTTGTTTTTGTTGCACATCAATGACCTTTTGACATGTGCACCGATTCATTGTTACGCGGATGACAGTACAGTTCATGATAGCTTTTTGTTTGACAAGCCCCCAAAGGGCACACAAACTCCAACGGCTCGGAGGGCTTTGAAGCAGAGAATGGACGGTTATCTCGAGAGTATTTCCTCCTGGGGTAAAAATAATCTCGTCGAATTTAATGTTTCAAAGACCCAATCCTGTCTGATTACGTCTAAAAGGGATCCAAATGATAATCTAGTCTCCTTCAACGGAAGCAATCTTCCGAACAGGCCTTCCATTGATATGCTTGGTGTAACTATAAGTGACCAGCTCAGGTACGGGGGCTCCATCGAAGCCAGAGTAAAGTTGGCCTCTCAGAAGCTGGGCGTACTGTACAGGGCCCGCAGATACTTTAATAGTACACAACTGCTCACCCTGTACAAATCGCAAGTGCGCCCTACTGTCGAATTTGGCAGCCATCTCTGGTCTGGAGCCCCAAAATACCTGAAAAAAACCCTTGACTCTGTGCAGAAACGGGCGGTCCGTTTGATAGATTCCCCAATCTTAACGAACGGACTGCAATCTTTAGAGCACAGGCGTCAGGTAGGTATGCTGTCCTTGTTCTATCGGTATTACAATGGAAGATGCTCTGAGGAACTAGCATCATTGATCCCTTCGGCACCGGTGCGTAGTCGGGATACACGCCAAACGCGCGCCCAACATTTGTACACAGTTGACACTTGTCACATGAGAACGGGTCGCTTCTACGATTCGTTCTTAAGTTCAACAGCTCGGCTGTGGAACGAACTGCCGGCCTCTGTGTTTCCTCCCTCCTACAACATGGGACTCTTCAAGACCCATGTTCACTCCTTCCTCTCCACAAAAAGACCCTCCACACAGCATCCCCAAAGATGACATAGGCCCTGAGGGAAATTATTTTCTTCAGGGCCTCCTGTGTGGAGTAAATATAAAAAAAAAAAAAAAAAAAAAATATGTTTAGTTTTACTGTCTTCTTCTGATACTCAATTTTCATGTCCCTAGGACCTTTGTAGCAGTTCAAAATCTCTGTATTATCCTTCCATTCGGTCGCCGCACTTTTCTAAAATGTCTATTTTTTTTGCGAGATTTTCATTCAAAATTGATTTACCAATATGTCCGTTTCATCTTAAATTGATAACGATTAATTTCCATTGTTTCCAAAACTCTCACCTCTCTTTAGTACGATTTTTTCGAACTCGACACCCTACTTCTATCATAAATAATTGCACTACAGTTGAAAATTCCGCCAGTAGCTTTCCTTCGCTTTTCCCGTCCTTTTTTTATACTATCACGCTTATAATTTTTCATTGCATTTTTGTGTGTGCGCTTTACAACTTGTAAAACTTCCAAAGCCCTCGATTTCAATGGTTCGATACCCCATAAATGTCTCAGTCATTGTAAACATTCCCAGGAGTTTGTCACCTTGAAAGTCGATGCTTACCCTAAAGTGCGTTCACCTCTAATTTCTGTGGGAATCGAAATGTCGTTAATTATCTATTTTAATGTCAGGTCCAAGGTTCAATCCTTTGTCTGTAGTTGATGCACGCCTCTCCGTTCACTGATTGGTTATTCAAAATTTTTATAGCTCTCGTCCAGATCTAATTGGTCGACAACCTTCAATATTTATTTTTAGGCCTAGAAAGGGGAAGTCCCAGTCTCGTCCTAGACGATTTTACGACCTCTCTGCTTTCATCCCAGAACCTAGATTTAATTCCAAATCTTACAGGTGTCTACTGCAAGCAAGCTGGATCAATTCTTTCTCCGCCAGATGTCGTTAGCATGTCCGTTTTCATAAATAATTTGTATATTTTTAGCAGCTATGGTTTATCTGTTTTTGACTGTGATTTCTGCCTTTCATCACAGGTTGACTGACAAATTTTGAAAGATTTTTTGCCAAAAGAGGATGTAAAGTAGTCAGAAGTTTGTACCAAAAATTATGTATCCAATCGCAACCCGTGGCTTTCCAATTATGAGTATTTTTAATAATTTTGGTTAACAATTCAACCGATATATTAGAAAACTCATTTGTTCAATACCTGAAAAATTGAGTTCTTCATTTTCTATCCATGGAGTTGACTCGTTATGTTTTATATGTTTACTCCAAATTTTAGTCCAAAAATCGCGCATATCTGATTCAGATGGCAACGGAATATTATTATTCGAAATAATATTTTGTTTATCGTCAAGTTTGGAATAAAATATTTTTTCATTTTCTGGAATAATCTATTATTATTTTTTTTATTGTACGTATAATTATATCTTTTTAATCTACTAGCTTTTACGCCTAATTTTTGTTTTAATAAATCCAATAAATCATTGATTATATTTTCATTATTATGACTATCAATGTTATAACCAAATTTTTTACCAATTTCATCTACATGTCTCAAAATTTTCCTCCTTCTATTTCCATTTTTATATTCTATTACTCTAGCTATGTTACTTCTTAAAAATACTACATCATTTTCTAATCTGATCTGCCATTCTGGTTTAGTATAACTATATGATCTATCGTCAGAGGATGATAATTTAACTCCTAACTTATTACAAACAGTAATCGCACTAGCGTATACTATTGTATGAAGATCTAAAAAACTAATTTCGTCAAATATGATTTTTGGTAAAATTATGTTATTTAATTCAAAAATTAATTTAGATAATTTCTTTGACGTATGCAATTTCGGTAATTTTGGTCTAACTGTTGGCTCTACATCTATATATCTGTTTATATTATTATGAAGTAAGTTAGCTAATTCTACTAAATTTTCATCAACAAAGTTTAAATTTGCAATGTTGATTTCCCTAAGATTATAAATAACGTCCAAGTTATTTGAATCTACTGTAATATCATTGGACATTTCGACTAGAATATTATCCAAACTATCTACATTCAATGCATCTGATATGACATTATTACTTGTGTTAATTTGTTCTAAATTATTTCCCCTTTGCAATCTATCTGCTACTTCTCTTTTAATCTGTTCTAATGTGACTACAGAAATTAAATTATTTTTGAAAATAGCTCGCTTTTGGTCTGCTAATCTTTGTTCGCTTATTTGGGCAATCGGATAATTTTGTGAGAAAAGTAAATGTAATTTTTTCCTGTATAACAACATATCTGTTTCTACTTTGGTTACATAAAAATATGAACGAACAATGAACATATTGACATCGTTCGTCCATTTCATACGCTGTCTAGGAATACCTGCTTTTGTTTTTTGGGGTCTTAGACTATCCATGTTCATCTGTACAGATGACATAATAATCCCCTGTTCATCTACGTTGGTTGCAAATGACATTGTTGTCATTTTGCAAAACAACTTGGAGATGATTGTATCTTTACTACTACATTCCAGTAACCAAATCAATAAATAATTTTCAATGTGACCAAATTAAATATTCTAATCAAACTACCTTTCGACATAACAAATCTATAATTTCCAATTCAACTACCTTTCAACATTACGAATCTATGATATATTATAATCCAGAAAAACGTTAACAACATAAAAATATACCATTAAAATATATTTTTATTTTTTTCTTCTTCTTCTTTATGTGCCGTATCAGGTCCCCCCGACGTTGGCGATCACTCTGGAAAATGTCTCTTTGTCTTGCGCTGCCCGGAATAGCTCCTCCACACTTCTAATGCCGGTCCACTCTCGTATATTTCGCAGCCAAGACATTTGTCTCCTACCAGGCCCTCTGCGACCCTCTATCTTGCCTTTCAATATTAACTGGAGCAAGTGATACTTCTCCCCTCGAAGTACATGACATATATTTTTTTCTAATGAATGTCAAATATTGTTGTTTACCTTGGTTACTGGGGTCCTCAAATATATATTTTTTTTTTAAATCCTATTTATTTACCTAAATATCCTATGGCTTACTGGCATTTTATTTAATGCGTTATCTGATATACTCTTCTTTAAATATTTATATTTTTTGGGATCAAAGCTAATTCTTTTCTATCTGATATTACAAAAAATAATCAGAGAGCAAATGCAAAGTATATGCCTAAACTAGCGTTGCTAAGCAATTACAAATATTTTTATTTTTATTTTCTTCATTATATCCATTGATGTAGTTCATATGTTTTTTAAATATTAATTTTATTTTCAGAAGTCGGGGACGTCCGAGAAACCAGCAAATAAGATACTTGAGTCGGATTATGTCAAGCGTCAGAATAATAGAAAAGTATGTATGAGACAATGTATGAATGTAAATGAGGCAAGAAGTGTGTGCCAATACCGAGATGTTTGGCGGTATGTCCTCTGCCTACGTCGTGATGGTTAGTTAGTTAATTTTATTTTTGTTTCTACGTTTATTGTTCTTGTTATTATGTTATAATATAACGTATGCACGACTACCACAATATGGACGTGAGCCTAACACAGTAGTCCAGAGAATCCAAATAAATTATAACGAGAAAACCATAACACGTAACAAAAAGTATATTACTTTACAAGTGTTATGTCAGCCTTTTTAAAGTCCATAGTATTCTGGTTATGAATATCAAATTAAAATAATTTATTATGTGCAATTTCTCAAGTTTAATCAACTTGTATTTGTTGGTGCATCACTTACATAACAATAACAACAAGAATTAACATTGAAACCAACGCAACCCACCCGCGAACAAATCTTTGGTAGACCGTTTAAAAAGTCGTACTATAATGTAAAATACAAGCCCCTCCCAGTCCTGGTTCACGAAAATAAATATTCGACAAATTCAACATTACTTTTAATGCATTTTTTAATCGACTTCATTATTAAACCGAACCGTGAACATTACGATAAAACCTGATATTCGAGATTACCCAAGGGGTAAGCGAGATCGACAGCTTGTTTTAAATGTCAGTTTTTGTACTTATCAAGATAAAATGACCGTTAAATATTGATTCAGTAGGTAACCGTTTATATAACGTACATTCTACTATACACCGCGTAGCAACTGGACTCATCGCATTAAATTCTTGAAGTATCATTTTTCAGGGCGTTAATTTTTAAAGAGCAATAACATTAAATGAATTCGATTTTTGGGTTAATTATGGTGTTTTAAAGTGTTTAAATACAAAGTTTACTTTCCCATAAAGTTCAGCTTCCCATTAGTTAATGTTTTATTTTTTTTAATTATGGCTTTGGCAGTGGAACAGATACAGAACAGAATAGATAACTAGCGCAGAGAACTATATTATAAGTAACGATCAATATTTACATAAAATACTTATAATATAAATAACTAGCGCAGAGAACTATATTATAAGTAACGAGAAACATTTACATAAAATACTTTTTTTTTTTTTTTGTAATTATTTTTTATTTTTAATAATATGTTTACATGGTACATAATTCATTTTACATCTTGGGTCTTTTTACTACTCTTCCATTGAAAGCATTTGCTTGTGTATAAGTAACTAGTTTGTAAGTAATTGCTAAGTAATTGCTTATATTATAAGTAACTAGTTGAGAGAACTATATTATAAGTAACGAGCAACATTTACCTAAAATACTTATATTATAAGTAACTATCGCAGATTTTTTTTTATTTTATTTTATTTCATTTTATTAACGCCTAGAAGGCTTTTACATATACATGTTATGGGTTTTGTTGTTCAGTAGCATTATAAAATATTTTAATTACATAGCATAATAAATTGAGTATGAACTTACATAACAATGTGTAGGGTTATTGTTATGGTGTTATTATTTTATAAACATAAGCAAGCAAAGTTTATTGTACAAAGTACGTCGGTTGAATATTTTACAGAACATAGGTTAAACTAATACATAAACTTGAGAAAAATATAACAGATAGGTAGGTAGTTAAGTAGATACAATGCAAGTATATAGTTACGGTGTTATTGGAATTTGGACAATGAGTTCGATAAGTTTATATAAATATAGTGTAGTTACAAGAGTACAATAATGTAAGTAGGTAATACACACAAGACAAGTAAGTTTGTTATTATTATTATAAAGATAAACACTACAGTTTGTTGTAAACCATCTTTGTAATCATCAATCTTTATTTTGCCCGATTGGGAATTTTACAAAACAAAGCTTAGTTAATGAAACAATAAAATATGCGTTTGAAAAAAAAATATGAATCTGTTACAAACATTCTAGTATACTGTATTTTAGTTTGTATACTGATTGGTGATGATAAACATCAATTGAGCTATACTTATTACCGAGTATGTGAAGTCTTTGAATAGGTGAGTTTTGAAAATAATTGTTAGCAGATATGGGAACATTATATAGAGCGGTCTGTCGAGTGTCGCGCGTAGGTACACGGAGCGATATAAGACTCGTCAAATCAATGGCGTCCAGTCTGCCATTCGAAATTTTGAAAAGAGATACTAAGTCGCACACTGTGCGTCTCAATGATAAATCGGTTAAATTTAGTAAGTTCATGAGGAAAGTGTAATTAAGATATTCATTTGGAATTCCTAATTTATAATTAATAAATCGCAGAAATTTATGTTGCACTCTTTCAATTTTTAATTGGTGAATCTTATAAAATGGAGACCAGATTGTTGAGTTATACTCTAGATTACTTCTAACTAAACCAGTGAATAGCAGTTTGAAGGAATTTATTAATTTAAAATCTTTCGCTGTCCTTAATATAAAACCCAAACATTTCATGGCCTTGTTGGTTATTTCGTTTATATGAGGAACAAATGTTAGTTGCCTATCAAAAATAATACCAAGATCCTTAATATTCTCAACTCTTTTTAGGAAAATGTTGTTGATGCTATATTGATGCGTAATGGGATTTTTGGTTCGGGCAAAAGTTATCGTTTGACATTTATCAATATTGAGAAATAGTTCATTGTGGGTGCACCACTCTTGTAGCCTCACAAGATTAAATTGTAGTACGTAACAGTCATGAATATTTGTAATGGTTTTATAAATTTTGAGATCATCTGCAAATAAGAGAATCATGACTCCATCAAAAACCGTAGTTATATGATTGATAAACAATAAAAATAGTACTGGTCCTAAATGAGACCCCTGTGGGACGCCGGTAAAGACTTTGAACTGGTGTGAATAGTGTGAGTAACGCATATTTTTCTTTTATGCAGATAACTCTCAAACCATCTTAAAATATTCCCTGTTATTCCAAGGGCACTAAGTTTATGTATAAGAATTTTATGTGAGACTTTGTCGAATGCCTTACTAAAGTCAGTATACACTACGTCTGTTTGAAGACGTTTTTGCATTGTATTAAATAGGTATTCCTGATAGATCATCAAGTTTGTAAAAGTAGATCTTTTTGCCATGAAACCATGTTGACGATGTGAAATAACTTTGTTAATCTCAGGCGAGAGTTTAGAAAGCAGAGCAGATTCAAATAGTTTAGGGATTGACGATTGGATACATATAGGTCTATAGTTAGAGATATCTGATCTATTTCCTTTCTTAAAGATTGGAAAAAGAAAACTTGTTTTCCATTTTTGTGGAAAGGTACCAATTTTTAGAGACAAGTTAAAAAGTTTATTTAGAGGTAATGTTAAAACTGATAAGCATTTTGATAAGAAAATTGGAGGAATGTTATCGGGACCAGCCGATTTATTAATATCAAGAGATTTTAATTTAGTTCTAATATTTTTTTTTTTTTTTTTTTTTATAAATTTAATTTAGATTAAATTTGATAATATTATTATTAAGTTCTGCAAGTGTTTTAGTTTTTTATTATTGTGACAGCTGTTTCGGCTTACAAGGCCATTTTCAAACAGTTTGAAAATGGCCTTGTAAGCCGAAACAGCTGTCACAATAATAAAAAACTAAAACACTTGCAGAACTTAATAATAATATTATCAAATTTAATCTAAATTAAATTTATAAAAAAATTAAATGGAGTTCTACGAATTAAACACAAAAACAATAAATAGTTCTAATATCGCTTTCTTTGAATATACATTGGCTAAAATCGATCTTGTTGTCATTGTTAGCTGTAGTTGTATCGAATAATGGAGAGTTGTTTGCAGTATCATAGACTTTGCTGAAAAATTCAGCAAACAGATTGACGACTTCTTGGGGGGTATCGGCCATTTTATTATCTAAATACATGTTTGACGGAATACTAGAGTCATTATTATTGAGCATGTTCGCAAATTTATAAATGTTCTGAGGATTAGCTGCTGCCAATTCTTCGCAGTTTTCGATACACCTTTTGTAACATAACTTGGACATATTTTTAGTTGCCTTTCTTAGTTCACAAAATTTTACATAATCTTTAGGATCACGTGACGATTTATAAACTTTATGAGCAATTTTTTTGTCTCTAATTATTTTAATAAGGTCGTTGCTAAACCATTTTGGGTAGTTGTGCACAGTGATTTTAGTGACGGGTACAAACAATTCAATTGCATTATTTATAATTAAGTAAAATTTGTCTACCATTACATTTAGGTTTTCTTCAAAGTCAAGAAAGTTCCAGTCAGTAGACAATAGAAGATTTGTGATTTGCTTAAAATCAGCTTTGAAAAAGTTTAATTTTGTTGATGGAGATGGATTTTTTCTATTTTTGAACTGTAGCATTCGATCGTTAAAGGAGGGTGATACTTGTCGATTGGGAGAATATCTTCAGCAGATGCGGATACTTTTACAGAAGAAGAATTGGAAAACACTAGATCGAGAAGACGAGCGTTAACATTGTAGACATAGTTTAACTGCCGGAGACTTAAAAAATTTGACATCTCGATTATATCATGGGAACCATGATTGATGTTGTCCGTGCATGAAGTTTTATTGTTTTCTGTGTCCCACGTTACATTAGGTAGATTGTAGTCTGCTGTTAATATCAAAGTGGCATCTGGAAATTTTCTTCGTATTGTTTCAGCTTCGAGGTAGTGGTCTTTGTATAATTGAGCATCAGAAGAAGGGGGTATATATAAGCAGCCAACAATAATTTTTTCCTTATTGGTAGACACCATGATGAATAGTTGTTCCAGATGAGTGTAGATGCATTTGAGTTTTCTTGAGTTGAATTTCTTATTTACGGATATTAACACACCACCTCCTCTAGTTTTATTGCTATTGCTTCTATCTTGTCTGTACACTGTGTGTTCAAAGAAACCCAATTCCGTAGTATCAATGTTTTTGTTCAGCCATGTCTCAGTGAAAGCGTAAGAATCATAATCCAGAGTAGGTAAGGTTGATTTCAGGTCCTGTAATTTTGTTCTTAGTCCACGTACGTTTTGATAAAATATTTTTATTTTAGAATTTAGTTTTTTGGGTTCGATTTGACTATCGACGGATTATTATTTATGTATTTTATCGTGATATCCGTTTCACCAGAAGATTTTCTATTTTCCAATTCTTTTCTTAGGTCACTCAATTGTTTCCGCTGCATAAATGACTGATCTTGGTAAATACGTATATTATTTTTTAATGCGTGTTTCTTGCTTGATAGTATTTTCGGCCATTTAGCTTCCGGAAACTCGATTTTAATTCCTCTTGGTTTATCGGCACGCCTTTGACCCAATCTGTAGATTTTCAAGTCAAGATTTAATGTTGACATATCTAAATCTGAAATTATTTTTTTCACTGACACTATGTCGCTATTTATTGATTCAGTCTGAGATAACGATGTATTCTCCGGAATATTATGAATAATCAAATTTTTATCTCTGTAACTTTGTTCTTTGATTTCGGCGAGGATATCACAGACACTCTGAGTTTGTGAAACTGAGGGGGTGCACACATTAGGGGTTGCAGTTTTAAGAGCTGTTAATTCACCCTCAAGATTCGCCATTTTAACAGCCATTTGGCCAATTGTTCCTAATATGTCATTGGTTCTAGGAATAATTTTAGCGATATGTTCTTTCGTAAATTTATTATTGGGATCCATAATCATGTTGGTCAGTAAGTTCACTGCGTTCTTTGCGAGACAAATATATGCCTGAGCATCCATATTAAGAATGGTTTTTGGAAAGAAAAAGTTGTAATTATTTACTTGCAGATGTGGCTAATGGGACAGCCTAGGTATCTCAGCGCACTCGGAACCAATATGTTAGTAGGTACTATACTGGCCAATACACTACTCACTGCGGCTTCGGTATAGGTAGATACCCACAAAGTTAACAATAATAATACTAAATTGTTTGACACTTGGCGTATTCAAATATTAGTTTTGGATTATTATGAGTTGGTTAAGTGTGAATTAAATAATGCACAATGCAAGCTCTTACACTTCACCACTTCGAGGTACCAAAATTTTACAGTGAATTTCGGTAAAACTCTTTAAATTTAAATATCTTTGTAATGACAATTTTTTGCGTCTGAACAGCAATAATAAAACTCAATATTATATCTAGGTCTGGGTTAAACTGTTCTTTTGTGATATTGTCTAATACTGATTTATGAGGTTGCCGATATTCACTATTCACATATATTCAATTCCTCCCTAGATAAGATAAGATATTATAAGTAACGAGCAAAATTTACATAAAATACTTAATTAGAAGTTTCTAGCGCAGAGAACTATATTATAAGTAATGAGCAACATTTACATAAAATACGTATTTTATAAGTAACAAGCATAGGAAATTATATTATGAGTAACGAGCAACATTTACATCAAATACTTATATTATAAGTAACTAGCGCAGAAAACTATATTATTAGTAATGAGCAACATTTACATAAAATACGTATATTATAAGTAACTAGCATAGGGAATTATAATATAAGTAACGAGCGACATTTACATAAAATACTAATATTCTAAGTAAGTATCGCAGAGAAGTATACATTTACAAAAAATACGTATATTTTAAGTAACTAGCGCAGAAAAACCTGTTTTATAAGTAACGAGGAAGTTTTACATAAAATACGTACATTATAAGTAACCACTCGGAGAAAAATGAGTAATGCTGACTTATTAAAAATCTATTAAAATTATTAGTCATTCTTTAAAACCGGAACTGTAAGCCGCTTCCTCATAAAATGTTGGAAAATTTGTAATAATATCGGAACACGTGTTCATCTTCCTGCGTTGGTCTTAATAATATATCAGCACGAAATCCAAAAGCTGAGGACTTTTACGAATACGTATTCGGAAATCGTCACAAAACAATGGTATTTTACTTAAAGTTTTTTAGGATACCGATCGATTCATTCGTTAATGGCCTACAATCCCGTTTTTAACATGAGTATAAAATATTTGAAGAGATTTTTGACAAACTAGCGATATATTTTATCAGGAAGTTTTTTCAGTGTAGCGCACATAACTATATTATAAGTAACGAGCAATATTTACATACAATACGAATATCATAAATGGCTAACGCCGACCAGTGAAATATCAGGGTATATAATATTAGTAAATAACTTTTTCTTGAAAGTGGACAAAGTGAATACCCTTGAAAAATTACGATATCCAATTTAGTTGCTAAGTTAACCCCAAGAAATGTAAACAATATAAATACACATTTCAAACATAGAGTTAAAATAATTTTATGATAAAAAATATTATGTTATGCGTAGGTACATTATCGCTTGTCTGAATTCTTGACACAATCAGTTCCAGTTTTGAAAATCATAATTAAAACAATTTTATTTTAAAACATAATATCATAATTAGGTACTTTATCGCTTATTAAAGTTCTTAGTACTTTATCTTTTGTTTTAATTCTCGACACCACGACCAAAATTAGTGCCTGATGTTTTAAATAGTGGTTATTTTAATATTTGGCCTCTATTAACAAACCTTTATGATGGAATAATCACATGTTTCCATGTTACCACTGCGGTTAAATATCGTGTCAAAAAAGGAAAAGAAAATATGTACAAAATGTAATAAAAAAAACAGTATTCAATTATAGTTGTGGAACGTTATAAATTCATCTAAATATTGTATTTAAGCGCAAAGTGCTTCAATCAGAAAGGTTTTTTCGTACATTTAATGTCGTTTCTAGCAATAAAAATCCGGATCTTGGTATAATAGGTATTTGTACTAGCTAGATCATTTTTAATTAATAAATATTGTGATCAGGATGTTTCGAAGCCACTGGAAGCTTTGTTTTTTTTTAAAAATATATTTAATTTACGTTTACAATAAAAACACAAAATATTTAAACAGGTACAAAGCTAGTAACTGCTAAAGTATTTTGATTAAGGATTAGGGAGGTGATAGATCTCTGATCAAATCTTCCCGCTCGATGGACGTTAAATATCTCAAACGACATTCCAGGGACTATTAGTTAACCCTTAAGTAACACACTGGGTCCATGCGGACCCGACCAAAAAAATAAATTATTTTCTCCAGTACCGTTGTGCGTGACAAACCACCTCTGCTCCTGATACCCCACTTACTTCTTAGTGGCGTTTGTAACGTATTGAGAGCAGCACTTGTTTTAGTTTTAGAAATATTTAACAAGTCGAAATGTTAGCGTCGTACGAATTACAAGGGTGAGATGTTTTCGTAATTCTCTTTTTTTTAAGTTGATTAATTTAAACCACCACAACACTGGCATGTGCCTTGGTGGTCTAAATATACATAATAATTATAATAACCATGTCACTGAATAAAGTTTTTTTTTTTAAATTGATAAGTTTTGAGTACAGTTATTATTATTGAATGATTAATATATGTAGGTTATTCAGAAATCGTACCTAAACCATATTGATCAGGATTTCAAACTTTAACAAATTT
Source organism: Hesperophylax magnus (assembly GCA_026573805.1). Lineage (NCBI taxonomy): Eukaryota > Metazoa > Arthropoda > Insecta > Trichoptera > Limnephilidae > Hesperophylax > Hesperophylax magnus. The sequence goes on along the minus strand of JAIUSX010000025.1, from coordinate 1,481,366 downwards.
AACTAAGAGGGGTCCGTTGCAAATTTTGAAAAAAATACACATAATAAACTACGCCTAAGATGTGCATTTGCAGTACATTTTTGTATTATGAGCACCAAATTATTGTATGCACGTTAAGAGTTCGTGCTAAAAATAAGTTTTATTTATTTTGTAGGGGATCGATTTTTGTCATATGAAAGCGTAGGTAGATGTTTTTTCAGCTAAAATTAGAAACTGTTATTGATATTATTTTTCTACGATTGGATGCGGGTATGAATACCGCCATCCCGGGAACTATTTATTGGATAACCAATACCACTTCCATAGGTCACCTAAGTGTTTCGCTACGTTTGATGACTTAATAGGGGTTCCCGGATTCATGGAGTGAGGTTTACCCACCTGGCGGGTCTAATCGGGAGAGACTTGTTATACCTTTTGACCTCTTCAGAAGGACTCTCCCTCAACCCATCGCCTTGATGGATTCATACGTCCGTTCCTCCTCGACACATTGACATTCAGATTCTTACCCACCACTCATGCCTTTATCCTTCCTTACATCACCCCCAAAGATAACACAGGCCCTGAGAGATTTTTTTCCTCATTGCCTATGTGGAGCTAAAATAAAAAAAAATATCGTAATGTTGTAGTGTATGTGAGAAAAAATTTACGTTGATCATCAGATCATTTTTTTTCATATTTTTTTGCTGTGTTGCGAAATGTAGGGCCTGATTGGAAATGTTTTTTCAAAACTTGCTAACGTATATTAAAGGCCAAAAGTGTTAGTAAAAGTGATAGTAAAATAATTTTTTAAAAAATCCTACGAACTTAAATTACCACCAAAATCACTGGTCTATAAGGGCCCAGTTTAGTATAGCCGTTTCGCGAAACTAAGTGTAGTTCTTCACGGTCAAATTGGTAATCACCACCTGATCCCGTCTTATTCCTTTTAATATTTCAGAAGTAATAATGTTACATCTCAAATTGAAATTAAAACTGCATCAGCTAGCCTTTTTGTATATTTTCTTTGACATTAAGTTATTGTAATCTGAATGTGTAAATCAGCATAAAAGGTTTGACGAACTCAATTGTCGAGAGGTAAAGCTCTTGACTAGAGATCCGGAAATTGTGGGTTCAAATCAGGTAAATTTTTCCTTGATTTATCTATGTTAATTAAAGATTTTCACAATTTATTCATTTGAAATAATAATCAGCACATTTATGGCACCTTCCAGAGTAGAATATATCGCCCTGGTAAAAGAACACCATTCAGAATTTAAACGTTGCTTGAAATGGCTTTAGCCGTGTTTGGTAAACCGATCTGAATAGCCAGGTAATCCTCCACCTTCCTTTCATTTATCTCCTTCCCCTCCTCACTACCTTCAACCTCATAATTTTACCGGATGCCGTAGTCTTACTAGACGGTTGAGATCAAATGTTTGTGCAATATTCACATAAAAATGTGATAAAACTAAATGTACTTAAAATTTACGCGTTCCATTTACTAGAATGTTCCATTAAATTAATTTTGTTTTTCTTGATCAAAGTAAATTAGTCATGAATTCAAAAAAAATACGGGGACTCCAAGACTTTTCCCAAAGCATTCTAAGTTAAGGGATAAGATTATTATGTTCGGTTGAATATTATTTATTTATTTATTATTATTATTTCCTTTTTATGCTGTCCACATTCGACGCATTGAATCTGTTCAACATCGGTTCTTAAGAGGGATTGCTAGAAGGCTAGGTTTAGAAAATGGCAAATATTCATATGATGAAATTGAACTAACTGTAAACCTCCCTCCTTTGGTAGTCCGTCGGGAAAGAAATGACCTCATTTGCTTCTTCAAAATTATAAATGGTATTATTGATTCACCTACTCTACTGCAACTCATTCCCTTCAATATCCCTCGCAAAGACTCAGAAATAATGAACTGCTCTTCCTCAACCATCATTCGACAAATTATGGATATTATTCACCATTGTCCAGAATGTGTAGAATGGTCAACTCAAGTCAAAACCTTAATTTTTTTGGGATAAGTTTGAATGATTTTTGCCAGTCGCTAAACAAGTGACGGAATATTTAAGTGTTCTGTGGTCCTGACCTACGGCGTATTCTTGACTTGATTCGACTTGTCACTTTATTTTCTTATATTATATCTACCATATGTCTTTGCTTTCATGTACCTTTGTCTACTCCTGTATTTTTCTTTTTACTTTATTCGTGTTATTATTTTGTAATTTGGACGATGTCCGTTAATAAATAAATAAATACTTAATGCTGATCCAACGTTCCACCCACGAGGCTATTTTTAATTAATTTATTTGAATACACATTTTGACATACTGATTGTTTGCTTGGTTGTATCAGCCATTGAAATTATCGCTACCGATATATTTTTTTATAAAAATATGAAAGAAATAATATTATGTAAAATTTAAAAAATAAAACAAATATCACATATACTCGTCTGGTTTATAAGAAACATTAATTAAAACAAATTAAAAATATACGTAAATCATAAAATAATTTTATAAAGTAATATGTACCATGAAAAAACATACCTAAGTAGGAAAACAACAAACTTAGAATCAAAATTGAAATGGGAAAAATATATATATTTTTATATATCACACAGTGGGGGCACGGAATTCATTATTATTATTAAATTACCTTGTAAATTATTATTTTCTGGCATGAATTTAGTATATAATTACTTGTGAATTATTATTTTCTAGCATGCATTTAATAAATAATTACTTGTAAATTATTATTTTTTAGCATGCATTTAGTAAATAATTACTTGTAAATTGTTATTTTCTGGCATGCATTTAGTAAATTATTATTTTGTAGCATGCATTTAGTAAATAATTACTTGTAAATTATTATTTTCTAGCGTGCATTTATTTAGTAAATAATTGATTGACTATCGGCGTTTGAAAAGATGTTATTGAATTTAGTGCACGTATTTCTGAAAAATGAATTTAGTGTGTAGTTAGTTTTGAGTGGGATGTGAAATAGTTGGATTAGCGCATGTATGCATTTCGTCCATTATTCACTAAACTATAACACGTCTAATGTAAACATGAATACTTCCTGTATTTCTTTTTCCTCTCTTCCTTTATTATTTTTGCCAGTCTCGCAGCATTCCCCAATTGGGATTTATTTCCGTACACCGAGAAAAATTACTAATTCTGATTTATTGAAATCCTACTAAAAAAAGGATTTTCAGGCCCTTCCTAATACATTTATAATATTGCGGAATGCGTGTTCATTCTCCTGCGTTTGTCCTGATAATATATTATGAAGTTATGAAATTACTTATATGAAATGCAAAAAGAAAATAGAATTTGTACGAACACGTGTTACACGTATGGGCGACGCGATAACGAAAGTTTATTAGGAAACCTGTTAATTCATTCGTTAAGGCCTGTGATCCCGTTTATAAGCCGATTACGAATAAATTAAAGATATTCTTCAGTGTGTTTATTTTCAGTGTATTTTTAATGTTTTTTATTACCTCTAGACCACCAAGCCTGCCTAATATAATGTATTCTTGTCCACATTGTTAACACATCGTGATAGCAGTTAACAGTAACGTGTTGCCATACAATCACCCCACAATGTGAGCATGTCGGTCTATTATGTTCTACTTATTAGAAGTTTGAAGCAGCAGTGCAACAAAGCCTTGTATCGTCAATGATCTGTGACTATTCAAACGAGATGATATGGCTTGGCGACCTCTGCCCTTCGGACGGACCACGGATCGTTATGTTATTTCAGCCATGTATATGGCATACTTGGATGATTGTATATTATGGTTTTGGGAAATTTTGTCAGGGGTGACAAATCCCTTTTATTATTTTATAAATGTACGAATATTGGCGTTTTAAGGGTGTATCGAAAATTCAATCTTATATTGTATTTGTATGCATTTCTTGAAAAATTGTATTTTTTTACGGATAAAACTATTTATTCATTTCATATTGTGTATATACGGGTGCAAATAAATAAATCGTCTTAATATTTTAAAGCATAACTTGCGACATGTGTACTATGATACAACAATTAAAACTGGCAGTTACGAAACCGCGGAGGTTTTTAACTGCTAGGCCCTGCGGGCACTTGCTTGGATTTCGCCCAGTTTAAGCGATGCTAGAATAGTTACATTTATAGGTAGATATTAGGTCATTCACGGAGAGAACACCGAACAGGAAGGAGTTCATGAATAATAACATGTTCAATTTAGGCATAATAAGAATAACATTTGTTTGAATAAATATCTATAAATCTCGTATTATATGAGGCGATCCAAAAAATAGTACATTTTCTAACGACACGAAGGAAAAAAAGATTTAAATGTGTTTTATCTTATTTTTTTGGGTCCGGTCGCCTAAAAACCAAAATGAACCTTACAGTCAGTTAAAATCGAGGAGCAGAGTGGTCGTTTTTTTGCCTGCAGACCCCCGATTTAATTTACCCAAAACATACGATTTAAATTCGACCTATCAGAGGGCCGAAACCGTCCAGATAAAAACGTAATAATACTATCAGATTATTAAATTAACGCCCTCTATGAACGCGTAAATTATGTAAACTCGAATGTTACGTTTACCCTTAAATAAAAATAAAACTTTTAAATATACATATCATACTTTATACGTATCTTCCCAAATGTTTAGAATTTTAAAATGAGAAATCTTGTATTGTAAATAGTTGATTACAATAATAAAACTTATTTCTTAATATAGTTCCACTGGCTCTCGAGTGTTTGAAATAACAAACATTTTTTAAGCAGCAGAAACGTGGCTCGAGCCCCAGGGCTTGCCCGCCACTGAAATAGAAGATTATGTTTTATGGAAGTCGTTAGTGGGCATTATTCAATTAGTTTGTCCGGCGGCCCGTAAAAGTGGATGTCAAAAGCGGCGCGTGGACCTTAAATAATCATAATTACATATTATTGTATTCACTGAACGCGTCGCGGCTCATCGATGTTCGGGTTTCGTGCTTGCTCGAGCGGGGAGCTGTATTACGTACATCACGTGCGCGGCGGTTGCTAAGGTTCGTCTTGGTATATTAGAAGCCACCTTACTTTTAAAGTGCGATATTCAGTTGGACAGGGTTCTAACTCCACTTACTTTGTTCTGGGATGTATCGTAATCTATTTAGTGATTTCTGATTTTGTGGTTGAATCTTGTGTAAAGTATTTTATTTAATAATTGATGACAATATTATCGATTCCTAAATGAAAATTTGAAAAAGAAAATGTACGGTCACATCTAGGACTTGAACCCTAGACCCTTGCCTTGCCGGGGAACAGCTCTACCAACTGAGCTGATAGTCTGATAGGGACCCTATCTCTTTCGGTCATATTTAACTGTATCATACTTCGAATAAGAACTACCAACATTGACTTAATTTCATCCCCGGCAACGCAAGGGAACTAGGCCTAGAACTAGGGGGTTCAAGGCCTAGATGTGACCGTCTCTTTTTCTAATTTTTCTTGTTTCAAATATTCGTTTAGTAATCAATAACATGGTCTTCAATAATTAAATATTACTATTTTAGGTTTTACTCATTAATTTATTCCAAAAATAAAATAAAGTATTTTAGTTTAACATATTTAAATAGGACGAATACTTACCATTTTAGGATTTACCTAAACGTGCAGATAAAACATCCAACCAACCAACCAACTAATAATATAAATACATTTTCTCAACGCCATTAGATATTTTCCTATCAAATATGTTACTAAATAACTTAATTAAATACTTTACACAAGTTTAAACCTCAAAATATATTTTTTAATAGATTATGAGAAATCGTGTTTAAAAACTTTGACACTTCGGGACATGGTTAGGCAGTAGGCACCCAATAGGTAGAACCCTATCCAACTAAAATGACGAACTACACCGCACCTCGTTAAATGATCAACTATCAGATACAAACAAAATGGCAATTGCAAAGGGTCCAAAGTTATGTTAGAACCTTGGAAAATATAAACATATAATTTAAAGATACCGATTTTTTAACTTCATTTAATATAATTATTTTTTATTTTTAAATTTTATTTTAATTTTAAATAAATATTTTTAGTTTAAAGTTATCTTAATCTTATGTTTTTTTTCTTCACCAACATTATACTTATATTTTCTTTAAATGTATTATGAATATTTTGGTGTTATAAAATGGAGGCTTCAGCAGGGGTAAGCCATCCAGTGAGACCAACATTACTAAATTGTACTAAGAAATGTAAAATATTGCACCAAAACAAATAAAATAATGGAAGCCTTAGAAACTTGATTTTAGAACTTTGTCATTTAACAGAAAATGCTGTGAAAGGTATTTTGTTTTTATAAATGAACAAAAGAAAAGGGTTTAATTCAAATATCATTTAAAAAAATCAGTTAGAACCTTGTTTAAATGAGGTGACGTTTTTGGAAGGATGGCTTTGATGCAAGCTTTATTCACCAGACACAAATAAATTATAGTTATAACACGCTTGACGATAAAAGTCACCCATCCAACAACCTAAATTAAATAAAGGAAAATAACTCAATTGATTAAAGCTAAATTATTTTTAGATATCCAAAAAAGCCTTCAAAAGCTTAAAATTCACACATTTATTCCTAGTAATTAGTTGTGTTATGAAAATAAATTTCTAATTAAACGTCGTCCGAAATAGTCGTTTAAAAGCTATTATTCAGTGCAAGGTTATGAAAAGTAAAAAGAAACTGCACGCAGGATCATTATTTTTTAAAGGCTGCATTTAGTAACTGATTGGAATATTTTTAATGTAAACGTCAGCCGTAGTCATGGCTACGACTTGTTTAAGATACCACACAGTAGAACAGATGTTCTAGTACAGCATAGGATGATAAGAGCGTTGGTGCTATTGAATGAAATTTTTAAAACATTTCATTATTTTTTTTTGCATTGAACTGTATCGGGACAAATAATCTGCTGTAAAATAAAAAAAAAGTGCAAGAATATTAATTTCTTATTTTATGTTAGTATTAAATATTAGTCAAGACACTGTAGACTATTAGACGTTGCTGGTATTAATTTGTAGTTTTTATAACTAGCATGGTACACATTGAATTTACTTTGGAAAAACCCTTCAAGCCATATTTTTTGAAATGTGTCTTCAGTGGGTTCATATACAGGATTTTCCAATAAGAGGTGTTATTTTGATATTCAATCGTAAAATACTAATGGTTTCGTTGCTTGTGTGGCACGTAGCGCCGTCTTGTTGAAATTAAACGTTATCCAGATCAATACCATCCAATTCCGGATATTTAAATCATTAATCATCTCTCGATAGCGCAATCATTCACCTTAACTGTTGCTCCAGCCTCATTTTCGAAAAAGTAAGGTCCAATGACTCCGCCGGACCATAAACCGCACCAAACAGTCACACGTTGAGAATAGAAAGGCTTTTCAATAATAACTCTTGGGTTTTCCGAGCCCCAGATGTGACAATTTTGCTTGTTGACGAAGCCACCGAGGTGGAAATGGGCCTCATCACTCAAGATGATTTGCATTTGATTCACTCAAGTGAATTTTAATAATTTAAATGCGTTGTTGAAGTTATAGTATATAAGTGTATCGTTACATTTTTATTAATGGCGTAGTTTCTACTTGTCAAATGTCAAAAAATGATAGCTTCAAAAGTAACATCTACCTTAATAGCGGGCTATTCAAAATAACACCTCTTATTGGAAAACCCTGTAGAATAATTTTAAAATGAATTACAATTGAAAAGTAATTTTTTATAATTAAGGCATTATTATTACTAAGAAACTAAATTTGAATCCGTAATTATCCGTTTCCATTATCTCCTGTTTTGTGTCTTGAAGGGTTTCACCAAACCACCGTCGATATTTGTGAAACATGATGCATTAGTAATGCAAGAACTAACTGCATTAATTAAATACATATTCTCCGATAAAGACCACGCGGAAGAAATGTAACAGTTTAGATATTAAATAATGCGTAACAAAGATTACCGACATGCATTCCTAAAACTAATGTGTAGACTTTCGGATGTACTTTAGTCATTAGCCGATAATTAAGTATGGCTAAGTAGGTACGTTAATCGATTAGAGTGGGTAGAAAAGCCTACCTGCATCCTACGGAGAGAAACCAATCACCGGAAGTGGTAATCAGCTGTGGAATTCGGTTGCCTGTGGCTCTACATTATATCGACAGGTACCTACTTAATTTATTCTAATTTTGGCGGCCTTTGTGGTCGAGCGGAAAGCGCTGGCGTTGATATTCGGAGGTCTTCAGTTCGATTATTATTAAAAAAACGCTTTGTTGTTGTGGGTGGATGAATGTGTGTCGCTAGTATTACGATGTAGCTACATTATAGTAACGTGGAAACATCAATCTCTCTGTAATAATATATGGTTCTTTCTATTATATTCGAAGGGTAGTTCAACTCTCTATAACGGATCAAGTTAAACACTTGTAATAAATACAATAATGATAATAAAAATATTGTAATTTTTTTACATTAACCCCACACCGAGGTCCTGAGGAAAAAAATTCTCTCAGGGTCTATGTCATCTTTGAGAATGCTGTGTGGAGGGTCTTTTTAAGGAAAATAAAGAGAGGAAGTACTCAAAGGGAAAAAGTCATGAGGGGTGAGTAGAAACCTAATGTTCAGTGTGTCCAGGTGTGACGGACGATTGAATCCATCCCTCCCGCTGCAGTGCAGGACGATGAGTCGAGTGAGACCAGCTGAAGAGTTCAGATCCGGGCCACCACGTAGCTGGTGGGCAGGCGCATCCACCGCCAAGATCTGAACACACCTTTGGCAGAGGTGTTGACTATCCTATAAATGGTTCCCGGCTCCCATATCCTCCTCCAAAAGTCATGAGGGGTGGGTAGAAACCTAATGTTCAGTGTGTCCAGGTGTGACGGACGATTGAATCCATCCCTCCCGCTGCAGTGCAGGACGATGAGTCGAGTGAGACCAGCTGAAGAGTTCAGATCCGGGCCACCACGTAGCTGGTGGGCAGGCGCATCCACCGCCAAGATCTGAACACACCTTTGGCAGAGGTGTTGACTATCCTATAAATGGTTCCCGGCTCCCATATCCTCCTCCAAAAGTCATGAGGGGTGGGTAGAAACCTAATGTTCAGTGTGTCCAGGTGTGACGGACGATTGAATCCATCCCTCCCGCTGCAGTGCAGGACGATGAGTCGAGTGAGACCAGCTGAAGAGTTCAGATCCGGGCCACCACGTAGCTGGTGGGCAGGCGCATCCACCGCCAAGATCTGAACACACCTTTGGCAGAGGTGTTGACTATCCTATAAATGGTTCCCGGCTCCCATATCCTCCTCCAAAAGTCATGAGGGGTGGGTAGAAACCTAATGTTCAGTGTGTCCAGGTGTGACGGACGATTGAATCCATCCCTCCCGCTGCAGTGCAGGACGATGAGTCGAGTGAGACCAGCTGAAGAGTTCAGATCCGGGCCACCACGTAGCTGGTGGGCAGGCGCATCCACCGCCAAGATCTGAACACACCTTTGGCAGAGGTGTTGACTATCCTATAAATGGTTCCCGGCTCCCATATCCTCCTCCAAAAGTCATGAGGGGTGGGTAGAAACCTAATGTTCAGTGTGTCCAGGTGTGACGGACGATTGAATCCATCCCTCCCGCTGCAGTGCAGGACGATGAGTCGAGTGAGACCAGCTGAAGAGTTCAGATCCGGGCCACCACGTAGCTGGTGGGCAGGCGCATCCACCGCCAAGATCTGAACACACCTTTGGCAGAGGTGTTGACTATCCTATAAATGGTTCCCGGCTCCCATATCCTCCTCCAAAAGTCATGAGGGGTGGGTAGAAACCTAATGTTCAGTGTGTCCAGGTGTGACGGACGATTGAATCCATCCCTCCCGCTGCAGTGCAGGACGATGAGTCGAGTGAGACCAGCTGAAGAGTTCAGATCCGGGCCACCACGTAGCTGGTGGGCAGGCGCATCCACCGCCAAGATCTGAACACACCTTTGGCAGAGGTGTTGACTATCCTATAAATGGTTCCCGGCTCCCATACCCTCCTCCAAAATTGAAGAATTGAATATCAAAGAGTTACAGTATTCCCGCAAAATAACAACTTTCGGAATATTTATGGTGATTTATTTATTCTTTAGCCAACGTTTTGAACAGTGTCCATTATCAGGGCAGATGCGTAATCAATGATGATAGGCACTGAAATGCTGACCGAAACTTGGCTAGAGCCGGAGATAGCGCAACACGGTATAGTACCCCAAAAATAAATCGCTATAATAATTTTGATTGTAAAAATTCTCGGGCCTATTTCATTTTTGGGCATGCTGTGTGGAGGGTATTTTTATGAAAACTGCAGTGAAAAGCGATGGAGGAGAGGTTAAAAGGTCTCCCTCAACCAGTCTCTCCCGATTCGGCCCACCAGGCAGTAGGTGAGCAAACCCACCTCCGCCAAGATCTAGATAAAACTCACCTGCTAAGTCACCAAATGTAGCGAACCACTTGGGGTGACCTTCATTATGGTGTTGGTTATTCAATTAATGGTTCTCCCGTACCCGCTTCCCAAAATTGATGTTTTGTTGCATGTTGTTTTTTACGCGTAACCCGAAGCTGAAAAACAATAATAATTTAAAGCTTAAAAAAATAACGTTTTTTCTCCTTTCTTTTATTTCTTTTTGAACAGATTATTTAACTGGTATTGCTATCTTAATACCTCTTTACCAATACGCAATAACGAAAAGATGGTAGATGCTGTGTTTGTTATTTTCTAAAAAAGAAATATGACACTGAATCCAAAGCTCCTAGCAATATCTTACAGCCGGAAGGTTCCCGTAAAGCAAACACTATATTAACGCACTGATTATATACCTCCGGCTAATGAAATAGAAAATGCGTTAAGTCTCCTTATCGGCGATAATCTTACAATCCGACGCCATCAATAACAAGATACAGCCTTAAATAATACCCTTAAACCTGCGGTAAGTTACAAACTGTATTCCTACAATGTTTACATAAGAGTATTTAATTAGTTAGAGTGGATTTATAGTGAATGGAAGAAATTAATAAAACCGAATAGAAGAGCGATGAGATGACAAAGCTACGAAGAATAAAAAAGATTACAAAAATAAATATAAAAGATATTTAACGCTGTCCATTAAGGTGTGGTTGTATCCAATATAAAGTTGTGCTAAAATTATGATTGGGTGTTTTTTAAAGCATTTTGATTTATTTTTATTTTTTACTTCTCGGTATATTATTTTGTAAATCGAAATCTTAACGATAAAATATAATGTTTATTTTCAAAGCACTAATTTTGAACAGTCGTTTTATGTGAAATTTATAGTCCATCTAAAGTAACAATTACAGAGATAACACCCAGACTGAGAGGCCCAAAACTTGCACTGAACAAACAACGTGACACTATATTTTAACGAGAAAACCTTTTTAAAAAGCTATGTTAAGAAACGTTTTTCCCGTCACCAAATAATTAAATATATCTCATGGCCCAAGGGATGCGGCGCCAAGTGGAGTGCATATTATAAAAAAATAGATTATTGTCCACTTCTTATTATTGCGCTTACATCATCGTGCGTTGTCATCCTCGGGGAGGGGGCCAGAAGAGAGCACCGAAATTCACTCTGCGCCCCCAAAGAGTCAGTCATAACTCCGCAACGGAAAGGGTTAAATTAGTTATTCGTGCGTCGTCGTGAAGATCTTGAGGTGCTCTAAGAAAAGTTTTGCCGTGTGACAGTTCATTAAATTGTCGGTTTCTGAGAATACAAATTATATTTAATATAAATTTAATGTTATTTTAAGATTGGCCAAAAAAAAATACATTCATCGAAAAGTGACTATTATTTTTTTTTTAATGAATTATGGCTAGTGACGAACGAAATAAGTTTCCGTGCAAAAAGGTTACAGTTGTGTCGAGGTACTTACCCACCACAATTTTTTGATACGATAAGGCTGAGGTTTATACTGTAGCCTACCGCACCGATGTCAAATATGTGGACGAATCCGCTACGACAACTTAACAGAACTGCACCATAAATTCCGCGTTTAGAATGCATATATCATGACATTAAATCAGATTAAATAGTGAACGTGTGTTATGTTACTACGTTTCAAATGTTTGGAATTTTGAGTTCAAGGATCAAACTCTGATAATTATGTTACTTTGTTAGTTTTCTATGCAAATAAAATCGAAGGAATAAATCTTCACAGATAAACTGAAATGGATTCATTAGTTGCTGTAGAGGCATGAAAACGTCCACAAGGCACCGCAGCGAGCCTTCCTTTCACACTGTATTCATATCGCATAATATCTCAAGTATTATTTAAAGCATAACACATTATTATCTTCCATCGTAACTCATGTTATAATCACCGGTAACTTAATAGCCATGGCCGGGAATAAATCAAACAAATTACGAGGAAGTTGCTCGTAAATAAGTGCATATATCCAGATAATGAGGAAAAGTTTGAATATTGCACATCCTCCGCTATCGGCCGCAGTATCGCCGAGAGGAATGGCGCCTTGAAAAATAGATGTAGGATGAAAAATGTCTGTAGAGTTTGCAAAGAATATGTTTAATCATCTTCTCGTATGGCTGAACTTTGTAATGATGTGTTTGTTATAGAGAAAGGATTTTGAATCCAAAACCCTGATCGCCATAAATCTTTTCGTGATCGGGAGATCATAATATTCATTTTAGAATCCTCATGCGGTGGAATTTTTCGTAAAGGACGATTTAACAGTCACTTTCCACGAACGTGTTAATTATGAGCATATTATGAAATTAATTTTTTCCTATTTCAATATTTTTTTTATTAACATTAACTCAACACAAGAGGCCATGAATAAAATAATTTCCCTCAGGGTCTTTGTCGAGAGTCTTTTTGAGAAGATGAAGGAGTGAACTTGGGTATTGAAGAGACCTGTGTTGTAAGAGGGAGGAAAGACAGAGGCCGGCAAATCGTTCCACATTCGAGCTGTTGAACTCAAGAACGAGTTGGAAAAGCGACCCGTTCCTGTATGATAAATGTTAAGCGTGTGTACGAATGTTTGTTTCCTGATTATACACCGAATCTGAAGGGATCAATGACGCTAGTTCCTCGGAGCATCTTCTATTGTAATATTGGTAAAACAAGGATAGCATACCTATTTATCAAACTTACCGCCAGTTGCTGCACAGCCGAGGGTTTTTTCAGGTATTTTGGGGCTCCAGACTAGACGTAGCTGCCAAATTCAACAGTGTAGCGCACTTGTGATACATTCCATTGAAAAGATTTTATAAATCACGGTTTTAGTCAGGTATAGTAGGTTTAGATTTATCACTCGGTCTTATTTTGTCACAAATGCGTTTAAAGAAATACAAAAAGAATTGTTTTACAATTGTGTGAAAATAAATAAACGCACTCACTTGCTATCCAAATTCCACCATATTGTTAATATAATAACTATAAATATGTATGATCGCGAATGAACCTAAAAGCATAGTAGTTTATAGTAGTATTTCGACCCTCAAATTTCATATTTACACACGCTTGTAGATTTATGATATTAAAATACTTAGTTCTCGAGCTCTGAAAGGGACTAAATCTGAATTTAAAGACATTATCGAACTGATGCAATGTTTAAAAGCCAGATCATTACAAACCTTCAAATTTTCCTATAAATTCACTCCCCCTGTAATTCAAATAAAAATCTCGTGTAGAAAAATAACAACTCACGTTTGACATCAATCACTGTCATTAAATAAAAGATCCTTCAATTTATTGAAATAACTTTAAGATCGTTCACATGTACTCACACCTTTACGTAATATGTATTAATTGGACATGTAGCAATATCAGATGATATCTGTTTTACCGGGACAACCCTCTAAAACAGAGCTACTGAGACCTGTTTATTTTCCGTAATTTTTCAGGTCTAAGAAGCTCAATGGGAGAGTGTTTTCCCGGTATGACAGAAATCCTGGGTTCAATCCCCAGTTGCGATATTAACCTTTGTATTTTTCGTATCTTTTTCTGTTAATGTTTCATTAAGATTAAACAATATTAACTTATTCTTCAATGACAAAAAATATATTCCACATTGGTGTATAATAACCTTATTGTCTTGCCATTTAGAGCTCCGCTGAAATCATGATTTCTATATGTTTCTATGTCTACTCGATGTATAAAAAAGAAGGAGATCTAATAACGCATCCACCGGCGGCAAGCCTTTACCTAACTGATATTCGTATCATACATCCGATTAAAATCGAACATAAGTAAAATAGCAGATTCATTAAGCAAAATAACTTTAAGAAGCACCTGTAAATATTTTAGTATTGATTTCATATATATATCAACATCAGACAGCCTTCAGTTTGCTAGCTTCCTGCTAAAGCCAGATAAGATCTGATACATCAAACGTAAACGTCTCGGGAACGTGTTATGAGATATTAAATAGATATTTATCAAAATAATTTTCTAATCGCGGATGAATATCGATTCATCATGGACATTTCTTGTGTTCCCACATATCATCGGTCGGAGTCATGTTAATTCGAACGCTATATCACATCATGTTGATACGGCTACCTGGATCTTCAATGCGTTTAGGGTGACCAAAAGTAGAATAATTTTATATCATTGAAGAAGAAGATAATACCAATAAATCTAAATAAAGCATGAAACAGAACATAATACAGTAAAATAAAAAGATAATGGTCAAAAATAGGAATAGAACCCAGGATCTCTTGTCTTACCGGGCAGGCTTGTTAAGCCACTCGACCATTGGAACCTAATTACTAAGCGTTATATTTAAAAAGGATAAATTAGTTTCAAGTATTTTATCTTTTTTTTTAATATTAGCGCGCTCTCTCTATCATTCGTATTTACATATCTCCATTTCAAACCATGAACGCTTACTACGGAGCATTAAAGGTAAATTCTATACTAACTACTGACCAGTTTTGATTTCGTATCTGCAGCGCCGCCATTTTGTTCGACTCTTGGTGAATATTTGCCCGCCCAAATTGAAACCAGAAATTCTGTACAGTCAATGTTGGCAGCCGGTTTATCACTATTACAATCGATATTGTTGTAACACGGGGTTGGATATTTCAATTTGCAATATTTGCCAAATGTCCAAAACACTTATCATGTTTTACTACCATGCACTTGTACTACTTGTACGTAGTCTCTGTGAGAGTCAATTTTCAACAAAACATGAAACAGGAAATAATAAAAATCATGTCTTTTAACTAGTAATCCGGCTCGAAGGACCAAATAATGTGTGCGTATGCAAAACAGTCGGTTGTGGACTGTAATAATTTTTTTTAAATTTTAAAATTGACTAAAATTCTTGGGAAAGCTGTTTAACAGTTAGTTTAGAAATTGAGAACTGACTTACCCCTGATCTTCTGAAGGACTTCGATAATTTGTTTTATTAACATACTCGATATTATACACATTGAGGATCACTTAA
This sequence comes from Hesperophylax magnus, assembly GCA_026573805.1. NCBI lineage: Eukaryota > Metazoa > Arthropoda > Insecta > Trichoptera > Limnephilidae > Hesperophylax > Hesperophylax magnus. The sequence continues at coordinate 1,465,897 of JAIUSX010000025.1, read as the reverse complement.
CGTGTACACTGCACAGGTTTTTTTAATCGAGTAACGAGGTACCAATAAATTGTTGCAATTGTCATTGAGGTAGTTGCTCCACACTGTCCGAAAGGGACAGGTAATTAAGTAACAGGTTGGGTGAGGGAATGTAGGAACATATGTTAGAGGGAGATGCATGAACATAGTTGCATCAACAAACTGATGGTCGAGAATGACATTAGGTTGGAATTACCGATAACTCCCTCCTAATAATTTGCTTTACTAATATTATGAGTGGGGAAGCGCAACACAGCGTAATAACCCAAAAAATAATCTCGATAATATTAAACCATTTATTTATGAAAGTATGGTGTTCTCAGCAAAGAACATGAATACGTTTGAAGAATGCATGTATTTAAATCAATAACTGTGTTCACTAGTTCCAAAGCACACCTCACGCAGCGAATGTAACAAAAATATTATAAGAGTAATATATTATTATACCAACAATATATGTATCATCTGGATCTTAGTTAGATGGGTCTTAACTTCGAGTAAAAATATAACGGAGTGGTTTATTTGTATTGGTTTTGTTGTTTTATTTTTGGAATGCATGAAATTATAATTATTTTTGTAACTGATCTTCAATATAAACAGAACATTTGTATCTACATACTTTTGATTGTATTATTAATCCATTTTCCACAGTTATTTAGTAATGTGTGTATGTAGAATTTAATGATGAAGTAAGAAAGACAAAAGTGATGGTGTTTGAAAGAGAGAGAGAGTACGAAAACAGTGCGAAATTTAGTTGTGAATGATGAAAACTATGGACGGGTTGTTTCGGAGAATTTTAATAATTCTTCAAATTTCAAAGTTAATTTTCAAGTTCTGTGAAAGATTTTATCAAATTCTGTTATAATTTCAGTTCTGTCAAGCAACTGGCCTATAATGATATAATAACAGAACTTGAATAGGACTTTCACAGAACCCGAAAATGACCTTTGAAATTTGATGAATTGTTCAAATTCTCCGAAACAACCCGTCCTTTGAGCAGGTGGGAGAGTGATGAGTTTGTGTATTTGGGATTTTTGTGTTTACGAGAGATGGGAAGGCTGATAGATACGAGTATATTGAAAGAAGAGTACAGGTATTAAGGACTGAAGAGATTGAGAGAGGAAGGATGAGATCTCGGAGGCGTATAACGAACGTGTGGTAAAACTATATAAGATCGTGCACGGAGATAAATTAATTATAACAAATACTGCTAATTTATTAAGAATATCTTCAAAATATTCGTAATTCGGTAAAAAAACGGGATTTTAGGCCCTTAACGAATCCTAAAAAAAACATTTATTAAAAAAACAAATGCATTATCGTGATGTCGGAACACGTGTTCATAAATATAGTAGTATTTCTGCATTTTGTCATTGTACGTTATCAAGGCAAATTCAAGACTACTGACACGTTAGGAATTTAGAAAACGAATTCAGAAAACGACCTGCAATCCCGTTTTTAATCGGAATATCAGTACTTTTCAGAGATTCTTAATAAATCAGCAATAATGTGGAGTTTCGCAAAGAATGCAAGGCTGATTGATGTTAGCGTAATAAATAAGATTAAGAAAAGAAAAAGAAATATTGAACGAAGAGAGGAGTGTAACAATAATGTTTGCTAGTATGAAATGAAATTCCATTATCTTTATCCATAATTCCTTACCATCATCGCGTGAAAGTCACAATAATCCTGTAATCTAATCATTATATATATGTCATATCATTCTCCCAAACTAATTAATTCACGTATGTTGTTCTTCAACTTAAATACCATTTCAAAATCCAGTTTTTCCTCTTATCAATTAATACAAGATTAGAATTTGTTATTCCTGTTTCACCAACTGGCCCAAGCATTCCTATTATTATATCAAACAGGAAACACACAATTACTTAACTTCTAATTTGACAAATTCACAATCGATCAACAGAAAATTAATTAAACGCATTTAGAAGAATACAAGTGTGACTGGCTCAGCAGTATTAAGTACCTACTGCTAGTTTGAAGTTCACATTATGGACAAAACTTTGCCAATTAATATGGCTGTCAAAGAGTAAAACCCGCGGAGAGAAAGACTACTGATTTCCGTTTGTTCGGACGCGTTGGGTACAATTTGTTAGATTTCTAGATTAAAAAAGACTGTCTATTAATGTTTTTAATCACATGATAATATAATCAAACATGATTTTAATTACCATAAGAATGCTTTAATTGATGTCACTAGGTACAGGTTGAGATAAAGATGGTTTAAATTAAAGTTTTACTCTTCAGCATGACGACCTCCGTGGCTGAATGGTAGATTCTTAGGTCAAATGTTTTGCTTCGAAATTCCTTTAATCGGTTCTCCGTAAGGTAAAAAGTTCAGCAAATGTTTTTTTACTTTGCAAAGTGGTTATTTCGGCAATGTTTTTAGAATCCCAATTACTTCCTCTTTGATAGGAAATTTAATGGATAGTACATGTGAGAAGATTCTGGGCAACACAAAAATAAGTTTTTCGGAAATCGTAAGCTTAGTCGTACTTCAAAACTTTCTAATTGTAAGGCATCTTTAAACTTCCTCTTAAAATTCAATACCTAACATATATTACTTATTCTGTTGTGTCTCTCAATATTAACCATTTAAATCAGTGACTAGTGGACATCGCGAACAAAAAACATTTTCTAATTAAATAAAATGAAAATTTTCCCTGAAATCATATAATGTGTTCAAAGAAACGTCAACTGCAATTCTATTTTCAAAGTCGAAATTTGAAAACTTTACGAGAGATGGGAAGGCTGACAGAGATATTGAAAGAATGGTAAATGCAGGTAATTCCGTTAATAGAGGACTGAATGCAGTTGGCGCTAACAAAAAATTGTCCAAAGAAGCGAAGTTAGCAGTCCACAACGGAGTGCTGGTACCTACCCTGATGTATAGAAGTGAGGCATGGAACTGGCAAAGAAAGGATGAAAGTAGATTGAATGCTGTTGAAATGAGATCCCTGAGGCGTATGTGTGGTAAAACCATGTTTGATCATGTAAGGAATGTGGAGATCCGCAAAAAGTGCAAGGCTGATGTAAGCGTAATGAGTAAGATTTAAAAAGGGACGCTTAGATGGTTTGGGCATGTAGAGCGAATGAGCGAAGATAGGAGTGTAAGGAGGTATGATGCAAATGCAAATGTTAGCAGAAGTCGGGGACGCCCGAGGAAGACATGGCACGATCAAGTGAATCAGATACTCGAATCGGTCCATGTCAAGAGTCAGAATAATAGAAGAGTATGTATGAGACGATGTATGAATGTGAACGAGGCAAGAAGTATGTGCCAAGACCGAGTTGTTTGGCGGTCCGTCCTCTCTGTTAGTTAGTTAGTTAGACAATATTTGAAAATTTCATAATGGAGGACTAAGCCAGCTGAAGAATTTAACGCAGGACGCCTGAGGAGGACACGATGCCAACCAAGCCACTGCCCATAATATTGATTATTTCGATGTGACAGCTCGCTGAAGGATCCACGCTCATGCGAATTCTGGTCGGTTAAAAAGGCAATGTCCAACAAGACACTACCCACCTTGAAACGGAAACAGAACGTGCAAACAAATTTACAAACAGATGAATTGCCAAACATGCATGACTTCGTTAAGCTCAGCCAATAAAACAATTCGGGCAAAAAGTGAGGGCAAAAGTTAAAATTAATCAAATTCGAGAAGATTTTACTCGTGTGCAGATTTAAAAAAAATATATATAAACATTAAAGTTTCATTGAAGAAGACGATAATACTAATCAATCTCAACGAAACATTTAACAGAACAAGACATAGACAAATTAAAATGTAAAGGTCTCAACCGGGAATCAAACCCACGATCTCTGACTTACCGGGACAACGCCTTTAACCACTCGGCTATTGGGACCTTATTATTAACGTCATTATTGTCGATCTCATATTACAAATTCAGAAATAACAATTCTGTCTTCAACTAATTTTTCCAATATTTTTGCCCAACTTCTTTTTTAGAACGATTACAAAGTTATGACGAATTTATTTCGAACCTAGACAGTGGCTTGGATATACAAATCCGATTTTTATTTGTACGGGACACCTTGTGACTTTTTCTAAAAGGGTTAATGAATTTTTCTCGGAATAACATATTTTAAATAAGATTTGAAGGTTATATCCATCATTTATTACAAATAAGTTATTTCTATAATAATTGAACATTAAAATTTTTGAGTCGCAAATAGCACAAGCGTATGGGGTCGGTAAGGCATGTTGAAGAGAATTAGGACAGCTTATTGAAAACTCTTTATATATCCTTCAAAAGCAATTATAAAGAAGTGACTTCAATAAAAATTCAATATCAAAGCATTTGAGAAATAGAACAAGCATAAAGGATCGGTAAGGAATGTTGAAGAGAATCAGGACAGTTTACTGAAAACACTTTGTATATCCTTCAAAAACTATTAAAAAGAAGTTAGTTAAACAAAAATTAAACATTGAAGCATTTGAGTCGGAAATAGAACAAGCATTTGGAATCGGTAAGGCATGTTGAAGAGAATCAGGACAGTTTACTGAAAACACTTTGTATAACCTTCAAAAGCTATTTAAAAGAAGTTAGCTCAACAAAAATTAAAGATCAAAGCATTTGATTCAGAAATAGAACAAGTATATGGGATGGGTAAAGCATGTTGAAGAGAATCAGGACAGCTTACTGAAAACACTTTGCAGTGGGTCTGTATATGTAAATATAAATAGTGCAGAAATTTCGTAAGTTGTCCATTACTCCATTGAATTGAAAAATTGTTTGGAATGCTCTATATTATTATATTTTTTAAGGTTCACTGATCTTGAGTACCGTTTGTTAGAATGAACCTGTTATTTCATTCATGTTTAGTTTCTTTGTTTCACTTCTAATTTTTTCACCGCATATTTCCTTGTCTAGTTCATAGAATGAATCCGTGCTACTGTAACCACTTAGGATTTGACTCTTAGAATGTGATGGTCATTCAAAAGGTATGTTTGCTTTCTATTTGTAATCTATAGCAGTAAATGAAGCAAAAAATGTTTCCAAAACTATAATCGGTAAAATCAAAAATTACATTTTTAAGGGTGGCTTTAAAAATATATATTTCTATACATTATTATGTTGGAGTGGAATATCTGTTATTATTAATTATTATGTAATCGTATTAAGTATAATATATGTAAATAATACTTATAAATGATAATTTTTATTTTGTAAATAGGTATATCTTCTATAAAAATAAAAATGTTAATGTTCGTTTTTTCAAAATCTTAAATCTCCGAAAGTTCTTCACCGATGGCTTTAAAATGTTGACACAATGTTGGATTCGAATACACGTGTATTTTTATATACCTAAATTATATAGATGTCACCTGTGACAGGTAAAAATAAAACAGCGCCATCTGTTGGACGTAAAAACAACATGCGCTATTATTTTTCTATCTGCACGTATAGACCGAGTCACAGGGTTCTGGCGGGGTACAGCTGGTATAAATAATATAAATATTGTTCATGCATTTTGTACTAGCCTATATAGTATATAGTGTGAGAATGGTGTAGTTTCCGAATAAGATCGATGCAACTCCTAACCCAATATAATAATTCCTGCAGAATAATATTGGATACAGAAGGGACAGCAGCGCATCAACAATGTTTATAGAACAAGGACTACAGGCGACATTATGGGAGGAATCTTGCGGACATATTGTTCCTGTTTAGCTAGCTGTTGTTATCGCTGGACATCACGTTATCCGCTATAAATTTTGGAGTTGTAAACGTTGAATTGCAAGGCGCCATTTTATGAAACAGGTCAGATTATAATCATTGAATTCCTTTGTCACCAATTTTCTTATAAACTTGCTACCATTTTCATTCCAACTATGCTTGTGAATCTTCGATCGCGGCACACACCTTGAGATATCATTATCTACCTTAAATTATCAGTCTCATGTTCTGGTTAAATTTTAATCGTAAGTAATAACTGAGACGATCGTTGTTTCGTTCTTTGCCAATAAATGATTTCTTGTGACATTCCTCACCAACCTCACACTATGGTATTTGTTGTTCTTAACTTATATTAACTGTTACAATGGCGTTCAACGTGGTAATTTAGCTGACGCAATATTATTACGTTACAATGGCGCCCTCCGTGGTTTGTTTTGTCATATTTGATTCTTATTTTGTTACAATGGCATAATTGGTATAACTAACCTGACCTAGACAATCCTTAGAGGAAATTGATTTTTTAACACAATTAAACTTTTGCCTATATTTTATTATTAATTTACATTGACATTGTACCTATTTTTAAAATATATATCCGGATATTAGATTATGTTATGATGCTATTCAAACTTTAAGACACGCACTGATTAAAAATTATTACTTTGAAATCTTTTTTTACTGTTTCGGGCGTTACCCACAGAACAGGGCAGATGCGATGGTGAGCACTGTAATATTGTCCGAAATGTTGGCTAAATAAGGAGGTAGCGCAACACAGCATAGTACCCCAAAAATAATTCAATATAATACTTTTTTAATAATATCTCAAATCATACATGATTCTAATTACATTTTAAATGAATACCTTACATAAATTAAATACCTCTGTTTTTTTTTATTTTTTATTTACATACATTTGTTAACATGTAATTGTTGGGTTATGTAATATAATTTGTATTTGTTGGGTTAGCTGGAAGAAATAGGATGTAACCTATAAGTTATACCCTTTGTACTCTGTATTTTTGTACAATAAATGTTTTTCAATTTGAATATGAATTAATTATTTATTTCAAGAGGTTATCTGCTATTCCTCCATTTAGCTGCTTTTGGATAGACGTATAAATATGTTGCTTTAATGTTGTACATTATATTGTACGACAAATATATTATTTGCTAACGTTTTGAATGCACCTCAAATTCAGATTATCGTAAGCACCTACCTGTATTAATTTTAATAACATCCAATCTTATCTGAAATTTGTATCGAACTAAGGACACTCAGTGTGATTGATTTATCGTTACGGCCTCATGCGATATCTCTGTTTAAGTGACACAAAAAAACTTTCAGTCAATGGGGGATCAGTCTTTTGAATGGAAAATAAATATGAGCCCACTCTAACACCTGCAGTGGAATGCCGAAATATAAAAAATGATCCAATTGTAAGAGGATTTGTAATTACGATTTTATAAGTGGATTAAAATTATGTTGAAATGAATTGAGCTGATTTATTTCTAGTTTTAATTTAGCCACGTAAGACAATGGGTAAGTACCGTTAAATTCTGTTTCTTTCTTGTATTGCTTACGTGTAGTTCCGTGCATTTTGAAATTACATAAAATAAATCATATGCACTGGGGTGACGATTATTGACTGTTGTTTTTGTCTTCCGAAGAAAGAAATCTTAGGAAAACATTTTTGACATTATCGCCATGTTAATTTAATGGGATTTTTTTTAATACCACTTGAATTAGTTTTTAAAAGTGTCAAGTGCAAAATTAAGCATATTTAGACGGCCTCCGTGGTCGAGGGGTAAGAAAGTCTTAACTACGAATCCGGAGGTCACGGGTTCACATTTCGGCATACTAAAGTAATTTTTGTGAAATTAATTTGAATTGTTTCACGATTATCAATTTATTTAAAAATAATATTTACGTTTCAGAAAGGAATATGCTCTGAATGCTCCCCTAGTGAAAGACCACCATTGATTGAAACGAGAATTGAAACGTCACTTGAAATGTCACTAGCCGCGTTTGGTGAGCAGACCCAAATAGCCAGGTACTTCTTCTTCTTCCACTTCTTCTTTTTAATTCAGTTCCCCGATATCTCCAGCATCACAACATACCCAAATTGGGGATGCCATAGTCTCACTGGTTCCAGACGGTTGATAGTTGGGACATTTGCTCGGTTTTATAAAAAAGTTCTTGATAAAATATATTATCCTTTTGTTTATGTTATACTCGGAAGATAGGACGTTGAAGGATGCTGGATTGTGTTTTTTTTTCCTTTTACATGGAAAACGCTGTCGGACGATTTACTTAAATACAAAAATACTATTTTACTGGTTGTGACTTTATGTCACATTTTATCTAGTGCTAGTTGAAAAAAGAAAATCACGTTTATCGCACTCTCCTTCAAAATTAGGTTGACGATTTTTTCATATGCAATTTGCCAGAATTCCTTAGTTGTGGAGTTTAAAAACTGACGGAACGTTTAGAGTCATCGTAGACAAAGTATAAAAAAACTTTTATATTTAATTAAAACAACGTGAACTATACTCATCAATTAAATTTTTTAAGTGCAAATAACTGTAATACATTTTTCTTTTTGACAAGTTACATAGATATATAGAGTAACATTCTAAATAACAGTGTAATCTGTTACAAAATAATTAATATGTCGGTTGTCTGTATTTGTTGATTATAACAAACCATTAATTATTCGTGTGGGCATCCCAGCGGGAGACTTCGGGTCCAAGAGGTCGGAAATTAGTCAAATCGTTTTTAAAAGGTTGGTGGGTCTTATTTTATATTATCGTCAATATTATGAAGATGTTAAAACACCCACCATTTTAGAATCTGAAAATATTTTGAATGCCCGTTGATAACGCCAAATTGTTATTGTTTATATTTAAATGTGACCGGTCGGTGGCTGAGTTGACATCGCGTTTGGGTCCTGCCCAGGCGTAGTGTGTTCAATTCCTCGGCAGGTTAAGTCTTCCATCACAACACAAGCAACATTTTCCGCTTACAGCGGTGGTCAGGTTATTTTTAACCCGAAAATGTTTGTCTTTCTTTGAAAAAAAAAATTATATGTCATGAAAAAAAAATTGGTTTATTCATTGGAAACAATTAAAAAATTACTTAACATAAAATGATGAATTATTATCGCTGTGTGTATTAGAAAACAAATATTCCACTGTGATGTATTATTACTTTTGAAATTTCATTAAATTGTCAGTTGGAAATTGTGATGGCAATTGTACTGTGTGTACGGGATGCGTATTTCCTTTTCCGTGTTTAATTTGAGGTAGTACTAGAGCAAGGCTGCCCAACCTTTTTAGCAGTTGGGCGAAATTGACGATTTTGAATCACTGGCGGGCCACTGAATACCTGACGGTTCCTATTTCCATGGGGGGGGGGGTTGTTAGAGAATTTCTATAAAACATAATTCCCCACAAAAAAAAATCTAAATAAGTGCTCCCCACAAAATATTTGAAATCCATGGAGGGGGGGGTTGTTACGGAACTTCGCTGAGAAAAAATTCCGCACACCCGAACATCATATGTGATACCCCACAGCAATTTTTCGAATTCCATGGGGGGGAGGGGGGTGGCTACAGGATTCCATTTCGACAGTAGTTTAAAGTAGAACGAGTAGTTTAAATTATGTTTTGTATTGAGGTTTTTGTTCATATCATAATTTAGTGACTTTTGTTTCAGAGAAAAATATTTACGACTTCATTTCAGTGAAGAGCAAGTATTTGTTTGATTGTCTGAACACAGATGCCAGTTTTCTTAACGAATTCTCTACGATGTGGTCAAATAATGCTTCGTATCAAGAAGTCAGAAAGAAGGTGTCGCCGCTGAGGGTAGTGAATGATACAGCTGAAAGAACTGTTAAGTTAATGCGAGATTTTCATGGCTTAATCTCACGGTCAAAGAGGAACAAAAATATTTTTTTTTACGATGCATTCAGGAACACCGGAAGATTTATTCTGACTGTAAAAAACAAACTATGAAGAAAAAATTTAATCAATAAACCATTTTTAAATATAAAATACTACATAATTGAACATTTGTGCATATTTTAATTTTATTTATCCGACAAAAATGAAAGTTGAAAATCCTTCCATATTAACTCTACCATATGTTTGGCATCAAGTCGGCACGGGTTGCCGGTGTTTAATCAAAATAATATTTATTATATGAGTTATTGGGATCAAATGAAATAAAATAAGAGGGTATGCATATTTAAATTCATGAAAAAAAAATTCTTCCTTATGTCCTGGGACACCCTAATATATATACATATATAGGGTATATACATATATATACCTAAAAATATATCAAACATTGAACAGCATAGTTAAGAACCTAACATCTGGATTATCAAAAATACTAAAATTGGTTGTCTGTACATCCCATCAAGAACTCCAATTTTTTCTTTGAATTTAAGTGTCATTTTCAAAATTGGAGCTGATTGCGTGAAAGATATAATATGCGATATAATACCTACTTAATATAATATTCTTATAAGCAGAAAATTATTTTAATTCTTTATTTGAAATATGCATTTGCTTTGTTTAAATTTATTAGGGTTAGCCTTGACAAGTAAAGTCAGATATCGTGATTTTTCAAGGGTCTGCGCTTGCTAACGTATAATTATCAGTCCTACAATAATTATAATATTACATGATTTTACACGATTCTGCGCTAAAGTTAATAAACACCAATACACATGTCATAAAACTAATAGTTTCGTTAACGTAGATATTCCAGACATAAAATGTAGATGATATAATAAAAAATAGCAGTATTCGGTCCCCGGAGCACAGAAAACAGAAGAGAGTAAAGGTGTCGCGGGTTACCTACTACTTCTGTGTCAGTGGCCCGCAGATAAGAGCTGTGGCCCTCTTAGCGCGGACACTAACTTACGTCCGACAATGCGGCGCAGGTAGAGAGTAGAGACTCTGTACCGGTACCTACCCGTATGTAAGGCAGAACAAGCGCAATCGTTTACCGCTGTCGAAGCCCTCGAAATTTCAGGTTCTTTGTCTTCGGCTGGTGCTGTTTCATTCAATAACAATTTATTATGCAAACGAGGAATTATTGTTGTGGGTTCGGTTATGTTTTATTTCAGAATTGTTCTGGTTTTATTTTGTTTGCGGATGGCCTTGTGGTGCAGTCGTTAAATAAAGTATTGTCCCTTCAATGGGGACCGTTGAAATGATATTTATAATAATAATAATAATAATGGCCTTTATTTCAGAATGTGAGGAGATTAACGCGATCCCACAAATCCCATAGATAGTATAGTTTACTGTTAAATATCTTCTTTAATAGGTATATACTTGATGATCGATATACAATAAATACTTCGGCCCGTCTAAGATTATGAGATTATTATCGTGAGATAATTACAATGCACAACGAATATCTAGTAGGACATACGCCTGTTCTATAGGAGACTCTAAATATTCTCGTTATTCTGTCTAGAGAAACTCGTACTGAGCATCGGCTATACTCGTTACCATTCAGGTATAGCCGACATGTTGTCTCTGTCATGTGGAGTTACTACTGCCACCTTTGGAAGTATCTTAAAAGCATATAAACTACATATCAATAATTTAGAAGTAATACACACAAAATACCCATATACAATAATTTCATAAGATCATATTTATAAAAAAAGAATAAAAAAGTAAAAAACAAAGAAAGAGTCATTTCATAAGAGAATAAATAAGCACTGTAAATATAAATAGTAAAAAAAACATTTATTGATCACTAAAATTCGCGTTATTATCGGAACGAAGATTGTAGGGGGCAATATCTTTGTCCAGTGTTCTTCGATATTTGATCCCAAAGTCAGATTACTATCGGGTGCTGCAAATCCTTTTACACATTCCCGTCACCCTGATTCTTAATAGCGATTCCGGAAACTCGCCCTTCCATGAACACCAAGGAGGCACTACAGTGCCTGGGAAGTTCAAACTTCATCAGGTTTGCAAGGTTATTTTGCATCCGAAGCGTTTCCATCATTATATCAACCATCTCTTTAAAAAAATGATATCTTTTTTACGAGATTTTAACTCTGCGACATCCAGGCCCAAAGACAAATCTTTTACAGTTCTAGCACTCAGACACAGCAAGAATTCCCATGATAAGATAACCGTGATAGATTGCATACAGCACACACGACATTCCTTGTTTCCTTCTACAAATGAATTATAGTCCCTTTCAACAATTATTCCGGAAATATAGCGCGTTACAAGCAGTACGCAACTAAGTAGGTACGGATCATATCGGTACCGGTGCTGTACCGGTCATACAAAACATCCGCCACCTAAAGTGCTCCCGAACCTTCAAAGTGTCCGCCGATACGTCTTGCAATTTATTTCCTACCAACCGCAGCTTTTACACCGCTCTGTTGCACTAGCTCTTTGTCTTTCTGTACTCCTGATAACAACCTACAGTTCGCAGGCATTATCTCACAATGAAGAAAGGATTTTGAAGGATCTGTTGTAATGTTTTTGCAATTGTTTTTATGGAGCATTTATGGAGCACCTTTTTCATCTTTTTATTTCACTACATAAAACAAGCACAATGCTAAAAAAATTACATACATGGATGTTTTAATACGAAACCAAAATAATAATCTAAGAAAGTAAAAGTAAATGACAAACGAATGAGTAAAAGGTAGATTACAAATATGTACTCAAACATTTTATTATGGTCACCTGTACCTAATCATATATTGAAAAATCTTGCGCTGTATACAGGATTTTCCAATAAGAGGTGTTATTTTGATATTCAATCGTAAAAGATCAATGGTTTCGTTGCTTGTGTGGCACGTAGCGCCGTTTTGTTGAAAGTAAACGTTGTCCAAATCAATACCATCCAATTCCGGCTATAGAAAATCATTAATCATCTCTCGATAGTGCAATCCATTCACCGTAACTGTTGCTCCAGCCTCATTTTCGAAAAAGTAAGATCCAATGACTCCGCCTGACCATAAACCGCACACAAACAGTCACACGTTGAAGAAAGAGAAGCTTTTCAACAATAACTCTTGGGTTTTTTGAGCCCCAGATGCGACAATTTTGCTTGTTGACGAAGCCACCGAGGTGGAAATGGGCCTCATCACTCAAGATTATTTGCATTTGATTCACTCAAGTGAATTTTAATAATTTCAATGCGTTTTTGAAGCATGTATCGTTCCATTTTTATTAATGACGTAGTTTCTAATTGTCAAACGTCAAAAAATGACAGCTTCAAAAATAACATCTACCGAAATAGCGGGTTATTCAAAATAACACCTCTTATTGGAAAACCCTGTATATACGCTTAACCTTGACTCGCTCAGCTTGAAACAATCCCTAGTATTTTGCTCATTTAACGTAATTTCCTAAATTTTTAATTTTATTTTAAGTTTCGTCCAATATAACCTGTTAGATTTTATGTTGTCATACTACGGAATCGAATGCCATCAAATCGTGTTCGATATTACCAAAAGGATTCCAAATGTCCAATTGTATCTTTCCCAACAAGCCTTCTACTATGGTGCCCAGCGTAAGCTAAAATGACCAGCTTGGGAAACGAGGCTTTCAAAAAACGTTAATAAGGTTTAGTTTTCATTAAACCTAAAAAATGGTGGTAGATATTCTATTATTTATAAAATATTTTAAATGGAAATAATAAATCAATTGAACAGCGGTAGAAAATGTTATAAAGGTTTAAGGTTTTTAAGGATTAGTGGCATAATAAGCTAATACGTAGATACCTACTCTACATAGTTTTGTGTGGAATCAAACGTTACATGCCACAAATTGTTTATATTTCTTTCAAACTCTCCCTACAACTTTGTACATAAAGTGTGGTATTTTATCCCATTTAAGCTAGCGAATATTTTGCATGTACAAATTTATAAAAGAAATTGTAAAATAATGAACATCATTATCATTATAACACTAGCGCAGATCCGCGAAAAATCACGAAATAGTACTAATCGGTTAAACAAATCCTAAACAAATCGGTTACAATTTTATTTTATATTTAACAAAGGGTCATTTAAAATATTTTTTGATTTTAATGACGTTTAAACTCTTATTTATACACACAACCGAAGTTAGCATTTTTGCTTCGCCCAAAAGAACAGCTGAATTCATGTACATTTTCTTAAATACATTACATATTTTTTACTTGATTAATTTGTGATCGTCGTGATTTTGCTCTCCAAGAAGAGTATCATTGTTATCCTGCATCTTAAAAAGCTCTACAATCCTCCGCAACCAGCGCTAGGTCAGCGTTCAGCGCTCAGCTCTCTTCGTTCACCGTCAAGCGCTTAATGCCCACAAGCGCTTGCAAACCACAAGCGACAAGCGACATCCCCCTCCTGGCCGTCCTGTATCGCGTTGCCCGTTCCCTGTTGTTCCGTGTTATTGCCCGATATCGGACCCGACAAGCGTAGGAAGCATGATCGAGCTTTTTATTTCCCTTTGATCGCATTTTAAAGCTTGGATTAAGTTGCATGGAAGATTTTGAGTAGGTGCCTAAGTTATGCATCACATAATGTTGTTAAATTATGACGTTAGACTCGACATTTTGTGCTGCGAGGTTTTACGATAATTTTATAGCAAATTATGATAATAAAACTAGCTAATTTTGTGAATTATAATTACAATAATGTTGTACACATCTAGAGTCTAATACAAGCCGCGCTCTAGGCAGCCAGGCTGCCAATCCTGGCTGCCTAGTGCGCGGCCAGTCTTAGTCAAAACTATGGTTGAAGACATATATCAGTAAAGATGTTTACTAATTTATAAAACAATTGTTGCACCACAAATAGACTACTGTTCTAGTATTCTTTATCTTGGTCTTTTAAAAACTTCAAATAATCCAGAATAGAACAGTTAGCCAAATGGTGCAATTAAATAAATATAAAGCAATACAGAGAATTAGATGTAATGAGTATTTCATTAATAAACAATTTTCTGTGACGTTTTAATTTTTATTTGTGAAATTTTGAACAATTTACTACCAACTTACTTTAGAGATAAACTACCTTACAATAAAGTCTTCCGTCCACCATACAATATATAATGAAAACATTAGACTAAAAGATAGAACAAATAGCATAAACACAAGTGCTTACTGTACAAAGGCATCCAAATGTATAGCTTAGTTTGCAATGAAACTAAAAATGTACTTAGATTAAGCATATTTATATTAAAATGTAAGAATTAAGTAATTAATAAGTATTATAAATGCAATTTCAAAGGGGTTTTTATAATGAACAACGTGTAGCAGATCTATGTGAAGTTTCACAAATAAATCAGACATTAATTACATCGCTACTAAAGAAAATTATATTATGAAAGTCGTGAATTATGAAGAGATTCAGTTTGTTAGGGACGAACCACAAATAAATATTTATTTTTAAAGTGTTTAACTATCTATTGGGATGACAATTTTAGACTGAAAATGTTTAGGGAATAGAATGGGTAAAGGATATAAGTTCTATATAAATGGTAGGTTCTGTCTTTCCTAATCTAACCTGGTTAAGTCAACACTTCCAGAGTCTCGGAGAGTGGTTGAGGTTAATATGGTACATGATAACTAAAAATTTAAATTAATGAATTGGAGAACGAAAGCTCTCTAATCTAACATAACCAAAATTCGTAAAAAATATTTGAAATAGAGTAAAGTTTCAATCCCGACTATTGCTCTTGCAATAGCTTTATACTAACGGTTTCTTCCACTCTGAATCCAATTGCTAATTGAATTCAATAATGTTTTTACAACAAAGCAAGCAGAATAATTATTGTACCCATTTACTGAATTGATTTGGTATTTAAAGGATTGTATATTCGTAGATACAACCTGATTTTAGCAGCAAGTGCTTACAAAATACAAATTACTTACCTATTCATATTTATATCTGTAGATGTAACGTCATCATTACTTGCGGTTTCCTTTTATAGTCAAAGCCCATAATAATATGCAGTAAACGTAATGGTATAAACATTAATATCTAAATGACGCAATTTTATGCAAAATCAACCAAATTACGTTTGAATTTATCGCCTGTTGGTACAATGGTATAAATTTCACTAGATTGGACCTTGATAAGTAATTTAACAAGTGCAATTATATTTATTTTTTACATTTATTTTAAGCAGGAGATCCTGAATGAAACGATTTCCCTCAGACCCTATTCCATCTTTAGGGATGCTGTGTGGAGAGTCTTTTTGAGTGGAAGAAGAAGTAGTAAATGGGTTCTGAAGATCCACATGTCGTAAGAGGGAGGAAACACAGAGTTCGGAAATTTTTTCCACAGTTGAACCGTTGAACACGAAAACGAGTGTAAAAAATAAAATACGTGTAAAACGGATATTATTCCCACCTTAAACCTGTGCTCTGAAGGCTAGACCATTCGCAATGATATAATAGGGGAATTGGTCAAATGGACAGCACATTTCTCAAGGGACAGGTATTTTGGGTTTCCAGTCCCGAGGTGGCTAAACAGTGAGGTGTACTGGTATTAGCGATAGGTTGTCTTTAAATAACTTATTACTTTTGAATTGTCAACTTTTGAAAAATTTCTTAACTTGTTTCAATAATCATTTTTCATGTTATTTAGATTGATATCGTCAATATAATAAAAATATTAGCTGATGTGTACCCGGTGTTGCTCGGGGTACTTATAAGTGGTTTGGGGTAAAGTTTTGAGGTTGTGAATTCTAGAGTACCTGATAACTGGGTGCATTTTTAGGTGGAAATAATATTATTGGTATTGTAATAAGTATTTATTTCACTTCCAAGCCGTACATTCTCTTTACTCTCCTTTCTTCGTTCATCACTCCTTCTCACTTTACCACAAATAATTATTTGATTCACTTCTTCCTCGGGCATCCCCGACTTTTTCTACCATTCACTTCATGAAATCCACATTGCTACAGTTAAAAACTACATTACTTCGGCTTTAATTCGATACCGTATCTGATTCTAGTGCAGAGATAATGCGTTAAGTCTTCCTCCCATCTAAACACTACTGGCAGTCCTGGCACTAATAAGAGCAAACTTTGAAATTTTCAGCGAAATGAAACAAACAAAGAAACACTAACTTTTATATGCATATAGATTTAAAATATCGCTAATATTCGTACGTAAGTATCATCAATAACCGGTCATTATCGCATCTCAGAAACAAAACTCATGTAGCCTAAACCGATGCCTTCAATTCATTTTACGTCTGAGGTCACAAACCGCACACAAATAACTTTGTTGATACAATTTAACTTTTAATCCTCGCGCCCTCGCAATCGCAACTGACAGACATTTACAACTTTATTATCTGAATTAAGAACCAACGTCCTCCAACCTTTAAACAGCTGCAAAATAAACCAAGAATTCATCAAAAGATAAAGAAGTATCCCTTAACAAAACGGTCCGATTGCGAAATTAATTGCCAATTTAAATTAAAACGTTTTTGGCTTGTTTTGTTTTCTTAATCAGGTGATCACTTTTCTCCAGTTATTTTCATTTTTGGTTTCGATCTTGACTGATCGGAGACAGTGGGACTACGGCATCCTTAATCTGGATATATTGTGAGGCTGATGGAATTTGAGATGTATCTGTCTCTTTAGAACTGGTCACTAAACGTAATTCGGTGGTCCTTCAACAGGACTGTGTGAAAGTATCAAGTTACCACTCTGGGATTTGTTATGATGTTCGTTCTCATGAAGGTGTTTATTGGTCATCGTCTAAGGTCATTTTTTGACTTTACGAAAAAATACTATTTTTACTATACGATTTGAGTAGGCATTTCAATCGTTATATTTCTTAAAAACGCTGTTGATGGTCGGTGAATTTGTGTGTATTTCGGCTTTAGAATAAAATCCAAATAAATGGAATTTCTAAATTTATCCGAAAACTAAAAACAGTTTTTAGAAGGTGATATGATAAACGCTTTTAAATTTTATTATTAATAAAATAATTAAAATTTTAATGTAAAAATTAAATATTTTAAAAAGGCTCACCTTACGATTTTTGGTCTAAGCACTGACCTAATTAGTGATAACGAAAAAAACACAAATGTAATAAAAACATTATTGTCACCTAACTTTTTTTATCGTTTCATACAAAAATAATTAATAAAAACATTCGTAAACTTTAGCAAGCGGTTAAATACGTGGCTTATTTTTATATTTAATTGAGAATCTATATAAATATAAATGTAAATGTTCGTTTGTTCAAAATCTTAAATCTACGAAAGTTCTTCACCGATTGCTTTGAGATTTAGACACAACGTTGCATTAGAATGCGCTTGTGTTTTTATATACCTATACTATATATTTGTCACATACGACAGGTTAAATATGTGGTATTTTAAAACAGCGCCATCTGTTTGATGTAAAAGCAAAGTTTGCTATTGTTTCTTTATCTGCACAGGCGGACTGCCAAGTAAATAAATTAAATTATCTGGTGTATAGGCTAGTTTTATAATTGACAAGAACGCGTATTATTTCGCTTGCAAAACGTTTAATTTTTTAGCAATTTTAATCAGGTTCTTTGGTAATTTTAAGCTCCTTTCTCGTGGACATCAATTGATTTCACGGCTGTCCAATAGCATTTTGCTAAAGGGATTTGCGATTCACATTGCTCGTCAAGGTCTAATTGATCAGTTGTGGCGGATTTATTCGGATGCCAGACTTGCTTAAATTACTCTGAATTATTATTGGTTTATTTAATCCAAAATTGGATGTAAATGCGCCACGACTTTGTAATTGATTAAAATGATCGATTTGTTAAGTGATTGATTTTAAAGATTCCAAAATGATAAACCGTTGTTGAACTCCTTAGCAAGTGAGTAACAGACAGGATTTATGAAGTTGACCATATAGATTTCGAGTTTCCTAAATACGTGTTTAGCAAAAATGACCTGAGTTGCAGAGCTGTGGCTACTTGGCTTTTGGCTCCCCGGATCGAAGTGTTATTTCAATACTTCAAATTCTAAAGAATTATACCTAACTTATTATCATTTAAATCCAATATCAAGTTTCCATTACACTTTCGTTACATTGCGGTTTTGCATATAACACGGATTTAAAATAATTGAAGACCATAAATAATATTTTCGTTTGTACCATCTCAAAAGTACTTTGCAGGTTACCCGAAAATTACATAAAAAATGACGCGATCCAAAAATGTCTGTATTGAAAACAGTTAGTAATGTATATATGTATAAATATAAATAATTATTTGTAATACCCAGCTTCGCCCGAGTTCCAAAAGTGGTAAAAAGTATTATAGTGATTTATTTATGGGGTATAATACCGTGTTGCGTTACCTCTTTTTTATCCAACGTTTAGGACAGCATTACAGTGTAATTCTGTCCGAAACATAGGTTAAAGAAGGATATAGAACACGTCATAATATCCTAGAAATAAATCACTATAAAATAGAACAACAACAATGAAAATTTTAATTATTTAACAGAACAAAACAAAACAACTTAAATTTAAATTATCAATAATAGAACAAAACAAAACAACATAAATCCGCCACGCACCAGGAGCACATAAGCAGCAAGGGGTAAGAGAAAAGAGGTTAAGAACTCCGCTAATCTATAGATGAGACATTCGATTTACGCGACCGATACCGCTGCGGCAGGCCAATATCGGAACAAGCAGCTGAATAAAAGGCTTTCGGTGTTTTATTGTCTTAGGAATGTTATATTATGCGGGGAGTTACTACCTTGCGAAGGCTTGTTCGATTAATTATTATTTATTGATACGATAAACAGAACGAAACTCGAAGTGGCAACACTATGTTGGATGCGTTTTTTATGGACTGGAGCAGTAAATTCAACTAGGGAAGATAAGAATGACAATGGAATAAATTGTTATACTGTATCTATAAGGTGTTCGTCCTTGGTTAACAACGTTATTGAAGCTGGTTCGTAGACAAAGGTACATTATTTATTTTAAAACATTTCAATAATTTATAACTTCATTGGAATATAGCTTTTGAAGGTTATCGGTTAGGTTAATCGGATGTGTTTATCCGAGACACTATCTAGGTTACAAATAGATTCATTAGAACTTTGTAATCAGTCAAAAAGGGTTCCATGATAACTTAACACAGTGACAATTCAACACACTTTTAAAAAGTGATATTAAGTCATTAGGAACGATGAAAAAAAAATTAACCTAACCTAATCTAACCTAACCTAACCTACTTAACCCAGTTAATAAAGTTTTTGTTTCATCACTTTCCATGACTTTATATAACTTTTTAAAGATGTGATGAATTAACATTGTGATGATTTATCCGGTCACCGTCAAAAAAATAGCAGCCAAAAACAGGTGAAAAAATTGTTAAGATAATATTGTGTTAATTTTGAATTTGAAATATGAGTTTGAAAATACTGACGTAAAATAATTAGGTCTCAATGGCCGATTGGTTAGAGGCGTTGTCCCGGTAAGACAGAGATCTCGGGTTCGATTCCCACTTGAGACCGTTACCTGATTTTCTGCCTTATTCTATTTCATGTTTCGTTTAGATTTTTTACTATTATCTTCTTCTTCAATGATTTAAATAATAGTTTGTATTTTTGGTAAGAAATGTTATTTTGAATTTGTTATGTCCCTCAAAAGGAGACGGAGAAATTTTGAACTGATTTTCTGCAATTAATTTAAAACATTAATATTATAATTGTAGGATTAATAATTGCATGTCAGTCAAAAGTGGAGAATAAAAAATCTCGTATAATAACCCTTCTTGACAAGTAAGAATTAAAATTTTCTTACTAAAAATATTACATTTTAATTATGTATTATTTATATCGCTTGTCTAAATATTTGACGAATCCGTTGTAATTTTGAAAATGACAAATATAATAATTTTCAATTAGAATATAACATTATGGCAAATACCATATAATATTTATAATATCTACGTTCAACTCCAGTGAAATAGTGGAAATATCAACAACTCTAGCCGCTAGAGGGAGCTAGTGTAGAATGTTGACTGTCATTCCTTTATGGCGGTGTTCGATAAAAAAGATTTATTAAAATGTTTTAAAAATTAGGTTACGTTGTTCAGTTTACGAAAAAACAACAAAAACACTTCGAAGAGTGTCACATAAATATTTTGTGACATGTGTAGTTCTTGCCTAATTGGGGTTATTTTGTCTATGGTGTTTTTTTTTGAACTTTGGCAATATTTTTTAAGGTAGAAGGGAGAGTTTTGTTTATGGTCACTTCCTCCCCGGTCAGCTAGGCAAGCTGGACGGTGATCTTGTCACTGGCCATTTAAGGTGTTTTAATCTGAGTTAATCATGTGATTAGAAATAATTCTTTTCTTTTAAAAAGGGCGCGGGGTGTTTTCCTATCACGAATAGTTCGTGTTGGTTATTATTTTTAGTGGTGGTCATGGAATCCCGCTTTTTATCCAGTGTTGGCCGGTGGTCATATGTGTAGTACTCGTGTTTCGGATTTGAAACCGCAAATAGTTTGGTCCTAGCTGTGGCTAGAAGTTGATGGCTGAGTATCCCCGCGTCACGAAGGAACGGATTGCTGTTCCCAAAGTCTGTAAGACGAGTCTGGTTGCTTACCACGTGCTGCAGACTTGAAGTTCCTACAGGCGCACGTTGAAGGAGTTGCGCCCTCCCGTCTCCACTAAGTGAAGGATGTCCTGGCTCCCGCCACGGGTCCGTTCCCCTCTACTGGAGTCAAGTTTTCGTTCGCCACCCGTTGTTATTCCTTCGTTTCTCGACCACGTAAAGTTAGCTTAGTTTGGTTAAGGAGTCCATCTGGTATGTGCCTACTTTTATTCCTATTGTTACATGGTTATTATTTGTACTCCTTTGTTGTACTTTTGATGGTTTTCAATATAATTTCGATTAAGTATTTACTCTTATTATTTCTGATTTCCCACCTTACTTGACAGAAAATTATCCCCACAATCATGAGATTGAGATCTTTGCTCTACCGTTTTTGTACACTCTACTGGATCCTGGAGATCTCACTATTACTTGTAAACATTGGAATGTTCCTACATTACATTTGGCATCCAATGTATCTTACCTTACAAGAGGTTTTTCAAGATGCCAAAAAATGTTGACGCGCTATAGTTGGTGAAATGATTTCTTAAAATATTTTTGATTATGTAAAACGTGGATTATATCATGAAATTATAATTATGAAAAATTTAAGGTTTATTCATCACACATTGGTTGGTTCCATTATTTAGCATTCCGTGTTCAAGTTGAAGTTATAAATCATCGTCAATGTTGATGTTCAAAACAGATTTTATTTTTTTTTTTAATGTGAAAACTCACCAGAGCGCCCCTGTCTGTACAGTATAAATGCAAGGAAGTTATGTCACCACCGGTTAGCAGCCCTGTGAGGCGGGTTAAGGTAAGGGCTTTAGGAAAGAATTTATTAATGTGGGTCTTGAAGACATCCGGATTATATTATGGTAGAAAATAGAATTTCGTCTGTGTTTTGAATATTTTATATTAATATGTAATAATCAAGCATAAATATTATTTATAAATTGATAACTTTTTGTAAAATTTCTCACAATTATATATGTATTTTATTACCTTTCCAAACCATCAAAGACAGATTTAATAGCCGCATTAATATTCGTACGGATTTTTGCGGGTTCTTTAATTTATTAACGTAAAATAAAGAATATAATTTCAGATGAAATCCATTAAAATTTTCAACAGAAAAACAAGGTGCACAACCCATGCCGCCCGGAGGCGCTAGTGTAGCATGTTGCCATCAGAATTTATAGAAAATGTCAGAAGTTGGGGGTAATTTTTATATTAAATGGTATTTTATTATGGGTGGGTATTTTATAGCTTTTCTAAATTCTTCACTCAATCAGTTCCAATTCTGAAAATAACTTTTAACTTCAAAACAAATCCCATTTCATTGTTACAATCACAGACTGAAACCATTTGTATTTTTGAGGATTTCGAAATCAAATCAATATTAAATATATAATATAAATATACTTGGTTTAATATTACAATACTTAACTAAATGTTTTTCTATTAGACCAAGGCTGCCCAACCTTTTTAGCAGTTGGGCCAAATTGACGATTTTGAATCACTGGCGGGCCACTGAATACCTGACAGTTCCTATTTCCATGGGGGGGGGGTTGTTAGAGTTTTAATTTCTATAAAACATAATTCCCCACAAAAAAAAAATCTAAATGAGTGCTCCCCTCAAAATATTTGAAATCCATGGGGGGGGGGGGTTGTTACGGAACTTCGCTGAGAAAAAATTCCCGAACATCATATGTGATACCCCACAGCAATTTTTCGAATTCCATGGGGGGGGAGGGGGGTGGCTACAGGATTCCATTTCGAAGCAAAAAATTTATGTCGAAAACCCGTGTATTTATGTTTCAAAAGTAAATTCAACAGGTTAGATTTTTTCGTCGCTGATTCTCGTTCTGAGTAGCCTAAATAGCGATAAATCGCCGTCGTTGGCAACACTGGGGTGACCGCGCGCAAGCTGCATTGTTTGTTTTACCGCGGGCTCGCGACACTTTTTCAAATTGGCGGATTGGCGGGTTTTTTGAAAATGTTACGCGGGCCACTTATAATTCGTTGGCGGGCCACATTGTGGCCCGCGGGCCTGGGGTTGGGCAGCCTTGTATTAGACTTTTTGTCGTTTCTTATCCTAATCTTGCGTAATAGAGATTGTTAATTAGAGTTACATAGTTTATAGGCTAATGTGAACAACAATTTCATCCTTTTTTATTCATACACAGATATCCCGACTTGAATCTGTCCAAAGAAAATTTACACGGATTTTGTCTTATCGATCAGGTGTCTACCATCTTCTAAATGGGTATGAACAAAGACTTACATATTTCAAATTAGAGAGTTTAGTTAAAAGACGAAATATAAATGACCTCTTAATGCTTTACAAAATTGTGAATAATCGTGTTAATAGTAACTTGGTCAATCAAATCACTTTTTACGCCAGGCCCAAATATACTAGAAATATGAACATATTTTGGACCGAAATTTTTGCCAATAACACTGGATATTTTAATCCTATGTCTAGAATGTCTCGATCATACAATGATCTTGCTAAAATACACACTGTCATAGATATTTTTGCAAATAATATAACGTGTTTCAAGAAATATCTCCACGATTTCTGTACTTAAAAAAAAAAAAAAAGAAAGAAAAATAAATAAATAAAAAACTTGTTTAGTGGTTTAGAATTTTTTATTTATTTTTTTTAATATGTACTCTTTAAATTTTTCTACTTATTATGTGCTTCAATCTTTGTAATTAAGTTTTATGTTTTCTATAATAAATACTGTTATTGTTTTACATGTTTACTTATGTGAATGTGCAAATGTGATTGCTGCAGACACATTAGTCTAGGGATATTTATAATTGTACTTTTTTATTTTGGAAACCATAATTAATGTTTTTATAAATATCCTGTTTGTGTCTCGAATAAAATAAATAAAATAAAAATAAAATAAAAAATAAATTTGTTTTGGAGGATATTGGCAGATCATATATTTTTATTTCATTTACTTAAATTTCATGTTACCTACGTTTCGTAAACTCTTGTTTCATGTTACCTATATTTTGTTAACCTATGCATTGTTCAATCTTATATTTTATGTAATCTGTATATTCTTATATATTATGTAAACTCTTTATTGTTATTGTATTTAAAAAACATAATAGCATTGTATGTAAAAGCCCTATGGGCGTTTAAATAAAATAAATAAAGAAATTCATTGTGCACAGATTGATTAATTCCAAGAAGATAAAAAATATTGCGAGAACCACATTGTGTAATTTTCTAATTCTTTAATTCGATCCTGTAATCTTAGTTTTCTGTCGAAAACAGCAATACCTACAGATTGTACCTTAGTACAACGAAATAAATATCAACCGTTAATTTTCAATTTGGAAGGCGGGTGAGGGTACCGCCGCCCCGCAAAATATTCATTGGAAAACCAACAACTCTGCCATAGGTCACCCCAAGTGGTTCGCTACGTTTGGTGACTTAGCAGGGGTGCCCGGATTCATAGAGGGGAGTTTGTGAAGGTCTTGGCGGCGGATGCGTCTGCCCGAGAAGTCAAAATGAGAGACTGGTTGAGAAAGACTGTCTCAATCTATCGCCTTGTACGGCAGTTGGAGTGAATATATATGTCCGTCACTCCTGGACACGCTGACCCCCAGACTCCTACCCCTCCATTATACCTGTTCCCTTCCCAGAACTTTCTCTCTTTCTTCCCTTAAAAATACCCTCAACACAGCTCCCCTAAGATGACACAGTTGTGGAGGAAAATATTTTTCTTAGTGTGGAGCTAATTTTAAAAAATGTACATATCAAAAATCAAATAATTTTACTTTAAAAAAGCACTCCCCTGCTTATCTGGTGTGGGAGTACTATTTATGCTAATTAAATTATTAACACCGATTATTCCTCCAGCTACTAAAAAATCGTCCTTGCACGTTATACACATTAACAAGAACAGCGATTGCCCTCTCACGGCACTCCGTGTCCGCGCATTCCAGCACCGGGATAGTTTTTGTCCTACTAATTACAAAGCGATTTCTCCAGAAACAATGCGGAGTAAAATCAGAACACTTCCATTGTTCCCGTGTACTTACTGAACGGGTGCGCCACCAATCACGCTACTCGGCCTGTCGAACCCCTAATGAAAGTTAAAAGAAATGCAAATAGCTTTTCGATATCTGCATAACCTTCTTTGGTCGGGGAAATTCAAGCTCGTTAAAATAAAGTATAAAAGGTTTACAGTCAGTTCTTGATTTATCAATCAATCTTCCCGCTTGAAAACCAACAGTTGTAGTATTTTACAATACGTATAATATTAATTTGTATAATTATTAAATCAACAAGAGGTTTTCACTGGTGTATTTTATGTTTTATAGTGAATATACAAGAGAAAAGAGTTACCACAGTTCACTAACCCGAAAGGATGGAATGGTGAGAGGGAGGAAACGGGAATGGATCTAGTCTGTGTTAAGTAATATGTATTGTGTGAGTGATATTTATTAATTTTAGGTTTGTAAATGTGAGGTGTTTTGTTAAATAAGTCGATTTGACTTATGAAGTGTTAAAAATGAATGTATTTTGATGGGCACTCTTAATTGGATTCTTAGAACTAATCGGTTTTTTTTGTAAAATTGTACGTCTGTTGAATTTCTACGACTTTCTAGTGATGAAATCCCGCAAAAAGCCCCTGACTCCTCTTGACTCCTGTCGACTTGACTGACGGAAAGTACCAATTGATAGACCGGTCAATGAATAAGTCAACAGCGCGTCGGGAGTTCAATTCCTTCACTGGGCAAGTCCCAAATTACAAGCAACATTTCCGCTTTGTGTGATGCTGAGAGGAGATTTTAAAATACCTCATCAGTCACCGGGAAAGTTCATCTTTCTTTAAAAAATAATTAATTCAGTTCTGTTAACAAACTAATCGAAGGTCGAAATTCAACAACCAATGAAACAGGAAATATAAAAAAACACAAACATAAAAAGATAACGGTCTCAACTGGGACATGAATCCAAATCAACTAGTTAATACTAGACCTACCCCCAGACCAACATTCTACTGATTGAGCTAGTACTGAGATCTATTTTTTTGTTATTTTAATCGATATCCTCGAATAATTTTTATATTATTTTTTATTGGATTCTATCTTTGGAATGATCGCAAATAACTTACCAGACTATTTTTGGCAATCTACGTAGACTAGATAGATAGTGACTGAGGTTGTATTTTTAAGATTAGATCATCCGAGTTCAATTCCAAGTTGTGACCGTTACCTTTTTTATTTTTCTGTAGATCTTTCAATTTCATGTTTCATTGGAAATTGCTAAAAATCTTATCTTTACTGATTAAATATTACTACTAGGTTTATTAGCTTAAAATAAGTTATTCCTGATAAATTGACATTATTTTTGTAAATTTGATATTTAATGTGACGTCAGATGGTGAACCTGCCGAAATATTGTAAACATTTGAGACAGTTCTTTGAAACCTTCATTTCATAAAAAAATGTAAATTATCAGTCGAATAAACTTGATATATTAATGTTCCTGCCATTAAATTAAGGTTTCCTTGTACGTATTATTTTAACAATTACACCAAGGTTTCAGGTTACAATTCTGCTACAAATAGATTACACACCATTGGTAACTCATATGCTGTTGTAGCTGATGTTTTTTAACATGCTCCTATTAACGTTCAAATTAAAAAAATTAGGAGCGCACCCTTTAACAAAGTCCCTGCATAAAAGTTTTTTTTTATTTTGTTTCTTCTTCATTTATTTCACTAACTTTGTACTAATGCGTATTCTTTTGTCTGACTTTGTAGTATGACTGTCAATAAATATCACGCATTTAAATGGCAAATTCTAAATAAAAAAAATAATTCGATTCCCTTCACCTCGCAGTTGGAATGCCACTATCTCACAGGTTCCAGCCGATTGACCTATTGTATGATGTTACAAAAAAAATTGAAGTCTTCTCAACTTTCTTATTCTTCTTCTTTCAATTTCACTAAAAGTACCCGCGTAAGGGTGCCGTAGCCATACAGGTTCCGTGTACTATAATTCAAGTGTAGTATAAAAAAACCCTTCTAATCGTATGTAAATCGGCATACCTAATACCTACCCGTACAGCAGTCCGGCCGACCTTATTAGGAGCTACATAGCTCGCATATCGGTGGCAGCCGCCGAATCTCGTCTAAA
Organism: Hesperophylax magnus; assembly: GCA_026573805.1. Taxonomy (NCBI): domain Eukaryota; kingdom Metazoa; phylum Arthropoda; class Insecta; order Trichoptera; family Limnephilidae; genus Hesperophylax; species Hesperophylax magnus. The sequence continues at coordinate 1,438,383 of JAIUSX010000025.1, read as the reverse complement.
TAAGGATCGTTCACACGTGCTGGTGCGTCAAACACCAACGCGTGCGCCAAGCGACAATCGTCATCAAATTTACTAAATCAAATCAATCGGCACCGTTTTAACAAGAGTTGTTGTAGCTGTTGAGGATGCAGAATACATATGAATAATAAGAAGTATTTTTTTAAGCAAAAGGTCACTATTGTTTCAGCACGGACAAATTCACATTATAAAAATTTGGATTACTTGTAGCCTCCACAGATGAGAGACTTTAGTTGCGGAGTCAGTGGCGTTGCAGCGTAAAATAAAGCCAAAAATTCGGGCATAAAACCTATTACGGTACATGGAGTTGTCATTGAGGTACACATGCACGCGTACAACTTTGTAGTTTATTTGGTTTTAAAATATATATATCTAGTGAGCTATCGAAAATTAAACACAATATTTTTAAAGCATGATATAACAGTAAGCTGATAAATTAAATATGAAATGCAACAAAACTCCACAACATCCTTCCCCTAGATATAAAGCGAATTAGAAAATTTGAATGAAAAAACTCAAAAAAAAAAACATAACACAAACGACATAGAAAACTAATATAACAGAAATGAATAACTTTAGTCCACCTCAACACAGGTCACCCTAGTGAGGAAGACTAAGAGATACAATTTACTATACCTATATTCCTTATCTTTTTGGAAATACAATTTTTAATCAGTTATCCAAACATCTTTCACGTGTGTAATGAATGTCAAATTTTCATTAAACATTTTTTTTTTTTTTTTTACATTTCAAAGTTTTCCAGTAATGTTGGCCTCACTAGGTGGCTTGCCCGTGCTAAGGCCTTCATTTTAAAATATGAAAATATAATCTAAATACAATCTACAATATAAGATAAAATAATACATTTAATATATAATCTTGTGTGTTTGTGAGTGATGTGTGTTTATATTGGTTTTGTGTGTTACGTGTAGGTTTTATGTTTATTTTATGCTATGATATTTTGGTAATATTGTAACATTACAACCATATCACGAATTTCTCGGAAGACTTTTTAGTTGTGGCCGCAACTTTCTCCGCGGCTGAACGATTGCCTATATCTGAAGTCTTTGGAGACTGTTTCGAATTCAAATTTTACAAATTCAACCATATTTTCTCCAAGTACTTACCGCATACAGTGATATTTTAGTATTTTTGTACTGACATTACGAAATAGTTGCCGCGACTAAAGTCTCTCGATTGCGGGTTTTTATAGGGTTCCAAGATAACTCAACACAGTGACAATTCAACACACTTTTAAAAAGTGATATAAAGTCATTAGAAACGATGAAATTTTTTTTAACCTAACCTAACCTAACCTACTTAACCCAGTTAATAAAGTTTTTGTTTCATCACTTTCCATGACTTTTTAAAGATGTGATGAATTATCATTGTCACGATTTATCCGGTCACCGTTTATAGATGCTCGAGTTTTTGGTGCGCATTTATCACTAGTTATATCATGTGAAGGCGTTATTTTATTTACTTTTTGCTGTCAAGAGATTGTAATGGTGTAGAAGATGTAAAGTAGGAACATTCCAAGGTTTACATGTAATATTGAGATCTACAGGATCAATTATAGGGTACAAATACGGTAGAGCAAAGATCTCAATCTCATGATTGTGGGGTTAATTCTCTGTCAAGTAAGGAGGAAAATCAGAAATAATAAGAGTAAATACTTAATAGAAATTATATTGAAACCATCAAAAGTTACAACAAAGGAGTACAAATAATAACCATGTAACAATAGGAATAAAAGTAGGCACATACCAGATGGACTCCTGAACCAAACTAAACTAACTTTACGTGGTCGAGAAACGAAGGAATAACAACCGGTGGCGAACGAAAACTTGTCTCCGGTAACGGGGAACGGACCCGTGACGGAAGCCAGGAAATCCTTCTCTTAATGGAGACGGGAAGGCGCAAGTCCTTCAACGCGCGCCTGTAGGAGCATCAAGTCCGCAGCACGTGGCAAGCAACCAGACTCGTCTTAAGGAGCCAGGACATCCTTCTCTTAGTGGAAACGGGAGGACGCAACTCCTCCAACGTGCGCCTGCAGGATCATCAAGTCTGCAGCACGTGGCAACCAACCAGACTCGTCTTACAGACTTCGGGAACAGAAATCCGTTCCTTCGCGACGCGGGGATACTCAGCCATCAACTTCTAGCCACAGCTAGGACCAATCCATTTGCGGTTTCACAACCGAAACACGAGTACTACAAATATGACCACCGGCCAACACTGGATAAAAAGCGGGATTCCATAATCACTACTAAAATAATAACCAACACGAACTATTCGTGAAAGGTAAAACACCCCGCGCCCTTTTTAAAAGAAAAGCATGACTTCTTACAGCGCCCTTGAGGTGTTTTTGCACAAAAACGGCGCTGTACAAGTCATCCAAGTATTATTATTATTATTATTATTATTCTATTCACATGATTAACTCAGATTAAAACACCTTAAATGGCGAGTGACAAGATCCGCGAGCAGCTGCCCAAAAACTGATCGGGGAGGAAGTGACCAAAAACAAAACTGTCCTTCCTTCCTAAAAATATTGCCAAAGTTAAAAAAAACACCATAGACAAAATAAACCCAATTAAGCAAGAACTACACTTGTCACAAAATATTTATGTGACAAGATGCTTCTTTTTCTAGAGCCCTTCCCAATGCAAGGTTTGCTAATCTTTACTCTGCAGACAATATCCAAGCTTCTAACCAAATGCGTTAATTTATGGGAGATTTTCGGTGCAGGTTTTCTCCAAGAACGTAATATGTAACAGAAAGGAAAATACGAACGTTTCGTAATAAAGTGTTAAAATGCGACAACATCTAGACATGCATAATGTATATTTATTTTAATTGTTAGTGAGTTAATTATGTTGATCCGTTAAAATCATTAAGTTCAATCACATGGAATTACAAAAAATCGTTTATTTTAATGTAAATATTAATTTGATCAGATTTTCAGAGATATATATTACGTTTAACTGTCTTGTATCCAGGTATACTAAATCGTATCTCTATCGATGTTGGTTAACGTAAGCACCTATAGATGATACATATAGATCTATGGTGCTTGTGATGGCCATCTTACACGCATTTATTGGAATTTAAACGGTTCTCTTCTGTTATATCATATTTGTTCTAAAGATAATTTCTAACTATTGCAGCCTTTCAGTGTATTTGTTTAATATTTAGTTGCCTAATAAAACGTCATTAATCACCATAGTTATTTCATCTCCATTTCCCCCCGGCGCGATGGGTCCCGTGCGGCTTGCGGCGCGGCAGCGGCGGCCATTGTATGGTAATGCGGACCGCATTCCGCGGGTGATCCCTCCGCAGACACTGCCGCCGTCTATCGGACGCATAGCGTATTGGCCGCCGCTGCCCGGTAGGCGACGGATAGAGAATGCAGTGTGAACGGGCGCTTACTGCGTTCGTTTTTTTTTTGTTAAATTTTGTAAAATAATTGACCCAATCTTTATGTGCTTTATCAACGACATGTACTTGAATGAATCTTATTTGGGAAGCGGCTATGAGTGCCGCCGCCCCAGGAACCTTTTATTGGATAACCGACATCTCTGCCATAGGTCCCCTTAAGTGGTTTATATCTGCCAACTCCGTGTGGCAGGCCGGACTTGGAGAGACAGTTTGAAGGAGTTATTTTAACATCTCCAACAGGATTCTCACGACCCATTGCTTTGCACCGCAGTAGAAGGGATGCATTTAAACGTCCGTCACTCCTGGACTTACTGATCACAATTCCTACCCACCCCTAATAATTTTTTTCCTTCCCAGACATACATTTTTTTCCTTCCTTCCTTTCCTTAAAAAAACCCTCACAGCATCCCCAAAGATGACATAGGCCCTGAGGGAAATTTTTGAAAAAAACTCTCGAAAAGGTGAGCACTGGTGTAAGCGTTGGAATTTCCACATTTTTGTTTGTCTGGAATTTTTAATTCAGTCCAACTATTTTCAGCTTACAATGACATTATGAGCCTTAAAATAACCACTAATTTTCTCAATAGACCCTAGCAAAGCCGGGCAGTTAAATTATAATAATTATTGAAATACGGTCTATTAGAGGTATTAATATCATCTATAGAACGAAATACTCTTGGTATCGCCCTGGAGAGACCACGAAACAATATCGAAATATTGATTAATAAGCCACCAAACTCTAGCAACTTCAATTTTATCTAAACCTATTTTTTATTCGACGTTCAACGCGTAGTCACAGAAACATCAAACAGTAATGAAATTATCATTCATAGCTATTAAGCTTCACAGACACTTAAGCGTATTTTAAAATTATGTTACCATGATAAGAATAAAAAAATCACTTTCCCCTATTTAAATTGACAACATTCAATAATTAATGATTAGTTAAAGAAGCCGCCTGATGGGTCGTTAATCATTGTCTTTCACTCACCAATTATTAAATTACTTCTGATAGAAGTCAAAGTTAATTAAGACAACTAAGTCTCTAATATTATATATCTATTATAAATCATTTAAATCAAAGAGACCACAGAACGTTGTTATAACTAGATGTCCTTCTATCAATCGTGTCAAATATCAAACTCCTTTTTGAAGACACCTTCTTCTTCGTCTTTCATATGGTGGGGGTCAGAGGAGAATATTTAGGTAAGTGAGCCAGTCTAGGGCCTCAAGCTTCACCCTGGGAATGAATACAGCGGGCAATCGTTGCCCACGTGTTCGGTGGTCTGCACCGCTCCGCATTCACACATCGCCGCTTCTTTAAGTAGGAGTATCTTATCCTATTGATGGTGAACAAGAGTTTAAATGTCACCACCCATCATGTTGACCACCCTCTCAGTGGGATAGTGTTCGAGATTTCTCACGTCGTCGGCCGATTGCTACTCAAGTTTCCCCCTATCTTCTGGAGTGAGAAGAAATCGTAGGAGCCTCTCCCTTTCTATCCAAAAGGGTTTTTGGTACTTCAAGCGGCATGCAGCTTTCGCGTTTTGAAAAAATAATTTACTCTCGTAAGGCGAAGAGGAATCTATTGCTTTCTTTGGAAAATTAAAAAAAAAACTTTGTTCAATTTTCAATAATATTTTATCGTATTAAACTCTCAATAAGGTGTACATTGATAATTCTCACGCTCCAGGGTGTCAACACAATCTCCTTTCGAGCCAGTTGTTTCAAAGAACTTGAAAAATTCAAAAAGATATGTAAGTGTTCTATTCAAGTTCTGCTAATATTTTTAAATTCTGTGAAATAACTGGTCCGTAATAAAACAATAACAGAACTTAATTTGCTCGTGGGGAGAGAAAATGACTTTGACAATTTTGTTGATTTTCATTATTGAAATTGATGATATAATATATGTAATTTGATCATTGGTTGTGCAGAGAAGAACATTATAATTTAAGAAATTCACGTAAAATAATGCAATTTTGATTAATTCACAAAATATTTTTATTTATGCACCCAGTTTCACTTTATAAGAGGTTTTTTTTTTTTTCTGGCTTTATAAGCCAGAATTTTTTTCAGGTAGGCATATTGTTTTATCAGGAAGTTATAAGCAAGATGCATCAAGGTAATTTAGGCATAAAAGTTATCAATTACTTTTTTTAGTGGTGCGTACAAAGTGTTGTTTTTTTTCTAGCAAAATGTCAATCTAAGCAATGAGTACTTTCTACAAAAAAAATATTTAGTTATAATGTTTATTATTTAAAAAATATACATTCAGTCACTTGGAACGCTTCTAAATTCTAAACGCCAAATAATTCAGGTGATGTGTGTAGTACCCATCCCTTCTTTAAGCCGTACATTCTATGATCAAGCCAAATCATTAAATTTCAAAACGTAGCAATTATACAAAAATTTTGCATCGACAAGTCGGTGAATAAAAAGGGGAAATCAAATATCTATATTTATGGGTTCCTCGGATGACTTACGTAGCTCCCGAGGACCTAAGCCTTACAAATGACAACACGAAAATATTAGCCGATAAAAAACGATGATTGCGAAAACAATGACAAACCCACGACGAATACTGGAGCTGTCGGCAGTCCTACGCACTGATGGCCAAATATGCCTCACCAGGAGGAACGAACTGGGGATTTTATTTGTAGAAAATACATAATAAAAAACCGTATTTAGTTGTCATTTACGAAAGCAGTAAAGTTCGTCTGTGTAGTTAATTGGTATTGACATTGACAATGGGTTTTTAGCATCAATAAAATAACCCTCATTTCTTAGACACTGTAATGAGAAAACTAACTATTACAAAACATTGTTAATTTATGAAAAATCTCTTCAAATTATTCAAAATCCGTTTAAAAACGGGATTTAAACTTAACAAATGAAGTGATAGGTTTCCTAATAAATTTTTAGTAAATATGAAAGTATTATTATACATATTTCCGCATTTCCTTATTGTATATTATCATGACAAGTACAGGTGCATAAATACGTATTTCGATATGTTAGGTATTTACTAAAAGTTTACCTGGATTACCAATAATTTGACGATTTTTGAAGTGAAACTTCTTTAGGCGCGTAATGGATTTTCGGGGACGGAGTAAAACCGAGTCAGGATCGACACGAAAATGCGGGTACCCCCACCACCGCTCACCGTTCACCGTTCACTGTTTTCAGTAAAAGCAACAAATCATTAGCATGCGCATAAAAGTTTTTATGTGTTTTATTTAAGTACTTTTTTACTCGGTAGTATAATTTTGTTTGGCGCATGCCTTAGCTGTGGTACAGACGTGTACATTGCTTTCCTGTACCGTCCGTCCGCCGTTCAGTCTGGTTTAGTCGTCCGTCGAGAGCGCTCGCGTCGCGCGCTTTGCCGTTCCATTCGTATTCCAGTATATAAATATTGTTGAAGTGAAACTTCTTTAGGCGCGTAATGGATTTTCGGGGACGGAGTAAAAAACTTTAATTAAAAAAATGATATGATAAAATAGAGATGATGAAATGAAAATAGAGAGAGAGGAATACTAGAAGTTTCACTTCTGTCTTGCGTAGGCTTGACACACCCACTTTTTTAATAAATTAGCTATACTCATTTTTTTCTGTGTGAGAACTGGAATTGGTCCTTATTATTATGTCATTTTTTAAATAAATCAAAACAGAGAACCAATAATACCTCATAATTATAAGCGATAATACGTTGCCTGAAATATGAATACAAATTGAACCCGCGGGTTGGAAATAAGCCGATGTAGCTCAGTGGTTCAGAGCACCTGACCAGACATCAGAAGGTACGGGTTCAATTACCGTTGGCGGCATTTATTTTTACTCGCGAGATATTTTCAATTTGTATAGATATGTCAGGCGACTAATTATTGCTTATAATTATTTGTTATCCTTTGTGCTATGCATAAAACCTTGTCTTGTAAACATTAGTTTATAATCAAAAATAATTGTTACACCTATTGATATATTTCCACCCATCTTGCAGATTCACTGATAGGTGTATGTTATTTATTTCGTATTTAGATTATTTGTTTCTGGCCGTATTTTACTCAAATTTGTTTGCCTTTATTACATTCAGATCAGATATGTTTGGTTTGTATTTTAACTGTGCAAAATGTTCTCTTTCTAACTAAACTTTAATGGTTTATGCCATTTAAGTATTGGAATGCCAATGTTTCTTTTACAAAACCTCTTTTACTGAAAATGTCAGCTATTTTGTCCTACTCATCGGACCCTGCTAATCTTGGTATAAATATCCCTGATGAGGTGAATCAGATATTATATGGTCAGAATACCTTTAGAACATTTATATAGGTTTACATGCGAATTTATAGAAGAAAGGTTAGTAGCTGTGTGCATAAATGCGTTTGTTTTCCACCCAAGCATCGTGGGTTAAATTTCTCTGCTAAAAAACTCATACATGGTTGCATTGGAAATATATTCCGCTCTTAATGACGAGTAAGACTTTTTAAAATTCTGTCAGGTTATTTGTAATCCCAGAATATTTGTAGTTATTTAAAAATCTTCAATAATGGGTCACATACTAGAAAAGGAACGGGTTAGAAAATATTTCCCTTGTAAAAGTTGCTTTAAGATTTTAGTAAAAAAACATTGATGTGACATGGTTCTCCACAACTGGCGTATCAGACGCCGCATCCGCGATGCACAAATCAAATACGCTAGCGACAAACTGGCGGCGCAACCTTAATACGTATCTTCAATCTGCGTCACAAAAAACCCGAGAAAACGAACGCAAAGGAAGGTTATACTATTTTTATTATTTTCGTTTCAATTGTATCGTACCTACATTCATACGGGTTCCTGAATTCATACGCAATACTTCAAAAGCATTTCTAGATTTTCTGGCTTTTGTTTTCAAAATATTCACATATTTTTGTTAAATTTATGTAGTGGAATGTTTCAATTTGTAGTACCTTTGTGTTATAATACTTGTGGTACTTCTTCTTTAGAGACTTGTGTATGATCTCTAGTATTATAAATGATGGGTAGACTGATAGGAACAGAGTGTAGGTATACTATTCAAACTGTTTATTGTTGCACTATTGGACACGTTACTTGAAGGAAGGCTGCTAGTAAAAAGATGCAATTAGGAAGCAGATATATCCATTTATTCCTCTGCATAATCATGTTATCTCTTTCATACACGAATGTCTCTTTATACGTTTAAACATACGTTCATTACAATTGATTTTACAAGGATTTTTTTCATATTAACCCTACGGAGGAGGCCTTGAGGAAAATAATTTTCCTCAAGGCCTATGTCATCTTTCGGAATGCTGTGTGGAGGGTCTTTATAATGAGAAAAAGGAGAGGAAAATATGGGAAGGAAAAAGGCAAGGGTAGGAATCTAGGGATCAGTGTGTCCAGGAGTGACGTATAAATATAACCACACACTGCGGTGCAAGGCGATGGGTTGAGAGACCAATTGGAGAGGTCAAAGGGTCTTTCCAAACCGGGTTTAAATCTCCAGGGTTAAATCTTCCACACAGGAAAAACTAAACCCTTCCACACACTTTTCCACAAATGATCATCTAGTCAATCCACATTATGCAAGTGCATTATATAAGCATAATAAATACAAAACAATACAAGAACAACACGTCAACTCACCAGAGATCAAATGGGAAAATAATTCTCTAATTCGCTCGGTAGAACTTCTAACTGGACCTATAAATCCTACTGATCCCTCAATATAAATATTTAAAAAATCTTTCGTAATCCTACATGTATTTAATATGGCGGATTCTTGCATTTTTTATAAATAAATTCTTTAATAGATCTACTCGTAATACGCCTAAATTTTGAATAAGAGAAGCGCCCTAGAGGTGATTTTTCACAAAAACTACAAATTATCCAATTATTATTATTATTATTAGGTATAATGCCAGTAGCTGAAATAACAAATGGTAATATTTTTATCGTCTGAGAATGCCAAATTATTTTTATAAAATTTCCAAAATTTATGTATTTTCTTATTTTTTTTAATACTACGGGAATTTTGAATAGCGACATCAATAATAAAAGTTATTTTTTTAATTTTGTCATGTAAAACTATATCGGGTCTATTATGACTAATCGTTCGGTCTGTTAGTATAGTTTTATCATAATATAATTTATAAAACACATTTTCTAAAAATGAATATGGTTCATATTCATAATATGGTACTTTATTACGGCAGTCAATCAAGTTATGTTTTATTACCAAATTTTGCTAATTAAAATTATTAACATTAAAAATAATATATAATTTAATTAATTTTTTAGAAGTTGCTTAGCAACGCTAGTTAAAGCATATGCTTTGCATTTGCTCTCTGATTATTTTTTGTAATATCATATAAAAAAGAATTAGCTTTGTTCCCAAAACATAAAAATATTTAAAGAAAAGTATATCAGATAACGCAATAAATAAACTGCCAGTAAGCCATAGGATATTTAGGTAAATAAATAGGATTTAAAAAAAAAATTATTTGAGGACCCCAGTAACCAAGGTAAACAACAATATTTGACATTCATTTGGAAAAAAAAAAAAAAAAAACATTTTAAAGGTATATTTATATGTTGACGTTTTTCTGGACCATAATATATCATAGATTTGTAATGTTGAAAGGTAGTTGGATTGGAAATTATAGATTTGTTATGTCGAAAGGTAGTTTGATTAGAATATTTAATTTGGTCACATTGAAAATTATTTGTTGATTTGGTTACTGGAATGTAGCAGTAACGATAAAATCATCTCTTAGTTGTTTTGCAAAATGACTACAATGTCATTTGCAACCAACGTAGATGAACAGGGGATTATTATGTCATCTATACAGATGAACATGGATAGTCTAAGACCCCAAAAAACAACAGCAGGTATTCCTAGACAACGTATGAAATGGACGAACGATGTCAATATGTTCATTGTTCGTTCATATTTTTATGTAACCAAACTAGAAACAGATATGTTGTTATATAGGAAAAAATTACATTCACTTTTCTCACAAAATTATCCGATTGCCCAAGTAAACGAACAAAGATTAGCAGACCAAAAGCGAGCAATTTTCAAAAATAATTTAATTCCTGTAGTCACATTAGAACATATTAAAAGAGAAGTAGCAGATAGATTGCAAATGGGAAATAATTTAGAACAAATTAACACAAGTAATGTCATATCAGATACATTGAATGTAGATAGTTTGGATAATATTCTAGTCGAAATGTCCAATGATATTACAGTAGATTCAAATAACTTAGACGTTATTTATAATCTTAGGGAAATCAACATTGCAAATTTAAACTTTATTGATGATAATGTAATAGAATTAGCTAATTTACTTCATAATAATATAAACAGATATATAGATGTAGAACCAACAGTTAGACCAAAATTACCAAAATTGCATACGTCAAAGAAATTATCTAAATTAATTTTTGAATTAAATAACATAATTTTACCAAAAATCATTTTTGACGAAATAAGTTTTTTAGATCTTCATACAAAAGTATATGCTACTGCTATTACTGTTTGTAATAAGTTAGGAATCAAATTATCATCCTCTGATGATAGATCATATAGTTATAGTAAACCAGAATGGCAGATCAGATTAGAAAATGATGTAGTATTTTTAAGAAGTAACATAGCTAGAGTAATAGAATATAAAAATGGGAATAGAAGTAGGAAAATTTTGAGACATGTAGATGAAATTAGGAGAAAATTTGGTTATAACATAGATAGTCATAATAATGAAAATATAATCAATGATTTATTGGATTTATTAAAACAAAAATTAGGCGTAAAAGCTAGTAGATTAAAAAGATATAATTATACGTATAATAAAAAAAATAATAAAAGATTATTCCATAAAAATGAAAAAATATTTTATTCCAAACTTGACGATAAACAAAATATTATTTCGAATAATAATATTCCGTTGCCATCTGAATCAGATATGCGCGATTTTTGGACTAAAGATTTGGAGTAAAGATATAAAACATAACGAGTCAAGTCCCTGGATAGAAAATGAAGAACTCAATTTTTCAGGCATTGAACAAATGAGTTTTTCTAATATATCGGTTGAATTGTTAACCGAAATTATTAAAAATACTCATAATTGGAAAGTCACGGGTTGCGATTGGATACATAATTTTTGGTACAAACGTCTAACTACTTTACATCCTCTTTTGGCAAAAAATCTTTCAAAATTTGTCAGTCAACCACAAAATTTTCCAAATTTTCTAACTAAGGGCATTACTTATATGTTGCCCAAAAGCGAAAATATTAATAATCCCTCTCAGTACAGACCCATTACATGTTTACCGACAATATACAAAATATTAACCTCTTGCTTGACAGATTTAATATATACTCATTTAGATGAAAAAAATATTTTATCTGAACAACAAAAAGGTTGTCGAAGAAAACATATGGGATGTAAAGAACAATTAGTTATTGATTCTGTAATTCTAAAACAGATTCAAACTCGAAAACGTAATTTACATACTTGCTATATAGACTACCAAAAGGCTTTCGATAGTGTCCCGCACTCGTGGCTGATCAAAGTATTAAATATATATAAAATTAACCCCATTATTATTAGCTTTTTGGAAAATATTATGTCCTTTTGGAATACCAATTTACTTATCAATTTAAAAGGTAAGAAAATAGTAATACCGGGCATTTCAATTAAAAGAGGAATTTTTCAAGGATACTCATTGAGTCCTCTTTGGTTTTGCTTAGCATTGAATCCTCTATCTAAAATGTTAATTAAAAGCAAGTTTGGAATAAAAGTTAAGGGTAATACAAGGGAGAGTAGTACAATTTCGCATTTATTATATATGGATGACATAAAATTATTTTCGAATTCTGAACAAAATTTAGAGAAAATGATCGAGGTAGTTAAAAACTTTTCAGATGATATCAAAATGACTTTTGGTTTAGATAAATGTAGAACGATCCATATAGAGAAAGGCAAAATTGTAGATGGGGACGAGAGTATATTTAGAAATTTCCAAATTACTAGTATGAAAAGGGATGAGGTTTATAAGTATTTAGGATACCCACAATCAAATAGATTAGACCATAGTAGTATTAAAAATGATATTAGGATTAAATTTCAAACTAGGATCAGGAAAATTTTAAAATGCAATCTATCTGCTAAAAATTTAGTAAAAGCAATAAATACTTGGGCAATACCTCTATTAACGTACTCATTTGGCATAATTAAATGGTCTAATACAGATTTAGATAACTTAGAAAGATTAATTAGAACTACGCTAACAAAGTTTAATTGCCATCATCCAAATTCAGCTATAGAACGAGTTAATTTACCTAGAAATTTAGGAGGTAGAGGTATAGTCAAAATAACTTCTTTGAAACATAATCAGGTAGAAATGCTAAGAACTTTTTTCCATAGGAAAGCTCATAGCCCAGAAATGCACAAAATAATTTGCAAGGCAGATATAAATATTACACCTTTAAATTTATACGATGAGAATGCCAACATTTTTATAAATCCCAACCAGGAATTATTAGATTCCTGGTCAAATAAAATTTTACACGCAAAACACTTTTCAATTATCTCAACCAAACGTATGTTGACAAAATTTCGTCAAACAAATGGTTGAGTATTGGAGAGTTGAGCGCAGAAATAGAAGGATTTATGCTTGCCATTCAGGATAGAGTCATTAATACTAAACATTATAGAAAGCATATAATCAAAGATACAAATCAAATTGATGATTTGTGTAGAAAATGTTTGGCTTTTCCGGAAACTATATAACATATTATATCGGGATGTTCTATATTAGCACCGTCCGAGTATACATTTAGGCACAATCAAGTTTTAAAAATAATTCACCAAAATTTGGTAATTAAACATAACTTGATTGACTGCCGTAATGTAGTACCATATTATGAATACGAACCAAATTCATTTTTAGAAAACGAATTTTATAAAATATATTATGATAAAACTATACTAACAGACCGAGCGATTAGTCATAATAGACCCGATATAGTTTTACATGACAAAATTAAAAAAATAACTTATATCATTGATGTCGCTATACCAAATTCCTGTAATATTCAAAAAAACTGTTAACGAAAAAATAAGAAAATACACATATTTAGGAAATGAAATAAAAAGAATTTGGCATTCTCAGACTATAAAAATATTACCATTCGTTATTTCGGCTACTGGCATTATACCTAGCTCTCTAATTAAAAATTTAGGCGTATTAGATATATCAAAAAATTTATATATAAAGATGCAAAAGTCGGTCATTTTGAATACATGTAGGATAACAAAAGATTTTTTAAATATTTATGTTGAGGGATCAGTAGGATTTATAGGCCCTGTTAGAAGTTCTACCGAGCCGAACCCTCTGATATGAAAATATCTGGAGTCGGTGAATTATTTTCCCATTTGATCTCTGGTGAGTTGACGTGTTGTTCTTGTATTGTTTTGTATTTATTTTGCTTATACAATGCACTTACATAATGTTGATTGACTAGATGATCATTTGTGGAAAAGTGAGTGGAAGGGTTAAGTTTTTCCTTTGGGGAAGATTTAACCCGGACAACTAAATCGGAAGTTTGAAAAAAAAAAAGTAATTATATAAAATCATAAAAAATTATAATTAAAAATTGTCGGGATTTATTCATTTAAAAAAATTATAAATTTATTAATATTGAATAAATGGCATAAAAAGTGAAGTCACAGTTTTCTTACTTAATCTCACTAAATAAATATATTATACAAATATCCAATTCTGTAAAAAGCATATGAGTTTTGAGTCAAAATGTTTCTATAAGTTTATTTGTTAACATTTTCATTTTAATTTTTATAAATATCTTTGTTTATTTTTGTTATTTGTTTTTGGGGTGTTATGCCGTGTTGCGCTAACTCCTTCTATAGCCAACGTTTCGGACAACGTTACAGTATCCATCATCAGGTCAGATGTGCCCTGCCTGATCTGCCCTGATGATGGACACTGAAAGAAGGAGTTAGCCCAACACGGCCGGCATAACACCCCAAAAACAAATAACAAAAATACTTTTGGCCGTGCAAATCTTAAATCATATTTATCTTTGCTTACTTTATAAATAAACATCTGAAAGATTATTTTATCTCTATTCTAAAATAGTATTAGTTTTTACGACAACCTTAAAATAAATTATCCAATTATTATTATTAAGAAGCTTAATATAGCTTTTAAAACGCCTCTAATTTTGAAATTCCGCAGTCGTTGGGACTTGAAGGTAAAAATATTTAAAATCCTGAAGGATTAAATGTGATGAGGTTCTAGTAAAGAAGAAGTTAGGTTGATGTAAATAATTACAAGTCTTAAGTATTTCTAGCATAAATTCCCTGCGTCTACTTGTTTGATTTTCTCGATTTATAACTCTTACAAAGCAGTAGATCAGTTTTTACGAAGTTTCAGTAGAAGTGGTTGAAAGTAGTCAATTTTCGCTGTATTTAAAAAAAATGATTAATTGGATTTTTTTAACGCGTCATGTCTTTGCAGGTAACATTGATTACTTGGATTTCATGATATTATTTATTTCCCACTCAGATCTAGAACTGTAAAATTCGCGTTTGCGATTAAGCGAATTTAGCCTTTTATATGTAAAAAAGCCAATTTTCATACATTAACGCGATTTTCCATAAATGGAATGCAACAGTTTAAAGTCAAAAACGCTTCTTTTTATTTGCAAAATCCCAAAAAGTTGATATTTGATCCCTATTATTGTAAAATACCACCGCTTTTTTCTGCTGATAAATAATATCTGAAAATTAAGCAAGTTTCTTCGAAAAATAACACGAAATTTACAGGCCCTACTTTTTAATCATCAAAATAGATTTATTTATTATATCGTCGGAATGACTCGTAACTATTTAAAAATTCTATACAACACGGAACAGACACATAAGCAACGGGATCTTTTTAAAAACTATTCGATAATTTCTCCGAACACACGCGAGAACTGGCAACCCTATGCAGGGAGGAGAATCGTTTGGTTAATTTTACGTCATGTTATTCGCATGTCCAACAGTATGGATGCTATCTTTTCAATGGCTACACTATTCGGTTGCTCCTCGGCGCCCTTTATTCTTGGGCGGATTTATAGGGACTTGCGGAGAATGAACTTACAAGAGAATGTTACCCGTACCACTGTTACGTAGAGCTAATAATATTTTACAGTAGTGCACAGACCCTTGTAAAGTAGGTACCTTTAGATATCTTCTACATAGTTTATACGCATCTATTTATGATAATGATTATTAGTACGCTGCAGTATCCAAAAGGTGATAAAGCATAGTATTTATTATCAGTATCGCCCTAGTGAAAGATCAGCATTCAGAATCGAAATCTTGCTTGTAATGACTTTAGCCATGTTTGGTTACCAGATAATCGGTCATAAGTAGGCATGAGGCGTTAGTATGAATCTGGGAGTCAATATGTCCAGGAGTTACGTACTTATGCATCCATCCCTCGCACTGCGGTACAAGGCGATAGGTCGAGAGAGTCCAGCTGGATAGGTCAAAGGCCTCTCCAACCAGTCTCGAACCGATTCGGCCCGTCACGCAGTAAGTGGCATACAGACGCATCCACCGTCAGACCTAGACAAACCTCACCCCATGAACCCGGGCACCCCTGCTATGTCACCAAACAAAACGAACCACTTGGGGTGACCTCTGACAGGGGTGTTGGTTATCCAATAAGTGGTTCCCGGGGTGGCGGTAACCACACCTACCTCCCAAATCGGATACAATATAAATATAATACCTACATACTATGGCGAATTGTCCATTTTTTCATACAGTTTTATGAATAAAATTTATTTGATTTATATCTACAACCTCTCTCCATGGCCATAAATGTTGTGCTTTGTAAATTTTTCGTTTTATATAATCTTTTGTTTTGTAAAAATTTTTGAATTCGTATTCCTTTCTTACAAATTTAATTTACTTATTCCTTATAATGCTGTCTCAGTAGAGGTAAGGTTACAAGGAGGAAATCCATAATTGGTTTTATTTTAGCTATACAGGGTGTCCGGTGGTAAAGTGCAGTAACTTCGGGAGGTGATTCTACGTGATCGTAGGAGTAAAAAAGATAAATAACTTTTTCTGAAATTCCAACTTTTAGATGTACTTTTAAGCTAATAACGAAAAATTTCTCCGACGTGCCTAGACGGCATTATTTATTTCGTCGTTGCCAAATCTACATCCCGCGCCCCCTCGGTAACTAATCCCCGCTACCCCCGGCACCCGAATTCAGTCGGTCAGCTGGTAAACTGTCCCCCGCACCCCCTCCTGCACCCCCCGCTATTAGTAAATCGTGCTTTGAATGCAATCTGTCACAAAATTTGACGGGCGGAGTAAACAACTTTGAAAATTTAATTTATCTAAGAATTTTTGAATTCGTTCACTAGATTTATTGTTTGTTCTCTGCGAACTTTTCATTTGGTTTGAATTTTTGACAGATGTGAAGAGAACCCCGTACAATTTAGATGTCGGTACGTGTTTTAGAGGTATAATGGTTATGGTGCTGATTTTATCAAAATCAAATTTTATAATATTCTTATTATTATTATAATTTACAAGTACAAGTATATTACATTGGATTTATTAATATAGACGTTGTACATTATAATGATTTATGATCAATAAGATGGATCAAGGAAAAAAATATTTATGAGATGTAATATTTTTGGTATGCCTCGTTATTCTGCTGTGTCATTCGTGTGGAAAACGTTCTTTTTTTTAAAATGATTTTCGGCTATGTAATCATTGTTTTTTCTCACCTATAAAATTATGTCCCGTCTTTCCGGTTTATAAAAAAAGGTCTGATTTTTCGGATTGAAATTTTCAAAAAATCCCCAGGGTTTCAAAAATACGATTAAAAAAATAATAATAATACAGAATGTCTTAGAATATTTTCCTTAACCGGAAAAAAAATTAAAAAATATGATGCAAGTGGCCTATTAGTAAAAAGCGATGAAATTAGTTAAGTGTTCAATGAGTTATTAATATTTTTTTATAGTAAAAAGTGTAACGCGATTTTAGTGCAGTTCTCTTTTTGAATTTGGTAAAATATCAAAACATACGGCGAACTCTGTGTTGTTATTGTTTACAATTCACATGCGGTTTCCATGGATACGCGCCACTCACAAATATGCAACGTTGCCACGTTCACACTTGCGAATTTATCGGGTAAGTTTGCACCTACACTATGGCTTTTTAGCAGGTATGTCTTTTTGTATGAAAAATAAAAAATTGGAATTTCGGAAAAAGTTATTTATCTTTTTTACTCCTACGATCATGTAGAATCCCCCCACGAAGTTACTGCACTTTACCCCCGGACACCCTGTATAATACTTATGGTCAAACTGAAATAAATGTAAGCTGTCGATTTCCCGAAAATTAATAGATAAATAAATAAAATGTTCCTTGGCAAATGTAGGTCCATGTAAAAGAGGCTGAACGCTTCCAGTCTTACAAGTTACATGCGACAGCTCGTTACGTTTCTGTCTACTGACAGAATGCAGAAAAATTGGCTTTGCTTTTGTGCTTTAAATACGTTATATTCGTGTTTTAATGCTACCCCATTGTAATACAATATAATGTAACAAGCGCGCGGGCATCGGGGTCTTTGTATTGTGGGTGCATAAAGCTCCCACGAAGGCAGTATTGGCGGAAATGCCTTACAAGTTGCAGGGTTAGTAGCGATAACATTGTACAACAAAACTAATTTAGTTGGTTTAAGGACTATGATTAGGCTTTACGGTTTTGTTATTGTGCCAAAAAAAGAAGATCTGGTGAGTTTAATTAGTAATTAGTAGGCTTTAAATCTTTTCACCTCACAACCCTTCGGACAGGATATCTGGGGTTAACGTGTGCTAACTTTGGGGGGTGATTTTACACGACGATAAAAGGAAATAAGATTCATTTCGAAATTTCATTGATTTTTTCCGAAACAAAAATATTTTTAAAATGAAATAAAATACTTTTTGTTTTAAAACCACGAGTTTTTAATAATTTTTTGAACCGACCGGTTTCGCTTTACTCAAGCATCTTCAGGGTACAAATTATTACTACTAGTAATTTCATTTTAAATATGTCAAACCACAAAGTGATTGCTTTCTACAATAATTAAAATATTTTTCCATGGATGAATATATATTTTTTTACCGGAAAACTACATTAAGACGCTGGAATTTGTAGTTAATTTTTTTAAAATTTCTATCTAAAGTTTTTTCGTTTTTACTTGCACAATCATGTAGAATCACCTCCCGAAGTTGTGCACTTTACCTCTGAACACCCCGTATAACAAGAATCAGTTTATTCAATCTATTCATTGTTTTTAAACAATATTTTGGTTTTTTTAGTTAAAGTTTCTCGACTTATTTTTAAATTTATTTGTATCTATTAGAAAAAAAAAACAAGAGACGTGTTGACAGTCAAGATCGGAAATCTATGAGTGATTTTCACATACGTTTATTGTGTTTATTGTGCGAGTTCATTGACCAGAAATACATTCTCTTACAGTCACAACCGAAATTAGGTTTGGTGATGTTAGAAATTGCGATGTATTTTTAAAAATGGTGACAACCCTTAACATTAACACCCGCGTCGCATTTTATCATACAATCTGATGGCGTATCGGCCTATCACTGCTCTCAATAGCCGCCCGAACGTCTCTGGACAGCTACCTGCCTGCTAACAAGCCGCGGGGATTTACACCTGTTAAGCTGTTACCAGTTAGCTGTTGGCTGTTACCAGTTAGCGCTGGCCTGGTTGTTAGGTTGCAGGCGGGACCGGGGAGGAGACAGAGGGTTGAACGGTAGACACGTCCTGTGGACAGGTACATAGGCAAGGGCTGACAGGCGGCCGAGGTGTTCACACCCCGAAGCGGAGGTGTCAATGAGTACAGTGCTTCCAATGTTTTATAATGATTAATTATTATAATTTCCTTTCTGAAAAAAAACTAGATGTTGTAAAGTTCTACTTACAAACAACACCAAATTTCTCTTCAAAATAATAAATAAGCATGTAGAATCTTTACTCTTGGCCACAATTAAAATCAATATAAACATTCACCGTCTAGGTACTAAAAACAACTTAACCTTCTTTCAAACTCTTGTGAGAGTGTCTCGACTGCATAAAATTCACCGTAGTGGCAAGATAGACATATTATTCTAGTGATAGCCTCCAGAACTTCACTAAACTACTTCTACTTCACTACTTCTTCTCCATGATATATTGGTGTATAACCGTGTCATGGAGAACATGAAAAAATAAATAAATAAATTTCTCGCATGTCGCCACCCAGTTGGGCAATGTTGCGAGGCGGGTTATATTATTATTATTATGTTTTTTTCTGTTTCAAGTTTCGTTTAGATGTTTTAGTAATATCTTTTACTTCAATTAATTAATTTCTTCATAATAGTGGGTTTGGAAATCACTGGTTTCTCGATTATACAACGACTGCAGAGATTTGAATAGAAGTGATCAAGACAGATGGATGCTTACAAGCGTCTGGATGAGGTATCCTCAACTGCAGAAGCCTGCAGTGCCTTCTGTCGGGCAATAGGCGAACAAGATTCGATCATCAGAGACTTCAATACCATCAGGGATATTTCCTACTGTTTATTTTATTTTCTTTATATATTATATTCGTAATATATAATGTTATGTACAAAAGTTTTTTTCTACTAATTTAAATTGGATATATATTATTATGTATAATAAATGTATAGGTATAGGTAAAAAGGTATACAGATGAAAAAATGTTTAAGAAAAAGAGTCACAATAAGCACATAACTTTATACACTTTGTTCCACGCTCACACCGCGATTCTTTGGGGGAGGTTATTTAAGATAATCTAAGAAAATAAATCCTAGTAAAGTTTCTTAAACAAACATCTTTTTTTTTTTTTTTTTATTTCCTTTATTTTTTCCCAATTTATATATTTCACATTACAAGTTTTAATAATAGGAAAGGGAACCCACTAAGGCGCAGCCTGTGCGTGGGTAATATAAGTTAATACATTAGATTTTTGTACCTAAAAATATATAACAATAAAAATAAAATAAAAAACAGTAAGCATAATAAAGAAAAACTAAAGTCTAAAAGATTGTGCAAGAGGTGCATATTAAAAATAAATCAAAGTAAAAATAAAGATTCTAAGATAATATATATGAATTAAAAGAACACAAAATAAAATAATAATAACTATACAGAAACAAAATAGAAAAAAGTAAAAATTAAATGAATAATGCTTCAACATTTGCATTGTACAGCCACAACTTTAATTTTTTTTGGTATTGCGCTAGTTTAGTAGTTACTTGAATTTTTTTTGGTAGTAGATTAAAAGTGCGAGGTCCAATAAAGCTACTGTGAGTTTGCATTAGTTTGGTATTGGTTTGTGGGGTATAAAATACATGATTTCTTCTAAAGTTGATTTTGGGTTCATATTTTTGAAATTTATTTTGGTTTTTCATGACATATTTCAGGCTTTGAAGTAAAAATAGTTTACGGAGATTGAATAGTTGAGATTCCTTGTACAATTGATCAGTCGAAAATGTCCTCTTTTTATTATATATAACCTTGATAATATGATTTTGTACTATTTGTAGTGGTTTTATAAATGTATCTAGTGCGCCACCCCATCCTAATATACCGTACATAATTGAGGATTGCACTAGAGAAAAATAAATCATTTTCAATTTGTCAACATTGAGTACTTCCTTAAGTCTATAAAATATGTACGTCAGATATCTTAATTTAGAAACAGTGTTATTAATTTGTGGTTGCCAGTTTAAATTTGTGTCAATATATATACCCAAATATTTGATCTTTTCAATTTTTCCAATTTCAAAGCAAGAGGTGCATGTTACTTTATTACAGTTAGCATTATGTAGTCTAATTTTAAGGTTATTGGGAGGTTTGTTTTTACTGTTTTTATAAAAAGTTAGGTAAAATGTTTTATTATAGTTTAAGAAAAGTCTATTACAAGTTAGCCATGATAAGACATATGAAATACATTTTGTTGCATTTAAAAAAGTTTCAGGCCAGGATTTTCCATTTACTATTATTGCTGTATCATCAGCGTAAGATACAATTTTACCAGGGATTACAACATTACATAAATCATTAATATATATTAGAAACAGAATTGGGCCAAGCACAGTCCCCTGTGGTACTCCATTTTTTATCACTGTTTCTGTGCTATAAAAGTTCCCTATTTTTGTTTTTTGTAATCTGTCTTTGAGATAGTGAGTGAGAATTTTTGGTGCATCTTTTTTGAAACCTATTTGATTAATTTTGTTTATGAGTAGATTGTGATTTACAGTATCAAACGCTTTTCTTAAGTCTAAAAATATAGCTAGACTTTTTTTATTTTGATCAACAGATGTGTATAAATTTTTTGTCAGATCGAATATTGCATCTTCAGTGCTTAATTTACTTTTGAAGCCATATTGATTTTCGGACAGAATATTGTTTTGTTCCAGGTATAATCACAAAAAAAATGTACAGTGTAATCGTGGCTTTACTTTTGATGATTAATGCACATGTTCGAATAGCAAAATGGCCACCTCACATTGCAAATTTTAAACAGAACAGATGACCTAGTGGGAAGAAATAATAATTTGAATGGTGTGTTTATAGGAAAGCTTCATAAACTTGATAGAATATTTTCATAACTTTTTTATTTGGGGGCTAATGAAAAAAAAAATCACATTTTTGCATAGTTTTCATGTTTCACAGTTTCATGATATGAGCATGAAAAACTTTTCATATAAGTAAAAGTAAAATTAACAGTCTTCTTAAACGTTTAGAATTATGGTTGAATTACACAAGGAAAAATAGAATTATGATTGAATTGCACATGGATAAATATAATTATGGTTGATTTACACATGGATAAATACAATTAGTGTTGAATTACATATGGATAAATAGAATAATGGTTTATTTACACATGGATAAATAGAATTATGGTTTAATTACATATGGATAAATAGAATTATGGTTGAATTGCACGTGGATAAATAATCATATTTTTTTAAGTAGGTACAAGAAAAAAAATTATCTGAATAAGGTGTAGTTAAGGTTTACTAATATTAATTCATAAGATTCCTTGGCGGAAACAATATTAAAATAAGGATAAATTATTTAAAATAATTTTTTCAATTTACAAGTAGCCAAGATTCTAAACACTCATGGTATAAATATCATCACTGCATTCATAGCTTAAACTTTTAACAAAAACATTTCGAATAATTAGTATAGATAAATAATACACGTATAATTCAAACAATAAATTATATTTAAAAAAATATTATTTATTACCAACTAGATGACGTACTCGGGATTGGGGTTGAGTGAGGTTTTGAGGTTGTGATTCATTGATATAAAACTGGGTGCATTTTTGGTGGAAATAATATTATTTTAAATGATTATAAAAGATTTTACTTTACGTTAGTTCCACACAGGAAGACCTAGGGAAAATAATTCCCCTCAGGGCTTATGTCATCTTTGGGGATGCTGTATTGAGGGAAGGATGCTGTGTTGAAAGGGTGGGTAGGAATCTGTCGGTCAGTGAGTCCAGGAGTGACGAATCCATCATATGAACCCATCCCTCTCACTGCAGTGCAAGGCGGTGTTTCTAGAGAGAGTCCTGTTGGAGAGGTCACAAGGTATTCTTCATCCAGTCTTTCCCAATCCGGCCTGCCACGCAGTTGGTGGACGCAAGGACCAGGATAAACCTCACCTCATGAATCCGGGCACCCCTGCTAAGTCACAAATCGTAGCGAATCACTTGGGGCGACCGATGGATAAATGGTTCCTGGGGCAGTGGTACCGATACCTGCCTCCAAAATTACATTTAAGACAAAAAAATATTAAAAAGAATAGAGGCTAAAGAAGAAAAAAATGAAAATAGATTAAAACCTAAAGAGTTGATGTTTGATTACAAAACTTATTAGAAAATATATTACTAATAAAAACAAAGAAGGGATTAAACATAAAGATTGCTTGGTTGGTTACATTGCACGTTATAAACATATTTGGTAGAACAAAAAAACAAAATTTGTCCTACATACAGATATTGTAAAAAGAAGAATATTTAATATCAAAATTTGTAGTTCTGTTTTAAAATTAAAGCATAAAACCTAGCAAATCTTTTAAAAATACCCACAATCAGTCGTCATTGACTGGTATATTACATTTCCAAAACATTCGAACTTTTAGAATCCCAATATTTTGGGAAACATTGAATAAATTGAGAAAGGAATGCTTTAGGAATAAAAGTGGATGGAAGCAATTCTCCAAGCTTTTGAGAAAATGAAGCTCTTCTTTATGTTTGGTTTGAACGTGGCATTTATAGGTATATCTCTATATATTTCAGAATGTGTTGGTTCGTGAAAGAAGAGCCTATAATATGTTACGGGATGAGTGAATGTAAGGGAAATGTCAGAATTAAATGAAACCTCTGTATGTACGTAATAAAAATAAAGCAATAATATTGATAGAAAAATGACTTCACACAATGAAATTCTTTATAATTACATCAACTTTACTGTAAAAGGTAAAAATCAGTTCATTTCTCCACTATTCTCTCGTACGCCTGTCTTGTACAAGCGACATACTTTCTGTGTAACTCTGCGTATTATAAAACGACAATAATATTTGATTTGAGCTATTTTCTCTTACAGCATTATGCTCTATCTTGGCAAGACGGGTCCATTGGTAACCGGCGATAGCTGATAGCCATTTTAGTGTGAAAGTCTAAAGAGGTTTAGCATTCTAAGAAGTGTCTGGTTAAATGCCGGTGGTATATCAATCAATCGCCTTGTGATACAATTGGATCTTAATTGCAATTATATGCTAATGAGCTCGATTTGAATTGCGGATATATCCAGTTTCGTTAGCGACTAGTTTTATTTTGATTAATTGCCATGAATTATATAACACTGCATGTAATCATTTGGCATTTTAATTTTAGTTTTAATATGTTAACAGCCTCCTCTTTTGCTTCTGTTGGCTCGAGCCAGTTTAAAAAGGACGTTGATTTTGGGATTTGTTTCGGTAGAATGAGTACATTAATACTGATTCCTTTTAAAAAAAAAAACGTCAGAACTCTGATATATGTATACGTTTAGGCACCGAAGCGCTAGCCGAGAGACGAATTACGCAAAAGGGAACGAAGCAATCGCAAACGCTCACAACATCGCACAACAAAATCCCTGAAAGTTGTAATTTTTACTCAAATGTAAAAAGGCTTTATGATGTGATTTGTGCTAAATCAGTGTCAACTCTTTTAATATAGAGCTTAATTACTATTTTGGAACTTTTAAAAACGGTTACTGTCATTCATAATTTATAATGTAATTCTAGTACATAATTCCAATTTTGTAAAAGAAAATTAAAACAATTCTCAATTAAAATATTATATTTTGGATTATTATAACCTGTCCGAATTCGTTCCAACAAAAAGTTTTAATTTTAATAGTGACACTTAAAGCAAATCCGAATACATTAAGCTGGAGTTACAAAAACAACCAAAATTTGTATTTGTGATTAATATTACACTCTTGATTTAAGACAACGTCAGTCCCATCACATTATGTACTTACATGTACAATTATTTTCGAAATTAATATCTAATACAACAATCAATGGTCACTATTGATTGGAAACAAAATATGAATAAAATATGGTGGCAAATAACAATCCATTGCATCCAATAAAATGAATTTCTTATTTTGGCTCTTAAAAAGTGTCGCACCAATCTTTAAGCATCATTAATTTTTAGCACTGAAAAGTACCTATTTTAAAAGCAGTTACTGTTCACCTGAAGCAGTGATAGCCCTTACCTGAATCAAAATTCAAAAGCCATTTTTTTTCTTTTTGGATTCTAAGACGAAATACAATGAAATTCTGCCGATTCCTCTTGCCACCATTTGAATTAAGTATTCCGTGTTTCACACATTCTGCCTTAGTGTTGGCATTTTTTAGGACGCAAGGTGCCTCGTGTTTGTTGTAAAAGAAGTAAAGAAACAAAGCGATCGCAGAAAACATCTATTTGTTAACACGTAAGAGCTATGCAATACTTTAGCGGCATTTTTCTTCGTGGTGTTGTATTTTCCAAAGAATTTTTGCAGTCATCCTGCCAAACTGATCTCTGTCCTCTGCTAAAGGGGACAAGTTGTCCATACCCTGAACACCTGTTTAAGTTTATACAAAATATTTTTATACGGATGTACTTAGATAAATTTATAAAAAAATTACGGGGAAGTTGAGAAACCAATCCATCCAAAACCTAACCTGTAATTTTCTTAAACTTTTTCAGATCATAATTTTTTTTATAGAGTTTATTAATAATTATCTTATTAACATGTCGATTATCTTAATTTTTCACATAATATAAATAGGTAGTGTTTTGGCTAAATATTAAACTTCTTTGACAATCGCAAAATCACTTAGTGGCGACATGTTAACTCAATGAAAATAAATAATTTTGTAGACACCACAATTTAATCAAAATTGTCATTTTTCGAAATCAATGGTTAGGATAAACACCAAACTAAACATATTTAAGAATTCACAAACAAGTATAGTCAAATAAGTATCTATTGACACAAATATTTCAATTAGCTGTGATTAATAAATTATTACAAAAAAATATATGTATATACATAAATTTTCAATCACATTGTTTCGTCATTTCTATTTAATGCAATAAAATTGGTATGAATAGATGATTTTGTGCCCATAATTTCGTCAATAAAATGCATCAAAGTGTTCACGAATTGATGGGTCGCGTTGTTTACACAAATTAAGGACACCATCCACCCAAAGTTTCGTCAATTCTAATCAATATAATTGGTGTGAAAAATTCATCTTGTGGTCATCGTTTCGTCAATATCATGGAATTAAGTGTTGTCAAATTACATTCCACCCAAAGTTTCGTCAATTCCATGTGACGCAATAAAATTGGTCCAAATAGTTAATTCAGTTCATCACCATCTTTTGTCCCAACGTCCCAACCTTCTTTTCCTATCCAAAACTCAGATAGCCGAGCCGCCAGACTCCTCCTATCTGGACTGCCCGGGCTTTACCCTTGCAAGCAAGTTCCGATTCAAAGGAGGAGTCTGCCTCTATAGTCGAGCTGACGTCAACTGTGTACGACTATTGAGTCTGGAAAACTCCAGATTCGACGTAATGTGGGTGCGCGTCAATCTTGCCAGTACGGCAAGATTCTACGCATGTCTATACCGCTCCCCGAACCATAGCGAATCAGACACTTCCGAGCTCTTCAAACATTTAAGAGATACTATTGATGATCTCTTGCCCCGCTACCCTTCGGCCGAGTTTATTGTTCTGGGGGACTTCAATGTTCATAACGAACCATGGTTGAAGTTCTCTGGCCCAACGGACTCGGCTGGCCGACAGGCGGAATCCTTTGGCATTTGCTACGGATTAGAGCAACTGGTTCAGGAGCCTACAAGGGTTCCTGATGTCCAGACTCACCGTTCCAATCTGTTAGACCTATTCTTAACTACTGTGCCACACGGTTATAAGATTGACGTCACAGCGCCTCTGGGATCATCTGACCACTGCCTAGTGACGACATCAGTCCCCGTTAGCCTCAGACCAACCAATGAGAGGCTGAGGAGAAAAGTGTGGCACTATAGGTCAGCAGATTGGTTCGGTATGCGGGCCCATTTCAACGCTTTTCCGTGGTCAGCTGTTTGTTTTCGGACTTCGGACCCTTCAAGATGTGCCCAGGAGATGGGTGAAGTCATCAAATCGGCGATGGATGGCTTCATACAATCGACTACTAAAGAAACTGGTGTGGGCTCAAAGCCGTGGTTCAGTCGACAATGCTCCGAAGCAGTTCGACGAAAAAACGCGGCTTACCGAGCCTACAACACATCTCGAACGCCCGAAAGCAGATCAGCATACAACAAATCGGCAAAGGAATGCAAGATAATCATTATTGTATTTAAAATGTATTTAAACGTGTCTTTATTTTGATGTTCGCAGATGATATGAAAATTTACCGAATTATTGACAATATTAATGACTGCTTATTATTACAATCAAATCTCATTAGCTTTTCTGATTGGTGTATCCTAAATAAGTTAACCCTCAATGTAAAAAAGTGTCAAGTCATGAAATTTTATAGGAAGAAAAACCCATTGATTTTCACATACTGTATGAATGATCAAGTCTTAGTATCTGTAGCCGAAATAAAAGACCTGGGGATAATATTTGACACCAAATTAACATTTATCTCCCACATTAACATTAACAATATAACCACTAAAGCGATGCAAATGTTGGGTTTCATATTAAGAACTGCAAAAGATTTCAAAAATTTAAAAACTTTAAAAATATTATATTCATCCATTGTCAGAAGCCATTTAGAATTCAACTCAACCATTTGGAAACCATTTTACAATATTCATGAAAAATCTATCGAGCGAATCCAACATAAATTTTTACGTAACATAAATTATAGATTAGGTATTCCTATTGAAAACATTAACTACACCTCACTGTTGAAAGTCATGGGCCTAGCCACATTAAAAGAAAGAAGAATATGTTCTGATCTCTTTTTTCTTTATAAAATTGTTAATAACATGTTTGACTCCCCTGAACTCCTTAGGTTGATCGACTTTCATGTACCTAGTAGAACGGTTCGTCAGAAGGTACCTTACCATTGTAACATTGCAGGTACCTTAGCAGAAATAAATTCAGTAATGAACCGACTACACAGTGCAGGGAATAAATATTGCGTGAACACTAACGGTACTGAATGTCTATCAGCCTATAAACACATTATTATTAAATCTGTATGTCAAATATGAACTTGGCAAACATTAAACGGAGTATGTGCGAACTATTTCCACTACTCTACAAATTACGTTTAAATAAATAAATATTATAATACTTAGTTTAATATAACTTAATATTATGGTACTTTGTTTAATATTATAATACTTGACTGAATATTGTAATACTTAATTTAATATTATAATACTTGGTTTAATATTGTGGTACTTGACTTAATATTGTGATACTTGGTTTAATATTATAATACTTAACTAAATGTTTTTCTATTAGACTTTTTATCGTTTCTTATCCTAATCTTGCGTAATAGAGATTATTAATTAGAGTTACATAGTTTATAGGCTAATGTGAACAACAATTTCATCCTTTTTTATTCAATTGTTTTGGAGGATATTGGCAGATCATATATTTTTATTTCATTTACTTAAATTTCATGTTACCTACGTTTCGTAAACTCTTGTTTCATGTTACCTATATTTTGTTAACCTATGCATTGTTCAATCTTATATTTTATGTAATCTGTATATTCTTATATATTATGTAAACTCTTTATTGTTATTGTATTTAAAAAACATAATAGCATTGTATGTAAAAGCCCTATGGGCGTTTAAATAAAATAAATAAATAAATTAATAGGTCAAAATTCGAACACGACCTGCAGATCAGCAAAAAGCTGGCTGCCTGCCCGCATGGCAGCAGAGCATTCTGGTCCCTTGCGGGCTCAATAGGTCGGAATTTTTGCAAACCCAGTTTGCCACCTCTTACCAGACCTGACGGCTCACTAGCAAACACCGCCACCGAAAAGGCTAACTTATTAGGGAAAATGTTTGCGGAAAACTCGACCCTCGATGACGGAGGTGCTGTTCCGCCGTCGGTTCCTCACTGCGGCTTCTATATGAAAAAGCTGAGGATCCGGCATCGGGATGTACTCCACGTTATACGGGGGCTCGATGTTAACAAAGCTAGTGGACCTGATGGAATACCTGCCCTGGTATTGCAGAGGTGTGCTGCGGAAATAGTTCCAGTTTTGACAAAGCTCTTCAAAATGTCCCTGAAGTGTGGCACTGTGCCCTCTGGTTGGAAAAAAGCGGTCATTCACCCTATTCCCAAGAAAGGTGACCGCTCCAACCCGGCCAACTACCGCCCCATAGCGATCACATCAGTTCTGTCCAAAGTGATGGAACGTGTGATCAACGACAAACTGCTCACATACCTCGAGAAGAACAAAATTATCAACGACCGTCAATACGGATTCCGGCGGAACCGCTCGTGCGGTGATCTTCTCGCGTATGTGTCGCATGTTTGGGGGCGGTGCCTGGAACGTCACGGTGAGACCCAAACGGTCGCACTAGACATATCCAAGGCCTTTGATCGGGTCTGGCACCGAGGACTTGTCAACAAATTGCCTTCTTACGGACTTCCCGCATCCCTGTGTACGTGGATTGCTGACTTTTTAAGGGATAGGTGGGATTCAGGCAGTTGCTGACGGTTTCACCTCATCCTCACACTCTATAAATGCTGGCGTCCCACAGGGATCGGTTCTGTCTCCGACTTTGTTTTTGTTGCACATCAATGACCTTTTGACATGTGCACCGATTCATTGTTACGCGGATGACAGTACAGTTCATGATAGCTTTTTGTTTGACAAGCCCCCAAAGGGCACACAAACTCCAACGGCTCGGAGGGCTTTGAAGCAGAGAATGGACGGTTATCTCGAGAGTATTTCCTCCTGGGGTAAAAGTAATCTCGTCGAATTTAATGTTTCAAAGACCCAATCCTGTCTGATTACGTCTAAAAGGGATCTAAATGATAATCTAGTCTCCTTCAACGGAAGCAATCTTCCGAACAGGCCTTCCATTGATATGCTTGGTGTAACTATAAGTGACCAGCTCAGGTATGGGGGCTCCATCGAAGCCAGAGTAAAGCTGGCCTCTCAGAAGCTGGGTGTACTGTACAGGGCCCGCAGATACTTTAATAGTACACAACTGCTGACCCTATACAAATCGCAAGTGCGCCCTACTGTCGAATTTGGCAGCCATCTCTGGTCCGGAGCCCCTAAATACCTGAAAAAAACCCTTGACTCTGTGCAAAAACGGGCGGTCCGTTTGATAGATTCCCCAATCTTAACAAACGGACTACAATCTTTAGAGCACAGGCGTCAGGTAGGTATGCTGTCCTTGTTCTATCGGTATTACAATGGAAGATGCTCTGAGGAACTAGCGTCATTGATCCCTTCGGCACCGGTGCGTAGTCAGGATACACGCCAAACGCGTGCCCAACATTTGTACACGGTTGACACTTGTCACATGAGAACGGGTCGCTTCTACGATTCGTTCTTAAGTTCAACAGCTCGGCTATGGAACGAATTGCCGGCCTCTGTGTTTCCTCCCTCCTACAACATGGGACTCTTCAAGACCCATGTTCACTCCTTCCTCTCCACAAAAAGACCCTCCACACAGCATCCCCAAAGATGACATAGGCCCTGAGGGAAATTATTTTCTTCAGGGCCTCCTGTGTGGAGTTAATATATAAAAAAAAAATATATATATATTTCATACATCGTTTCTCGTCAATATAAAGCAACGAAGAGTTCACAAATTGACGCGTCGCGTCTGTATCGTCTGTTCAATGTTGTTTGTTAATATTAGTGCCAACGAAATAATGCGTTTGGTTGTTTGGTATGTAGGTAAAAAGAGCGGGTGCTGTTGCGGATTATGGTTCCTAGCATAATATGTCTCGTTTTTCTATTTATTTATTTATACTGAGTTTTTAGAGATGATCTCACTCAGGTGAGAACAATCCAGTTATAAAAACTCAGAAAATTCACAAATAGATACGTGCAATTAGAAAAATCTACTCAGATATACGATACATTAATTTGCATACATCTTAACAAAGATTCAAAACACATAAAAATACATTATCTCACTCAAATGACAAATAGTTCAAAGAAAGGCGAGATACAAAAGAGAAACAAATAGAGATATAAGTAATATATAATATAATTAGCACAACATATTTTTTTGCAATAGAAGAATATGTTTTCAGAATCCGTATACATTATCGAAAAAAATGTCTATTTCAGCACACTCTTTCTTTATATAGTCGACACATTTGATCAGAAGGCTAAAATGGGCGATATTATTAACACGTAATGTTAATATCATGATAAAAGAACACCTTCGATGACTAAATAACAGCTTTTCAGAATTCGCTGATCACCCGATTGATAAGGATCATGCTTTCTGTCATTGCACCGGTGCTTATATCCTACATAACAATGGGTATTGTATGTTCAAATTTTAAAAAGCGGTGAAAACGAAAATTCGTATTCTTAATAATTAACTAGACGTATCCAGTAGCCTAATTTTAGGTCTTTTTCCAATAAATCCTCAAAATTTCCCACTTCCCCGAGTCAGTTGATGCTTTGTCTCTTCCAATAGATTATTTTAACTGATTAGTACGCATAATGGTCTGTTGGTTTTCCCCATTTCCTTTGTATTAATATAAATGTATTCGACTCATTGTTTTGTTATATCTTTATCTTGTTGTCTCCATCTACATCTGTCTTTTCATATGTAGGCACACACTTTGTATTTCTTGTTTAGTATTAATTTGCACCCTGATGATGTTTGAGCTAATCCAAACCGGTCGGTGAATAAATTAATAAAAAAAGGTGGTTTTAAACAAAATAATTGTTTTATTATATTAAATATGTCAAACCACAAAGTTATTGCTTTTTACAATGATATTATTTAAAAATGTTTTCAGGTGAAACATGCTATGGCGTCTTAAACAATCGGAATTAGGAACATTTATTTCAATTTTGCTCAGACAATGAAGTATCAAGATGGCGGTAAATTATTATATGTAAACATTTTAAATCAGTCAATTGCCTTTTAACTTTAATGATATTAATCTTGAAGTATTCAAGCATTATAACGTATTGCTCCCAAATTGATGTGGAGTTTTCATAGTCCATCTTCCATCTACCAATTCATCAATACAATATAATGCAAAGAGCATTAGCAGGAGCCGCAATAAGCTAATACTGAAACTGGCATTGTTGCATAAAGAACAGAGGGGCATATTGACTGTTGCAGTTTATACGGCCGATGTTATTTATCAGTGTTTACAGGCTCAGTCGTGTAGGCTTCTTGTAGACCATTGTGGATGGTTCGAGAAGCTAATAAACCACGGCATGAGGAACTTATAACCAGGGGACTATGGAACAGGAGAACAGGTTATAAGTTAGGTGGAACAATGCATAGTTCAGGAATTGCTGTCATTCAAACTGGTCAGGAATTGAGCGGGGTTACACAAATCGAAGCCAAGTAACTTATTTAACATTTTCAGAAAACTTTTATAAAAAAAAATTTATCATTATTATGTAACAAAACTCAGAATTTCATTCATAATCACAGTCACTATGACAAGGAAATTCATTCACTTTTAATATATTCATATATTTTTAACCAGTTACCCTGTGATACAAGTCAACGCATTTCAAAAATATATATTCAATCAAGGAGTGAAAGTTGTGCCTTTAAAATATGAGAATGTGTTTTTCAAAAAAAAATATAGTACTTTAATCGTGAAATTATTAAAATTTTTAAAGATGTGAACATAATAAAAATTTAGTGTGGTGATCTCAATACTTTTGTACCATTGAAGAAGAAGTAAATAAGAATTAATCTAAATGAAACATGTAACAGAGAAAAAAACGATCACAACTGGGAATCGAACCGAGGATCTCTGTCTTACCAGGTCAACATCTCTAACCTCTCATCCATTGTGACCTAATTATTTGACGTAATTTTTGTCAATCTCATATTGAAACTTGAGAATTAAAAATATTATCTTCCACTAACTGATAATATAAGGTCGACTAAAATGTGGTACAAAAATTAAGTCCCTATGGCCGAGCAGTTAGAGACGTTGTTCCGGTAAAGCAGAGATCCTTGGTTCGATCCCCAGTTGCAACTGTTACCTTTTTATATTTCTGTGCCTTGTTCTGTTTCATGTTTCGTTTAGATTTATTAGTATTATCCACTCCTTCAATGATATATAACATTGATGTGTATAACTTATAAAAGTTATTCCAATAAAAATTCAAAACTTTTGATTTATTTTGTATCTAGCCATTTTCTGCAGAACGACTCGCGATATTGGAAGTATCTATTCGACGGTTTGTGATTCATGGCGAGGAATTTGAAGAACATTGAGGAATACTTCGCATGTGATTATGCGAATAATGAAATTCCTTTGAAAATTGTTGAACTACACACGGAAGCTAACATTTTACCAATACGCATGATCTATGTAGGAAGTATACTGGTAGGTGTTATTGTATATTATCAAGATATATAACAAGGTTGATACAATTATCCATAAATTCAAAGTGAAATTCAATACGAAACTCTT
Source organism: Hesperophylax magnus (assembly GCA_026573805.1). Classification (NCBI taxonomy): domain Eukaryota; kingdom Metazoa; phylum Arthropoda; class Insecta; order Trichoptera; family Limnephilidae; genus Hesperophylax; species Hesperophylax magnus. The sequence continues at coordinate 1,404,616 of JAIUSX010000025.1, read as the reverse complement.
ATAATAGCCAACTTATTTCTATAGTGGGCCTTTAATCGTATTATTATTTATTGTGTCAAGAATGGTAGATACCTATCCTTCATTGCATTGGTGGTGCGCAACTAAGATAATACAATTTATATGGGTACTAAATAGTTTTGTACACGGGAAAAACCGGAAGATGGGTTGGGAAAGATGGGTCTTTTGTACTTGTGTAAATTTATCGTATGATTTCTCTGTGTTTGTTATATTTATATCATGTTGTCTCCCTCAAAAAAATTGTATTTATAAGCTCACACTTTGTACTTCTTGTCTAGTAATAATTTGTACCCTGAAGATGCTTGAGTGAAGCGAAACCGGTCGGTTCTAAAAATTATTAAAAACTCGAGGTTTTAAAACAAAAAGTATTTTATTTTATTAAAATGAGTCTTGCTAAATTATTAGGAATCTATAGCTACTTTTAAAAGTATGTTAACGATCTCTTGAAATTATTGGTAATCCGGTTCAAAGCGGGATTGCAAGTCTTAAATAATGAATTTACAGGTTTCCTGATAATCTTTTAATCAATTACGAATACATTATCACGATGTTTATGAAAATCCGAATATTTTCGCATTTTGTCATGATATATTATTAAGGCATTTTCCGATGTCTTAGTAAATAAATTCTTAATAAAGTAGCAACACTACTTTTCTCTGAACTGTTGTTTAAGTCTCACGTGATCAAGTCAGTTCCATCGAGCGTTGACAGTTTGCAAATTGCGGCTGTTGTTTGTTGATACTCTTTGTTTTTTCTTTTAAAATAAATACTAACAACATGCACAGTAACATTTATTTTTAATATGTAAAAAAATTACGTATGTCGGTAAATTGAATACATTTAGGACGGGTTGTTTCGGAGAATCTGAACAATTCATCAAATTTCAACGTTCATTTTCAAGTTCTGTGAAAGATTTTTTCAAGTTCTGTTTTTATTTCAATTTTTTCAAGCAACTAGCCTACAATGATATAAAAAGAGAACTTGAATAAGTCTTTCACAGAACCCGAAAATGAACGTTGAAATTTGATGAATTGTTCAGATTCTCCGAAACAACCCGTCCTTAGTCTCCTTCAACGGAAGAAATCTTCCCAACATATCTTCCATTGATATGGTTGGTGTAACTCTAAGGACAGGTTGTTTCGGAGAATTTGAACAATTCATCAAATTTCAACGTTCATATTTGGGTTGTGTGAAAGTTCTATTCAAGTTCTGTTATTTCATTTTATAGGCTAGTTTATAGGATTATTTTTATATATTATTTATAGGATTCCATTGAAGCCACATTCAAGTTTCTAGCATCTCAGAAGCTGGGCGTACTGTACAGGGCCCGCAGATACTGCAGATAGTACACAACTGCTGACCCCGTACAGATCACAACTGCTGACCCACTATTGTATTTTGCAGCCACCTCTAGTCTGGAGCCCCCAAAAAACCCGTGACTGTGTGAACAACCGGACGGTTCGTTTAATAAATTCTCCTATTTTAACAAACGGATTGAAATCTTTAGATCACAGGCGTCATGTGTGTTTTTGTCATTGTTCTACAGGTACTACATAAGAAGATGCTCCGAGGAACTAGCGTCATTGATCCCTTCGGCATCGGCGCGGTTGAAATTGGTCACATGAGAACGGATCGGATTCTTGATTTCAACAGCTCGGTTGTAGAACAATTAGCCGACCTCCGTGTCACCTCCTTCATACAACATGGGTTTCTTTAAGACCCATGTTCACTCCTTCCTCTCCTCAAAAAGACCCTCCACACAGCTTCCCTAAAGATGAAATAGGACCTGAGAGAAACTATTTTTCATAGGGCCTTCTATGTGGAATAAATGTTTTTAATAAATCTTAAATTCTTGGGAAGAGTACGCATAAGTGCTGTTTAATAAATAATTGAAATCGTTTCTAAATCAGTCAAAGAGCGAGGCTTTTGTTGTTGAGACATTTTATGCTCCAAGGACCCTCATTTTACAGTTACTCTGTGAGTTGATTTTCAATTTGTTGATGAATCCTGTTCAGCAAAGTCCGGCCTCTCTTTTATGTACTCGAAGATTGTGTAGTTACTTCGCAACTTCTCGAGTACATACTTTTTTTATTTTCATCGATAACAAAACAATGTCGCAAACGAAACCACAAAAAATTATTTTCACAGTGTGACCGAATTATTTTATAGAAAGAACATTTTTAATATTATAAATAATATGTATTAACTACATTGTTTTAATATTACAAACACTTAACACTTTCAATTTCTTTTGTACATATAGGTACTTTCGATATATCCGTACATCTTTTATACTTTTCACGTGCTCCTTTCATCACTGTATTTAATATTTACAGTAAATTTACAATGTTCACAAGTCATACTGTTTTAATTTATAGTACACTTTCATTAAAAAGCATTTGCTTGTGGATGGAAGAGGAGTGTACATTTGCGAAAAAAATAAAATAACTTGGTTACAAAGTAAAAAATAATTACGAAATTAAAATCCATACAAATTAATATTAATTTAAAAATTAATTAGTATTAATTTAGCTTTATTCTGCAAAACACCTCATCTGGCGTAATCAAGGTTTGCCAAATACAAACATGTTTATTTTTATAAAAATATATACACTGATGGTCTCCGTGGTCGATGGGTAACACTCTCGACTAGCAAGCCGCAAGGTCGCGGGTTCATATCCCGGCGTGCGCAAGTAAATTTTGTTGGATGGATTTACATTATTTAACAGTAAATTCATTTAAAATAATGCATACTATACTCGCGGCACGTTCCAGAGAGGAATATACTCTCAGAATCGCTTTGGTATAAGACCACCATTCAGAATTGAAATGTTTCTTGAAATGGCTTTAGCCGTGTTTGGTGATCAGATCTGAGTACTCATATACTCCCCCACCTTCCTCTTTCCCATCTTCTTATGTGCCTTTTTGTAATGTCTGTTAAACACGTCTGCCAGACAAAGCAAATACGAGAAAGAGATTGTTCAATTCAATCAGCCAGGAAATAATTTAGGATGTATACTGTGTCCCCATTTTGTGTTATACATTATTTTGCTGTTTCAGAGTGCCAAAATTTTACCTGTTAAGGCTATTCTATGGCAAAAAATCATAATTCAGTATATATTTACCCCGCAGCATAAAGAAAAATTAGAACATAAACACAGTACTAGATTCACGCGCAATGACGGGTTAATAGTTTCGAAATTTAATAATTAATACGGACAGAGAACGTTTGAATACAACATACCGAAGATATTTAATTTATTACCTGACACTATAAAGCAATGTAAATCTATGAATAAGGTTAAATATATGGTGAAAAATTGGCTATCGGAAAAAAAATATTTACTTTAATATGTATGAAAAATTGCATGAAAAAATTGTTGATTCTGTAGATATAAGATGTAAATTATAACTTATAAAAATGTATATGTAACTAAACATTAGGCACCTGTTGACAAGCCAATTCAATTGGCTTAGCAGGACTTGTTTGTTGATATGTATTAACTATTTATTCAATAAAAAAATATAAAAAAATACCTGTTGACTGTAAATACACTCATTTATCATTCTCATAAGAGTTTCATTTGACGAGGGTAGTGGAGTATAGATTGTTGAATGTCCCCCGTGTAAAGGCATTCCTTGCCGACCCTTACCTGAGCTAATAATTATATTCTCATAATTCTACCACTGACTTTGCCAAAACCGGCACTAGCGCTGTACGTAATCCATAACACTGGCGCATAACGTGGTGAGCTCCAAACCTAACAGCCTTCAAGGCGTGAAAAAATAAATAAATAATTTCCAGACTAATTGTACGTGTATGTTAAAGTGGAGTCGTTTTGAGTACGGATTATAAAGTTTTAAAATACGACACGTAGATATGGACCACCCATATCTTATAACAAATAATAAAATCATTTTATTTTAGTACGAATCTTAATACGCTTCGAATGTTATTATATTTTCGAATTGATGTAATATAATATAACAGCAGGATTGGTTTATATATTATACTCCTCGGTATCATGTCATACAATTGCTATTGTAACGACAATAAACTATTGTCCATTTGCAATGGTCAACCACCATACTTATTATAATTTATACATTATATTGTGGCCACCAGAAGCGGTTTCAGGACCTTAGTAGAAGTTCTATTTAAGGCTGTTGTGCATTATTATAAACGGAGTAAGTGGTATTAACACTTTAACCTCCAGTGCTATTCCACAATAATTACAAGTTTCAAGAAAAAATCAATGAGAACAGTTTACTATTAATTTTTTGATATTTTTCGTATTTATAATATAAATAAAAAAATACTATTAAAAGTACACACCCGTTCACAGTGGATGTTGTCTTCATGAGAAAGGGTCGTTTTTACGTATGTGGGACAAGCTGCCGGCATCTATTTTTCCTCCTTCGTGTAATCCGTGTTTCTTCAAGACCGGTGTGAATAAATCCCTTTCTACAGCCCTTACCTTCACGCGGTCTAACCAGGTGGTGACACTGGAAATATAATTCCCCTGCCTTAATTTTGTACAGACAGGGTCGTTCTTATGAGGTGTAACAAAAACTGCACCTATTTGTCTCAAATATAACTCGTATTATGATTTTTACCGACTGAAGCAATATTTATAGCTGTGGAAGTTTAAAAATCAAACTTAACAGGTACTTAACCTTTGAGTACCGATGTGCTATTTGAGTTCGATGAGGTCTGACAGTCCATCCTAGCTGAAAATCGAATGACATTGATTTTCCTGTATTTCTCCATAGATTTTGTTCCTACGATGTTTATAAATCTTTAGTTTCATAAAATATGAAGGTTTAGACATATATTATTAATTATGATAATTACAATAACAGATTAAAGATTTTATATTTAATAAAATGTGTTTTACTAAGACTGCACATTTCTAATATAAAATATGGAAGACTTCTAAAAAACTTGTTTTTCTTATAGCTAAATAACATTTTAAACTATCATAATTTAAAAAAAAAAACAGGAATTAGCAAACAGGCTTGCTGCATTGAAGACAGACATGTTTCGTACAAATGTCACATTTGTATGCAGTTTTACATTTTTGTAATGAGGAACAGATATGACTCCACTTCAATAACATCCTTTAGATTTTTCGGTGGATCTGGTCCAGGAACTTTTTTTATCTACGATAAAAATCAATTCTTGTGGCAGGCGTACTTGCAGTGAGCGGAACTGCGTACGTGGAACAAACAGAGATCTTGAGTCGTGTTGTGTTTCGTTTTTGAGTGACAGGACCACTATCATTGTCATTTTGTCTTGCCCGTTTCGTGCTTAGCTTTTATTTTACGTTTATTGTTACTAAAACAATTTTTTTATACTCCCAAAGTTATTTATTTCATGTCAATTCTTCAATCGGATGCCGTTTAATTTTGTTTTCTTTGGTCATGTTATTTTAAGTACTCGCATACTTCTAACTGCGCGTAACCCCATATGCGCGGACATTGGACTTTTTGTGTTCAAAATAAAAATAGCTTCGTTAAAAAAAAATAGAGTGTTGACGTGTGCAGTGAAGGAGGAAACCACGTGTTTCCTTATAACGCCGTTGGGAAAGTGGTGGGGTCCCTTTCGACGGTCTGATAGTCCACTTGCGATTTTATAAAAGCCATAACTTTTACCGATAACGCCCGCGCCAATACCACCACTCTCCATGAACGCTCCCGGGCGACTGCTGAAGGGGTAAATAGAAGCACGGGGCAATACAACTAAGATAATATGGGTAACTCGGAATCCCGAACTGTTTAGGTGTCTATCAGACCACACGTCGGTACTTAAAGGTTAAATACTATAGATGACAGTTAAGAATTGTCAGAAAAAAATATATATGTGTAGAGTATGCTGTTTACGTTCGGGCAGCTTCGGGTTCTACCGAAGATAACCGAACGTTACCAGCCGTCTCGTATTACATTGCCGGAGCGAGGATTCATTCTGTCGCCAGACGGCCTTTAGATAACTTGTTATTTGTATTGTCAATTTATTATATTCCGAATTAAACAACCTCCATATATCAGAATCTACGAGTATTAATAGAGATAATACCAGATCCTTATCCTCGTTAGAATACTGGAGATTAAGGGCCAAGTATTCTATTCCTGTACAACATCAATACATTACAGTGGCGCAGCTTAAAAAGGAGTATACGGAAACAGTTTTTTTCGGATTGCCGGCAAGTGGATCTGTTTCACACCAGTGACTTGCAAAAAAAATCTCCGGGATTTTATTGTCAAGGTGACAATAAATGGAGATAAACTGGGCATAATAAGGACAATTGGAAGTAAATAATTACGTGGCTCTGGGTAACAAAGACCAGACCAAGAATCCAGCGAAGAATCAATAATTTCGTGGTTCTGGGTAACAAAGACCAGACGAAGAATCCAGCGAAGAATAAATAGTCACGTGGTTCTGGGTAACAAAGACCAGATCGGTGGCTCTGGGTAACAAAGACCAGACAAATTTCACAGAAGAAGAAGACTTGGAATTCCGGGAAGCGGCTGGGCGCTGGACTGCATCGGCGCCGGTTCCTGGAGTCAGGTTGTCTTGTTTGTTTTCTGGAAGGTGTTATTGTTGCCGGGTGGGTTTTTTTTTGCTGTTGTCGTTGCAATCATGGAATCGGGCGGAATTTTCAGGTTCTCCCACGTTAATGGAGATTGGAGTTTGTTCCGCTTGAGGTTAGAACAGTTCCTTCTAATTCGTGATGACATTAAAACGACTAAGTTAGATGCTTCACAGAAACGCGCTTATTTGCTGAATCTTCTGGAAGCGGAGACATTAACTCTTTTGATCAACTTATGTTTCCCTGCTAAAGTTACAGACGTGGCATTCGATCAGTTAATAGAATTAATTGAGAAACATTGTTCCAGACCGCGATCGGTGTTCAAGGAACGGGAAAAATTTTATCAAGCAAAGCAATCGCATGGGGAATCGGTCAGAGATTTCGCAGTTCGTCTAAGGGGATTATCTTCCTTTTGTGAATTTGGAACGCGCTTGCCAGAAAGCTTAGCGGATGCCTTTGCAATCGGTATTTTACCAGGCCGGGCTAAGGAGAAAATTTTTCTAGAGGGAACTAAATTAACATTTAACAATATGGAAGAGTTAGCAATAACGGTTTCAGTTTTAGACAATCTGGTTCCGGTAATTAAATCTAAATTTTCGGCAGGGAATTCGGATGTGAATGCCATTTCGAATCGTTCAAATTCGCCCGAGAGACATTCGTCGCGTTCAAGAGAAACTCAAAGTTTTTCAAGGTTATCTCGTTCAAAGAGCCCCGAACCGAGTAATAAAAAATGTACGATTTGCGGTGAATATCATGTAGAAAAATATTGTAAATTCAAGAACGCAAAATGTTTTAATTGTCACAAGGTAGGGCATTTGAAGAAATTTTGTAGGAATCACAAGGTTAATCCGATTTTTGAACAATCCCAGAATAATAGTATTTCATACATTAATCCGTTTAGGGCTAATGTGGTAATTAACGAAGTGAAATGTGCTGCTATGATTGATTCAGGGGCAAGCATGTCGGTCATGCCGGATTTTATTTTCAATCGTTATTTTAGAAATGTAACATTGTCACCAGTTAAGCGTACTTTATCAGGATACGATGGCAAACCACTTAACCTTGTAGGTAGTGCCTGTTTTACCGTAGAATACAATAATCTTAAAAATAATTTATTATTTACTGTTGTGGTTAATGGCACGGAATTGATAGTGGGTAGGGATTTTATGGAGATTTTTAATCTGAAGATAGTTTCAGTGATGATAAATTCGGTTTCATCAATCAAGGACAAAATCTGTTTTATTGAAAATTGTGAACATGTAAATTTTCAAGCAGTTGTGGAAGCCACCGCAGCGGATCGCGAATTACAGCTAGTATTTTGGTATTTGCGGCAGGGCTGGCCCAAACGAGTAAATCGTGACAGCAGTATTTGGAAATATTGGCTATAAAGGAACGAACTTTCTATCGCAGAAGATTGTTTGTTTTGGCAACACAAAATAGTTATACCTTTTTCTCTCCAAAAGCAAGTGTTAGATTCATTACACAGGTCACATCTTGGTATTGTTAAAATGAAGGGAATAGCTAGAGCATATTTTTGGTGGACAACTCTGAACAAAGACTTGGAGAAAGTCGTTCAATCATGTTCAGATTGTGCGTTATCAAAACAGTCACCACCAAAAAGTCAAGCAAACGTTAACATTTCTAAAACTCAATCTGATCAGGTTAAGTTTTACAAAGGGGTTAAAACCAGGGTTTTTAAAGTTGGACAAAAGTGTTTAACAAAAGATTATCGTCAGGATAATAAAGTAGTTTGGACTAAGGGAGTAGTCTCTAGAAAGCTAGGTAAAAAAGTTTATATTATTAAGATAGAGAACACAGATGTGACATGGAAGAGACATGTCGACCAAATGAGGGAAATGTCAGAGAGCTGGAAGGAAGATGACAATAGTGCACAGCATCCCGCGTCTGAAATTTCGTGGAATGAGCCTCAGGAGTTAGAGACTTCAATCTTATTGCGTGGATTCACTGGTTTTCCTCCTGATTTCAGATTGGCGGCAGAGGAGGTGGTGTCGGAGCAGACACAGGCCCGGCAACAGAGACCATGGTCGGGGAGATTGCGGCCAAGACGCGAGTCACCCACATCTTCCAGAGGAAACGGGGCAACTTGACCCAGGCACCGCGGTTGTTAGTCTTAGGATTATTTGTTAGCAAAATGTAATAACTTCACTTGTTGTAATAACTGCATAGCGCAGCTCTGTTAGGAATTTTTGTGGATCTCTGCACAATTGATTTAATCGTGTTTTGTACTTAATATTTAAAATGTCTAAGTTGTCTATCTTTTTAAAATCATTGTTTAAACCAAATGTAATATAAAATGTTCATGTTATGATTTATATAGGTATGTAAATATTTTGTTGGTTTGTAAGTAGCTTCAGAGTTGAAGGAGGGAAAGTGTAGAGTATGCTGTTTACGTTCGGGCAGCTTCGGGTTCTACCGAAGATAACCGAACGTTACCAGCCGTCTCGTATTACATTGCCGGAGCGAGGATTCATTCTGTCGCCAGACGGCCTTTAGATAACTTGTTATTTGTATTATCAATTTATTATATTCCGAATTAAACAACCTCCGTATATCAGAATCTACGAGTATCAATAGAGATAATACCAGATCCCTATCCTCGTTAGAATACTGGAGATTAAGGGCCCAGTATTCTATTCCTGTACAACATCAATACATTACAATATGTAAGACTGAATTTTATCCAAAATGTTTTATCTTTTTAATTAGAGTAAATGTTTTGAATTGCTATGTAATTATGTAAAATAAAAAAAAAGTTACTTCTTATAAAGTCATCGTTAAAAGGTGAAAGCGCAAGCCATTTTAACTTAATTAACTATTAACAGTTTCAATATATATTTATATTTGTTAAAATATTCGCATCACCAAAGTGTTTAAGGCTATACGCAACGTTATAAAAGGGAGTAAGTTATATTAAGGCGATGCGGCTGTGTTATCTGGCAGTGGCGCGGTGTCGGAAGTGGCCCAGCGGGCGTGGGCTGCCGCGCCCTCCCTCCCCGAGAACAATGGCGTATGGTAACTTGACTACAATAGACGTTGGACGTTGTCACAGAGACTGGGCTGTTGTAGTACTGGGTGTGGGGTGACCAATGACCATTGATCACGATTTAAAAATATATATATTTTTTAAACAGGAAATATTTTGGAGTGTCAAAAACGCGGGTCCGAAAAGAATATCTCGATATGAACAAGACATAGTGAAATAAATCAGAAAGACAATGATGCAGCAACAGAAAATGATTGAATAAAACATGTACCCACTAATAATAATAATAATCATTGTATGATTTGTACAGCGCCTTTTTTCTAATAAATCACCTCATAGACACTGAAAAATAAATAATATATCTCCACAATACTCCATGTTATTAAATATAGACTAGACCCACAATTATCAACTATGGCTAACATATTATTGCATCCAACGGTTGGTTGATCAATAATACAAAACTACATACAAAATGCATTTGACCAATGAACGTGATGTACAAATATTATTATGTGTTCATAATCATCAGATAATATTCAGGACCATGTTTACTTGGGAGGGCACTTGAGTTTAACACTGCTTATTGTTTATTAGAGAAATTTAGATAAAGTTCGCACACAGAGGACATAATTGGAACACGTTTTATTAGAAATGTCAATATTTTTTCTGGAATTTATTTTTATAATAAATTAGGATGGAAAAAGAAAATTTTATCTTGGGCGGTACTATAGAAATGGTAATGGTTTGAACAAAGGCTTTGCACATTTGCTATAAAACTCTTCACAAATTTAATAATACGCCTATTTGAAAAATAATTGATTGATAAAAAGTACGTAATAAAGCTCGACGTCTTTACAAAACAATTTTAAATACTTTAAGTTAACCCTTAAACCTCCGTTCAGTCTTACGCTGTCTGCCTGCAATTTCTTAGATGCGGTGCCTTTACCGTTTTTAATATTACAATTCATAAATCTAAAAGGCCCTGGACTGAGCATTCGTGCAGTTTTGAATGAATGACATTGAAGACAAATCTAAAGCGAGGGGAAATTGCCTGGCCACCATCTTGTATGACAAACTTATTAAATAATTTGTATGCAAAGTGGTTTAAAATATTTTATTCTATTGTTAATGCATATAACGGCTTGTCATTTTTCTGGTATTGGATGAGACATGAAACGTTACATGTCGTGATAAAATTAAGTAGTTAAAGGCACTTTTCATTCATTTTCACTGCAGCTTCAAAATTTTCTCGAAAAGTTCTGTCCAGAGCCATTTAAATTCATGAAAATATGGTGTTCTGTCACATAAAATTCATCAAAATACTCCTACTCTTCCGACACGTTCTGTAAAATATTTATTAGCGGTACATATTTTAAAGAACGTGTCCCAATCTACTTGCCTCTGACATGCGAGTATTCCTTGTTTTATCCTTGCCTGGTGGAACGTAGAAATAATGCATAAACTGTAGTTTATAAAGATTTATCTTTAGAAAATTCTGAATTGGCTCCTAGTTTGAGAAACACTATAAGATGATGAAAATTGTTTCTTTCACAAAATCATTATAATCTATGGTCACCCCACTCCTTGAACCTGCAAACTGTCATTGTTCACAGCACCACGCGTCTCGTTAACCCACAGGTTGAAAAATGTTCAGAAGTGTGTCCACCCACGCCACTGTGCGGTAATTACTGCCTCCATCTCGGTCACGCGCGAAGGCAATCAGCATGGGGGACAAGGACTCGTGCCCGCAACACAGTGGACGTGTTCACCCTTTTTGGATGACCTTCGATCTTTTGATGAATTAACATGAACACTGAAAGGGAATTTTACCTAAATTGATCTGTGGTCAGATATACCTCTCATAGCCTCACTTTGGCGGAATGCATTATTTTAGATGGGAAACAATTTAAATAAAATGAATCGACTTGAAAATAATCCGTGTTTCTTTAAACCTCTCCAGCTCTTTTATTTGTCAATTACACAGTGCCAATTATTTTTTATCTTTTATCAAAGCCTTCTGAGCTTTACTTTACTAAGTTTGCAGTAGATTTGGCATTTTGCATTATGATGATTTACCATTTCTACGTAGAGATTTCAACAGTAACATCGACTGTGCCAAACGTCTGTCCCTAATTAATGTTAACATGCCTATGAGACGTGCAGCCTATAGAGTGAAATTCCACACATTTGATTACAAAACCAATGCAGCATCTAATTTGCCAATTAATCGTGCTCTCAACCTTCAATAATATTAGTCTAAACTCTACAATCGATATTTTTTTCGATTCACTGCCAATATTTAAAAGGAACATCATGCCAATGATATAAACTGTTCAATGCGCATAAATATAGGCACACACTGACTCTTACACACTCACCTATACACGGCACACGTCACCCGGTAATTACTTGGTATAATTATCCAATATACATACCACGTGTAAGCCATTACAAGTCAACACATCTTAGGTAATCACTATGAAATGAAGATGACCACCTTGCATACCGAAGATAGTTTTGTTACTAAAAATATCCTGGCCATAGAGCTCGCCGTTCGGACCTCTAAAAGGTTATCTTCCTATCCCAAAAATATTTTCTGTTTTGTAGCAATGCGTGACGTTATCTCCTCACCTTCCTCTTTCCAATATCCTTCCAATGCCCACTACCTTCAGCCCCACAACCTACCACAATTGGGGATATTTTTGTCCCACTGCCTCTAGACGGTTGGGAGTAGTTGGCACTCTTGTGCGGTTCACTTAAAAAAATATGTATATTTTAGCACTCTGTGTAAATCAAAGATTCCAAAAGTGTTTACATTTTTTCTTTTTTTTAGTCCTTTTACGTTGTTGTTTCCAGTTTGTGACATTGATTAAATAATATTCTATCACGCAATCTCCTGCCCATTTCACTTCAATGCCGATGAATTCCACTTTGACGACTTCCGTGGTTGATTGGTTACGATCCTTGTATACAAATCCGGAGGTTGCCGGTTCAAATCTCCACTTGCGCAAATAAAATTTATTTAATTAATTTGTGTTATTCCACAAGGTGCCACATTTTCTAGAGTAGCAGATACTTTCATTATCGCACCAGTGAAAGCCCACGATTCAGAATCAACGTTGCTAATGGCTTTAGCCGTGTTTTATGACCATATCTGAATAAACGTGTGTTTCGCCATCTTCCTCTTCCTCACTTCATTTCCCTCCCCACTACCTTCAGCCTCACAACATATCCCAATTGGGGATGCCATAGTCTCACTGGCTCCAGACGTTTGGGAGTGGTTAAGACTCTTATGTGGTTCTCACATAAAGTTTTAATTAAATTATTACTTTGTATCATCGTATTACAATGAGTGGGTTTCTTTACAGGCCTCAGGCATTACATTCAGATTGTTTTCCATTCTTATCTAGAACACCGCAAAGCTCGACGTTGAACCATAAAATAATGAGTGCGTTCCAACCACAAACCAACACAATTCACATGGAATAGAGTCATTAAATTTAATAGTAATACTAACGTGGGGTCCGAAGCTCTCTTTCATAATAGTCCTGTCTATTCTCAGCAGGATTTACATACTAAATACAGTAATACCTCGTTTATCCAACTTACACCATTACTTATTACGTTAAATGAAGGACTTTTTTACATTAACTCCAGACCTGAGGAAAATAATTTCCCTCAGGGCCTATCTCATCTTTGGGGATTCTGTGTGGAGAGTATTTTTAAGGAAGGAAGTTCTGAAGGAAAAAGGGTATCAGGGTGTCCAGGATTGATGGACGAATGATATAATAAATAATAATAATAATAAAATTATTTATTTCAGGATGTGGGGAGGTTAGTGCAATCTCACACATCCCATAGAGGGTATAAGTAGAGACAATATTTACATATAGGAAAATAAATAAAATAGATTAAAAATTAAAATTAAAATTAAAAATGAAATTAAAGCAGAGAAGCACGGAAATCCATCGGATCTAAGATTGTGGGAGCAAGTATCTTTCTCCAATGGTCTTCAATGCTCGATCCTGAAGTCAGACGGGATTCTATGAGAAGAATATTTCTGGAATGGTTTATCCTTCCCCTCAGTCCTGCAATTCTGGTTCTTAACAAAGCTGTACATCCTGGAACTCACCCTTCTGTAAACATTGAGGAGGCACTGCAGTGCCTGGGGAGTCCGAACATCAATCGGTAAGCGTTGTTATATTGCACCCGAAGCCTTTCAATTTTTTTTTTTTTGAAATTAGCCCAGAACTCGCATGTATACAGGGTGGTGCAAAAGGCTATGAAGAGCGTCCTTTTCACTCGTAAATATATAGATATACCCCTCCCGCTGCGGCGCAGTGAGATGGGTTAATAGAGACCAGTTAAAGAGATCAAAGGGTCTTCCCAAACCAGCATCTCCCGATCCGGCATGCAACGAAGCTGGTGGGCAAGTGCATTCTGAACACTATGAAATTTCTATGCCATGTGGTTCGCCATAAATGACTAATGTTGCAAAACTTTTTACTTGGACTTCATTAATTGCCAAAATAAGTCCATAAGCTATCGTGTTTCTACTGTTACACAGTGAAATAATGAAGTAACTCCTTGAACCATAATATTAATAACATAGTTACTCTGGAGGTCAAAAGTTATCAAACGGAATGATACAATTGCAATGTTAGAGCTGTATGTTAAGCTTTTCGTAGTTGGTAGTTTAGAGCTGTACAAGTGTTTGGTAGTTTAGTCAGAATTAATGAGAATCAATCATATTTGGTTTGTTGTCAATATTTTCAACCTAATTCGTATATTTTTTAATAAAGTGATAATAATTTTAATTTTTCGTAAAATATTTTATGGTAATCCACTTTTTTTAAATGTGAATCTACACAAGAGTCCCAACTGCTCCCAGATATCTGGATCCAGTTTAACAGCAAAGTCGTTCTTGATTAATTGGATTTGAATCTCATAGCGGGTACCCACTAATACCCTTTTCAAAACGACATTAATGTTTTAACCTGGTTTATACAAGCATTTCGTACAAGAGTCTTCAGTCCATAATGTCTGACGACTAGACTATTGTCATTGTAATTTGCTCTTCAACAAATTTCATACATAATTGATTTACAAACAATTTTCTTTATTACTGTTATTTATCAGTTATTTTATGAGCTATTTCAATAACATCTCTTAACCTCGTCTCCTAGTATATCCCTAGGATGGCCACAAGCAATCTACATTATTTCAAATATCTAAATAAACACTTTCAATTCCGTTTTATATCTTTCAATTACAATAGTTTATTGGCCCTTAGTTGTGTTAAAAACGCCCTAACACCGGAATCATTGAAACAATTCCTATGTAGATTCCCTCGCAACAGGTTTGTTTGCTGGTGGCTACTGGCTAGTACTAGCGCGATGGTACCGGTACAATTTACAACTCATTACGCTGCAACCGTTTAAACTGTGATAAAGTCAAGAAGCCATAAACGATAATGGAATTCTCACCGCGACGTGGTCCATTTGAGATGCCTTCGAAGGCAGGACCGTTTAAAACCTAATGGGCATTTTAATATCTTTAATGCGACAAAGAAAAAATAAACATTTCAGTTTTAAATCAGAAAAAAAGAAAATCCGTGAATCTGAACCACTTTTTCTGAAAAAATGTAATTTTCCAATAAAATTATTAATTTTGCTAATAATAATAAAACGACAAATAATTTTTAAAAAAAATTGAAAATATTTAATAAACCGTTTCTGAGAGAAAATATCTAGAATTGCATTTAAAGATAGACTGAATTTTTTCATACCTATAACATGTTAAATCATAAAACAAAATGTGCTTTTAATAATTTTCGGAGAATACTTTTTTTTATTGATGGAATTTCATATAATTATCATTTCAGTTCTTCAAATGAAGAGACATTAATTATTTTCAAAACAACCTTTTAGGAACTTAAAAACTTAAAGTGTTCAAGAGAAATATGTTTTAAATCGGTAGAAATTCGTAATGTGGAGGATTAAACTGTTTAACTTATACCACGAATTTTGCGTAGACAGGGATCAGTTGATGATTTTGTTAAAATTTTATGTTTTTCCCATCTTAGTTACTACTGCGTGCTTCAAAACATAAAAAATTGCCATATTCGTAATGGAAAATATATAGTTATTTTTTGTTGTTGTTATGAATTGATGCTCATAACAACAAAAAAGTTTGTAATATACTCCAAAGAAGCACAGGGAATTAGGCATTTCGAAGAGTCTATTTGTAAGTCCGGGCCTGTTCGAACCGTTCAATGTGCGGCGTTTGTGATGCCGTAAATCGGGTGAGAAAAACAATGAAAAGATCAGGTTCCCATCGTTATTTGGTAGAGGAGGACTTTATTTCCCCGCCAACGAGGCGTTGAAATTACTCGCGAGAAAAAAGATCGATTGCGCATTAATTTGAAGCGAGTCTCCCGGAGTGAAAATTACCGGCCTCAGGGCAGAATGTCACATTGTCTGGGCCACGTGAGGTTTTAGTTTAAATTAGTAAAAAAAGGGGATAGTTTAAAATCATTGTGCTTAGTTTAGCGACAAATTATGGGATCCATCCCAAAATAAAAGGATTGGCTTTGAGAGGGCTAGGAGCGCCTTCATTAAGATGAAGAAACTCTTTTTTTCCTTAAATGGAGCAATGAAACTCTCCTCTACGTCTTATAGACGACCTCTGTGGCAGAGCGGCAAAGTTCCCTGGGCTCAGAGGTCATGGGTTCAAAGTTCAGGGTAGACAATAAAATATTATTTAAATATCTGAAGTTCCCGGCGTCTTCCGGGCTGTATTCTGCTTTAAGACTCGGGAAAGTCGGAAAGTGAAAAATGGGACCCTTTTTAGGTATTAAGTCCAAATTTCATCAATATTGGAATAAAAAACTCTTCACACATTATATTATAATCAATAAATCATTTACCTATATTACAACACCTGAAATGATAGGTTTAGCTTGTAGATATGTCAACTTATCAGAAATGAAATCGATGAAGAATTCAAGATGAAAATTTTCCTTATAGAAGCATTACATTTGCCTCTCTTAGTGTCTTGGAATGTCATTTATATTACCTGGAATTAATCTTGTATCAATTTGTTTATTTGTCCTAAGCAGGGTATATCGATATCTGTCTACTAACGTTTGGATTTGGATCATTATCTCTTATAACGAGAATCTATAGAGAAGCTGAGGCATTTAACGATGTCACAAAATACCACGCGTCAGGATAATATGTCTTGCAAGCGTTTAAAGTTTTCACCTTAATTTCTAACGCTCCCAGAATTTGGTTCACTTATTTTAGTATTTTTTTTTCTTTTTTTTTGCATTTGATTTGAAGTACTTTATATTTATCGACAGAGTTCCATCAAATATCAACAGAGAAATCAATATAATTGCGCCAAAGACTCGAAAAATAACACAAATTCGGATAAGTGTAATTATTATCATTGTACATAATGAAGGGGGGGGGGGGGGTAATGAGGCTTAGGAGTAAGCAAAACATTATACAAATTGAAGGGGGGTGATAAGGCTTGAGAGTAAGCACAAACATTATACAATTTGTGGTTTAATTGTGGACTCCAAATAATGTTTGACAGTACTATTGGGGTTGGGGCTACGGTTAACAATTAGAACTGGAAACGAATTCTGACGTACTCTTGGTCTTTGGTAGATGTCTTGTTTCAAATCGATATTTTGGCCTTGAAGCACACTGCGGGTAATCACTGCATAAGCTTCCGTTTCTAGACTCGAATTAAAAGCACTGGGGGAGCACTTGTGAGTACTGGCAGTACGTGGGAGTACTTAAAATGTTCACGCCACCGGTTTTCTTAACAGACTAATAATGTATAATACATTTTTGCTATATCCTTGATGTAGGTGTCCAGGTACTCCGTACTGTCAGACAGTGGCAGGTAATTTGGTAGAGGAAATGCAGGAACATATAAAGAAGGGAGATGAATATATTTGCGTTAACATGTACATTGATGAAAGTAAATATTATTAGCATTGTTCTTGCTGTCGTAGACATCGTTTAGAAAAGTTTTCACCAACAAAGGAGAAATTTTAATTAAAAAATTAAAAATTAAACACTTTTTAAGGGAAATCAAAAGTAACTCGTGACAGAAACTGAAGTTTGAAAGATTCCAAAGCTCTTCAGAATAACAGTATCTTCATTTTATTAACAATCTGATGCCGAGAATCTATTCCTGATGAGTCATCAATATGGCCTATTAGGTGACTTTAACTGGGTGATGGTATTCGGAATGAAGAGAAATGTCCTCATTAATGCGACGGTAATGTAAATTCCTTGATGGCCTATAAAAATATCTTCAAAGTAAATATCTGTGTGAGATGAGCCTATTTCAAGATCTGGTATTATGTTCTTCAGCGGAATCTTGATTTTAGATAGACGCCAGTGAATCCGATACGATTATTATCAATATATCTGTGAGAAATTTAAAATAAGTAAATTGTTGCATTTTTGAAATACCGAATCAAGTTAAATCTTTTTCTTGTTGGTACCCTCTCTTATAGAAGGTTGTCTATTATCAGGGCGTTTTCCAGCGTGCATGCTACAGTATGAGAAAATTGAAACCTAAAATAATTTTCATGGCGCTTGTTTTATAAAAAATGTCAGAAATTTACACATCTTCAAAAGTTAGAAATAACGCTCAAAGCCCTACTTATATCACAGCTAAATAATTCAGATTATTGACCGAGCGTAGCCAAATCTTGTTTGTACTCGATTGTTTTGCATTTCGTCTGTCTGTAAATTATTTTTTAAGATTCTTTTTTTTTAATGAAAAATGTCATTTTTATTTTTGATTTCGTTCGTTTTCAATATTATGATACCTACCCATCAGAATAAAGTTGGTTGGTTTTGATTTATTTAATATTTTTGGACGCCAGGTTTTACTAACCGTTCACATAACTACTAGAATAACGTATCTTCCCACTGCAAACTTTGACTTATGACAATGTCTTTCTATGTCTCGCTTAGCAATAAAGTAATAAGCGTTTGATTACCTTCCCTTTCAAAAGATATAGTGATATCCCCACTGGGATCTTCCGTGTCGAGGATTATTACATTTACATATTATTAAAATTTAGTAGAATGGATAATATGAAGTAATTTTAAATATATTAAGTTGGTTTTGTCTGAAATAATTATAAACAAATTATATGGTGTTTTTTTAGTGCAGTTGAGTTGTTTCGGTTTCAGTCTGTATTTGGTGTCAGTATATTTTTTATTGCTTTGTTTTGTATACAGTTTTTATTTACGATTTTAGTGTTATAATGTTGTTGTGGGTTTTGAATGATAGTGGGATTTTGATGTAAAGTTTAATAACATAGTACATGAAGATTTTCTCCCAAATGTTGCTTGTTGGATATGTGTTCGACACTGAGATCTAATGTTTCTAATATGTATGGTGTTATTTCTTATTTATTGTAATAAAATGAATGAGTTATAAATATGAATGCAAAGGAGTATTGTTTTAGAATAAAGTTGTTTAATTGACATGATGTTAATGTTGCTTGTGTTACAATAAATAAATAAATAATCGACATACTTAAATTTAAATCATCACTAAAAACATTTCTCTTAAACAAATGTCACTACACCTTAAATGAATACCTTACATAAATTAAATACGTCTGTTTATTTTTATTTTTATTTACATACATTTGTTAACATGTCGGGTTATGTAATATAATGTGTATTTGTTGGGTTAGCTAGAAGAAGTAGGATGTAACCTATAAGCTTTTTGTACTCTGTATTTTTGTGCAATAAACATTTTTTTGAAAAAAAAAAATGAAATTTAAAACGAAATCATTAATTTGCTTCAATTATTTATACAGCGTTCACACATTTCACTACAACCTTAGATTAAACATCTGCCCTGCACTGCAATGCTGTACGAAACGTTGGCTAAAGAAGGAGGTAGCGCAACACGGCATAATACCCCAAAAACAAATCACTGTAAATCTTTAATATAATATGACGCAGGTTAAACTAATAGGGTCACTGAGAGAAACTCGAACATCTTCTGTGTGAAAGATTATTAAATAACAATATTTCTGCTGACTATAATTGAATTAAAACCTACGCTGATTTCTTTTATAGGATTCGTGTGCTTTTAACACTGATGAAAAATAAGCTGCATTAAAAAATCTGGGTTTTTTGTACGATTGTTATTATAATATTTAATCAAAACCAGGTCCACAAATGGAAGAACTGAATAAAACCTGTAGGAACTCGTATGCAATTGTAGGTAACTTTTTTTGGTCTAATCGATGTGTAGATTGTTGATAAGCGTATAATTTTAATTAAGACTTTCTAAAGATTTATATTAAAAACAGCGGCTGAAGTCTAAATAGGGATAAGTATATTACGAGTAGATATTATTATCTTCGTTATCACGCAATATAAGAGGTAGTAATTGGCGTGTAACAATCTCAACTTGTTCGAATGGAACTATAAATCTAACCCACCTGTACAGCATTTTATTTTATAAAATATATAATTTTTTTATTTCAATGTAAGGTTTACTTTATTGACATTTAGTCGAAAATCTCTTCTTAATAAGTTTGAGGCTTTCATGAAAAACTATAACACATTCCTACTTTAAAATTTGTCGGAAATACAGAAATATTTTTTATCAACATTGGATTTCTGACAATTTAAGCAAGGCCTTAAAAAATTAAACTTTCTGTAATCTATAATAATCTTTTAAACACTAGCAAAAGCTAATCCTGTTGGAAATACATTTTATTATTTTAACAATTTAGAATATTTTTCTTCCGTTCGGCTGGCAAATTAAGGATAGGTTGTTTCGGAGAATTTAAACAACTCATTTTCGGGTTCTGTGAAATTACTATTCAAATTCTGTTATTATATCATTACCTATAGGCTAGTTGCATGACAGTACTGAAATAATACCAGAACTTGAAATTAACTTTGAAATTTGAAGAATTGTTCAGATTCTCCGAAACAACACGTCCTAAAGAGGAATTTTTTAAACATCTTGTAAAACGGACGTTTTATCAACTAATGACTAAATATGCCCATAACTGGAATGTTATGCGAGTATTTTTTTTGGTTTACTAAAATTATGTTTTTCCAACAAAGTATATAGTTTAAAAAAGCAAGTATGTCTTATGCATAATATTAATTAAAATCTAGTTTAATTAGCAGCACTCCATTTTAATTTGAAGTTTTTTTTTTAATATTATTGTAGAAAGCAATCACTTTGTGGTTTCACATATTTAATAAAATAAAATACTTTTTATTTTAAAACCACGAGTTTTTAATAATTTGTACCCTGAAGGTGCTTGAGTAAAGCGGAACCGGTGGGTTCAAAAAATTATTAAAAACTTGTGGAAGTTTTTTTTTTTTTTTTAAACAACAAAAAATATTAGTAGTCAAGTTCTGCTGTGTAATTATAATTACGCGTGACAACTATTTCTCCTTCCGAAGGCATTATCAAACTGTGGTGAAACCCCTTACAGACGATCTATTTATGTTACTTCCATATTTATTATTAGTCAAGTTCTGCTGTGTAATTATAATTACGCATGACAACTATTTCTCCTTCCGAAGGCATTATCAAACTGTGGTGAAACCCCTTACAGACGATCTATTTATGTTACTTCCATATTTATTATTAGTCAAGTTCGGCTGTGTAATTATAATTACGCATGACAACTATTTCTCCTTCCGAAGGCATTATCAAACTGTGGTGAAACCCCTTACAGACGATCTATTTATGTTACTTCCATATTTATTATTAGTCAAGTTCTGCTGTGTAATTATAATTACGCATGACAACTATTTCTCCTTCCGAAGGCATTATCAAACTGTGGTGAAACCCCTTACAGACGATCTATTTATGTTACTTCCATATTTATTATTAGTCAAGTTCTGCTGTGTAATTATAATTACGCATGACAACTATTTCTCCTTCCGAAGGCATTATCAAACTGTGGTGAAACCCCTTACAGACGATCTATTTATGTTACTTCCATATTTATTATTAGTCAAGTTCTGCTGTGTAATTATAATTACGCGTGACAACTATTTCTCCTTCCGAAGGCATTATCAAACTGTGGTGAAACCCCTTACAGACGATCTATTTATGTTACTTCCATATTTATTATTAGTCAAGTTCTGCTGTGTAATTATAATTACGCATGACAACTATTTCTCCTTCCGAAGGCATTATCAAACTGTGGTGAAACCCCTTACAGACGATCTATTTATGTTACTTCCATATTTATTATTAGTCAAGTTCTGCTGTGTAATTATAATTACGCATGACAACTATTTCTCCTTCCGAAGGCATTATCAAACTGTGGTGAAACCCCTTACAGACGATCTATTTATGTTACTTCCATATTTATTATTAGTCAAGTTCTGCTGTGTAATTATAATTACGCGTGACAACTATTTCTCCTTCCGAAGGCATTATCAAACTGTGGTGAAACCCCTTACAGACGATCTATTTATGTTACTTCCATATTTATTATTAGTCAAGTTCTGCTGTGTAATTATAATTACGCATGACAACTATTTCTCCTTCCGAAGGCATTATCAAACTGTGGTGAAACCCCTTACAGACGATCTATTTATGTTACTTCCATATTTATTATTAGTCAAGTTCGGCTGTGTAATTATAATTACGCGTGACAGCTATTTCTCCTTCCGAAGGCATTATCAAACTGTGGTGAAACCCCTTACAGACGATCTATTTATGTTACTTCCATATTTATTATTAGTCAAGTTCTGCTGTGTAATTATAATTACGCATGACAACTATTTCTCCTTCCGAAGGCATTATCAAACTGTGGTGAAACCCCTTACAGACGATCTATTTATGTTACTTCCATATTTATTATTAGTCAAGTTCTGCTGTGTAATTATAATTACGCATGACAACTATTTCTCCTTCCGAAGGCATTATCAAACTGTGGTGAAACCCCTTACAGACGATCTATTTATGTTACTTCCATATTTATTATTAGTCAAGTTCTGCTGTGTAATTATAATTACGCATGACAACTATTTCTCCTTCCGAAGGCATTATCAAACTGTGGTGAAACCCCTTACAGACGATCTATTTATGTTACTTCCATATTTATTATTAGTCAAGTTCTGCTGTGTAATTATAATTACGCATGACAACTATTTCTCCTTCCGAAGGCATTATCAAACTGTGGTGAAACCCCTTACAGACGATCTATTTATGTTACTTCCATATTTATTATTAGTCAAGTTCTGCTGTGTAATTATAATTACGCATGACAACTATTTCTCCTTCCGAAGGCATTATCAAACTGTGGTGAAACCCCTTACAGACGATCTATTTATGTTACTTCCATATTTATTATTAGTCAAGTTCGGCTGTGTAATTATAATTACGCATGACAACTATTTCTCCTTCCGAAGGCATTATCAAACTGTGGTGAAACCCCTTACAGACGATCTATTTATGTTACTTCCATATTTATTATTAGTCAAGTTCTGCTGTGTAATTATAATTACGCATGACAACTATTTCTCCTTCCGAAGGCATTATCAAACTGTGGTGAAACCCCTTACAGACGATCTATTTATGTTACTTCCATATTTATTATTAGTCAAGTTCTGCTGTGTAATTATAATTACGCGTGACAGCTATTTCTCCTTCCGAAGGCATTATCAAACTGTGGTGAAACCCCTTACAGACGATCTATTTATGTTACTTCCATATTTATAGGAAAGCACTTATAATGAAAATCAATTTGGATTTTAATATTTATTTATACTACATGCCCGTACGGACTTTTACAAACATGTGTTATGTACGTAATAGATTAGCGAAATAGTAATCATGAAGTAAAATTTGCTAATAAAATTACATAGCACCCATGCAGAAGAATGGTATTATACTTACCTTGATTATTTGTATTATTGAGGTATGTTATTATAGCCTTCTTGTAACTGCATTTGAACACATCTACAACTTCTGTGAAAGAATTGTTAACTGCCTGCAATCTAGGTACAAGCGAGTATTTAAATGACTCGGTCTTGATATTATTGTTGCAATTTTAAACAATCGTTCGAGTAGTTCTGTTGAATGTGATTAGGCTAAGTAAATCAGGGCTGTCTATAATTCCATTAATTATTTTACATTTCAGTATCTTTATGGAAGTAATAAAAATAGATAATGCCTTAGGAAGGCGAAATAGTTGTCCCGCGTAGTAATAACTAAACAGCAGAACTTTTTTTAACATTAACTATTTTTTTATAAATTTAATAACAATATTATTGAATATATAAAAGATTTACTTAAAAATAATTTTACCATGCTATGCAATGAACTGTACTTGGTCGTAGGCAGAAAACCAGCAAAAAGAAATCAATCTTCCTCCAGTAGATTGGAAAGCGATCACTGATCACTGATCACTGATCATTGATGACCTAACAGGACTGGAGAGATGAATTCGAGTATAATATCCGACAATGAGGAAATGCAGCAATAAGAGATCGATAGGACTGATAGGCGGCAGCGGATCTACCAAACCAAACCCACACCGATGTGGTATTAATACTATGCTGGGGGACTGAGTACAGGGGGTTTTCTTTTCCTTATGTTAATACTGATGAGTTAATAATCTAGCTATTATATCTGTCACCAGATGATATGTCCTCTTAAAACTCGTTCTATCTCCGTTTTTATTTTGGTCAGACATATAAACAGATTTATAAAGAGATTGTATCAAGCTATATCTTTCAAGCATTTAAAAGTTTACAATGGATGCTTACGTATAATGGATATTACGTACAATAGAAAACAACCCAAGAGTTCATCCTGCCAATTTTTAAATTAACTATTATCATATAAAGCGAAAAAAAATAATGTGACAGTAAAGCCCAGATATAATACGTTTGTCTTACTAATTGTGTTTTAGTTTCGTATAAATTGGTAAATACAGTTTACATGAAAAAAACATCGAATAGGGTTTTTTAAAAAAAAGTGACGTGTTAGCGTTCAAAATTTTAATATTTTTAAACGCATAATCTCTTATCAAAAACAAAAACGATGACAAGGGCGTAGACGGTTTACACGTAGTTCCCGTGAGCACTTAGGCCATAGGCCCATTGTGCTATCTCCCATTTTACCTCATTCCTTTAACAGTCACCCGGTCCCTTTTATAAAGTTCACCAGGTTTGTAATTGGATATGGGGCTATGTCTTCTCGTTCTACTGTATGTCTCCCCACGTATCTGAGCCTAGTTCCCACCAGAGCAGGACATTGGGACCATAGGTGAATTGGAGTCTCTTCATCCTCTTCACATTTCATGCATCTATTGGTGTTTTTCACTTCCAATATCTGCAAGTATCTCCTAAGATGGCAGTGTCCTCAGTGAGTTTCTGTCCATATTGAGTAGTTTCTTGGTTCATCTAGGGTCTGGTCTTTTTATGAGTACTTTGGATTATCTCATTCCAGGTGCCCTCTCCCATTCTGTGCGGTACTGGGATTTAAACCACCTATCAATATGTAATTTTGTGTGGCAAGCTGCTACTCCTACGGCCGGCTCGGATCCTACAAGTGGTGCTTTCACCCCCTTCCTTGCTAGTTCATCAGTCCGCTCGTTGCCCTCAATATATTTATGTCCTGGTACCCAGTTTAGGGTTATTTTATTGATCGTAGCGAGTTCTGTAAGAACAGTCCCGCATTCCGTCACCAGTCTGGAGTCGCATCGGTTACTTTCCAGTGCCATTCATGATAAGACATAAATTTTTCCTGGCCTGAGTAAAGGATCTAGTTTCGGCAATAGATAGATCTACTGAGTGCTAATATCTCGTCGAAACTTATTTTACTATTAGAACGCGATTAGTGGTGCGCGTAGACCGGACTATTTTGTTTTAGTTAGAGCATTGGAAGAGTTGGAGGTAAAAAAGTATTTTTTAGCTTCATATCTCATCTAAATATAATAAATCAATGGTTCCGGTGGAATTTTGGAAAAAAAATGTGATTTCGCACAGAAGAGTGCCCGAGTCGGAGAATACTATTCCTGGATACTCTGCGAGGCTGAAAGAAGAGGGAGGGTAAAGAAAGGTAAGAGAGGCTAATTTTGCTAAGGAGGTCGTCAGCTAAAATTATGTCGTGTTGAAAGTTTTGAATACTGCGGACTTTCTCAACGTAAGTTATTTCCCCGCTGCTTCCAAATGACAATTCACTTCTTTAATAACGTTTTAGAAGGCAGAGAACGATATAAATAATGGAAATCGCTTGCGTGAGGACGAGCAATTTGCTGAAGACTACCGGTTGTGGCGACCACTGCACGCATATGAAAATCATTTTTTCATTTATATTGTTGTGCTTATTTCTTAAAATTTCATTTATTTTTGAACTCGCAAATGTATTTTACGCCAATCAGTTTGTGGTTTTATTGTGGACTGTAATAAATATTAGACACAACTATTGAGGGAGCTGTGGTTAACAGTTAGAATTGGAATAGGATTCTGACTCACCCCTAGTCTTTTCGATCCATCTGGATTTATAGAAATGAATAAAATATAATCTTTTCAAATATAGATCTTAAGTGAATGAACTGAATTAATGAAATTAATCATCACACTTTACCGCGTTAATAAGATACATCCTTCAACATTAAACAGATTGAGGTGTTATTTTTTGAGGAATTATGCCGTGTTGCTCTACCTCCTTCTTTCTACTATCCCGCAGCCAAGTGGGAGAGTAGGTAATACCCAAAATTACTATCCTCCTTAAATTAGCTAAAATACTTTACATTTAATTTTAGTATTTTACCAATTCCTGCGCAAATAAAGAAGTCACCATTAATAATTGACTGAATAATTGAGATTTCTACAGTTTAAAAGCCCATAAGAAAAATGCACGGGGTTGTCGGAAGACACACTTGGTTACGGACGTTTTGTTTGGCATTTTGGCCTGTCAAGAGTTAATAACGTTTCGGACAACGTTACAGTGTCTGAAGATAGTTTCTGATTTGTTTTACCAAATGAATTTACGTTACCGTCTTTGGTTGTTCTTCGTTATCTTCCACCCTGTATAGTAAGTCGCACGCCCTCGCTCTCAATGGGTACCTTTTCCTTCATTCATAACAGCAACGGCGGATAAAACGTTTAAAAATGCATATAATATTATATGTGCGAGACTATCCGACATCTTTAATGCCCATTGTACTCCCACCTAGTCCGGTCTCAGCCCAACTAAACCTACGTCAAATCGGCGCAGGTCTCGTATGTGAAGGTAATCCTCAAAAGCGTGGTTTATGGACGTAATGCAGTGTATTATATCCCGTTTTATCACGGATTTATTCTCATATTTGGATAATGTTGAAGGTAATCTTTATCTAGTGGACGTGATATTCATATTATGGGTGAATGAGATTCGTTCGCAACCAATGAACTTATTAGAATAGGACAACAGGAAACGGTAGCTCCTGAGACCCATCGTTATATGTAAGACAACGTAAAAATAGTTTCATTAGACTTGAGTAATATGAATGTCTAAGTTTTATTCTGGAGTCAAATACCTCTACAATAAGTAAAAACATATAAAGTGATTGTTTGATATCAAGTGATTGTTTGATATCAAGTGATTGTTTGATATCAAGTGATTGTTTGATAGCAAGTGATTGTTTGATATCAAGAGATTGTTAGATATCAAGTGATTGTTTGATATTAAGTGATTGTTTGATAGCAAGTGATTGTTTG
The DNA here is from genome assembly GCA_026573805.1 of Hesperophylax magnus. Lineage (NCBI taxonomy): Eukaryota > Metazoa > Arthropoda > Insecta > Trichoptera > Limnephilidae > Hesperophylax > Hesperophylax magnus. The sequence goes on along the minus strand of JAIUSX010000025.1, from coordinate 1,377,251 downwards.
ATAGCAAGTGATTGTTTGATATCACAGATTGTTTGATATCATGTGATCACATTGACTCAATCGTTAATAGGTCGCATAAAATGCTTGGTTTCGTGCTATGTGCTACGTGTAAGTAAAGTATTCAGTAATCCGCGTACAATAGTAATGTTATATTTCGCATTAGTCAGAAGTACACTGGAATATGCATCGACAATTTGGAATCAACAATATAAACTTAACATTGATAGTATAGATCGTATCCAAAACAAATTTATAAAATATATTACCTCCAAATTCAACAATAACTTTGAATGTACATTTGAAATTTTGCAGCAGACGAGTAGTAGCTGACTCAATATTTATACACAGGATTTTAATCAATAACATCGACTCTACCGAACTTCTTTCCTTTATTAACTTTAACATACATCTGAGACGTACACGACCTACAGTACTATTCCACACGCTTATTTATAAAACGAATGCAGCATCTAATTCGCCAATTAACCGAGCTCTTCGTACTCTAAATAATATTTGTCTAAACTCTAACATTGAAATTTTTTCGGATTCACTGCTCAAATTCAAACGTAGCATCGTGTCAATAATTTAAGCTGTTCAATTCGCATACATACAGACACACAAACACTCAGACATACACTACACATAAACACCTATATACTACACACGTCACATGGTAATTAAGGAATAAACATACCACTTAGCAGACATTACAAGGAAACATATCATAGGTACCCAACATGAAGTATCTCATTCCTGTATATTATTTAATCTCTGTAAATCACGTACTGTTTGTTTCTATAATATGAAAGAATAAAAAAAAATAAAAAAAACATGTTTTGATTTTTCCCATACCTTTCTATATTTATGGTACCGATTCATTCTCTTCAAAGATGAAATGAAATAAAATGATTGTACTCGTCCATGCCTACCTAATATAATTGGCTTTGTTCAGTTCTTGTTGCATTAATGCAACAATTCACCATGTAACAGATACCGCTGTATTATTGCGCTTCTCAGAGCAAAAAATCGATGATTGCTTTCCAACTCAACTCCCAAAAATGTATCAATTCCATAAAAACAGCCCACGTTCCAAATTTTCAAAGTTGCCTGCTTCGGGAAACTGGTTTTTATGATGTCGCATGTTTTTCTGGACAATCTCCCGACTTTTGAAAATGCAATAAGGACTATTTGACTTAAAAAACGTTTCATTGTTCTATGTACTTGTTTTACAAAAATGTTGACGCATGTCGAAAGAAGCGATGTGGAGTTTTTTCTGAAACTTTTTCAGATAATTCTTAGAATCTTCTGTGGGAACCAAATGGGCAAGAAATTGTTTAAAACTGTGTTCACTCCATGGTCCACCAAACTTGGCAAACATAAAACCCTAAATGACGGTTTACCTAGCGAAATGTTATAAGCCCCTGACATGATAGTTGTCAGTAAAGTCTGAGTTGGATGGTTGTTGGTTCATATACTGTAGCGGTGCAAAAAAGAAGAAGAAAGTGCTTACCTATATTATGGTTGTAGAACATTGGGATATTAAAAATGCGGTGGGAATCACACTAATAAATAATAAAACAGTTTTCAGTCTATCCTGATATTATCCTCCGAAACGCAGATTCAAGGGAGATGCTTAACCAAAATTATACATTGTGGATAATATTTCTATTTTTGATGCTGACAATTCGTCGTGGAATTTAATTATAAATTATGCATTGTGGTTAATATTTCTATTTTTGATACTGACAATTCGTCGTGGAATTCAATTATAAATTATGCATTGTGGTTAATATTTCTATTTTTGGTACTGTCAATTGGTGGTGGAATTTAATTATAAATGACACATTGAAATAAATTTAAAGCTTTGTTCCTCTTATTTAATTTTTTGACCGGGTGTCAGCTTATTATATATAATTACCTGATATATTGTACCCTTAATTTCCTCACGCTTACTTAATCTGTAAGAAGATATATTATTTTAATTATCTTTAAAAACACACTTTTCTAATTTGTGTACCTATGTTAATATTATGTTTGTATTTATATCAAAAGTTTTTGATTATTGTTTAAAAAATCATTAGAACTAAATGTAAATACTCCTCCCATAAACACGAGCTCCTGGAGCTCAACTTATGGAGTAGTAGAATAAAAAAAAGAAAAAATTATATATATAAGTCTGCATATTGTTATCATTTATAATGTTAAATAATTTATAAGTAATAAATAAATAGAAATAAAAAATAAAAAAAATAAAAAAATAATTATAATAAAATCATTGCAAACCATTCCTGTTAATCCCCAAACCTTCCCCCAAATGTTTTATATATAAAAATAGTTTGAGGAATAATTGTACTAGTCTGAAGATGGCTATAATAAGCTGAAACCGGTCACAGTCAAAAAATAAAATAAGTGGAAAAAAAGTTAAAAATTTCTTTCAATATATCAGTGCATTGTGGTAAAAACATTTCAATAGTTTGTTAATGATGGTAACAAATCACCTTACAATAGATTTGATTTTAATACTAATTATTAATATCGATTCATATATTATCCACTTTCATTTCTATTATTAAAAAAATATTTTATTTATTATTACTAACCACTCGAGTGATTTTCAGCATATTATGCCGAGTTTGCAAAACGTTTGGAGTATAGCCGACCATAATAATATTAAACCATTTTTGTCTTTGGCTATATAGCACTATAATCAGTTGATATATCTGTGTATTAATATTCAGAACTATGATTTTTAGATGAGGGCGAGAAATTTCTAACTAGAATTTTCAAATCACTCAACTCATATTGCAGTTATTGACGCGAGCACTCGAGTGGATACATAACTATATCTAGTCAGAGGTGGGTAACTTAGCTTATTAAACAGTTTGACTGATTTTACCACCGTTCTACTCTTAGTATGGTTTATTTATTATTTTATTTTATTGGTTATTTGATACAATAACTTTCCACATTTTAAAACATTATTTGGATGATGTAGGCGCCACTGGGTGCTTAAGCCGTGTTGAGGCCCCCATTTTGCATTTTAATAATCAGTAAAAAGATTTTATGAAATAATTATATAAGTAATAAAATAAAACTGAAATGAAATAAAATTACATTCAATGTTGAAGGCGGTAATTAACAAAAAAACGTGAAATATTTCAAGGCACGGTTGTATGTAATGATGTGCGTATTAACGGTGGTTTTATTCTTTCGCGTTTTATTTTTTTTTTTTTTAATATTATCTTTAAATTTTATATATAAAATGTTTTTTGTTTCCTTATTTTTGCATCGAGTGAAAGATTTTTGAATTTATTGAAGTATTTTTTTATACACTTGTCTAACTGGTTGATAAATAAGTTTGTGTTTGTTGAAATTTTGTGTCTTTATGTATAATCGTTGTATATTTAGTACGTTAAACATGTTGAATATTAAATTTAGTCTATGGATAATATTTGGTATCTCGATTTATGAGGTTGATTCAGATTGCGCTACTGTTGGTAAAGGCTCTTATATTAATTCTCGTCTCACTCTAACGCAATGTAACTCAACTTATCTTCTTTGTAATCCAACTATTTGCTGTAATTTTTTTTCCCTAAAATCACGTACTTTTAAATGTTTTTAAAATTACTTAGTCTTTTGGTTAACATTTTTGTTATTTTTATTTATTTTAAAATGAACCAGAAAGTAATTTTGCAATTCGTTAAGATAAAAAAATTGTAAATTTAAATTCCGGGCTGCAGTCTACAGGGTGAAGTTTGCCATGATGATAGCTTACTTCCAATGAGAGAGGTCACATTAAAAATATGAAGTAAAATATGTTATATGTATGGGTGGATAATCACAATTTACATTCGCTTTGTCAGTCATTTTGTATTTAATCTCGTTTATTTTCGCGAGGTACGCAGGGGCGTACCACCGTCCAAACCCCGGTCAATGGGCGGCGGGCAGTGGCCAAGTGGGCAGTGGGCAGTGGGCATTGTCCCGGGCCTGGCCACTTAATCCACGTCTCATTTATTCCATCTGATTGTGCCCGTGTAAAAATTTGAATTTCAAATTTCGGCTCTAGAACGGACCCTTTCACCGCGCCGCCACTGAGAGCGGCAAAGCCTTAAGGCTTACGGCTTTCGGATGGGAATACTTTTTGTGCGCACTTTGGACGTGTTCAGTAATGTGTAGGTACCTGACTTAACCCTCAAAGAAGACGAAGACGTTATATATTTTTATATTGTACCCTTGTCTGAAAAATCAACGGAATGTAGCTAGCAGATAAACCCCGAGTTAAGGATTATACCACCTTTTTCGGACTATACCCTATTTTCCTTTAAAAATGCCTTTTTTACTCTCCTAAGCCGTATTGTAACTGTTTTTTTTTTTTAAATATTTTATAATAAAGATACTCAATTCCAAGTATTTTACATCAATTCTGTTTTTCTATTTTTAGGTTAGAAGAGTGTTTGTGGCAGTGTGGCTTTGTTTTTTGACCAACTTCTATAGTTTTATTATTTTTTATATTTCTTGATGAAATTTTGCACACTCGACGTTTAAAATAAGAGAGAAATTACTGTCCAGTTTTGATTGAGAACTCCACATAAAGTCTGTTGGTGCAACGCCGAGGATTTCACATATTTGTTTTATAAATTCTCCATTCCCTACCACAATTTACTATTTTCATCAACATTTTGCTACTCTCTATTGATGCCCAAATAGCGATTAATTGGACTGTAAATGTAAATTAGACGTTTATTTGATCGGGTTAAAATCAATGGGCATGGGCAATCCGTAGCACGGATCACTTAAGGTTTTTATGTGTACACCTCATATAATCACAATTGATGTTATTCTTCAACAACGCCACTCTGTTTTATTTCACCACACGACTATATGGTAATGCAATTTAAACGATGTAATGGTCTTTTCAGGAGAATGATGATTCAAGCAACAAGATAAGATGCACTAAAATGATCACAATGTAACGAATGAAAACAAATTATATGAGTAACAATAAAAATTGAAATACACATATAATTTGAATTGAATAATCACATGTAATTGGTCGGTAGTTTTGTCTTCTTTCTTCCCAGGTAAGGCTTTAAGAGAGGAACAAACGAAATGACAATTTGAACAGGACATTGGGATATGGAATAGGCACGAAACTGTTTCAATACTAGTTACTTTACGATAAAATCTTTAACACGTTAATTTTTATTGAAATATTTATTAACATTTTTTTCTATTTATTTGCTCTTCTCGACAACATTTACTATGATTTTTTTTACTAATTAACTAACCAACACGCCGTTTCCATGCAGTAGTAGACAGAGAGGACGGACCGCCAAACAATTCAAACTTCTTGCCTCATTCACATTCATACATTATCTCATAAATACTATACATTATCTTATATTATTCTGACTTTTGACATGGCGCGACATCAGTAACTGATTCACTTGATTGTGCCATGTGTTCCTCGGGCGATTTTATTACCTTCAGCTTCTCAACAACCCCAATCGGGATGCCATAGTCTCACTGGCTCCAGACGCTTGCAAACAGTTGGGACTCTTGTACGGTTTCACATTTAAAAAAATATATAGACGAAAACCCCTTAGAGCTTTTTTAGGTATCTTATTTGTAGGTCAATTATTCTGGTGATTTTTTTCTAACGACGTTACCAAGGTAATAATCTTTGGACATAATATTGTGATATGTTCAAAGTCCCCAACAGAAAATAATTTACGAATCGCTACCTTTGGGGTTGAAATTTAAATATTCAGTTTTGGCCCTTCGATCTAATTATTTGCGAGGAAATGCATTGTTGTCCAAACATTCGTCCGCTGTTCCAAGGGAACATCTTTTTCAATACAAATCGCCTTTACGTTCTCTTTCTTTTCTTTATAAACCACCCATTATCATTCAAAAAACTATCTACCTAATCTGTTGAAACTGGACCTGTGAGAAAAAACATTCAAACATTCACGAGAAATGCGTTTTAAAGGTAGGTAACTCGGAATTTTATGTCTTTGAGTCATTTGGTGTAGGTAGATTACAAATATAGCCTTAGTAAACTAATGGTTTGTCTCGACCACTTTGCATTTCGTTTGTCTGTAAATTTGTTGGTGCGTTCCGTGTCCGGTAAAGATGGTAGCCGTTTTTGATTAGTACCTTTTTATTCCGCCAGGCGCGTGAACGTTGCGACTGTTGCGAACTGTTAAGTTGGGTAACAAAAAAATTGTTAAAGCAGAATTTATTGACAGTTTAATTAAAAAAAATAACTGTAATAAATAGTGAAATAAATAGTGAAATCGCACAAGAGTCACAACTGCTCACAACCGGCTGGAGCCAGTGAGACTATAACATTCTCAATCGGGGTATGTTATGAGGATGAAGGTAATATGGAGGGGAAGGAGATTAAAAAGACGAAGGTGGGGAAGTACGTGACTATTCAAACCTGGTCTCCAAACACGGCCAAAGCGTTTCAAGCAATTTCAAGCATCGTTTCAATTCTGAATGGTGGTCTTACACCTGGGCGATACTGAGAGTGTTTTCTACTTTGTATAATAATATAAACTAGCAGTTAAAAACCCGCTCCGCGGGGGCGGCACTTACTATACACGATACTAACAACAGTTACATTTAATAGGTAGATATTAGGTAATTCACAGAGAGAGGGTGGGTATATATTGTTAAAACACGGAACAGGAAGGAGTTAATCAATAATAAAATGTTCAATTTAGCCATAATAAGAATAACAGTTGGTAAAGGTAAATTAATATAGGTAAATATTCGGAATAGCTGAACACGGAATATACTTAATATTTTTAAGTAAAACCTTCTGATTTACCTTAATTACTTTAAAAGGAATCTAACAGCATTTGGGAAATTTTTAATTTTAGCATTTAATTTTTAATAACGTAAAATAAAAATCGTTTTCTTTGTATGGGATGACAGCCGGAATAATTCCTGTTGATGACATTTTCTCTTGTTGAACATATTTCGTACTATGCGTGTCCAGCGATTCCGAATAATTACCTTAATATATATTATTTATATATATGTAACTGGCAACATGATTGTTTTACTATACATATAAGTCAAATTAGAGATTTGTTGACTAATTTTATAATCAACGAATCGTTTCTATCTTCCGATTTTGTTTCATTTTATTTTATTGGGTTGGCAGTTCCTATACTTCCTACAAACACACGCGTATTATGGGTGAACTTCATATCGGTGTTCTGTCAAAATGGTGTTAAATTATTATTTACGTAAATAATATTAAATATCAATATTTTTCAAAATCGTAAATGCAAAGAGTTTATTGTCATCAAGTTGAATCAAATTTTTGTTTTATTTGTAAATGCGTATTAAAACGGTAGTTTTACGTAAATAATTACCGTTGTTTGAAGACATGGAATTGTACGTATTTGTATATCGCTCTTATACGATCTGTCGGCCAATAGGGAAACTACTCCAGCGGCCGGTAAAGGAGGGATTGACATTTTCAAGGAACCTAAGAATGTTTGATTCTTGACAAACGTCAAATATATAAAACGTAATTGTGGATAATTTTTACTGTACTGTAATTAATCCAATGGACGTAACTTTCTAAAACATATTTTCTTCGATATTATCCAAAAATTATATGAGCAGAAACGATGCTTTTGGATAAATCTCGTATTACATGAGGTGATCCTTTTTAGTATGAAATCGGGTCTTAATTTTCAAGTTAGTGGAATATACCCCAAACATACAATTTGAATGCGACCAATCAGAGGGCCTAGACCGTCCAGACGCTAGCGTAATAATACTATCAGATATACTTTATATTATTTAAATGAGTAAATTATGAAAAAAACACAGATTAATGAAGTAAAAATTACTTGCGCACGCCGGGTTTGAACCCGCGGCCTACGGCTTGCTAGTCGAGAGCATTACCCCTCCACCGCGTAGGCTGACATATTTTTACGCTTTAAATATTCTGTGACTTAATGGAAAAGTAAAAAAAATTGGAAAATCCTGTTTCTGTTATAACATGCAATAAAATCTATAATTTAATAGGAGGTATTTCAATATAATTTCAAAGGATATATAGCAAAGAAGCTTTTCAGCAGTCTAAATTAATCAGTTTATTTCAATTTGGTTTTTAAGGAGTTCATTAAACATTCTAATAGGTTTGATTATAATACTCGTATATCAGTTTGCAACTAAATGTTAATACTGTTCGTATTTCAATGTAAAATATCTAACTCCAACAATAAATTATATTTTTAAATAACAATAATAAATAAAACCATATTTTTATCATAATACATCAATAATGGATTTAAAATCTCTTTAATAAATAATTTATCACTATAATCTCCTTTCTTTGTACATCACTTTCAATATAAAGATCTAAGCACCAATAATAGATTATGATGATGTCATGTTCTTGTCAATTAGCAGTGAGCTAACGCCTATAATCCCTAAAGGTGAAGTGCTCAGGAATATTTATCTTTTACATTTTCCCATCGATCGATAACAAAATCTCCCCGTGATTTGATCTTATAAACTAGGTTCATTTTGTCTATTTTAAAGCGAAAGCGTCTTAAAACAATTTCCTATTAAAATTTGATGAACAGAACTAGTTTACTTACTAGATATAAATGACAATAATGCCAAATTTATAAAAATGATTGATTTGGTTTTAGTATGGTATTTTTTTTTGTAAGTATTTCCAACAGAATTTCAACACTTACTCCTACCTCTTAAAATGTCTTGTAATTTGGTAGTACACTACCCAAAAAGCCTTCTTTAACTTCACGTGACCTGCGCAAAGGCTTCATGAAGTTGAATTGGGCTAAGTTGGTCTCACAGAATTGTTGTTAAAATCCTGTCACTTTGAGCCAGTCCCTTTTTTAGAATGCAAATACCTACGTAATTTTTTTCAACGGAAAACATTAATTTAATTAAGAAGTCAGAGTACTCTAAAATAAAGTCAGAATCTTAACGACGTAAGTAAAGAAGGCGCGTATAAAAATATGAGGCGCCTGGCTCCAGCGTATTGGACGAACCGGTAGTCGAATTTTCCTCAGCAGGTCTAAAAAATAGATCTTCCCAAGAGATATATTTTAAATGATTTTGATAAATATATTGCTAAAATATCAGATCTTGCTAACTGAATCCCTCAGGAAACGACTAATTCATCGTTTAGAAAAATATAATCTGATTCTTACCGTTAATTCTATAGTTAAAATACGTTTTATAAAATTGTTGACCCGTTTTAAGTAAAATATTTTAATGGTAAGGTACTATTTTTATTAATTTTAAACAAAAATAACATGTTGCAGTAATATTACCCACACGACATTTTTCTATTTCTATTTTAACACAGTCATGTCATCACCTCTAGGGTGTTCATTAGATGTATTTATCTTTATTATTTTCAAATCTTCAATACACCCATTTTATATACAACATACATTTACTACTTTTAAATATATCCACATATTTCTGTTTTACTGTTTCTCATTTACTGTGTCTTTATGTTTTCTAAGGTTGTAATCTTCTTTGTAATTTATTGTTGTATAACTTTACTGTTTTATCCATGAAAAATAAATTATTGATTGTACATATTTATGAAAAAATCTACAAATGGACCCATCAAACGTGGAAAGAGTTGTATCGATCCAGAAAATTGCAATGCAACGAATATGTTAATTCATTAATGTCTTGTCAAACGCGAGTTTTCATCGGGAGAGAGTATCTTAATTTTCTACGAACTAATCTTAATACGAATTTTTATGATTCGAGATATGACCAGAAGAAAATATTTTGGAACCATTTAATGCATACTTATATGACACTTTTTCAACCAACAATATATTTAATTTCGAATGTGAATAATATTCCCAGAGGTTGGGAACCTCCATTGAGATTGGATGCGGCCAAAAATTGACGGTGTTTATTATTGATATATAAGAAAGGCGTCAAAGCTAGAGGTTCCCACGTGGTCTATTGACAGTTGACAGTTCTGTTGACAGTTTGTTGACACCCCATGGTATAGTGAACAACACGAGACAAATATATCCCAAGCTGTGACAGGGGACATATTTGGGTCGCATCTAACCCATGTTTGACCAATCAGTAATGATGTCTGGTCCCACCTATATCGTGTTTAAATTAATTATGTTTGATTTTCACCTAAGCTAAAATCTTGGAGATTGTATGCATACATATTACTCATACTGTTAATCGTCATTGTTAAATGAAAACATAAACATTATGTAACTCCTTACTTAATATGCCAGCGCGGAGATGCACTGGTGACTAAAATGTTAATACGCAAGTCTTTATTATGAATAAACATAAAATTTTATCATACTTGATTTTTATAATTTTTGCTGATTGTATTTTTATGTTGTGTAACTAGCTTATCTACAAAAAGGGCTCTTTCATTTTTTGTATTCTCGAAAAAACAAAGATAATGATGCATTTTTATTTTGACGAATACATTTTTTACTATTAAATATGTGTAATTTTCAACGGTAGAAAGTGTTATGTCAACAAAAACTTTAGTAGTGGATGCTTTGGAAACATTGATCCCATAAACTACTTCTTACTTGCGCGAAAAGGCTTCACGTCTATGGTGGCTTTAAAAACTAAGATCGTCTAATTATCGTTTGAAAATAATTTTATTACTTGTGTTTTATAAAACAAAGTCGCCATCAGTTTGTTATTGTCTTCTAAACTGCGCAATGGATTTAGACGGGGTTTTCACTATTTAATAATCTTAACTTAGCCGACATCGTTGTGTTTAAAATTTTAGAAACATATTCATACATTCTTTGGCAAACACAATACATCTTTAAATATTTTTAATTTAAACATTTGAAAAAACTCAAAGATAACATCAACACTTGAGGTGAACATACGTTCTTAACAAATTTATTTTATCTTTATTTAATATAAAAAATATATATAATACGTGCGTATTAGATATATCAAAATAATGTACAATGTAATTGTATACCTTAAAAAGGTTTACAGAAAAGTATGCAACGGTATATGTCTGTCTCCAAAGGATAACCCCATCAACGCCGGGTACACGTCATCTAGTTATTTAATAAAATGATGTTTCGTGTAGGTACGTGATTTATTTCTTTGACAGATTGAGAAACGTTGCCCTAGATTATCAGTTGTTTATTTATTTGTATTAATAAAAATTATCTCCCCTTTTCGAGAATATACTTACGATCCGATTTGTCATCTGAGATAAATAAATCTGATCGTTAAATATAAATTCTTATGATGACCACTAAAGTTGTTCGTAATATTCCAATTAAGTCATATTAGGTCCCTTGTCCTCTCATTATAAGTTTTATTTGTTTTTGATGCTACTTCATTATGGAGATAAGATGTTCGATCATTGAATTATTATAGACGATCAGAAAGATTATTAAAATTAAACGGCTATTTGGTTAACCAAGTGACTTGAAAATAATATTTGACACTTTTTGACGATGATTATCATTAATTGATTACAAATTTAATGATATAAAAGAGTGGGAAAAAGTTGAGTTTTCGGGACTCGTCTTTAGGTAGTGAAATGTTTTGACTTTTTTTGACATTTTTCTTTAGCGAAACTAAGTACCTTACTAGTAATTCAGAACAATTTACATTGCATATTTAAATGATGGTATGCAGTATCTACCAGAAATGTTTTAAATTTAACTCTTGTGTTTAATTTTCGTGAAAACAATATTTGACTGATATTTACGTTCTTATTCAGTATTTCTTTTTAGTTTTTTTATCTGATCTCTTGTAGAGCAGCGTATTTATTTTTGGGTTATTATGTCGTGCTCCCTACCTCCTTCTTCAGGCAAAGTTTTGGACACCATTACAGTGTCCATCGTCAGGGCAGATGTGTAATGCCATGCCATGTTGATGGACACTGTAATGCAGACCGAAACGTTGGCTAAAGGAGGAGGTGGCGAAATACGGCATAGTATCTCAAAAATTTATCATTATTATAAGTAAAAATCTTTAATCATATTTGTCCAAATCTTGTAAAATTTTAACATCATTTTGCAAGTTCGAATTTTCTTTGAGCGATTTGCGTACAGGGTGTCTTAAAACTTTTATTATTTATTGAAACAAATAACTCGTCAAATAACACAATCTTCTTTATACTCAACAACTCACTAAATAACAATTCCAGTCAAAAAAAAATCACATAAAAAATGTCACTTAGAAATAAGTTCGCATGTGCAATGATATCAAAAATTATTTTTCTCAACTTTACACGCATTCAAAAAATCTGTGCGCTTCGTTTGTTTGATCTGATATTAACAACTTTTCAGCAATGTTACCCGTCAAAAGCACATGATTCTACATGTTGCTGTACCAACAGACATACATTTATTTCACAACAGATTGAGTCATCGTTATCTAATGGATAATTTTTCTAATAGATAATCCAGCTGATATTTATATCTAGCGAGAGAAACAGTGGAGAAACATCGACTATAATGTTCATAAAAACAATGTCTTAATTTCATACTCTGTTACTCTTTTTTATCGCTTAAGAATGTGCGTCTAGAATTAATAAATCATCTATCAAATGTCTGAAGACACAGAAGCATGTCAAAGGTAATATTTAGATCAATATTCTTGAATTGATTTAATTTTAAAAAATCACGTAGTTTGAGAGACTTAGCAAAATCGTCAAATCTGCAATCTATTGGAATTATTGTTTGATGTTGTCTGAATGAAATCTTTTGATAAAGTGGTTAAATTTTGTTTGTTTGATATGTTTACTTTTTTGAGATTTAGATTTTTTTATTGGATCACCTGCAGTGAAATGTTAAATACCTTCAGTAGAACAATGGTATGAAATGTGACTGCAGGCAATGATTATTGTTAAATAATAATTGAACCCATTGAATATTAAGATATAGAAGAAAGCAGATTGGTTTTTTTTTAAATTAAAAAAGTTGTTGGAACATTTTTCGACTTAAAAAACGACTTTAAAGTATATTACATTCAAATTTTATCTCCAAACTAGCAAAACTTAATATAACTTGTAGTGCTTTAACGTGGATTAAAAAAAAAAATTTAATAAAGGGCAATTTGATAAGTTAAATGGCTTTCTGAGTAATTCACAGACCACGATTATTGGCATGCCACAAGGAACTGTTCTGAAACCTATTTTATTTATTATTTATGTCAATGATATTTTTTTAAATTCTTAAGCCAAAAGTCATCTCAAACGCTGATGACATAGCATTATTAACTGAGGGTTTGACCTGGAAAGAAACTTAAATAACGGCCGAATTAGACATAAACTTGATCAAAAATTGGTTCAATCAAAACCTATTACCGCTAAATACTGACAAATCATTTGTAAATACCTTTACATTCCAAGAAGTCCACCCGATTAAATGTGTTATTTTCACGACTTGAATTTATCTGCTTAAACCGGTGATCTTACGCGACAACACCCAGAACTGCCGTGTTCCATCAAAACGTATTGTAATAATATTGAATTCGTTATTATTAATTACTAACTGAACCCCGCCACGCGTTGCTGTGGCTAAGTCTGTCTTTAGAGATAGAGATAAAATCGCGCGTTTTCAATCGGAGACTTAAGACTTAAGATTTTGAACAAACGAACATTTTTATTTATATTGAAGATAAAATATAGAAGAAAATTTTAATGTTTTATCGACTGTGACCGTCATGACGGTTTCATTCATAATTTTTTTCGAGTTAGAGCAATCGTCCGAAAACATGATTTACTAGGTATTTATTTATAATTATCATATTTACTAGCCAGCGGCTTTTGCTTTCGAAACATCGATTCAATCCGGAACTTTAAATGTTTAATATAATTTTTCACTTAAATTCATGTAAGTTCATACAGTATAAACTTGTGTAGTATTTTCCACTAATAATTTAATTTATTATATCAATATAATTGATTATATTATAATAATGTAGATACCTACTTATATCTTATACATTATTTATGATTACAATAAGCTCTCACTTCTTTTATATTTTAGCCCATTTCATATACAACCGGTTTTATTATAGGTTATTCTTGTAATGATAATTGACGTAATGATTATGTTATTGAATATTTACATCTTATAATATCTAAATTTAGTGTATGCCTTACCTTTTAGTTATACAATAACTAAAAGGTAGGGTATAAACGTTACATTAATGCCTACACACTATCATCAATGTCTTTAATTAAAAGCAGTGTTTTACTGTACTTACCCCAACCTTGATAAATTAAATCAAATGAAACTCCATATTTATATTTTACTATAGAGTGACAAATTTTGTTCGATGAAAACATAAACTGGATGTCTGGGTAACGATTTGCCGGTCTCTTCAAGACCCATACTCACTCCTTCATCTTTTTACTCATCTACACAGCATCCCCAAAATATAGACGCCTTCCGACGGAAATTATTTTCCTTCGGGCCTCCTGGATGGAGTTAATTTTTTTTTCAAAAACTGGTGTATCTACTGATATCACTTTCAATAATATATTTTTTTATTCTGATCTTAACGCCTTGTGATAAGTTATCCATATTAATGTTACACTACTACGTCAACTGTATTATTTTTCAAAGAATTCTATAAGTACCAACAAACAGCATCGACCTCGTAAACCTTTCCGCTGCCAATAGGGGTAACAAAAGTCTCCTACTTATGCCAACCTTTCATTGAATAACCAACACCATAGGTCACCCCAAGTGGTTCGCCAAGTTTAGTGACTTGGCAGGGGTGCACGAGTTCGTGGGATGAGGATCGACTAGGTCTTGGCGTGTGTACTGTGTTGTGAGCCGGATTTGGAGATCTGGTTGAGGGTCATCATTTTAATTGTTCTGTAATTAAGATTCTCTCAACCCATTGCCTTGAACTGCAGTGGGAGGGATTTTCTCAAACGTCCGTCACTCTTGGACATACTGACCACCAGATTCCTACCCACCCGTCGCATTTTTTTCCTTCCGAGATATTTCTTTCCTCAAAAAAAAACCTCCGCACAGCGTCTCCAAAGATGATATCGGCCCTAAGAAGAATTATTTTTTGATAATATTTTCACAATTTACTCAAAATTTAAGGGATTTACTATCCAACAAGAAGTTTTGGAGCACTAATCTTATTAACATTGAGGTATTCGTCCAGTCATTAGTCACTATGCAACAAGAAGTTCTGGAGCACTAATCCTATTAACATTGAGGTATTTGTCCAGTCTTTAGTCACTATGTAAAAGAAGTTCTGGAGCACTAATCCTATTAACATTGAGGTATTTGTCCAGTCATTAGTCACTATGCAACAAGAAGTTCTGGAGCACTAATCCTATTAACATTGAGGTATTTGTCCAGTCTTTAGTCACTATGTAAAAGAAGTTCTGGAGCACTAATCCTATTAACATTGAGGTATTTGTCCAGTCATTAGTCACTATGCAACAAGAAGTTCTGGAGCACTAATCCTATTAACATTGAGGTATTTGTCCAGTCACTAGTCACAATCCAACAAGAAGCCGACCAATTCAAAAGTCACAAAACACCAAATATTTCCAACGATTCTTTCACACGAAAACTTATCAATATTCGCAGCTCATCTTTCGGCCGAGATGACTCGGACAATGGACAATTCATATGCGTCGAAATAAATTACACAAGATAAACCCACCACCGAAATAAAAAAAGGACCAAACCCATTATTTACGCTCCATTTCGAAGTAATATTAAATAAAATACCTACTTCACGAAATAACTCTTTTTGCTAATGTTACAAAACTTAATGGTCAAAATTTATAGATTTTTTTTGTTTTTTTTAAAAGAAAGACAAACATTCCCGGGTAACGAATAACCCGACAACATTTGAAAATCTCCTACTACCACCCCAGTAAGCGGAAAATGTTGATTGTGTTGTGATGGAGGACTTAGCCAGCCGAGGAATTGAACACACTACGCCTGGGTGGGACCCAAGCGCGATGTCAACTCGGCCACCGACAGGTCAAATATGTGAGAATAATAAAGTAATTAACGTAAAATATACTAATTTTTCAAACATTATAATATTGTAATAAAGCTTCGATTGCTTTGAGACTCTTTTTTCACGAATTTTAAACTTGGGTTTTCCATTGTTTAGCAATTATTATTTAAAATTTTATAAAATCGGATAGGTTTGGTGAAAGGGCAACTTTCTTCAGTTAATAATTAATTCAATAAATCAGAACGGAAATGACGTAAAATGCTCTAAATGATTTTGAAAACACTATAAAAATCCGTTGCGTAGTTTAGAAGAACTAAGCGTACAAACAGACAGACACGCAAATCGACTTTATTTGATACTATTTTGAGATAGGAATGTATTGTAGGTATTAATATTATTTTTATTTACTATTTCCCTGTAAAGCCCAAAAACTTCGTTAATTAATAAATAAATACATTTTATGCATTTGTGAAAGATTTTGCTATAGTATTGAATATTTTATGGAGTATGTTTTACGAGTAGTATGTTCTTCCTAGTTTTATCAAAGATGGTGCTGGAATATGTTTTTACCGAATTTTTCGTAATAAAAATAATAAAGTGAAAAGGGAAGACAATTGCTTCCCTATCTGCAATTCAGTTCGTGTGAAGTGTCAACTGCCAACCTCGTGATTTATATCTCACTGCCGCATAATGCTATTTATTTAGTTTGTTGATTCTTTACACACACTCTTGAAGCCCCCGACAGTCCGACAAGAGAGTTAGATGTGCCGAGGGCCATCATTCGACGCCGGCCCGACGGGCTAACGAGACCTGTGATCGATCTCATCTCAACAAATGATATTTCTCCAATCTTCGTCTCGGCATTTTTTTCCGATCATTGTATGCAATTCTTAACGGACTAGTTTTTGCGGCTATCTTTGCAATGGAGTCAGCAAGCATTTTATCGGCTGTGTTCGACTTTTTATTTCCAGGATAAATTGACAGTTGGAGTGCTTTCCTCTCAAAGCTTTCTGTATAAAATTAGCGAGAGAATTCGTAAGCTTATTACGTAACATAATGCAGTAGATCGTAATTCATATAAATAGCCAAAAAGGTGTTGTACAAGTATGGAGTGAGTACAAATTGTGAATGATGAATACTTGGAGCAAGTGGATGAGTTTGTGTATTTAGGAAGTATGTTCTAGAGAGATGGGAAGGCTGACAGAAATATTGAAAAAAGGGTAATTGCAGGTAACTCTATTAATGAAGGACTGAACACGGTTTTGCGCTAACAAAAATCTATTTTAAGAAAGCGAAGCTAGCAGTCCACAATGGAGTGCTGGTACCTACCCTGATATCTGGCAGTGAGGCATGGAACTGGGAGAGGAAGGATGAAAGTACACTGAATGCTGTTAAAGCGACATCTGTCATGCATATATGTGGTAAAATCATGGATGATCGTGTGAGAAATGTGAATGTGATGTAAGCGTAATGTTTGAGTTCAAGAAAAGGACGCTTAGATTTTTCGGACATGTAGAGCGAATGAACAAAAAGGAAAAAATATTATTATTTTTTTAATGATAAACTAATGTTTATAAGACAAGGTTTTTTATGCATAGCACAAAGGATAACAAATTATAATAAGCAATTTTTAGTCGCCTAAAATATCCGTACAAATTGAAAACATCAGAAGGAATTTACTCATCAGATCTTGCAGTTGGTTGTGGTGTACGCTTTTGACTGTTAGTTAAAAAGTTGCAGGTTTATTTTTCTTTGCAGCTCTAAAACATATTATAAACACTATTCTATTTTTTTATTTGTTTTTGGCACATGTGCCCTCTGCACATCTGCCCTGTTGATGGACACTGTAACGTTGTCTGTTGTTGTCTGTTGTCTGTTGTTCTTTAGAAGGAGTTAGCGCAACATGGCATAACACCCCAAAAACAAATAACAAAAATACTTTTGGCCGTGAAAATCTTAAATCAAACTATTCTATTTATATAACAGCACCAAAGATCTGGGTGATATAACGTTGTCGGTAAAGCTTACTAGACTCTCTGACAATACCTCTAGATTAGGCGTAAGGAATATTGATAAATAGAAAATCACTTAATACAATATTAAAATAACATATTTTTTATATACAATAATGCTTATTCCGCCTACCGAGATACTGCAGCGCCACGGAAATGTTCCTGGAGAAATGAGTGCACTCTTTTAGAATCTTCTCTGCTACCGCGGGGAAGATTATATTACAGACTACGCTAATCCAAGTATACCATAGTCACTGCCATGGCTTCCCGGATGGCCCGACAAGAGACTCTTCACAATATCTGTCAAAAAACTAAATGTACTTTATTTATATTAAATTGTTTTTTACACTCCTCTTCCGTTTTGATTCTAATAAATAAATAAATATTACAATCAATATTGTTATTTTAGCTATTTTATTACTTTGAAATATGGAATGTATTGCATTGCATTACCCCTGCATAACTTCCGGAACAAATTATAATAATTATTACACACCCTGTATTCTGGAACAAAACCGTTTTATTTTACACTTTTGCAGTAATAAATCATACATCTCCGGGAAAAATGCCAGTGAAAGCATCAAATTATTTAATAAATTATTATAAGTGTCAATTACTCGCTTTTGTGTCCTGTTCAGGGTTGAACAAAGCAAAACGAACTCTAAGCAGAATTCTTGCCTGAACAGACAATAATTACAATAGCGTATTATCCAAGGTTGATTTTTTCAGTTGCGAACTTACCAAATACAAGAAGTCCATAAAAGAATATTTCTCTGATGGTTTGTGAATAATATTTATGTCTTTATTTTTTATATCTCTATTATGATTTGATTCATATCTACAACCTCTCTCCATGGCTATAAATGTATTGTTTTGTAAATTTTTAGTTTTATATAATCTTTTGTTTTGTATAAATTTTTTTAATTAATATTCCTTTCTCACAAATTTAATTTACTAATTCCATATTTTGCTGTCTCAGTAGAGATAAAGGTACAGGGAGGAAATCCATAATTGGTTTTATTTTAGCTATATAATACTTATGTACAAACTGATTAAATGTAAACTGTCGATTTCCAGAAAATCAATAAATAAATAAAATATACCTACAAATTGAAAATAAAAATAGAATTGAATCCGCACATTCTGATGTCCGGTCAGGTTCTCTAGACCACTGCGCTGCTTCGGCTTATTCCCAACCCGCCATATAATTCAATTTGTACAAATACTTCAATCGACAATTACTGCTTATTATATGTATATATAATTTTTTTTCACCTTTAAACAACCAAATTTATTTTAGTAGGAAAGGCTTACTGAATTTCCCACTAGATGGCGTCGAGCAAAGATATTAGAAGAACAATATCTTTGGCGTCGAGATATATTATGTCTATATTTGTTGGTGAAAAATTTTGACTTGTGTCAAAGAATATTATTATTTTTTAATGATAAACTAATTTATTTAGTTATTTATTAATTTAAACGCCCTGACGGGATTATACATGATACATATTTTATATAATTTACTGCATAATACAGTGACAACAGAAGGTTTTTATTTTTAAAACATCAACACAAAAAAGACGAAGTTCTTAACATATCTACAAGAAAACAACAAATATACACAATCGATATTTAAATATGCTACATAAAAATGTCATTAAGGTATCTCTTGAACACAGGCAAACTTTTATTAAATATGTCGATATTTGACGCGAATTTGTTTCCAAGTGTGTGAAAGCGAGAAATAGGGGCGTGTATGTGATAGTTGGTACTACAGTTGTTGTTGCAGAATAATATATTTTGCCTAGTTACTCGAGTAGGTACTCTGAAATCTATGAGTTGCAGGAGTTCACAACAGTCTAGTTTGGAGTGAATAATCTTAAATAAAAAAGTTAAGTCATTTATTTTTCTTATGTTTTCTAGTGAATGTATTTTAAGTGTATTTAGTAAGAATGTATAGTTTATGTGTTGAATAGGTACGTGTAATTTGAAGTTAATAAATCGTAAAAAAGTTTTGCTGCACACGTTCAATATTTTTATATGAATTTAGTAGTATGGGGACCACACTATTGAATTGTATTCTAACAAGCTGCGTACTAGCGACAGATACACGATTTTTAGAACCTCCAAAGATTCGAAGTCTTTGATGGTTCTGATTATAAATCAAATCTTATGTTTATAAGACAAGGTTTTTATGCATAGCACAAAGGTTAAAACATTATTATAAGCTTCAATTTCTCGCCTGAAATATCCATGCAAATTGAAAATATCTACCGAGTAAAAATAAATGAAATATCCATACCCATGGATTGATGCTTTTAATAATTTTTTTAACCTTTTTGCTATTCATAAAAACCTTGTCTTATGAACATTAGTTTATCATTGAAAAAATAAATCATTTAATAATAAGATAAAGATTTGTAATCAAAGAAAGCTGCAGAGATTACTCAGTATAATACTGAACCGTCAAAACATATGCTTTACTTAAATTCATGTAAAACTTTTTACTACATTTCATAATAATACAAAATCAACAAGTAAAAAAACATGGGTTATTTTTACTAGTTGTTATTTAAAAAAAAATGGTATGACTGAGGATAGAGCCATCCTCCCAGACACTGGCTCTTAACTGCTGTGAACTTTTAATATATCTTTTAATTTTTTTTTCTGAGGATTGAATCATCCTCCCTAGGGACCAGAGTCAACAACGCTAATCTTAGCCAAAATATAATTGGATAGTACCGGCATTTATTTCGAAAATTAACTGCTATCAATTTTTAAATATTAAATATAATGTCATCCAATTTCCGAAAAATGCATGTGTGTGCGTTAGTAACACCATACAAAGCAATATCATCGATAACGAGCCTATCTGCCGAGTTTCAGCGCCATCGGATATCGGAAAGTGGGTTAATTTCCACTTCCAATATTGAAATTCAAATAGATGTATTTAAAAAGGCAGTGTAAAAACTACGTGTGTATTTAGTTATACGGTAATTAGAGAAACTTCGTGGTCAAAGTGAAAAACATCCTCAAGCGATTTATCTCTCGTTTCGAATTGGGTCAAGCTCGCATCTTATTTAGTGTCTGGCCGACTCAAGCACTTGCTGCCGGCGAATGCACTGAGGCTGCTTGAGTATGGTAATCTGTAAGGGCTGCACCGAGATGCTATAAGATGGCGAGATGTCCAACATATCCTCCTTACACTGTTTTGACAATATTACAAAGAACCATTAATTAACTCGACGTTCGCAAAGAGTGTAGCGTGGGGTGAGTTGCCGAATTGCCGACAAGATGAAGACTTTCTCATTCGAGTTTCTTTAATTTATTTATGCAACCAATCTTATACCAGTCTTGGTGACATTTTAATTATTGAGACCTTTTATAACGTATACAACAAAATAATTGACAACCTACTTGGTAATGGCGATAAAATATACAAAACGACTTTTAATAAAAGGAATTTTGAGATTTTCTGAATAAAAAAAAATATGTTTGCATGTCGTTCCAGAGTTGAGATATACTAGTCCCAAAGAGAGGTCGCACGTGACGTTATACAAGAGGTGTGAGAAGGAAGAGTTTTTTTCGTTGACACACGTACGACAAAAAAAAAAAAAAAATTTCTGGGAAATTAAAAAAATTTGTGTAAAGGAATTTTGAGATTTTTATGTGAAAAATAAAAAAAGTCACCTTATGTTTGCACCTAATTCCAGAGTGGAAATATAACAGTCCCAGAGAGAAGTCGTAAGTGACGTTGTTTTCTGTCTTTTTCGTTTTCGTGTAAGATGTGTGAGAAGAAGAATTTTTTTCGTTGACTTACGTACGACCTTTCTCTGGGGCTGCTTTACTATCTTTTTTTGTGGTTTGATCTGATTAGGCGAGCAATTATTGGCATAAATTTCACTGTTTGTGCCGCAAATATAATATAATGTTACGTAAAATGAATAAATTGTGAAATAACACAAATTAATCGAATAAAATAATTGGATTTGAACCCGCGACCTCCAGATTCGTAGATAAAGATCGTAAATACCCCAACTTCTTCTTCACGGGGTCCGTCAATTACCTACTCTAAAAATAAATAGTAATATATCCGTTCTTACATCACAGATTACTATCACCCTACTTTACATGGCATGAACATGAATTTCACGCTGATTTATAGGGTCTGAGTTGCAGAATTCATCTCCTTTAATAAGACGCGTGTTGAAGGCGATTCTGAGGCCGAAATGCCCCGAGGACCGCGACGAAAGCTGCACTTACAGGCTGGACTTCCCGGACCATGTAGCACATAGTGCGGCATGTGCCGTACGCCACGTGCATTACATGCAACGTGAACACTTCACCCAAATCGGCTTCAAATTGTGGTGGTCATACGTAACCTGTCCAGGAAGTCTAGCACGGTTGAAGCCCTATGTCAATACAATATTGTACAATTCCATCACCTATGGTCAGTTAGCGGTATTTGTGAGCATAGTCAGAACATGATTCCGGCAGTCGGTTGACAAAAGCCACTACTTTTAGCGCGGCCTCCAAGGTGTAGGATAAGCTGTTAATATGCACAACTGTCTAATGCCTTCATTATGCAAAATAACTGACTGTGAATTAACTTAGTTCTTTCAGCTGAAAGAATTTCTATATACGATCAAAAGACTTAATTCATTCATCCAAAACCCGGTCAATTGATTAAGTTTCAACTTGTAGAAACAGTCTGCAGTCAGATGTACAGCCTCCGACATCGAGGGGTAAGGCTCTCGACAAGCAAGCCGGAGGTCGCGGGTTCAAATCCCGGTGTGCGTAAGTAAATTTTATTTGATTAATTTGTGTCATTTCACATTTCTTAAAATATAGTATATTTGCGGCAAGTTCCAGAGTAGAATATACTAACAGTATCGCCCTGATGTGAAACCACCATTCAGAATCGAAACGTTGCTTAAAGTAGCTTTGGCCGTGTTTGGTGGCCAGATCTGCATAGCTTCCCTAACTTCCTCTACCCCATCTTTTTCCCCTCTCGACTACTTTCAGCCTCACAACATACCTCAATTGGGGATGCCGTAGATTCACGTAGATTCACACAGTTCCAGAGTAGAATATACTAACAGTATCGCCCTGATGTGAAACCACCATTCAGAATCGAAACGTTGCTTAAAGTAGCTTTGGCCGTGTTTGGTGGCCAGATCTGCATAGCTTCCCTAACTTCCTCTACCCCATCTTTTTCCCCTCTCGACTACTTTCAGTCTCACAACATACCTCAATTGGGGATGCCGTAGATTCACGTAGATTCACACAGTTCCAGAGTAGAATATACTAACAGAATCGCCCTGATGTGAAACCACCATTCAGAATCGAAATGTTGCTTAAAGTAGCTTTGGCCGTGTTTGGTGGCCAGATCTGCATAGCTTCCCTAACTTCCTCTACCCCATCTTTTTCCCCTCTCGACTACTTTCAGCCTCACAACATACCTCAATTGGGGATGCCGTAGATTCACGTAGATTCAAACAGTTCCAGAGTAGAATATACTAACAGTATCGCCCTGATGTGAAACCACCATTCAGAATCGAAACGTTGCTTAAAGTAGCTTTGGCCGTGTTTGGTGGCCAGATCTGCATAGCTTCCCTAACTTCCTCTACCCCATCTCTTTCCCCTCTCCACTACTTTCAGCCTCACAACATACCTCAATTGGGGATGCCGTAGATTCACGTAGATTCACACAGTTCCAGAGTAGAATATACTAACAGAATCGCCCTGATGTGAAACCACCATTCAGAATCGAAACGTTGCTTAAAGTAGCTTTGGCCGTGTTTGGTGGCCAGATCTGCATAGCTTCCCTAACTTCCTCTACCCCATCTTTTTCACCTCTCGACTACTTTCAGCCTCACAACATACCTCAATTGGGGATGCCGTAGATTCACGTAGATTCACACAGTTCCAGAGTAGAATATACTAACAGTATCGCCCTGATGTGAAACCACCATTCAGAATCGAAACGTTGCTTAAAGTAGCTTTGGCCGTGTTTGGTGGCCAGATCTGCATAGCTTCCCTAACTTCCTCTACCCCATCTCTTTCCCCTCTCCACTACTTTCAGCCTCACAACATACCTCAATTGGGGATGCCGTAGATTCACGTAGATTCACACAGTTCCAGAGTAGAATATACTAACAGAATCGCCCTGATGTGAAACCACCATTCAGAATCGAAACGTTGCTTAAAGTAGCTTTGGCCGTGTTTGGTGGCCAGATCTGCATAGCTTCCCTAACTTCCTCTACCCCATCTTTTTCCCCTCTCGACTACTTTCAGCCTCACAACATACCTCAATTGGGGATGCCGTAGATTCACGTAGATTCACACAGTTCCAGAGTAGAATATACTAACAGTATCGCCCTGATGTGAAACCACCATTCAGAATCGAAACGTTGCTTAAAGTAGCTTTGGCCGTGTTTGGTGGCCAGATCTGCATAGCTTCCCTAACTTCCTCTACCCCATCTCTTTCCCCTCTCCACTACTTTCAGCCTCACAACATACCTCAATTGGGGATGCCGTAGATTCACGTAGATTCACACAGTTCCAGAGTAGAATATACTAACAGAATCGCCCTGATGTGAAACCACCATTCAGAATCGAAACGTTGCTTAAAGTAGCTTTGCCCGTGTTTGGTGGCCAGATCTGCATAGCTTCCCTAACTTCCTCTACCCCATCTTTTTCCCCTCTCGACTACTTTCAGCCTCACAACATACCTCAATTGGGGATGCCGTAGATTCACGTAGATTCACACAGTTCCAGAGTAGAATATACTAACAGAATCGCCCTGATGTGAAACCACCATTCAGAATCGAAACGTTGCTTAAAGTAGCTTTGGCCGTGTTTGGTGGCCAGATCTGCATAGCTTCCCTAACTTCCTCTACCCCATCTCTTTCCCGTCTCGACTACTTTCAGCCTCACAACATACCTCAATTGGGGATGCCGTAGATTCACGTAGATTCACACAGTTCCAGAGTAGAATATACTAACAGTATCGCCCTGATGTGAAACCACCATTCAGAATCGAAACGTTGCTTAAAGTAGCTTTGGCCGTGTTTGGTGGCCAGATCTGCATAGCTTCCCTAACTTCCTCTACCCCATCTCTTTCCCCTCTCCACTACTTTCAGCCTCACAACATACCTCAATTGGGGATGCCGTAGATTCACGTAGATTCACACAGTTCCAGAGTAGAATATACTAACAGAATCGCCCTGATGTGAAACCACCATTCAGAATCGAAACGTTGCTTAAAGTAGCTTTGGCCGTGTTTGGTGGCCAGATCTGCATAGCTTCCCTAACTTCCTCTACCCCATCTCTTTCCCCTCTCCACTACTTTCAGCCTCACAACATACCTCAATTGGGTAAAACCCTACCCTGTAACATAAAAATACCCTGGAACCCTGTAACATAAAAATCAATACTTAACCATTATTATCCAATCCAGAGTTCTTCTAATCCTGCTCCTATTTTCATGCTTCCATTGTAAAAAAATGCAGTAAGAACATCATTTTATAAATTTAATGTTCTCTTTCCTTCAATTGATGAGACAAACAAAAGGTACCAATTATATTATCGTTAAAGAAAACACCATTAATTATAAAATATAGATTTTATTTTTGAAATACCAACAGAGATTTTAGAAAACATATTATCAAATATAAACATTGTAACAATTAGAGCTATCAGGCTTCTATAAAATTTGTAGCTCGTACATACAAAGCTAATTATAAAAAAATATTTAAATGATTTAGGTAATATACAAGCATTTTTACAGAATTAATCGTAGGTGCTTATTTATTGCGGAAGCAAATAAACAACGTATTAAAAGTGTTTTAAAAATAAACAAACATGACTTTTAAAAATCAAGTAATTTCTTTTTACAAAAATATCATAATAGTTCAGTTAGCAATAAACATTGGATTACCAATTTTTATCGATTATTGGTATCGTTTTTAATATCTACTATTTATGAAACAAAAATATACAGTTCTTATATTTCACATTGTGAACAAAATGGCACTTGTTATAAAAATTCAACGGTAAGGCATGGTTTTAAAATAATACATTGAATCATGCGTAAATATTAATGTTTTCGCTGTAAATAAAGAAATATAATATATGTCATTTGTAGGTAGGTATATTAATGTATTTACACGTGTAATAAAATATAATAGTTTGTATCTAAGTCTTTCAAATACGTACATATACTGCATTTTTACAACCATTTATATAAAATAGCATTGCCAAATACATCCGAAGTTGTGAGGAACAAATTAAAATTCTGTGTGAAATACTGTTTCGGGTTGTTAAAAGAATAAAGTAAGAAAATTATTTAGATGTTTATTGTATAATGAGTGTAACAAGACACATCCAAAAAACTTAACACAGCAATTCCTGAGCTTATTTGAAGTATAAAATATAGATGTTTATTGTACACTGGGTGTAACAAGACAAATCCAACAAACTTAACACAGCAATTCCTGAGCTTATTTGAAGTATAAAATATAGATGTTTTTTATATACTGGGTGCAATAAGACACATCCAACAAACTTTGCATGGCAATACCTAAGCTTATTTGAAGTATATATTATAGATGTTTATTGTATACAGGGTGTAACAAGACATAACGGACGTTATGGCCGAGCATATCATGATGGAGAGCAAGATATATGGTGCTGCTAAATGATACCTCTAGGTCTCTTGACATTTTCAACCTTGGCCTTGAAGATTTCAAAAGTCATTTTAGGCAAGAACTCTAAAATATCGGTTATTGTAAAATGTTTCATTTACAGCTTTATATATTTCACGTGTATTGTAATAGGATTACATCAATCTGTAATGCACAAAACAAAAAAAATATCTAACAAACTTTTCACGGCAATTCCTGAGCTTATTTGAAGTATAAAATATGAATGTTTATTGTATACTGGGTGTAAAAAGACACATCGAACAAACTTTACAAGGCAATTCCTGAGCTTATTTTAAGTATAAAATTTAGATATTTATTATATACTGGGTGTAACAAGATACATCCAACAATCTAAACACACCAATTCCTGAGCTTATTTGAAGTTTAAAATATAGATGTCAATTTATGTTTCAAGCGACAGTGTTTTTGTATTTAAAACTTTTTCGTGTCACTACTGGCCAGCAAATTACGAGGGCTCACTAAAAAAGAGACGATGGGTGTCTTTTTTTTTCGAGTTCGTCATTTTCTTTAATATATATTATTGAATTATTTTTTGCCAACCGCTGACAAACTGTCACATCACCATCATTATACATGTATAAATGTGCATTACATTATTTCAGCATACGTTTGCAATGAATCATACTAATCTGTTCGGCAGAACACTCGAATCAAATGCAAATCAAAGAATTATTACACTTTAACATATCAGAATGAAATTGAGTCGATGTTGAGACAGCATTTATGGACAAATGAGTTTGGTTTAATTGGTGATTTACATATGCCAGATTTACATATAGCTTTAACTCAATGGTGCAACAATTGTAATGATTTGATTGATACCTCAATCTAAATGGCCTGTTCTTGAATAGAGTGGGTATTTTCCTCCTTAAATATTGGATTATTTAAATATTCAAACGCACGACGTGTTTGAAGGTTGATCTGAACAAATAAATTGCTGTAGGCGAAATACGATGATACATTTTTAAAAGTATTGTCTTACACGTGGAATCAAACAGATCGGTAAGAACAGAATAAATACAACATCGGTCATCATAATAATACGTGTTTTATTATCTTCTTTTTTTTGTAACAAATGGAGATAATGATATACTCACTGGGATCTCCTTACTATATACTTTTTGCGATCACTGATCACTGAACTTCTAAAAATGAATACGTTGATACGTCCTTAATAAAAATAAAAATAAAATTAAAATTTGGCACTTGATTTGTGTAGGAAATTGCGTAGCAAAAGAAATAAAGATTTTGTTCATTGAAGAACATTATATTAAAAAATCTCAACAGCACATTTCATCAACAGATGTTCTTATTTTTACTTTAGCTCCACACAAAAGGCTCTGGGAAATGTAGAATCCCTCAGGGCTTAATTCATCTATGGGGATGCTGTGTGCAGGGTTTTTTTAAAGAAAGGATGGAGGGGAAGATCTGGGAAGGTAAAAGGTAAGCGGAGTGGGTAGGAACCCGGGTGTCTGTGTGTCCAAGAGTGATGGACGTTTGAATCCAATGCAATGCGATGGGTCGAGAGAGTCCTGGTGGAAGGTTAAAAAGATCTCCTTCAACCGGTCTCTTTAAATCCGGCCTACCACACAGTCGATGAGCAAACGCATTGACCGACATGACATAGACAATCATTACCCCTTGAACCCGGGCAGTCCTCCTCCTAAGTCACCAAACATAGCGAACCACTTGGAGTGACCTATAGCAGAGGGATTCGGTAGTAATACCACTAATGATACACGGGGGGCGGTACCATACCCGTCTCCCAAAGTGGTTCTGGGTTCGATTCCCAGTAGCGACCGTTACCTTATGTCTTTTTCTGTTATTGTTTTGTTGTTTCACGTTTGTTTTGTTATTGTTTTGTTGTTTCACTTTTCATCGAGAATATTTGTTAATATTATATTCTTCAATGATTAAATATTACTATGAGGTTCGCAAGCCACTCCAATATATACAAGGATTTTGATTTTGTTGCGTAAACCCACATCTGAAATCCCAGTCAGTACGTCTTAAGTGTGTAGTGGAATTTTTTTCAAGCTCTAAATATTAAAAAAAAATACTTGTAAAACACTTAATATCTTACGGATAAGTAGGTACGCCTGTTTTAAAAGCGAGTAGGAAGGCACCTACTTACTCTATAGATTAAAATAATTGATATTTTGTTCCTTACATAAAACCGCACACGCAATCAATTAATCATTACGTCGAATCACAAGTCGCGTCATTCATATTTTATTCATTCATAAAAAAATATACATTTTATTGTCTCTGCTACCAACACACTGTCACAATAATACACAGGTGACAGCCCACGCTGGCCCATAACACTCATTCAATCGTTATTCAAATTCACTTTCATACGTTCATTCATTGAAATAAAATATAATATTCGAAGGCACAAATCTCGTAGGTAAGTTTCGCATTAACATTTAAAACTATCGACAATAAAACATGACAAATGATAGCGATAAAATAAATAATCTCAAATAAAATTATTTTTTACAAATATATTGTTCTTTACACAATACGGCAAGTGCAGTATACAATTGGTAAAAATGTACACTTTTTGTCCAGAAACTTTTTCAGTTTTGCACTGTCATGTTAGAAAGTATTCGCTGAATGTTTCAGCTGTGAGTGACGGGTCTGTGAAGGCATCGTGCAGCAAGGATGGACTGTCGAAGTCTAGAGGAGAAAGGCAGGATTCTGGTAGATCAGGAGACGTAAGCATTGGACTATATGACTCAGGAGAAGACATGAAAGGACTGTCAGGTAATCCCAAATCGGGACTCAACGAAGAATCAGAACTCAGTAACGTTTGAGGACTGCATGTGTTTCTGCTCTCATCTGAATCAAGCAAGTTGTCAAACTCGTGATGGAACAAGGGTGGATCTCTCAGTGCTTGAGTAAGAGAGCCTATATATCTCATTGCTAGTCTAAGTGTTGTTATTTTGGTGAGCTTTTCTCCTTGAGGAGTAGTTGGGGCTGCTGCCCAGTTAGGTACACATCTTCTCAAAGCTTCAAAAGCTTGGTTAATCTCACGCATTCTGCTTCTTTCTCTAGCGTTTGCTGTTTTTCTTCTGTATTTGCTTAGAGGAGCGGGTCTCGGCCTGGCTTGACTTTGTTTTTCGTCCTTGATCTGTCTCGCTGTTGCTGTTCGTCCTTCTCTCGCCCTTCCTCTAGGACGGAGTTGGTATTTCTCAGCGTTCTTGGTTCCACTGTCTCTCCCTCTTTTACCATTATTGTTTGCATCGGGGAAGAGACGTTGTCCCTTAAAACTAAACTGCATCATCATGTGATCCATGATTAGGATTTATGCATAACTTAGTTAAAAATATTTGAAATCTTTTTAGGTTCCTAACGAAATTCACCTTTAAAAGATATGTTATCTTTTAAAATTCACAATACTGGAAGGCTATACCGGTCCTCCATTTTTCACAACCATATTTAGAATTATTTCAGACACTATTTTCTGGATTCTTCTCACGTTTTGAAGGTGTTTGGGGTCCAATCTGAAACAAAGAGAAATATTGATAAGAATGTGAATATTTTACAACGTTAATAAATCAGAGACAAATTGTAAATCTCGATCGTTCTTTGTTTGGTATTATTTGGACAGAAAAATAAAGAGAGTCTCGTAAGAAGTTGATCGCTGTAATGGGGTTGGCCATGCTGAAAGAATGCCAAAACGACATGCGCCAAAAATCATGGCATCATTAGAGAAGTAACCTGGAATCAGATGAATATGGAAGAAGTCAACTGAATTTGAAGACTGTTTAGTGTAGGAAAATTGGAACAGAAAAAATGGCCAGATAATATACATTTATTTGTCTTTTATTATATTTTTAAAACCAATATTGCCAATATTGGTTGGTATCATTTCGTAAATGAAACCCATATTGGAATCAACTTCTGATATTTTCTGGAAAATTTGTCTGTCCTGAAATGGAAATTACTTCCAAGGTTTATTGCCAAAGTAGATCGTTTCAGTAATAAATATCAGTTATTAAATAATCAGTTAAATAAAATGAATATATGTACATATAAAATTAATAATAATATTACAAGTTTTATTATCTTCCTTTTTTGTAACAAATAGAGATAATTATATCCTCACTGGGATCTCCCGTGCTGAGGATTTAAAAAAATATTGATTTAAATTTGGTGGTATGTATAATATGAGTTATAAATAAATGATGTATTGTTTTGTCTAAAATAATCATACATCGTCTCATACATACTCTTCTATTATTCTGACTCTTCTTATGGCCGGACTCGAGTATCTGATTCACTTGATCGTGCCATGTCTTCGAAGACGACTTAGAAAAAATATAGATAGTACCGAATGCATAAATAATACAAGCGTAGGCCCGAGAAAATCACGGGATAATCTGAATTCTCGAAAAATCAGTTCCAATTTTGAAAATGGCAATCAAAATAACTTTCTGTTTAAATATTTTTATGTAGGCACTTTTTCGCTTGTATGAATTCTTTAAGCAATCAGATCTAATTTTGAAAATGATACTAAATTCACAGCAAAATTGAGT
Organism: Hesperophylax magnus; assembly: GCA_026573805.1. Classification (NCBI taxonomy): domain Eukaryota; kingdom Metazoa; phylum Arthropoda; class Insecta; order Trichoptera; family Limnephilidae; genus Hesperophylax; species Hesperophylax magnus. The sequence continues at coordinate 1,345,970 of JAIUSX010000025.1, read as the reverse complement.
TCATTGAACCAGATTTCCTGCAGGAATAACTAACGACAACCAAAATTAGTATTTTTTATGAAATATATATATTTTTAAAGGTTTTTATCACAAATAAGTTTATGGATCCAGGAAAACATAACATTCAGTGAGATTCCAAATAAATACCAGTTAGAATTTAAAATTCCCACCGCTTAGCAACAATGCTAAGCCATAAATTTAAAACAACACAATATTTAATCGAGATAAACTTTTTCAGAGGTAATTTATCGGCTGTTAATATTGGATGAGTAGGAGTGACGGAGGAGTGAAATTTTAAGTGTGAAATACAATATTGGTTCTAAAAATACATTTTATTCAAAATTTGATCATCAATGACGCGACCATTCCGAAATGTAAAAGGGAAAGAAAAACATGAAAAAACCACCTTTGTGATGTATGATTTGAGATTTTCACGGCCAAAAGTATTATAGTGATTTGTTTTGTCAAGTATGTGCTCATATATGAAGATGCGATAACGTGTTGCCAGCTCCAACCCTCTAAGAGTTGACATTAACATATAATTTTAAAGTGGTTTTCAGCGATTAGTTTTGGTGTAGCCGTCAATTACCGGATACCAAGAACTACTCAGCTTAGCTCAGCATCACATTAGCTCACATTTCACCACAACCCTAGATTACACATCTGCCCTGATGATGGACACTGCAATGCTGTCCAAAACGTTGGCTTAAGAAGGAGGTAGCGCAACACGGCATAGTACCTCAAAAACAAATCTCTTTAATACTTTTGGCCGAGAAAATCAACAACTAGAAATCAACTAATTTAAGTGTCAACGTGTAAGCGAGTATTTTCTGAGTCGTAACCAGAATTATAGCAGATACACAATGATCATAGTCGCCCACCGACTCAAAAAACGTCCCATATTACGGTACCAATAGAAAACACAATGTATTTTATATTCATTTCATTATAACACTAAAAGAAACGTGATGATATCCGATACGTTTATCAGGAGCACAGACCGCGCCAGGAGACCAACTACAAGAAAAACGTAGTTTTATAAAAAAAAACTGTTGTCAGAAGTGATATCTCCTTTACGATGTTTGCAAGGCCGTCTAGAGTGTGACAGGTTATACGTCTTATGTATAATGATGAATGTATCTGGTGTGAATGCACCGAGACAAATAATAATCAGTAATCATGGCTAGCCACAGTAATGACTTTAGCAAATTGATTGACTGATTAGCCTAGATTTATAATGGGTTTCGAGATTTTATAATTTAATAAAAATAATATTAAAATCTCATGTGATGTAATGAACGTATATCTAAATGTGTGGAAGAGACATTCGTGTATGAAAGAGATAGTATATGTATAATTTTGTATGTCTGCTTTGGTATTATGTTGTTTTACCAGTGAGATTCTAACAGTTAACTTGTACCATTAGTGTGACAATAAACAGTGTAAATAAATAGTGTACCCAAACTCTGTATTATTAAATCTACGCATCCTGAATTACTCAAATAACACTTACTAAATCTCTACCAGAAGTACTACAAACTGGAATCAGTCCACCACAAAGTAGTGCAGTTGAGATCACCACATGTGCAATAGCATTAGGTTGAAATATTAGTAAAGCGCTAAAGTTAAAATTAAAATGATAAAATATACCGATTGTAATATATATTTTTTAAATTAAAAACTTTATTTTCCGTGATTTTAACCTTTTTGTGTACCTACGAGTTATTAAATCCAAATCATGTGGGTACAGTGTAGAAAATTAAGGCAATTATTTTTTTAATAATTGAATACACTATTAACGACTCTCAAACGAAATATGTGAAACAGAAAAAGATGCGGTCGCATCTAGGAATTGAACCCAAGACTTCAGCCTTGCTCCACCACTGAGCTATTTCTACCCAATCCCCTTCGGTTGTATTTGACTGTAACCAACATTATCTTAATTTTCTTATCGCGTAGTTTTAATGGCTGCTATATTTTATATATGATTGCAAGATTCTACCCGAGCTGAATGCAATATAGGCAGTTTCTTGAATAAGTGTATCAATTTGCCAAATTTTTTGCAGTTTCTTGAATAAGTGTATCAATGTGCCAAATTTATTGACTTTTCTATAAGTCTAGGATGAATAAATTTATTATTGTGATAATTAATTTGCAAAGAAGTTCTCTGTCGATTTTCTGTCGAAGTTCTAATCGATGTCACAAACAATCGAGTATATTTTATACAAAATGACATACTATTTTAAGGATTAACAGCTTTTTACCTCTTTTTCAAGAAAGTTAGCTAACTTAATGACAAATAACGTAAAAAAGGCTTACACGTTCAGTGTATAATTTTATCCTTTGATTTTGAAAATGATTCGTACTTCGTGAACAACAAGTATAAATAATATTCCAGTCTACCAAGTATATCCATAGAAATGATGATTTACTTTGCTGAGTCCAACAGTTATTTATTGTAGGCAACAACTTGATTTTTACGTCCATCAATGCGACAGTTATTATTTATGGTTGAGTATAAACGTCACCAGCACAATGCATTCAAGCGAAAGTAAAGAGTAAGTAGCCAATGTGTGTACGTGTAAATTATTACAGCCTTACTAAAAACGTGGTGCAAAAATTACGCGGCGTGTAATGTCAGAACAGTGAAAAAAGGTAATTAAAACGGTCTTAAACCAGACTCGCAGCCGGCTTTAAGATGATAAATGTTTTAATATTAATTTAATTAATTCAAAATGTCTTTAAAATAATATTTTTCGTGATTAATTTTAATAATTAATGTGAAATTTGTATTTATGTACAAAGAAGTGATACCGTGCTGCGCATTTATCGTGCTGCATATCTTCAATGATGATGAATACTATCACGCTTTCCGAAACGTTGGATAAAAAAGGAGGAAGCGCAACAGGACATAGTTACAAAAAAATTAAGCATGATAATGCAATTGCCGTGATTATCTCAAATAACATATTTTTATTCGACCTAACCTTACCTAAGTGCATCAATATTTGTTTAGCATAGATATTTTAATCTAATATTAACTTAATCTTGTTTCTTTGCTATTTTATGAGCTTATCTGACAACGAAAATTAATGTCAGTTCTTTCCTACACAATGATGGCAAATATATCAATATTCTCCTAATATATTAGATTTCTTGTCGTACAAATAATATTCACTGGTAGATAGTATTACAATGTTGCCAAATAGTAACAGCTTGTGACTTCTGTCCCACTGCTGGGCGTAAAACGAATAAGGACCGGTAACATTAAATTTATTTAGTCGTTTAATTTATTTCTTTGGGTACTATCTAAATTATGTTCAACATTTAGGACACTTATTGTGATCAACTTTAAAATTCACCCAAATGGTGATTATAACCGTAGCATTTTAAAAAACGAATGTTAAAAATCTTACGGATATTCGAATGTTATAAATAATCGAATGTTACATATAATCGAATGTTACATATAATCAAATATTACATATAATCGAATGCTGAAAAAATTATCTTATGTTACAGTTAAACGCATATTACAAATAATCGAACATTACAATTGAGTTGCTCAGATAAGGATTGTTGATTTACAACATTTACAACATTAGTGCGGGTGGCAAAATGAGTATTTTTTTCACAGGTATGCACGACATCTAAGATAGCGACGCCCCCAATTGCAAAATGTCTACACACTCGTAGGTACAGTCATTGTTTTTTCACAAAAACGATTTTAATGTCTAATAAAAAAAGTTCCTACCTACTTTGGAAAATAGTTGGTTCTTTGACCCGATAATCGTATTCCATCCGATTACTTTTAAACCTCATTCGATAACCAATCAAACACTTTGTTTCATTATTTATTTAAAATAATATTGATTTTTCCACCGTTTTAAATGAAATTGACAGTAAAATTATTAATAATCAATATGAATACGTCGATTAAGTCCATTTCTAATAAATGCAAAATAAACACAATTAACCGGCAATATAAATAAACGATTAGATTTGGTCAGGGCAATACTAAAAAAAAAAATTCAATTTTAATCTCCGTGAATTTGAGATACATAAACAAATATTACATTCACCGGAAGATGAACAAATTTAGCGGAGGTGTACTGCGATCAAAATAACATAATTTTAACATCAGCCGTGGGCTTTGGTTGTTGAAAAATGGTTTAAAATAATCTCCGGTGTTTAGGAGCAAGCTTGGCTAAGTGGGGGTCTAAGTGGGCGGCTAAGTACGGGCACGCTCACGCTCAGCGGACCGGCTGTGGCTCAGCGATGTTGGTAACATTATACTTTCGATTGCCGACTCTGAAATGAATATATAATTAACACGGAGAATGTAAGAGCGTTTTTTCTTTCACTGCGCGACAGTAAGGATAAGTAATATTTAATATTATGTGACGTTTAGTGACTGTTCAGCTACACTGTTGTTTATTTGTGGTTGGGTTAATCACAGTATACCGATAGAGTTCTACGGTGAATTCAGTGGCTTCATTACGACCCTCGTTGGGGAAACATTGCGTGTGATTGAGAAATCGCGAATGCGTGAGAGAAGAATGGAGTATCAATATATCCGAAAAGAAAAAAAGGGCACAAATTTGCTTTAGGTACCTATATGCATCAATATACGGGACACAAGGAGTTAAAATTTGCTGTAGGTACATATATATATATATATCAATACACGGGACACAAGGGTTAAAATTTGCTGCAGTTCGAACAGGTATTCTGACATTCTGGTAATACGAGTATATTCGTAATTTACTAAAAACTTACCAGGAAACCTGTTAATTCATTCGTAAGACCTGCAATCCCGTTTTTAACCGGATTACCAATAATTTGAAGAGATTCTTAATAAATTGGCAATGCTTAATTTTCTCCGGGTATAAACAAAATAATGTCATTCAAAATTTTTGAAGGCAGGTGAAGACAAAAATAGCAACAATTTGCCGATGGTTTTTTTTCTTATCTGCTGTGTATTACCATTTCATAAGAAGTCAATATATTTTTAGACAAAATTGTTTAAATAAATATCGTCCCTTTGAAAACATGGACGTGTCGAAGCTTCGTATACGGTAAACTTTTAAATGCAAAGAGAAAATTTTGTGTTGTCTCTTTATAAATCTATTTATATAATATGTCTGACCATAACAGAAAAGGAGATAAAATGAGTTTTACAAGGGCATGTCATTTGGTGACGGATAATAGAACAACATGGCCAAAGTAGTTTTCAATTAGAATAATCTTTACAAAAGAGCATTATGAAATTATTAATGAAAACACCTCGATACAGAAATAATGAAAAAAAAACCCACTTTCCCGATCCTATAACCGATTATAAATGGCGCGTACACGCTGTTTGGAAGAATTCAGCATCATACTCATAAAAATATGGACGAGATGACGAATATAATTTATTATTAGGGAAGAGAAAATTTTTATAGATTTCTTCTATGATTTTCGCTGCTGCGATTATTTTAATCTTACTACTGGGCATCAAGACCCCGTATTCCGAATTTATACAGATACATATCACACTTCCCTCGAACACTTTAAGCTCTTAACCCTCCGATGAGCAACATACTATTACACCCTTAGGATGGTAAATGTGGCTTAGCCAGGCCATATCAGAGGTGTAAGCTATTAAAATAGTTTGTATGTATTTGTCAATATGTTGTATATCTCTACATAACGGGAAAACACCCTGTCTACGCGTACGGTACTAACGATGGTGAGTCCTCTATCCATTAAAATTCTGGCCTAGAAGTCCAGTGATTTATTTATTTATTTAGAATTTACGGCACAAGTGCCACTTACATACAAAGTTTTTATTTTATTTTTTACATGTACATAGTGCAGTGTTACATTTTTATGAGAAAAATTAAAGAAATAAATTTAGTAAAAACATAACAAATAAAATAACAGTAAAGAAAGAAGCAATGACAATAGCCAGTTATGTAGTAACCTCATTAAAATGTGTTATTAGTGGCGTTAAAATGTGTTATTAGTGAAGCTTTATACTTTACAAGGGGAATATTAGAAGTATCTGCGATTTTAGCATAAAAGTTCCCAAGTGTGTGCAATCTATTTATAACTGAGTTATATCCTGAGACTGTGGTATAATTGTCACAATAATACATACTAGAGGACTTTGATCTAATGGTAGGTACATGAAATTGAATCAACATTAATATGTCAGGGCTATCCAACTGATAATTTATAATTTTGTATAAAAAAATAAGATCAAAAAATTTTCTTCTGTCACTTAACTTAAGCAATTTCAATGAATATAATAAGAAATCATAATCTATTGTTTCTAAAGGAATTTAAAGCCTAATGACCCTTTCAATGGTATTAATGTGATTGATTCTAGAATACTTCTAACGAGATATGTGAACAGAATTTTTAATGTTAGTAATTCTTAATTTTTAGTGATGTAAAAAAGTTATTGCAGTATACTGTTTGGTCGGTATAGCGATACTAAACTTGTCAACTATATCCAACACCACTCGTGCACTTTGATTCACTTCACGATCAGCATCTAAAATTTTTCCAGTGTAAATTTGACGTCTGAGCGGGTAGTTGGTATCCGGATCCCATACCCACCAGACCTTGATACCACATGCGATGGCCTGTCTAGGCCATGTAGTACAGTCATTGAAGTTTATGTCTTAATTTTGTTGTAATTCTACCAAATAAATGAAACTCACCGGCAATAGAGTTATATAGTATACCGCTTTCCGAAAAGTCATCGAAAAAAAAAAATCATTTTTTAAAATCAAAATAAAAGAACGTATGTTCTAGCATTTTGGATACGGTTTACAGATCACTTCCACACCATAGTATTATTGCTTGTATAAGTGTGTTTTACGCGTTTCACAGTATTTGAGAATGTATGTGTATTTAGACTCACCCGCGCTGATTGTATCGTGTCGTTTGATGTCTTATAATCATAATATTTGTATGATTTTTAACAGAGCCGTTTTTTTAAAAAAATCACTTTAAGGTCGATGTACAAATATTAAAATATTAAAATTGCAGTATAACTGTTTACAGCTAGAAGTCCAAATCTTTTTACTCTAAAATGCAAGGGATGCGGAGCATCCACAGCATGTATGGACGGACCGCGCCTGTTGTACGTTTGTCTATAACTCTGGTTAAACGAAAATTTGTCTGCAAGTGTCATTGTTTAAATTGGAACTGTTTGTAATCAATCGATAAAGTAGTTACCTATCTATGATATAATATTATTGTACCGAATTTCTTTTAGTACCTACCTATAATTATGTCATATTTTTTTAAAACATTATTTTTTTGTTGATATATACTACTAGAAATTACTAAACAAATACATGTTTACATGTAAAATGATGAATTGTTAAAATTCTGCGAAACGATCCGTCCTAAATCTTGGCAAGTAAAGTCAGATTTCGTAATTTTTCAAGGTTCTCCGCTTTTTAGCTAATATGCATTTATTCTCAATCCTACATTGTATTTATAATAATGTTTCACGTATGTGTACTGTTAAATAAAATAAAAGCGTTTGATTATATATAATAGTCAAAGACATAAACAATGTATTTTCATCTCCCTTTGCACGATCCGCAATAAGTTCTCTCGCTCTGTTCTGAATAATGCAGAAAGCTCGGCGATAATTTTCGCATAATAAAGTATCAAGCAACGATACTCCATTCCTCGATTGACACCCGCCATGGGCTGGAGAGGTGGAACGGGGAGTGGAATAATCAAGTATCTAGCGTGGGCACATTGAGTGATTGAAATTTACTAGGACAAAATCCACGGAACGTAAGAAGTCCCACCTAAAGCTTTCAATATTTATGAGTTTGTCAAAAGAAATTGGTTCATGACATGCATATTTCATAATCAATATCTATGAGTTTGTCAACTGAAATTGGTTCATGACATGCATATTTCATAATCAATATTTATGAGTTTGTCAACTGAAATTGGTTCATGATAAGCATATTTCAAAATCAATATTTATGAGTTTGTTAACTAAAATTGGTTCTGACACGCATATTTCATAATCCATATTTATGAGTTTGTCAACTGAAATTGGTTCATGACATGCATATGTCATAATCAATATTTACGAGTTTGTCAACTGAAATTGGTTCATGACATGCATATTTCATAATCAATATTTATGAGTTTGTCAACTGAAATTGGTTCATGACATGCTTATTTCATAAATAATTTTTAGAGCATTTTTCGACTAACCATATTATATTATTGAGTGTCATTGACAAGAACAAGGAATCGGAATTAAATTATAATACACGAAAGCAAGTTAGCTAAAATAAAGGAAAATCCCTTCAAAAACAAAGTATTTTCTAAGATAAAATAACACAATTCATAAGCTGATTGTCTACTTAATTGTTCTAACAGAAACCAATCTCCTAATTTTACAGATAAGGGTTTAAAAAATTAAGAAATTATATGGGTATTTAACGGGAATTTAATCAATTTACTTTCTAAAATAATGCATATTTTTAGTGATATTTCACGATTAAATTAAATGTATATTTACGGCAGGTTCCAGAGTAGAAGATACTCTCCGTATCGCCCTGGTGTATGACCACCATTCAGTATTGAAACGATTCTTGAAAAGGCTTTGGCCGTGTTCGGTCACTAGGTCTCAATAGTAACCGTCCTCATCACCGTCTCTTTCCCCTCCCCACTAATTTCAGCCTCACAGCATACCATACCCTAATAACAGATGCCATAGTCTCACTGGCTCCAGACGGTTGAGAGAAGTTGGGACTCTTGGGCGGTGTTCACATAAAAAAGGAGAATAATTAAAAACTCGACCGATTATTTTCCGACAAGTAAAAAATGTCTATTGTTATTTATCTACTTCATTGAAATAATATTTAAAGATTAGTAAAATACGAGGATTATTGGGTTCTCCGAATGTGCTGATAGGTAATAAAAGCCTATGTTTAGGGCTAAAGCTCTCGACTAGCAGTCCGAAGGTCGCGGATTCAAAATTTCGGCGTGGGAAAGTGAATTTTATGAGATAAATTAGTTTTATTTCACCATTTATTCATTTAACATATTATATAGTATATTTGCGGTACGTTCCAGAATGGAAGTCACTTTCAGTATCGCTCTGATTCAAGATCACGGAGCAGAATTGAAATGTTGCTTCAAATGTCTTTTACCGTGTTTGGTGAAAGACTAAATATGCCGATCATTAAATTTTATCTAGAGGCAAAATGTGACGAAAGTCTAAATAAGTAGAAAATCATAATTTCTAGAAATGAATAAATGTCATTCAGTCAGTGCAAGTAGTAAATATTATCAAGGATAGGTGAGTAAATGTGGGGCGAGGAAGCAGGCAGCCAACAACCAACAACAAGCACTTGTCCCGCGGAATTAACAGACAAAGGCGAATCTACCCACTTGAAAGCTCACCTGCGAGACTCCACTCCACTGCCGCTAGTTATTGTAATGCGCCCATCTACATACAATGAGGGGACTTGACGCATTTACCTAACCTAAGGCACTAAACATTACAGGAAAGTTGTCTTAATTGCCTACTTTTGTTAATTTCCCAGGTCTCAGGCATATTCTGTCAAAAGGTTTCCGCTTTTCAATAAAATCCAAATAAATGGAAAATTTATAAATTCATCCGAAAACTGTTTTTGAAAATGATAAAATACGATTTCAAAAAACATATATTAAAAGAAATACATTTTTTTTAGAAATATTAAAATCTTCAATACATAAACAAAAAATTATTGAATATAAAACAAATATTTTACTAGACAACATATTACAAAGTTAATCTCACCTCACTTTTTGTCGTTTCATAAAAGAAAATTATTAAAAAAATCCACCATTTGGATTCATCTTTATAACGAATTTGTTTACATTATGAAAACAAGAAATACGCTTTAGATAAATTGAAGGTTTTCCTATCGTTTCGCTTGAGTAGAATACAAATAAAGAAAATATTTTACTCAATAAAAAAATATAAATGTTAACTACTAAAAAATATATTTTTTCAATAGAAATGTATGAACGCGTAAAGGAAACAACTTAAAAAATGCAGTATTATAGCTAAGATTATCTGTGACAGTTTCACTTTTTTGCTTTCTTATAAAATATTCACAAAATAAATAAAAACCATTTTTATGTTTGAAATTGAACATTTCTAGACTCCGTTTGCCAAGCGATTTTAATGCCGATTACCAAAAATATAAGGAATACGAAGAATATGCACATTTTTGGCTTGTAGCTTCCTCTTAAGTCTCATCACATTTCTTACGACAAGTGGGGGGAGGCAAAACGATTTTTGTGTCATCATATTAGTTGTTGCCAAAAGTGAACCCATTAGCCTGAAGGGTTGAATATATTATTGATAGAATAAACTACATTTTTATTTAATCAAAATAAATAAATAATTAAACATTATTTTGAAAAATCTACATTTTATACAAAAAATATTATTACAACATAAAACCTATGTAAGAATCGTGGCTCCCTTATCAGACACAAGAACTCTTTTTTTCTGATAACGCATACATAACCAATGATGATACAAAATGTAATATTTTTAAATATTTATGTATCTATATTCCTTATATTACAACAAAAAAAGTATGTTGCTTACTTGCACTATATTCGGTATTCATTATTCTGTGTCTATTTATCTTTTATTGAATTTATAGATTTGCTAGGGTTCTCTCTCCCTTGGAAGATGTTGACCTTGTTAAACCGTGTCCGGTGCAGTCATTGCCGTTGTGCATCATATGCATGCATAAATAGAGCCTAAAAGATTCTGATTTGTGTGAATCCGTTCATCAGTTCTCCGCACATATGTGTTGAACCAAGTGTCACCCGATAACGTCGACAGGCTGAATAAGTAGTATAAAGATAGGAAGATAAGGTCTCATGAGGGTTAGTTAGGAATCTAGGAATCAGAGTGTCCAGGAGTGACGGACATACCAATATATCCTTTGCACTAGGAGGTCAAAGGGCCTCCCAAATTGACATGCCACGCAGCTTATTGGCAGGCGCATCCGGAACACACCTCATCCAATGCACCCGAGCTCCCCTGCTAAATCCCCAAACGAAGCGAACCACTAGGAGTGACCTATGGTAGAGGTTTTGGTTATCCAATAAATGGTTCAAACCCGCCGCCCAAAATTGTAAGATCTACACACAACTAAACAATTCCCAACCAACATCCCAAAAAGCCTACGAATTTCGACTTGCGAACATAGAGGGAGGAAAAGCCCTCGACTTCAAATAAAATTTATCGTCGTATTACCAACTTGATTTATCAATTTTACCACTTTGTTTGAGATTTAACAAATAATACAATACAAAAAGCAATGTTCATCCGAGGAATGCACTTAAGACATGTCATAAATCGGACATAAAACATATTCTATGACATTAATCAAATAATGACAACGAATATCTTCTTATAAATATGAACACATCGCTTTGCTGGTACGTGGATTTGATTGAGTGGGTGCCACTTGGCTCATTTGTTCGGTATCATACTGTACCCCGTCCCTCCTAGAGGTATTAAATATGTTGGACTTTGTTGTAGTATTTAAAGATGGCCCGAAGTCTGGACACTAGAAAATATTTCCTAGTACAGGGATGAATAACAAGTGATTTTTGAACACACGATTTCATTTGTTTTATTTTCATAGATTTGAGATGGGTACCGCCGCTCCAGGAATCATTTATTGGATAACCAACACCTCTGACATAGGTCACCTCAAATGGTTCGTTGCGTTTGGTGACTTAGCAAGGGTGCTCTAGTCCATTGACCGAGGTTTATCCGGGTCTTAGCGGCGGATTTGTCTGCCCACCAACTGCGTGGCATCACCAACCGTCAGTTGAAAGAAACCTTTTAGCCTCTCCAACAGGACTCTCTGGGAACATCGCAGGGATGTATTCATACATCCGTCACTCTTGGACACACTGACCCCAGATACCTACCCACCTCTTATACCCTTTTCTTTCACAGACCTTCCACTACTTCTTTTCCTGAAAAGACCCTCCACACAGCATCTCTGAAGATTATATAGGCCCTGAGAGGAATATTTTCTTCAGGGCCTCCTGTGCGGAGCCAATGTAAAAAACTCATTTTATTTATGAGATTTATAATTTAATTAAAATTTTCGGTTATGCAGATAATCTATATGTATTTTTCAATTATGTATTTTTTTACCCAAATATTAGTAAATTATTATATAACACTTTGAAATATAAGTCTAAATTATTAAAATTTCTCGCCATCGAAAACCATAAGAATGATATATACTGCACATACCATTTTAATATGGTTTTAAAATACCAATAAGCCTTAATTAATAAAACAACATTTCTTCTAGTATATCGAAAAAATAGTGGTATAAAATTTTGCCAAGAATATCAATTATTTCACGGAGGTTCAACCGGTGAAAAGGTGTTAGAATACTGTAAAACGTTAGCATCGTGTACAATATTTATGAATTCAAGCGTACAATCATACATTGAAATGTGAGTATTGAATGCATCGGGAGAATCTCCTATCTCAATCCTTAATTCCTCCTCATCTACCCTTTACCTAAAAATGATAATAAAGGTTTCATGATGTCATGTTCAGGAGTTATCATGGAACCTTATCGGTGACCGGATAACTCATCAAAATGACAAATCAACACACCTATAAAAAGTCAATAAAAGTGATGAAACAAAAACAAGGTTAAATAGTTACATATGTAAACTATTTTTTGTTTCATCACTTTTCATAACTTTATAACACTTTTTATAGGTGTGTTGAATTATCATTTTGATGAGTTATCCGGTCACCGATAATAAGACATAATAAAATTCCTATTTCTATGAAATATTAGCAAAATAATTTTTTTTGGCTTAACCTTATTTAATCTCATATTGTGCACAAATACTGAATGGAGGATACTTGCCCACGATGAAAATTTAAATGTGTGTCACAATCCTCAGCAATGAGGAACCGTTAAAGAGTAAAGATAAATATGTTTGTATAAAAAAGTTGCATGTTTCGTACACATAAATCCCGCTCAATATCTAATGGTTGGCCTCCCCTGTCATGCCCTTCGTTAATCCTAATGAACTCTTCACCAAAAGCCCTAAAGCCAAACCCTGACGGATAGTGGAGGTTAAAAGCCAAACAAGGCAATATATTTGAAGTAATTAACAAGTTAACTAAGTGTAGATTGTGAAAGATACCTTGTTATTAGGATAATTACCAAACAAGGGATCACACCCCACTTTGAAAGTTGAAGAATTAATGAGTTATTTTGAGAAACAATTATTTATGTGTCGCCCGTAGCAAAAGGGTATTGGATCGATGGATTGGGAGATACTTAAGCATACTATAGAAGTATAAACATGGTGTATTGAAAGAAAAATATATATACATAAGTTATATCCGATTTTTTCGGTACCCTTATAACTTATAAAAAAAATGTTATGATTGCGTTCAAGCACGAGGCAAATCTATCTTCAAAGAATCTTACAAAATTTTTTCAAGTTAGCGATTGGACTACTCGAGATATATCATTTCTCAGCATTCTCAGAAAAATATTCTCTTCGTAATACATCATTTTTATTGAATTAATAATTGACAGCGAATTAGGTTTCACTTATCTCAAGCCTCAGCAGGGCTTATATATTAACTAATCGTAAATAAATAAAAATATTGTTTTTTGAATAACTTGAATAATTTTTAATATTTAAATATTGAAGATAATATAAGCGATTTTTAAACGAAAATTTGAAACAGAAAAATCCGTAAAAGATTTTTCAATCACTAAGTTATTCCAAAATTAAAATGAAATATTCATTCTATACTTGCAGAAAAGTCAATAGGTGTCGCACATTAAAATGAAAATAGGAAATATTTATCCAAGACTCTTGAACTTTCAAGAGCATTCTCGAACTTTCCGTAACCTTCTACATTCACTGACACACTCCGCCACTCTGTTTGAAACCTTATAGAACCTTCTTGAAGTTTCTCCTCCTAGAACCTTTTAGAGCATTTGAGAACCTTCATGAACTTTCTGAAACCTTTCAGACTCACCGAAACAGTCGGTGGGTCCATTCTGAAATAATCTGAAGCATTCGCGGCCTTCCCAAAACAAAGGAAATTTTCGTCACCCACTCCAGCCCACGCTCAGCCACCCCCACCAAACTCTCTTACTTTCGATGTGACACCAAGAGCTACCTACCACCATAACCAGTAATAGCTGGTTATGAAGAAAATTAGGAGGGCAGAGAAACACGGGCTTAAATACTATTGGGCCATTCGAGGATCCCACCACTTACCCGCCCCGGTATAGGTAACTTATGGTAACCCCTTCAGGGCACTAGCATGGACTCTAATTTTTTTTTCATGAACGACTCTACATTTAAAGGACGAAGCTAAACCTCGAATGTCCCCGCATACGTTGTTATCAAGCAGTATGCAAGTGCTTGGTTATGTACAGGTTAGTATAGTGTTAGTAAATACTTACCTTTTGATTAGTGGATATAGGGATGAAGAATAAAACACATAGGAGGACACTAGGTCCGCCAAAACCAGTTTTGTGTACATAATGCACTTGAAAAGAAAAGTCAGAACATTATATTTAAAATGGTATGAACTAAGGTACATCTGAGAGAGGAGCTAAGAACTTTCCTCTCGGCAGTCCAGAGTTGGGTGAGACTGTGATCAGGCTGTCCGATGCGAGTTTCGGGTACCGCGCCCTTAAGCCGATTTCCCGATGGAGCCCTGACGAAAGTGTACCTAACTGGGAACAGTTGGGTATTATATTACTGGGAACTATTGGGCCAAGGCAAATGTAGGGAAGTTAAAATTTGAGGACGCGTGTGTTTTTGGATGAGAAATTTGAGTAAAAAATTAAATATCGAAAACAGTGCCACCTATCGGGTCCAAAACTATCCTTTATTTAGAGCTGGAACCAACCATACACATTCATAAAATTTTATTGAAATCGGTTGGGCGGTTTCGAAGATTAGCGTTATATTTTAAAATATTAAATTAGATTTTTTCAATACATTGTGTATTTTTTTACATTAGAATTTTTAACCTCATTAGGACAAGCCTATGTAGAGGTTAATAATTAATTTTACTAAATAATGAAAATAACACACGGATTTATATATTGAGAGAACAATATTGTTACATTAATGTTTTTACAAATTGGGTACCTATTAAGCCAATTCATTATAATATAATGCAATAAACATGTAGGGTGACCATGTGTTGATATTTGATTGAAAAAAAAACATAATAAATTATATTATGTATTATTATTAAACGTTGACGCTCGATCTCTTTCGACATAATATGTTTACCCATGATCTGTCTCTTTCTCTCCCGAAATATTTAATTTCATGCTATCTATGTTCAAAATTTCTATTTTATATTTTGTCTCAAACTATATGTATATATAAGAACATGCAAAGTATGTCTTGATTAGTTTATTTTTACTTGTTTAATTGTACCTGATGTTGCTTGTGTTGAGCGAAACTGATCGATATTAAGAAATTAAACAAATTTCCTTCTTGTAAACAAAGTTATTGTTTTATTTTATCAATAAGTCATACCATAAAATGACTGCTTTCTGCCAACATTTATATTTAGTCCAGGGTGCCCGCCTTTCCCCTTCAACTTCCTCGCCCACCCCTGCCGTGATTCTTGCGATAAATCCACTTCTCCGCAGACAGAACCATTATTCAAAGCCCGACGGAGCTCGTCGACTTCTCATATATTCTATCTTGTTATGAAATGAGAACGAAATCGGCCGATGCGATGATACTGTAATATCGCAGCAAAGCTTTTATTCATTTTATGTATGATGATTTAATGCACCCCTCTGTTTTTGTTTATTTATTCAGATGAAGTGATATTAATTTTATCAAGTCTCCTGGAGTTTTGTTTGAATAATTGCAAACTTTGCGCAGCCTAGACAAAATTGATCGTCTTGTTTAGTGAAGTCGCAAACCATTTCGACGGTCCTGAATGTTGGATGTGCAAATTTGTAGTTTTCTGTAGAGCTGTTTAAGGTTTCGTTTCTGAATTATTACCTTTTTTGATAATATATTTCTCCAATTTAATAAATAGGGGTTAGTGCAAAATATCAAAAGATACTATATTTCTTGATCTCACAAACAGTAAAAATGCAGAAACGAAACCATAAACACCTCTTCTGCAAAACAACAAATTTACATCCAACAAATTTTTAATATTACTGTATTAAGCCCTAAAGCCTCTGACATTTCTCAATGTATTTTATCTTAAGTGAACTGTCAGAATGCAGATTGTGTGGAAAATATTTTCGCATTACATTCGATTCTAGATAAATTCGCTGTTTTTGAACGCATTTCAAAATAAACTATATTTAGATTTTTTAAGCTCACTAAACATTATACTATTTCCCCGCAAATAAAGGGAGATATGATGAAACCGTACAACTTTGAACGTCGGACGTGGTTGTGTGGTTGCGATCCTTGGCTATGAATCCGGAGATCACGGGTTCAAATCCAGGCGTGCGCTTTAAAATTTTATTTGAATAATTTGTGTCATTTCGCAATGTATTCATTAAAAATAATACATATTACTTTTGCGGCATAATACAAAGTGGTTGATACTTTTATTATCGCCTCGGAGAAAGACCACCATTCTGACTCGAAACGTTGCTCGAATAGCTTTAGCCGTGTCTGTTCCCCTACTTCATTCACATATCATATTATTTTCCCCTGAAACTCCCTCTATCTAAGAATAATTTCATTTTTAGTGTTTAATATTAATTATAAAGTATAACAAAAACAGCCTTATGTAGCTTTTATAATAATATGTAGATTAGCGCATTAAAAACTGTTCTCTGCAAATTAGTCTTCATGTCAAGTTGTCAACTTCTCAGAGACAAGCAACAAGTATTCTATAAAATGATCTAGCCACGTACGTAATTTGTTATTTTCTCGTGTCGTTTCTCCGTTAGCTAATAAATTTATTTTTCAATTAGCCGAGTGGAAAAAATCGCTTATCTAGGCATAGCTTCCAACCGCTCACACATAATTTTATCTGTGCAGGAATTCTCGATTAGGTAGTAATCGCACGGTGAATTCTCTCACGCATCTGAACTCTTTCCAATGACTATTGAAAAACAATATTTGTAATTATTTTTCTCTACAAGGAGCAGTCTGGTCGATTCTTGATTGTAGAAATGTAGAGAAATGAGAGAAAATAAAATACACAATGTCAGTATGACTTATTATTTATTCATCAACACTTAAAAAAATATAAACTATGTTTTTTTTAAGTAATCATTATTTGTCTTTCTTTGTCAGTATCTTTAATTATTTCAAATATTCCAATGTAATGTTAAAATCGTGTACAAATAAGGTTAGTGTTAATATTTCCGTAAAGAAGTATTTAGTGTAAAGAGTTCTTTAAATTGAAAGTTAGAAGACAAAAATCCCACCAAAATGCACAAAAGCTTCTGTTGGTCTAATTGGATGTACTAAACGTCTAAAATTAAATTACAAACTTATTATTAATTACTTTTGTTACATTAATTCCACTCAGGAGACTCTGCGGAAAGTAATTTCTCTCAGGACCAATATCATGTGGAGATTCCCCTTGTTGAGGGTTTCTTAAGGAAATAAAGGATTTGAGATCCTAAGGAAAGTGTATATTCTGGAGTGACAGATGTATTTATTTATCCCTTCAGGATAGCTGTTCAGCTGGAGAAGCGAAAGGCTCGCTTTCAACTGGCCTGGTGGGTAGAAGTATAAATTACGAAGATCTGGACAAACCTCACCCCGAATCCATGCATCCCTGCTAAGCGACTAAAAGTATTTAACCACTTGGGGTGATCTATGGCGGAGTATTGGTTATCCAATGAATGGTTCCCGGGTGGCAGTACACATACCCGACGGATAAAAATATGTACATAGTTGTTTAATATTGCAGTTTTCATTAATCTCAAAAATTTTACAGTTTTATGAATGATAAAATAATTCATTCTCCATAATTTTTACTTCCTAAGTTTAACTTCTTTAAAACGTTCCTATACTCAAAGAACTGGACGGTGCAGTGAGCTAACGATTTTTATTACTTTCGTTCGTGTACACTTTCCCGGAATGCTTTATTTATTTTATTTACTTGCATTGCTAAAAAATTAACGATACAAAATTATTTAATCGTGATGTTTACTAGGTAAGTTATTAACACGATTAAAGCGTAACAGGTGACTGTGGGAACTTTACGATATAATTAGCTAAAAATATCACTGTAGAATTAAAAGTTTAAAATATAGTTTCAAAAATGAAAACATTGAGTTTAATACTGTGAATAAATAAATGTGATATAAAAAGTAATATTTCCAACACTCTGGAACTAGTTCAAACGAGGCGGTGTGTTGTGAAAATCCTAACTACAAAACATAGTTAAAGTCATTTCAAATAACGATTCGATTCCGAATATGGGCCTATTAACTGAGCGATATAGTAAATAAAAATAATCCTGCTGTATTATGTTAAACTGAACATTGAATAACTTTTCGCGAAACTAGATAGAAAAACCACATCAAAAATTCTAATTGCAGTAGGGTGTATTTCATGTGTAACTCTTGTTCTATGATTTGCTTTGAATTCAAGTGTCATTTTCAAAATCAGAACTGTTTGTTTGAAAAAGTAAAGTTTTTTTCATCTATCCTGTATAATATATTTTTAATAGAAAATTATTTTAATAGTTGTTTTTCAAAATTGGAATTTATAAGAATGCAAAATATTCTACTTTGTGATTCTAGATTACGCATTTTCACCTCTTAGGCTCATTTGTTCTTTTTTGAGAACAAACAGCAATTACAGGTGGAGTCAATTTGTTCCCTTACTGTAATTATGAGAAATATGATCTAAAGGAATTAGAGATAGAAAATACCACATTTTATATTAAAATGTAGAATTTAACAATAGAATAGTGAAAATGTGCACCTGTATGAAACAAAAAATTTCGATCATAATTTGTGAAAAATTTATGAAATTTTATGAATTTTTTTATATTTATTTTTATGTGAGAGGATACAAATGTAGGATAAACATGTTAATTAAACATCTAATAAAATATGTGTTTTTTTCGTTTTTCATAATTTAAAAAAACATTTATGTTAGCCATTTTTAAAACTTTTTATGTTTTTCTATAAAAAATGTGTTTAGAGTATAACATGTTTATTCCTAAAAATAAAATTTGACAGCTTATTAAGAAATATTCCATTTATTTGGATTTTATTGCAACGCGGAAATGCACCAAAATTCTTCTTCTCCTTAGTCCTTCTGACAGTCTTTAAGAAATATAATATAATTGTTAATATACCGTAGTGTTCAAAAGGAATTCACTTGAAAATAAATCGTGGGTCGAGAAGTGAAATATTTTTAAATCAATATATTTAGTTAAATAATCTTTATTTCTAAGAAAGTTGAGAATTTTATTTCTGTATTGAAAAGGTGTATTTGTATTTAAACACCACATATGTCAGTTTTCTTGTATCGGTTGTGTTGTAAGAAAACATTGAAAGAATCACAAATATAAATTATAATTTCCGACTTATCTGCCTCCGCATCCGATCCATCTGGGATCTTTAAGCATAATAGGTACGATTAACGCTGTGAACAATAATTCTCTTCTCCCCAAACACTCTCTTCTTTTCATAAGTATTACTAGAAAATAATAGTAAATAAATAGTATGGAAATGATTAATTTGTAGGTACTATAACCATGTAATTATAATACATCTGTAATATATAGTTGGTAATAATATCATGTGTATGTCTAAAATTCTTCTAACCATATTATTGTTAATGATTCTTTTCAGTGGTTTCATTTAGTCTTCAAAGAACGATATGGTAATGTAATATTTGGTGATTAAACTGTTTTTAACACTGAAAACTTAATTGATGCACGCACTTTTTTAGGTTATCTCACGAAAACCGAATATTAAATTAGTCAACCCTAAAATAAATCATATTTATAAATGTCATTGTAATATTTTATATCATTATTTAAAAAAAAAAATTATATACACTTTCATATAAACTTTAAAATTTTAAGTTACTTTTAAATATTCGGAAAAAAAACTAAGAGCACATTTTATGGATTAAAGAGGTTTTTCAAACCACTGTCGAAATATAAGAGGAACACCCCAAAATAAACCACAGACGATATAT
Source organism: Hesperophylax magnus (assembly GCA_026573805.1). Classification (NCBI taxonomy): domain Eukaryota; kingdom Metazoa; phylum Arthropoda; class Insecta; order Trichoptera; family Limnephilidae; genus Hesperophylax; species Hesperophylax magnus. Next base: position 1,325,726 of record JAIUSX010000025.1, on the reverse strand, counting down.
CATCTATCAGATTATTTACTTCTGCATATTTAACTTATTCATTTTGTTACTAATTTTGTTATTATTATGTATTTAAACATCCATGTATATAAATTTTTGGGCACCATGCCTGTTTTATGTACTCAAATAAAAATAAAATATAAGAGAAACACCAAAAAATAATTTTGTTATTTGTCTAATTTCTTTATTTTTTGTAATTTAAAAATGCAATGTTCTGTATTGCACTAACTTTGTATTCTTTATCGGATAAACTATTATTATTTAAGGAAAGAACATAAGACTCGTCTACCGATAAAAAAAAACATTTCAACTTTTTAAATAATTTACGAATTTTATGCTGCGACGGGAACTTACCCACTACACTAAATGGGTAGTAAAATATCATTTCGAAAAGCCAAATTGGTTGACGAATCAAAACAAAAATCTTACATAAAGATTTATGTGTTTATTATTTTAGTGGCTTAGATTTAAAGAGTTTTAAACTCTTTTGTTTGTTAAAGTAATATAGTAAATATCGAAGTTCAAAGGTCGTGATAATATTTTTAATCATTGGTAGGTACATCAAATTAATTTTTGTATATTTTTTTTGGTGTAATGTCATGTTTCAAAATAATATTGATTTGGGAGTAAAAATTAAAATGTTTACACCATTCACGTCTGTATAACTGAAGAACACAATTGAATTAAAAAATACATAATACAATGAGGAGTCTGTATTTTCCAAATTTCGTTAATTCATGTCCTCGTATACCAATAAGATTTTGTTACAAAATTTGCACACCAATGGTGATGTTGAGAAAATAGACATAAAGCCTTAAATTGTTAGACTTGTCGTGATTTTCACTCGTTTATTATCGCTTTTGCAAATTATCAATATAAAATTAGTATTTTTATTACCTGTTATTAAAGACCAACAGTCAAAATGACACAAGTCACAATCCTTCACAAGTCAATCGGCATATATCAACAGTTCACAAAATCACAATAATTCACAAAAGCTTACAAATAACCACAACTCCTATAAAACAACAGTTTCCATATAAAAAATCGACGTATTCGAATTTCGCACGGTGTTCTTAATATTTGTCACTAGGAACGATAACGATTCGGAGGTGCGCGCGCACGCAGGCTGTGTTAACGAATGAGGTTGTATGGGAGGACCGGCGCCAGCGCTAGTGGACCGACGACTGAGGTGTCCGCCTACTGCCTAACCCTATATACGGGCCACGGCTTGTGGAGGCTTCGCCGCTGAACCTAGTCTTATTATGGTGACCTCACAGATTTCGTTGGAGATGAGATATGAATTATTTTCGTAGAAAAGGCATGATTCGTTTATTGTGTGGGCTTAGTTAAATAATAATTGTCGCGATTGTTGTATAATACTGAAGGATCTTAATGATTGGAACCTGTGTTTCCATGTCGCCTTTAATCATGAAGATAATTGCGGAAAATAAAGTTGGTGGGGAGGATACAAAGTTAACAAACACTACATTTTTTAGTTTTAACGATATAATATGTGTTAAGATTTAATGAAAATGGATTATTTAATATATAATTGAAGAAAAAGATAATACTAATAAATGTAAACGAAACATGACACAAAACAAGACACAGAACAAGACACAGAAAATACAAAAGATAACGGTCACAATTAGGAATCGAACCCAAGATCTCTTATCTTACCAAGATCTTTTTCTCTTATCCCGGTTGAAGCTATGGTCTGTCTCTATCAAATGATTAGCGAACTCGGAGAAATTATTATTATTATTTTTTTTTAATTTTTTAAAAATTGATAAAACTAAGTTTAAACATTCTAACATTAATAAATATTTTAATTTGTGCGCATTAGAAACATTAGAAATCAACAAAAAAATTAATTCAAGCATTAATATAGTAAATAAAATAATAGCACCTTGCAAATCACCTCTATTGACAATGTTCCCCGTTATGTTGACTCCTCCCTCCGTTTCCCTCTCAACCCCCTCCCCCTCCCTCAAATCCCATCCACCAAAGAACCAAACTAAATAAAACCCCATATTTCTGCACTTAAAAATTTAGTTTTAAAATAGCTGGTTAATGACACGGACGTGTCGAAACCGGTCGCTAATTTTATAAAAAAATTTATACGTAACAAATGTACATTGTGAATAATAAAAACTCATTAAAAACAAAAAATGTATTTTTCATGTTTCGTTTAGATTTATTAGTACTATCTTATTCTTCGATCATGTATTAAATTGATTGGTACAACCCTTAAAAAAAATTGTTTGGGAATTTATTTAATATTTGTGTGTTAGTGCGAGTTACACACAAAACCTCATTATTTCGGAGCTTAACATTAATAAATGGAAAAAAAAAATATATATAAAATCACCGGAAATTTAACAAAACTTCGACAGAGTTGGAGTTAAATAGTGCTCTGCACGTTTACTATTTTATAAAACCGTTGTCATCGAATTGTAAAAAAACAAAAATAAAATGCATACATATTTAGAAAAGGTTTAATACGTCGTTTTCGTTTTAATCTTTATGCACATTAATTTAATTAGAATGAGTTGTTTTGGAGAATTTGAACCATTCATCAAATCGTTCATCCACAAATTCAATTTTTTTTTATGAACGATTTAGAATATACCTAGATGTTGAAACGTTCTTTCTATAAATTCTTTGTAAACTTTCATGTTTCACTTTTCATTACCATATAAATTTCAATAGTGTTGTCCATGAGAATCCCAAGGATGACCTTGTATTTTTACTTATGATAACATAATATCACTTTACTTAAAACATGCAAACCCCTCAGCAAAGGATCTCCTATTGAGGTGTTCACAAAACACTAATAAAAAACCACCCCATACAGATAATGATACACTAGATATCTTATATAAATATTGCTTACTTTGTATATTTATCATTTTTTCATTGCTTGTTGGGAATTTGATTTTACGTTACTTACTTTTCTTATCTCTGAATTATTATTTAATGTTTAATAATTATTTTGGCTTATTTTCCCTTTTTTCCTTTAAATTTAACATTTATTTACATAATTTTACAAGTATAGAAAAAAGCTCCCACATAGTTTTTTTTGCAATCGGCTGTTCTTGAAAGTGGATAACTCAGCACAAAAAATGCAATAAATATGTACGCATTTTAAACCAGACCCACCGGGTCCAATCTAGATTCTAAATTCATAAGATTGTGGTTTGATGCCATAAAGACAACAGCATTATTGATTTAAAAATACATTTAAATTCCAACAGAGACCCTTTATGTTTTGAATTGGAAAAATATTTATTTTTAACAATTCGAAGTGCTTAAATTTTCGAAACTGCGAGGGTGTCGCTCTACTAGGGTCCAAATATTCCAAGAAATTCGTTTTTAGGGCGATACATATGTTTGCAAAAAATAACATCGGCTCATGTTCTATAAGTCGTTGGATTTTAAAGTTGTATATTACGAGAGTTAACGTGTTAGCTTTGGCAGTTTGCGAACCGACAAACGAGCTTTCAGACCATATATGGACTTTTTACTTAGATATCATTATCTTTTGAATCAGCTTCTGAAATGTGTATCAAGATGAGAATGGCGTTGTTAAATTGTTTAAACATTCATTAAGCCTTTTATTTTTAAAACAAGGTTTCGATTTCTGTTTTAAATTATCCATGTGGTACCTACCTTAAATGGTAATATACTGGTGATCCACATGTGTGTTGATTTTAAATTTATTAAAATGATGATCACAATGAAGCTAATAAGAAGTATTTTTTCAATAAAATTCAGTAGTAGCTATGTACGGTGTCCAGAAACTCGTAATACCTACAAGCGAGAAACTGGTAAATCATTTTGTTTTTTTAACTTTATTTCGTCAAAAAACTTCTGGAGCAAAGTTTACTTTTGGATGCATTTAAAATACATTAAATAGCTGATATTAATCAACGAGCGACCATTTTTTTTTTCAAATATGGCGTAAAATATTTCAAATTTTTGCTGTTTTTTGGTTCATATTTTTCAATTATTGCTCAAAAAGAAAAAAAGATTTCTTTTTTTTTTCAATTCTTACTCACGCAAAGCCGCGAAGCATCTTTTAGTTGGTAACTAACGAACTTTTCGGAAATATAACAAAATTAAACTTTTTATTACATTTTGAAAGACTAGTTTTGTTCAAAAAGCCAAGTCATGCCACTTCTAAACACATGATTCGCCATTATTTCTTCAAAACAAAATCAGCAAGCTCATTTACCACAGACGAATCGGATTCCAAAATGCGTCCGATCCACTGTCTGATCTAATGTCGAATGTCGGAATTTAATTAATGCATTTATTGGAGTTTTGAGCAGTTACTTTAAAGTGTCACAGTCAGTGGAGAATTTTTACCATACAAAACTCCATTGTTTAATCAGATTTAAAATATTTCTCGGCTCTTTGGAGCATCGGGAATTCGCCTGCGACGCGATCCCTTTTTATTATTTCGAAATAAACACGACCTCCAATGATAAACAAGAAGTGGCATTGTTTTTTAGTCAAGTGTCCGAAATGCAACGATAAAAGAATCAGAGAATACAGAATGGTAAACATATAATAAGAATTTCCGAAAAGCTAAACATTTATTGCACAAACCTTTTTCATTTTATTTATGTCCTTTTCCATAATTTCTAATAATTCCATAAAATGCACACAGGTGCTTTTAAAGAGGTGTCTCGAAACTAAAAACAAGTGTATATTGGGTTATTTCGCAAAAATTCACATGTTACATTACTGTAAATGAGCCATCCTGCGCCATTTAATTTTTATTTTTTCATTAAATAAAACAGTACAAGATTTTTAAAGTCTAATCATAAAATTTTTATCAATTTCCATTTTCTACTAATCTTTAGAAAGAAACAAAATAAATCACAATAAACCATTTATTACCGCGATCAAGACCTAAAAGCTGTTTAAAATCTTGGTAAAGTATGCTTTACCAATTCCGAGACCAATACTAATACGGTTTATCATTAAAAAAATTAAAACAAGAGAAATATTTTTTCAAGGGTTTATGTAGTTTTCTCTGTGGGGACGGCTTCCGTATTCGAGGAGCAAAGCTCTCGAATTCATGATCGCGAGTTCAAATCCAGCCATGATCAAAAATTAATTAATAAAAACAATATCTAGTTAATTTTTTTGCGACAACTTTCTTAGATGAAAATAATCTCGAAATCGCACTGGAGAAAGACAACTATTCACAATTGAAAAGTTGCTTAAAATGGTTTTAGCCGTGTTGATGATCAGATCAAAATATCCAGGGACATCTTCACCTTCATCTTTCCAATTTTATGCCTCCCCACTACATTCAGCCTTACAACATTCCCAGATAGAGGATGCCATAGTCTCACTGGCTCTAGACGGTGCGGTGTTAAAATAATAAAAAATGTAATCATTGAGTACAATATTGACGAAAATTTGAAACAGAAAAACAGAGAGTAAGAAAGCCTGTCTGTTTAAAATTTTAGTTTGGGAGTCGCTTATATCATATTTATATATTCCACTTTAAAGGTTTTAGTCCTTAAGTTATTCCAAAAACAAAAATAGTAAAATTATTCAATTAGAAGTATGTTGGGATAACCTGCGTCCTTTACAGGTAGATAGTCAGCCAAATCTTTATTCCTGTTTGCCGGGTATGAAAAGCTTCGTCGCCGAACAGCTTTCTCTCAAACTCTCAGCGAGTGATCATTGGAATAATTTGGTCCCAGAGACATCAACGCGCGAGATTGTGGACGCGAAACCCACACTTATACCTACGGCACCGAGGCTCATTTGCAAACCATGTTTTGACACGGAAAAATTTTGAATTTAAATAAATCTTGAAGATTCTTTTTAAATATGAATCGTTTAATCTAAACAGTTTATTATTTACCTTCAAAACATTGTGTCAGTAATTTGAACAAACAGTCTTAAATGCGGACAGTCAATGCTTTGTAACTGGAAAATCACATGTTATTTGTAATAGAAATATTAACTGTATCTGTTTTTTACACGAACAATCCTTCTATGATCTAGTTATAAACTTTGTCCAAAAACCCGTAGTACAAGCGGGAAATTATTGAATCTATATTACGTTTGGGGTATAACTTTTTTGATTTTTGCTTTTGCTATCGAGTAATTTAGTCCGATGTTGGAGTTTTGTAGGTAAAATTTTGAAAAAATGGTCGCTGGGAGATTAATATTAGTTATTTTGTCTTTTGAAATGGGTCGAAGCGAAGATCCGGATCCAAAATTTTTTTAAACTTTAGTTCCCGAAAAATACTCCGATCGAAAAAAAAGGTTATTTGAGTTCTCTATGTATTGTTGGTTCACTAATTTCCCGCTTGTACTCCTAGTTTTCGAACATAGTGTGTAGCAATTTGATGAGATAATTCAATATTTGAAAAAAAAATCCAAATGCATTATTTGATTTAAATTAGAAAAAAATACTTAATATTATTATGGAAGCTGTACAATTAGTGGTACAAGTCGCCAAATGGTGTACGATTCATTTGAATCTAAAAAAATACCCTTCAAGCTTCTCCGTTTTAACGTGACATGTGTATCGAAATCAGGATTTTTGCCAACGTCTCTTTTTGATTTTAATTAATAAAACTTTATTTCAGATATCCAGAGAACAATATTCACATAAGGGAAGATAGAAATAATGCCATAATAAAATGTATTTAGATATTATTAGCAAACCAAGCCAACCCAAAAAAAATATATTTCCTAAAAATGTTATAAGTATAAAAGTAATACCCAGTACCCTGCCGAGAAAACTTCACAAGGTTTGTAAATTTGCACCCGTCGCAAAAATCTGTGATAATGATCCTTCGAATTTAAAAAATAATTGTTGTGAACATTTTTATTCATCGACGAATGTGTTGAATTTTGCGGAGTTTGTATGTGATTATTGTAATACAAGCCATCTGCTTTGATTTATTACTGTGTGGTTATTCTGTATCGGAAGAATGTTTTATTATTATTAATGTCGATTTTAATGGGTGCCTTTTTCTTCATAATGAGGGAACGTTATATTTTTTATATTGTTCAACCAATTGACACCTAAAGCGATACATGTTTATGTGATGAACAGTACTCCGAATATTAATGGTTAAATATTTGACATTTAATTTTACCGTTGCTTAAGTTGTATTATCAGAATTATTATAAATCATAAAATCAATAAGATATAAAATTGAGTATGTCTTTTATCCACTTTAACGAAAATTTGTAAATTAAAACCCAAAACTTTTATATAGTCAGCTCAAACATTATATAGATTATAATAGCATTTGTAACGGACGTAGTTGACCACATTATTCAATTTTATAAAATCTGTTTTACATTTATAAAATGTGCCTACCCCACGCCACTGGCGAAATCATCACTCCCCGCCACTGGCCATTTTGTTCCCGGCCGCTTGAAAAACTTTGTCTACGAACGGCATCGATACCGCATCGCCGGCTTACCTGCCGCGTGGATCGATGTCCAGCATTTTTTCTATGTAAAATTTACTAGGAAAAATCAATTTTTAAATATTGCAAATGTTTATATTTTACTTGTTCATCCCCTCGGCGGTAGTCAAATAAACACTATTTTCAATATACTACCGCTGAGGAGATATTAAAAAAGCTGTTTTTCACATATATGTATACCCATTTTTGAACAATATTTTTTACCTTTTTTGCGTGTACAAAAATCCAGGAACCTCGTAGCATAGTGAATCTTATCTCTTTCTGAGCGCTATGTTACGGGGGACCTGAAAAATACCAACTTAACAACGTTTTACAAATTTGATCGCTTTGAGATCATTTTTACACATTTATTTACAAACTTTTCTTATTTTTTGTCGTATCTTGGCAAACAAAAAATCTAGTTGTCAAGATACACATTCTTATAACTACTATGCATTTAAACTATGTAATTGTTATTCATGTAAGCGTTCAAAATCTTTTCTAACTCGCAAATTTAAGCGACTACTTTCGCCAGTGCTGCCGGCAAAATGAATATGCGACATTTTGCCGGGGCCTATAAACTCATTGTTGGCGCGGGTACAATCCCCCACCACTTTTGGACTCAAAGCCCAATGTCGGGTGCGAGTCAGGCTAATTAAATATAAGCAGCCACATTATTGAAAATAAATTAGTTCATCTTTACCACCGAAACCAAGCGTTTTATTATCTACAAGTGACTCCTGCCCAACATCTGCCTCACCTCGCCAAGTCTTCTGCTCCAAGATCTTCTGGTGTTACCTCTTCAAGACAAGCCGGCCCTCCTCTGGAAAACCGCCAACACCAGAAGCGAGCAGAGATGACAGCACACCCAGTACCCAACATTCACCAAGCACTGGGTGCGGGAGGCAGATTTATCATCAATATCAACTACAATCATCATCATCGGCCGTAAAGGAGCATTATCATCGGTTGAAGACACGGTTTGGACCCGGCGCCTAAATCTACAGTCTTGTGCGGACTCCCGTCCAGTACAAGTGGTCTTCCGAGCCGGATCCTCACACGCCTTCAACCAGGATGTCTCCAACTTTACGGTCGAGCCGGATCCAAGACGATGGATCCTCAACACCATCTGCAGATGCCATGGATGCTGGGTCTCAGGCCACGGCTGTGGTTCACGTCACGCCTGACGTAACCCCCATGCCCACGCCCAGCACTACTCCTGACATGGCACCACCTGCACATCATGACTCACCGCCCTCCATATCTCAAGAGGATGCGATGGAGTCATTGCGACAACAGCTTCGCAGTCAAACCGAGCACATTGAGAGACTCAAAGCAGCTCTTCAATCAGCTCCAACAGCAGCAGCCCCTGCCCCTCCTGGACCTTCGAAGCTCCCGGAGAGGTCACCACCAGCATGGACGCAGCCCGGCCAATCGAGCCCGGTGCCTCTGGTGGACCAGAGGTACGAGGAACCAGCAGCAGCAGCGCCTGCCCGATCTGGACCCGTACTCCTGGAAGGGTATCCTGCCCAAGGAGGACCCTGGCGCTTCCAAGGGTACAGCCCTGGATGGGTGCAGCCCGGCCAACCGAGCCCGGTGCCTCTGGTGGACCAGAGGTACACAGCAGCGGCGCAGCCAAGGCCAGCCGGTCCCCCGCCCTCGCCACCCTGGCCCAATGCAGGGTGGCCAAACATGATGCAGCCTGGACCCTCTGGCCCCGTACCGCCCGCCCCTCTGATAGAACAGAGGCAAGCCGTACGTGAAGTGCCAGCTGGACCTGTACCTCTGGTGGACCAGAGGTACGCATCACGTGCGCAGCAAGAGCCAGCAGGCCCTGCGCAACCAGCACCCTGGACCATTCAGGGATGCCCAAACATAATGCAGCCTGGACCTTCTGGCCCCGTACCGCCCGCCCCTCTGATAGAACAGAGGCAAGCCGTACGTGAAGTGCCAGCCGGACCTGTACCTCTGGTGGACCAGAGGTACGCATCACGTGCGCAGCAAGAGCCAGCAGGCCCTGCGCAACCAGCACCCTGGACCATTCAGGGATGCCCAGTACTGATGCAGCCTGGACCTCATGGCCCTGTGCTGCCCGTACCTCTGCCCCACCCGGGGTACCCAGCGCCGATGCCAGAATCACCTGCCGGACTGCTGGAGCAGTGGGACGTGCCATGGACACAGCCTGGACCACCTGGACCACCTGGACCATCTGGACCATCTGGACCATCTGGACATGTGCCGCCCGTACCACTTCGCGAACAGGAGTATGGCGTGCCGGCACGGCCAGATGGCCCGCCCACAGCCAGTACCAGCTCCATGCCGAGATTCCCGCCCCAACCTACGGCGGATGAAACGGCCCAACATACCAGAGCCTGGGTTCAGCATGATGGCAGTCCCATGGCTCAGCTGGCCTCCGCCCTGACAGAAGCCATCAGAGCTTCAAGGGCTCAGGACAGCCCCCGTCCCACAATCGAGGACGATCCACGAATGGCGGCCCTTATTGCCAGACAATCAATGGCCAAGGACCTGCCTCCATTCTCTGGAGATCCACTGGAGTGGCCCACCTGGAGGGCACAGTTTAACCAGTCTACCTCCACATGTCGGATGACCTCCAGCGAAAACTTGATCCGCCTACAGCGGGCCCTCAAGGGGAAAGCCCGAGAAGCCGTCGGCCCCCTTCTGATGGACCCTGCTCAGGTTCCGGAGATCCTGGCAGTCCTGGAGCAGCGATTTGGAGGGACTACTTCACTCGCTGCTCTGATGCTGGACAAAGTCAAGAAGCTGCCCCACCTCACAATTGAAGCCTCTCTGGAGGATATCGCAGACTTCTCTGGCACTGTTCAAAACCTGGTGACATCACTCCGCTCCCTCAACAATGATGGCTATCTGACGAATCCAGCGCTGCTCAGTGACATCGCGGGGAAGATGCCGCCCACCTTGCGGTTGGCGTGGCTGATGGAAGTGCGGCACTACGAGGCCTCCGCTACCATTTACCAGTTTGCCGCCTTCCTGAAAACCGTCGCGAACGCCATCCCAAAGCCCGGTTTGGTTGACCCCGCGAGGTCCCGCCCACGCCGTGAACACACGCTCGCGACAACGGAACAGTTTTCGCGCAAAAACGGTGCTAAAAAACGTGATACCTGTGAAAGTTTCATAAATACGTCTGCCGCGTCAGAAAAGTTTTCGCGAAAAAACAATTCGAACAAAAGTGACACTTGTGACAACAGTTTAAAGGCATATAATAGGCAAGGCAGATTTCAGAAACTGCCAAAATATGTTTATTATTAAATCGCTAGGTGACACTAACGATGCCTTCACCAATGTAAAATATTCAACATTATACGTGAGTTATGAAGAGACATATAGATATTCAAGTAAAAAAACAAACCAATAACAAAATGTGGCTTGTTTATGGAACTTACTATTTTGGTAGAGTATTTAGTATGATCTTTTTTACAAATGTTTCATCATTTGCTTGTTATTGTAAATCATATTAGGTTTGAAAAGCTGACAATAGGTTTTTAAGTTCGCGATATTATGTGAAAGGAGGAAAGCAACCGTAAGCGGCGTTTTGCACCGTTAGCGGTTGCTTGGTTCCTTTCGTGGTCGCGTTTCGTTAGGGACTGAAGTGTAGGTAGTTAGGTAGGTAGGAGTGAGCGCTATTCCATTATAAACGGTGTTTGGTATCTCATGGTTCAAGTAATCCATTAAATTATTATCAATAAATTTTACATGTTATTTAATGTTATCATGTTATACATTTTATTGTTACTGTATTTGTAATGTTAAAGTGTTGCTTTGCTTGATTCTCCGTAATGGCAATCTTGTATTATTCTTCTTATAATATATTGACCCCGAGAAATAAAATCAAGTTTTTTTTAATTTTTTTTATTTTTTAATTTTTCTGTGTTATTGAGTACAACTAAACAACAATATTTTTTAACCATGGCAGTAGCTGTCGTGCAAGGCCGCAGAAAACCATGACAAAACTGCAGCGACACTCACTCTTTATTTTAATAAAACAAATAAAATAATGAGAGTTTATTCCAGAATGTACAAAAATAGTACAAATATTGACAAAATAACAATGCATTCATACAAAGAATGGAACAGAAAAGAAACAAAAAATATAGTATATGATAATAAATGTTCATGGAGGATATTTGACAGGCTGCTGTTTCGTTTGAAGGCCATCAGGGGGGACTTCATCCAGGCAACCATGGCAGTGATGATGGTATTCTTCGACTGGCGTAGTCTGCGCCATAAGCTTCCCCTGCGGTGGAACAAAGTTTTATTTTAATATACACAGGATGTTAAGGGACGTACTTGACTTACTTTAACCAGTGATTCCTGACATTATTTAGAGAAAAAATGTAAATAAAATGTTGTTCTCCTGTGACTTTTTCAAAATGTCACCGGAAATGTCACATCGAACATCGAAAATGTCACCGGTGACCGTAAATTCATTTACAGTTTTTACTGCAAATAATATCAGGATTTACTGGTTAAAGTAACTCAAGTACGTCCCTCAACACCCTGTGTATATGTTTAATACATTAAATAAAAGGAACTTCAAGGAAGGGTTAAGTTAGAAATAATTCCACTGTGCCCGCTGATAGATGAGCTCTTCAGGAAGTTATCTAAAATCATATCAGAATCTAAAATTTGAACAATATTTACATTAGTTTCAATAACACGTGACAGATTTTTCTTGCATTTTTTAAGTTTTTCTGTTCGAATTTGTGTCGCTGCTTTTCGTTTTTTCTCCAACGCGGATATAATATACTGTGGGTCACGAATGGGCATTGATATTTTAAATCTAGGATCTATGATTTCTGGTAATAAACAATCCATAAAGAAAGTACTTAATCTGCTTTCCATCTTTTCTCCCCAAAATTTGTCATCTCGTTTTATTATTTCTATCTTTAATGGAATTGCTTCACCCAACCAGACGGCAAAAATACATACAGACTTATTGGAAATGTGAAGTTGACCCTGTACTTGATAATACCAGTTGTGATTTGTATTTGTAAAAAACATTTTTTTGTTTTTATCTTCCTTCCAGAACGTAATTTTTTTTTGCTATTGCTTCTTCAAATAGCATCCCACTAGCAGAAATCGGACATTTAATTTCTAATATTGTACTATCATTTACCAAACCATCTGGAGTGGCTCCTAAGAATGGGAAAATTTCATCAATAAATAAGCCACAGTCATCGACCACAATATTTTCTTGAATGCAAAGTTGCCTTTTTGCAACTTGCTCATGGTCTCTACCATATTGCACAGATTTTATATTATCTAGAGAGCGGCCGTATAATATTGTTTTAACTAAATTAGCACAACTGATGGTTTGACTTCGTTTACAGATATTACCAAATAAAGAAGCTGTTAACACGTTTCTTCTGCGTTGCAGCCACTCCCCGCTATCAGACTGCAAGACAGTTCGCCTTTCAACTGCCTTCTTTTCACTTTTTGAAATGTCGAGTAGCTTTAAGAATTCTGCCTTAGCACACTCATATGCATCATGTTCCATATCCATTTTTTCACACAATTCGCCATAATGGATATCAGGTGCTCCTGATTTTGTAAGTAAATGTCTCCCTTGTTTTTTTCGTAAAGATCTTTTATCGTTTGTTTTAGAAGCCATTCTTCTTTTTTTTCTTTTCAATTCTAATCGTTTCAAAAAATTACTAGGGCTCCTGTTGAAAATCTGCTTATGTAAAGAATAATACGGTCGCTTGGAATTGAAAGAAACTACTGCAGCTGCACAACGACCCATATATGAATAATTAATTCGTTTTCCACCAATAAATTTTGCAATAACTCCATTGAAACTCTCAACAATATTACTGTCTAAACAATGTACTAGACTCCGGGCATTGTTGACAAGACGAGAATTAGCTTCCATAATTTTTGAAAATATAATATTGTTTTGTAACTTTGGAACGTGATTGTGGTCTAATGTTTTATTTGGATCAATTTTAAATTTGCAGAAGTACAGTAAACAATCTTTATGTTCACCGAAAAAATGTTTGGGTCCATTTAATAAATCTTTCCTTAAATCGATAATTTTTTGGTCTAATGCACTATTTGATTTCATCCTGTAATTCGCAGCTCCAACTACCGCCTTCCTAAGACGAAGTTTGTTGGTTGAAACAATTTTTCTAAATTCCAAAGGAAAGCCGGTATCTTTCGTAATTTTTTCAATTTGATTGCTGTAGTTTCGAATTAAGTGGTTAGAGCATTCTATTTTCTGTACTGTAATATTGGGATATGGGTGACTACTTCTAATTCTGACGTAAGTGCTGGAGTCTCCATCGGCAATGAGGGTTGAATATATAAAACCGTACATACTTATCGATTGTTGAAATCCGTCTAAAATTGCTTCAGCTTCCATTCCGCTTGAAGAACCAACATAATTTTTGAAGCATGTATGCTCGGGCACAGGAATTTTCAAATTTATAGTTCTTGCGCAGTTCGTACAGTACTTATTTTTAACTGCCATGTAAATAATTTTTTTTGTGCGGTAACCGATTATCGTAGCAGCTCCTGAGAGGGCGGAGTAGTTGGTTTTATAAGATCGTTTAGACCAACATGCATCAGTGTCATATAACAGATTTTAGGCGCGAAGATCCTACAGTTGCTAGCCTGAGTAGCGGGAACTATCAGGTTGGTTGCTGGGCCAAACGGAGTTGAAAACGCACAAAAGATCCGCTAGAGTTCCCCCACACCCCGGCGACCCAGCGCCTCGTCCCCACTTACGCCCGACCTCTGACCTAGCTGGACGTGTGCGCGTTCCGGTGTCCGCGTTCCCAATTTCGCACCGCACGGTCGAAAAGCATAATGTACGAGAATGGCGCGCTTTGAACATCGACAGGCTGGCACCGCTTGTTTGAAACACGGCGCTCAGCCCTACAATCAACAGGATGCCCCGAGGACTCCCATGTCCCAACCATGCCACGCTGTGAGTTTCTTACGCTTTCTATTACCCCTTGAATGTGTCCGCTAATAACCTAAATTCGTCCACGCTGCCTGTCGGTCTAGAGAGAGAGCTGTTAATTACTTCCCAGAGAGAGATTAGGGAACCCTTTGATGATAATTCCAGTTAGGATGTAACAACCTGTATTCTATTGTTATTCACCCATGTAATGTCCATTTTGCCGCTCAAATACAATGTTGATTCATAAAAAACCTAACCTCTTTCATTTGGGGATAGCAGTCGTATGGGAGTGTTTTGTGTAGACGGTGGGATATGGATTCTTGAGCCTCGCGCTGACCCCGAACCCTGACTATGAGAGAGACGTCTCATGCCCCGCTCTGAGCTGGCCGAGGGAAAGTCAGGGCACCCCAGGTCCTACGCGCGACACTGTCGACCAACATGGGGCAGAATTTTTTTTAAACATATCCTTCCCGACTGCACAGAATTACCTTTACGATTGTCCCCAATTTGAAAACATGTACTATGCAATTTTGTCCACACAAAGCACGCAATTTTGTGCCAAGAGCATTTTTGCCGCGAAAACTACGGTGGAAGTTTCTCGAATAAATAAGAAACGCACGCAATCCCGTCGTGACTTTGTTGCCAAGCGCATTTTGCCGCGAAAAAATAACGGTAGGAATTCTCTCGAACGAATAAAAGAGACGCGCGAAATTCCCGCTAAATGCTGTGATAACGAAAGTTCGAACATAATGTTTTGTTTCAATAACCTAGATTCTGTGTTCTTTGTTTAACAAAACAAACCCACTGTTTTAATTGCGGCATAAATTGCACCGTAATAATAACAGTCAGGATTTAGAACTGTGAAGCCAATTTTTACACCGGAAGTGACTTTTTTTAAAAAAAAGCACAATACACCCAACGGCCCATCGAAGCTGATTTCTAAAAAGTATATCAGCTACAACCTGTAAAACACAAATAATTCTTTATCCCGATTAATTATATAGGTACGGTGTTTGTCCATATTCTTGTTTTTTTCAGCATTGACTGTTATAAAAGTGATTTTAAGTGAATTGTTTCAAATTAACTTCAGAAGTGCAGTGTTTTTTTGCAAAGAAGTGCTTTCTCGACGCAATAATAAGAACGTGTGTTCAATCTCACGATTTAGTGCCAGTAAATGAAGCAAATATAAAATCTTTCCATCAAAAGTGTTTTTTCGCTTCTGAAGTGCTGTTTTTTGTGCCTTTTTTCGTGCCTTTCCTCAAGTGAAGTGAATAGTGCGAATAGTGCCCACAAAAATTAAATAATGCAAATCCTAAAGTGTCCCCCTGGCCAAATTTTCTTCAAAAAGACTTAGAAGAATTTCGGAGTTTTTTTTCCCTTTTTAAACCATTTTTAACAATGAATTCCAATCAAATGGCTACATCTTTGGACATGGGTGTCATTCCCAATGTACACAACTTATCCAAAGTGCACCTACAAGCCGTCTTAAAAGACAGAGGAATATCACCACTAAACAAATCAAAGTCAGCATTGAAAGCATACGCTTTGTTATTTAACAAGAAGTTCATCAGGAAAATAAACCTATCCGTTGCAAGTGAAGACAAGGCACCCAATACCCCAGTTTTGGAAATCCCCGTTTCTAACAAAGAAACCAGGACACATGTTACAGTAAAACAAGACAATGCACCCATCACGGCACAAGAAAAAACATACGATCTCACTCCTTGGAGGATCAAATATAACGGTGTTTCTGATGTACTGGATTTCATTGACCGAATCGAAGAAACGGCCTCAATTAAAAATGTTCCATTTGACGTGCTGCAGAAAAACTTTATAGAACTAATATCTCCAGAATTAATCCCGTGGCACCGAATACAAAAATCAAAATGCAAGGACTGGAATAAACTCAGATCAGCCCTGATCACTAGCTTCGGCAAATCAGAGGCCCAACACAGAATTAAATTATCGTTACTATCCATTAAACAATTAGAAAACGAAACTGTGGCAACATTCATAGAGAGGGCCGAGTCCATCAACATCAAACTTTCCCACCCTGTCTCGGAAGCCGAATTATTACCAGTTATAACTGATGGCCTCCTACAAAGATATGAAAACATTATCACCTCACAGAAAATTGTGTCGTTGGCCCATTTAAACGAAGTTTGCCTCATTTTGGAATCCCACCAAGACAGGAAAAACAACAAAACCACCACGGACAATATCACTGTACCAAGCCGTCCTTCTGGATTAAAACCAGAATTTGACAACAAAAAAGTTTGCTCCTTTTGCAAAAAAGTAGGTCACCTAGCTACCACTTGTTTCAAGCAGGCCAAATTTCTGGAAGCTAAAGAACCCAGAACCTTAAAGAGACATCGCTCCAGGGATCGTTCTCCTCCACGCGACGAACTGCGTGAAATTTTCAAAAGATCAAGAAATAACATGGAAAGGTTGCAAGACCCTCACTTTGTTAAACCTCAAGTGGATTTCTCTAAACCCCCACCGAATTTTCATGCGAGAAAACCAAAAAACTAAATAATAACCTCTCAGGTATTCATTCTGTACCAAGGTCTAAGGAATGGACTGATTGGTTATCACACATTAAATATTTTAACCAGACCTTAAATGTTTCATCGGTTTGTTGCAAACAAGCTAAAGACGGAAGACCTTATGCCCTTTTCTCCGTTAACAATGTCCCCTTCTCTGGACTACTGGATAGTGGTGCATCTGTTAGTTGCCTTGGCAACAATGCCCACCTGCCTTTTGTTAACAACGGTTTTAAAGTTTTTTCCAAACCTACACTCGTGACAACTGCGGACAATGCTCCCCAGACAGTCATCGGTACTCTGTCATTACCAATTAAATGTAACAATAACACAGTTACAATTAACTTTCTAATAGTACCCTCTATATCCCAGAATTTCATCCTTGGCGTTGACTTCTGGAAGGCTTTTAACGTTGCTCCACAAGTATTTAATACTCTTGGCCAAAAACCTCCGGTCGCTCAAGTTGGTGAGATTCGTACAATAATACCTCACGAAAACCTTAGCACTGACCAGGCTCTCCAATTAAAGGAAAAACAGTTTATAGCACAAGAATTTAAAGATTTCCTTGCTAAATACGGGATTAAAGATATTTATTATAATACCTTGTACACTCCCCAAAATAACACTGTCGAAAGGTATAACCAGACTATTAACACAGCTCTGGCCATTTTGGTTGACAAAGACCAACGTAATTGGTGTAAGAATTTAGATAAAATTCAAGCTGCCATGAATAACACTGTTAACCCAACCACTGGTTACACCCCCTTCTTTTTAAAACACGGTATGGAACAGGTGGTACATGGTTCATTGCACTGGAACACGAATTTCCCCACGTCAACCACCTCCACAAGCAATCCTGCCGTTGATTACGCTCATCGTTTGGAAGAACTTACTGCCATTTATAGTGAAGTTACTGATGCCCTATTGCTGGCCCACCAAAAAAGCGCGGACAGATATAACCTACGTAGGAAACACATCACTTTTAATGTAGGCGATGTTGTCTGGAGAAGGAATAACACCCTCTCTCAAGGAGCCCTGTACTTCTCTGCCAAGCTGGCACCCCGTTTTGTCAAAGCCAAGGTTGTAAGAAAAATATCGGACTTAGTTTACTACCTGTCCGACTCCTCTGGCAAACATACTGGTAATTACCATATTAAGGACATTGTAAAGTCTGGAAGTGAGGAGACAGTTGAAACCGCCCCACCACCCCAGCAACTTTAAACTAACCCATTGTGTATTATCACAAACTATTGTAAGCTTATGAAGTCTTACCATAATTAGGCGTGTAAAGTGTCAACTACATGTCAACCTATTCGTCAAAAACGAGTTTAACCTACCTTTGTAAATAAATGTATATTAACATATTATGACCATGAAGTATTATTCCTGTAATAACGTTCTTTCCCTCACGACAATCGTTTTCTCCCTTTTTACCTTTTATTTTCTCACCTGTTCTGAAACTGATCATTTTAGAATAGAGACACGTTTTCGAGTTACAATCGCCGGGAAGTCGCGAACCCGCTTTTGCTTCTCAACTTCTACACTATGCAATGTTTATGTCATGTCACCCCATTTTCGTTTCATTTTGTTCCCTTCGTCGTGTTAGAAAGAACCACCCCACTTTTGTTTTTGTCCTTGTAAAGTAACGATTGGTAATCACTCATAAGAGTGCCATCCAAAAGAGTTCGGATTTTGTAAAATTCCAAAGTGTTAAATACCGACCCCTCCTTTTTTTAAAAAAAAGAAAACCTGTCAAGTACAGCCATTAATTCTTTCTTGTCCAATTCAACGTTACCTTGAGTATGTAAAACCCAATAGTGGTCTCAAAGGCAAGAACCAAGTAGCAATTAATCACATAATTACCCTCTTTGTATGTATATAATTTTTTCCTTTCAAAAATTGATGGCGTCCTACCCAAGCTCACATTTACCAAAAATTGGATTTTGACACATCCATTTTGGGAAATTGTATTTATAAAAGAAAACCAAATGTCGGTCCTATAAAACCACATCGAATAACTGGACTCGCTTCAACTAAAAGTATGTAAAACCCATTAAGGTCTTTTATTGTATGACGAGATCTCGATTTCTTTTCTCTACTGTTACGTCACGTATGTCTCGTACCTCACGTTTCAACCCTACGGGACAGGTTAGTAAAACCTTACGGTTATCCTGATTTTCGAACGCAAATAATTATATCACAACGTAAATCAACAGGACTTTGTTCGATCATCTTTGCATAATATAAACATCCAACCTTTGTCTCACCATTTAACCAAGTGTTTGCAACCCAATTGCACGCTACAATGAACAGTATGTAAAGCCATTATGGGCCTGTTCTCACCCATCGCACGATGTAAGTAGAAATACCTTCTACCATCATCTTGCACCTTGTAACACATGAAGTAACATTAAAATTGTTTATCTTCTCTATTGTTCCATCGTACGCCTCTCCAGGCTACGGAGTTAGTCAATCTAACAAATCTTTGCAAACAGTATCAAATGATACTGCTAGCTTTTGTTGAATTATATCTAAATGTAAAAATTGTCACGCGATAGGAGAGATCCTTAAAAAATCCACCACTACACGAGAAGTTCGTTACAATTACTTAATACTTATAACCATGTGTTATAATTTGGTCGTGTGACATTAATTTGCCATGAGTACCGCCTTTGTGTATAATTTGGTCGTGTGACATTAATTTGCCATGAGTACCGCCTTTGTGTATAATTTGGTCGTGTGACATTAATTTGCCATGAGTACCGCCCTTGTGTATAATTTGGTCGTGTGTCATTAACATGTCATGAGAACCGCTTTTGTGTATAATTGTGTACAACCCTGTACACGAGACGTGGAGACGTAATAATAATACTTACCGTGATTCGTGTGAACGACATAATATCGACATCGTCATCTCCTTTAAGGAACTGTTTTTACACTCTTTGACTTCTGTCTATAATTGAGTTATACCTTGCATATACTGCATACTTGTACACTATACGTGAAGACGTTACAATACTCACCATGAATCGTGCGAACGAAATAATATCAAACCTTTATATGTGAACTACGTAAGTATTTCACAGAAACCCCTTTGTTCAACGCCAATGCCCGTGGACTTCCTGTTTTTGCTGCTTTCCAAAAAAGAAAAGAAGCCCAGGAATATCTACTATCCCAAAAGGACTAGTTTTCAGCTTCACTGTCAATTATGGGGCATAGTGCCGCAGGAGTTAATCGATGGGCACAAAACCACTAAACTCGTCGTCTGGGAAACAAATAAGAAGAATCCCAGGTTTGTGAAATTGGAACTAGGGTCTGTCCTTTCTCACAATCATGTAGAAGTTTAAAACGACCCCTAATCTTTTGCCAAATACACGCAAAAGATTAGCCTCTTTAGTACAATGTGTATTCAAATGCTGTTTAAAATTAATCCACTTTATTAAAATGTAAAGAGTCAGGAAATCTGCTGGTTGAATATGTTTCACTCTCACATAGAGGTTGAATTGGAAATTAGTCCAGTCTCTAGCAAATTTCGTAACTCAATTCCCGTCCTTTTTCCTCCCCCTCCCTACCCCCATGCCCTCAGGCATATGTATGAAGTGGAAAATCTGTTGTCGACCATATTTCGCCCTCACTTCGAGTTCGAATCGGTAATTGTTCCGGTCACCAACAGGCTTCCTACCTCACCTTTCACGTATGTTGTCATTTTTTTCTCTCCTCAACGAAACACATTCATGAATTTTGAATATGTATGATACGCACTTGGCGTATCGTCTGTCTCTTCTGACAACCTTTATTCATGAATTAGTTTCCCTGCTGTTGCCGTGACTCGTTCACGAATTTTTTGTCTTGTTCTTTGAAATCCTACGAAAATGTTACCACCTGTATGTTAACATAGGCCAAGGAAGGCCGGCTGTTTTTTCAACCAAGACAGTTTGTCATTCGGCAAACACCAAGTCATCCTAATAAAGGATAATGTTTATGTAATCAAAACTAGTTAGGAACCTCTCTCTACCTCTCTCTCACACTCTTCGTCACTCTCTGGACCGGCAGCTAAACCTCGTTTGTTTATTTTTCTGGACACATTTTGTTTCTCTCCAAACTTTTCTTCATTGGTCCCTAGGCAGGTAAACTTCAAGAAATTTGCTTTAATAATAATTCCCCCCGGATTTAAAAAGAAGCCCAGGCGGATGTCATCTCCGGCAGCCAAGCTGAGCCTCACCTCCTAGCAGCCTGCGCTGTGGTTACAAAGGTCCCTCGACTACTACTCGCTACACACTTGTTCCATCTTGTTTCTGAAAGCACAGACCATACCACTCATATGTATGACGTTTGTCGCACCACTGCAAGCCGAGTTGTCCCACTATACTTTATGACACTCTGAACTACCTTTCGGACACGCTAGTCCCGGAGTTCAAATTCTTGCCCTCAATGCCAATGCCAGTTATACCGTCTCTTGCTCTGTCATGCAGTGACACATACCAAGTCATGGGTGAAACATAATTACCCTTTGCCCCTCCAGTAAACACAAACTGCGCATCTCTAAAAAGTTATCCTGAGCTACATCATGCTCCGATAACCAACACATACGATCCGTGCCCACCATAATAGCACATAGGACTCGTACTGGCATAACTACGGAACCTGGACTACTCTCTCCAATGACCACTGTAACCATAGCCGCAGCCCCGCAAACCACAGCCCCACTTCGCAAACATCAACGCCCACAACGAAGCAAAGTGTTTTTCCAAGGCCTAAGTGTACTCCTGAGTGTTATCTCAATGGGTCAGATTACAGTGATAATGTAATCTTTTAGAGTCAGTGAAATCTCGTTTCCTTCGCAACTCTTCGAAACCAAAAAACCAACGCAACGCAAACTTAGCTTCCAGACCAATGAAACCCTAGAATCACACCTTAACATTCCGTCTTTTGTTTTTCAATTGTATAATGTTGTCTATTGTTTTTTCAATTGCATAACCATGCCCTTTTGTCTTTCAATTGCATAATTTTGTCTTTTGTCTTTCAATTGCATAACCATGTCTATTGTTTTCTAATTGCATAATTTTACTTGTTGTTTCCACACCTGCTCTCTCCCCAAAATTATTTGCTCCAAACATGCTATGTACCCTTCCTCATTTCTCCCCACAAATATTGTTACCTAGCCTATGGCATAAGCTAGTCATTATGTTTTAGCTAGGCATCTCTCTGGCCATCCAAGTCTCTCAAACTAAGGGCAACTTTTGTTTTGTCAAAAAACCCCAAGGGAGGCATATAGAGGATCTTTTAACCCTGATGCTCCATTGCCACGTCGCCTTTTTTACGAGCGCGGGGGGAGGTGTCATATAACAGATTTTAGGCGCGAAGATCCTACAGTTGCTAGCCTGAGTAGCGGGAACTATCAGGTTGGTTGCTGGGCCAAACGGAGTTGAAAACGCACAAAAGATCCGCTAGAGTTCCCCCACACCCCGGCGACCCAGCGCCTCGTCCCCACTTACGCCCGACCTCTGACCTAGCTGGACGTGTGCGCGTTCCGGTGTCCGCGTTCCCAATTTCGCACCGCACGGTCGAAAAGCATAATGTACGAGAATGGCGCGCTTTGAACATCGACAGGCTGGCACCGCTTGTTTGAAACACGGCGCTCAGCCCTACAATCAACAGGATGCCCCGAGGACTCCCATGTCCCGACCATGCCACGCTGTGAGTTTCTTACGCTTTCTATTACCCCTTGAATGTGTCCGCTAATAACCTAAATTCGTCCACGCTGCCTGTCGGTCTAGAGAGAGAGCTGTTAATTACTTCCCAGAGAGAGATTAGGGAACCCTTTGATGATAATTCCAGTTAGGATGTAAAAACCTGTATTCTATTGTTATTCACCCATGTAATGTCCATTTTGCCGCTCAAATACAATGTTGATTCATAAAAAACCTAACCTCTTTCATTTGGGGATAGCAGTCGTATGGGAGTGTTTTGTGTAGACGGTGGGATATGGATTCTTGAGCCTCGCGCTGACCCCGAACCCTGACTATGAGAGAGACGTCTCATGCCCCGCTCTGAGCTGGCCGAGGGAAAGTCAGGGCACCCCAGGTCCTACGCGCGACATCAGCTACTACAGTGATCATTGGCGTCCCGTTTTCATCAACATCGCCGCTTTGAATAGCCAGTTTTTTTTCTTCATCGGCTGCCGCAGCCATACTGGTTAATTTGGTTTTCTCCCACCATTCACAAACTTTCTTATGGCATTTTCCATATCCAGCAATAGATAAGGACGGAACTTCAAGGGTAGCACATAGTTCTTCCATGCCAGAATAACCCGATCCTATGCTCATTATTCCCGACACAAAAGATTCGTTGATGCCAATGCCTTCTTGTATGCTTTTGGACGTTTTAAGTTTAAAATGTTTACCACATAACACACATTTTAAATTAAAAGTAGAGTTCAAACCATTTCTATTTTCTGAGGTAAATCGTAAATGCTTTAAATTGCAGTTAAAAAGGGAATCATGTTGACTAATACATTGGAGTTGTTTAAAAAAATAATCAAATTGTACTACTCTCCGCCCTTCTATGCAAATATCATCGCTTTCTTCTATCGCATTTTCAATAACAAGCTCTTGCTCTGATTCTTCACAGCTCCATCCTTGGTCATTGGTCACAGGTAATTTCCCCAAAAAATGCTGTCTTTTTGGTCCTGAAAATAAAATAAAATTTTAGTAAAATACAAACCTATTATCACGATGTTGGGAACACGAGTCACAGAAATCATAAAAATTGTCGCCTTTCGACAATATACTTCATGAGGGCTAAAGCAGGTGCATGATGGGTGCATGTAACAAGTGTTCCGATGTATCAGGAATATAGGTAAATAGGCTATGAGAAATCGTCTTTTCAAACTTTGACACCTCATATCTCAGAACAAGTTAAGTGAAGTTAGAACCCTATCCAAATGTGGTGACGAATAGTAAATGCGAGATATGAAGATGAAGTCAATAAGTATAAAAGTACCTTTTCGACAGTAGTGGCTGATGAACCAATAAGAATATCCTCGTGGTCTAAATCTTCCAAGTTTGGTCCTTTGTGTGCAATATTTACAGTAGACTCATTTGGTTCTATCGTATGTTGGTGTTTTTGCTGTATTTTTATCTAAATAAAAAAGCAAAAAAAATAATATTATGATGAAAAAGTCCAGAACCCCCCCACCCCCGTGACTCCAACGCAGTCAAATTCATTTGTTGCTCGAAGCATACCTTGTTTGTAGTATTTTTTCCGGCTGCTATGGATAAATCATGTATTGATCTACAAAGAGAAAAATAATATAATTATTTGAAACTTTACAACACACACATAGATAGAATATCTTTGATTTGACAATGTGTGAATGGTTACGTGTTTATACGCGGAAAGGCGATATTATTGTTAATTTCCTTAAAAAGTTTATTTTGTCTGTTTAATCTAAAAATAAAAATAAAAAACGGTAATAAACTTGTTTACTCCTTATATTAATACTCCTTACCATGTAAGGTCGGAACAGTGAAAAACTTGACTTGTTATCACTTAAAAAGGCTGATTTTACCAAACTAAAAATGATCCGGCGTGAGATGGTAATTTTTGGTTTAATTACCAAACGTGCCTTGAAAAAACGTTACTCTCACAATTTTGTCAGAGCGTAAAGACAACGAATTCTCACACACACCTGCATAGGTCAGCGCGCCAGAACATCATGAAGTTCGTGCTAACGGTTAGGAATACAAACGCATATTGAATGTTGGATTTTACACGTTTCAAAGAATTTGACACTTGAAAATATAAAATGCGACAAATTTATATGAAAAAAGAGAATTTGTGAGTACTTACTGTTTTTGTAGCTTTCTTAGATTATTGCAATGCTTCAAGTGAGTCGGTATTCTACTTTTAGACCCATTAATGAAACATTTTGATGGCATTTTCGAAATATATACGCCGCAAAACAAGGAGCGATAGGTCCCACTACCGTTCTCGGGGGCTTCTCTCCCGTAATAAGTAAAAGAGTGTAAAATGTCTTGAAAATTTGGTGCAAGATGAAGTATTTATTTAATTGTTAATATCCACAGATATCATAACGATAATAAGAGGCCGTACTTCTACAGATGTGTGTATTATATACATATTTTAAATTAAAAATATTGTTTAAAACCGTTATTAATGCGATAATCATGGATCGAAGTTTTAAAAGTGGGTTGTATGGTGTATCAATGATTTTATTTTTTATAGTCGAATGCCTACAACAACTACAAAAAAAATATGCAGACTGAAAAATAATAGTCCATTAATTGGTATCAAAAAATATGAAGTCTGAGAATGACATACGAAAGGTAGTATTAAGCCGTTTTAGAGAGCCGTTTTCCAGCAAATCACCATTCTGCCCTATAACCCACTCTTAAACACGTCTGCCGCGTCAGAACGGTTTTTATCGCGGGAAAACAATGTTTATAACAACAATTCTAGTGAAAAACAACAGTTCGCAAAAATTAATCGAAAGCCCCAAATTTTGTCTGGTAATAATCGAATGCCCCAAATTTTGTCTGGTAATAATCGAGAAAATAATCGAAGCGGGGAAAAAGTGCAAAACAGTTACGGTGAAGTTCGCGAGTTCGATAACCGCGCCGGGTGTGTCGAGTGTGGTGAAAATGGCCACCAACTTAGCGAATTTCGCACTTTCGCCGCGAAAGACTTAAAATATCGTTTTGAAACAGTGAACGACGCCGGTTTGTGCCGATTGTGCCTCAATGGCAAACATTATACGAAACAGTGCAAAGTTAGTGAATGGTGCGGCGTGGGGGAGTGCAGATCCCCCCACCACCGACTTCTTCACAACCCGAACTATCGTGAAAATAACAATACAGTGGCAGACGTTCACAATATGTGACGCCACACCGAAAGTGCCGTGTTAAAAGTGGTGGGGGTCATATTGTCGGGCCCCAAGCGGCAGATCAAAACCTTTGCGCTTCTGGACGAAGGCTCCACTGTCACCCTTATTGACGCCACCACAGCACAGAAAATCGGCACAACCGGACCTACCCGTGAGCTACGACTACACGGAGCAAAAAACATGTGCTCAACAGACTTAACGTCCCGCCGCGTGCCAATCACTCTACGCGGCGCCGGAATTGCTGATGAGTTTATCATCAGAGCAAACACCATCAAGCAGCTCAGCCTTCCTGTACAGAGGTACCACGGTCGCTACATCACCCCCACACTTCTCATCGGGCAAGACAATGCTCACTTAATTGTCTCGAGGGAAGTGCGCGACTTTCGTGATTCTACGCGAATATTATCACGGACGGCGTTGGGGTGGACCACCCATGGCGGAGGGACCTCTGAACATGTGGATGAAGCTACCACATTGGCCATACGAGCCACAATGTCACCCAGGCGAACTGCCGGGAGGCATCATACAGTGCACCATGGACCATCTGGCCCCGTACCGCGAGCACCTCTGATACAGGCGGCCGTACGAGGAGTACCAGCTGGATCTGTGCCAGCACCTTTGCAGAGAAGACCACCCAGGCACCATGCCCG
Source organism: Hesperophylax magnus (assembly GCA_026573805.1). Lineage (NCBI taxonomy): Eukaryota > Metazoa > Arthropoda > Insecta > Trichoptera > Limnephilidae > Hesperophylax > Hesperophylax magnus. The sequence continues at coordinate 1,299,225 of JAIUSX010000025.1, read as the reverse complement.
GTGGCATTCTACCATGCCCCATGGACCATCTGGCCCCGTACCGCGAGCACCTCTGATACAGGCGGCCGTACGAGGAGTACCAGCTGGACCTGTGCCAGCATTTTCGCAGAGAAGGCCAGTCGGCCCCGCGAAAGGGTCTCCCAGGCACGTTGCCGAGAGACTTCAAACAGTGCAACATGGACCATCTGGACCCGTACCGCGAGCACCTCTGATACAGGCGGCCGTACGAGGAGTACCAGCTGGATCTGTGCCAGCATCTTTGCAGAGAAGACCACCCAGGCACCATGCCCGGTGGCATTCTACCATTCCCCATGGACCATCTGGCCCCGTACCGCGAGCACCTCTTATACAGGCGGCCGTACGAGGAGTACCAGCTGGATCTGTGCCTGCAAATGATACGAGAGAATCAGTCGGCCCCGCGAAAGGGTCTCCCAGGCACATTGAAGTAAGGCGCCAAAACGTTGGCCTTTCTTCAACTGTGGCAGAGACACTGCCCGACATCAAGAAATTTTCCTCATTTAATCATCTTATTCAAACTACCTGCTGGATACATCGTTCTATTAAAAGGTGTCGTGGAAAAAGCCACGAACAACCTGATAAACATTTAAGAACCGATGAAATCAAGGAAGCAGAGGCCCGATGGGCAAGAAAATGCCAAGAAGAAACATTTTATCGTGATATAAATGCGCTCCAGAAAGGAGATCCACTACCAAGTGACAGTCGGCTCAAAGCCTTGAGCCCCTTCCTTGGACCTGACGGCCTACTGAGGATGAACTCAAGAATACGAGCCCTCAGTAACGTGCCCCAAGCAGTGCGGACACCTATAATTTTGGATGGTGATCATGCATATGCACGACTTCTAGTGAGATATCATCACCAGGAAGCCGATCATCCGAGTAATGAGAGAACAATGGCTGAGGTGCGAGGCAGCTACCATATGCTGCGACTGCGAACAAATATTCGCAAGATCGCCCACAACTGCCCCACCTGCAAGATGAGCAGGAGCAAGCCAGCCCCCCCTCTGATGGGGCCCTTGCCGCCATCAAGGCTAGCCCACCATGTTCCTCCATTCACCCCTGCTGCAGACGGCCGAGTGAGGACCGCCAGGATCCAGACGAGCACCGGATTTTACGTCCACCCCGATGTGAAGCTCGCTGTAATCCTGCCGGCTCCACCTACCGATGCAGCCTCAACAGTACCACCAGCCCAGCATCATCCCAGAGGGACTGGCCGCCGCGGACTGCGCCGTACCAACAAAAGTCCTATTTTTTAGTTCAGCATAGCTAAACGGGGGGAGTGTAACGGACGTAGTTGACCACATTATTCAATTTTATAAAATCTGTTTTACATTTATAAAATGTGCCTACCCTACGCCACTGGCGAAATCATCACTCCCCGCCACTGGCCATTTTGTTCCCGGCCGCTTGAAAAACTTTGTCTACGAACGGCATCGATACCGCATCGCCGGCTTACCTGCCGCGTGGATCGATGTCCAGCATTTTTTCTATGTAAAATTTACTAGGAAAAATCAATTTTTAAATATTGCAAATGTTTATATTTTACTTGTTCATCCCCTCGGCGGTAGTCAAATAAACACTATTTTCAATATACTACCGCTGAGGAGATATTAAAAAAGCTGTTTTTCACATATATGTATACCCATTTTTGAACAATATTTTTTACCTTTTTTGCGTGTACAAAAATCCAGGAACCTCGTAGCATAGTGAATCTTATCTCTTTCTGAGCGCTATGTTACGGGGGACCTGGGAAAAATACCAACTTAACAATGTTTTACAAATTTGATCGCTTTGAGATCATTTTTACACATTTATTTACAAACTTTTCTTATTTTTTGTCGTATCTTGGCAAACAAAAAATCTAGTTGTCAAGATACACATTCTTATAACTACTATGCATTTAAACTATGTAATTGTTATTCATGTAAGCGTTCAAAATCTTTTCTAACTCGCAAATTTAAGCGACTACTTTCGCCAGTGCTGCCGGCAAAATGAATATGCGACATTTTGCCGGGGCCTATAAACTCATTGTTGGCGCGGGTACAATCCCCCACCACTTTTGGACTCAAAGCCCAATGTCGGGTGCAAGTCAGGCTAATTAAATATAAGCAGCCACATTATTGAAAATAAATTAGTTCATCTTTACCACCGAAACCAAGCGTTTTATTATCTACAAGTGACTCCTGCCCAACATCTGCCTCACCTCGCCAAGTCTTCTGCTCCAAGATCTTCTGGTGTTACCTCTTCAAGACAAGCCGGCCCTCCTCTGGAAAACCGCCAACACCAGAAGCGAGCAGAGACGACAGCACACCCAGTACCCAACATTCACCAAGCACTGGGTGCGGGAGGCAGATTTATCATCAATATCAACTACAATCATCATCATCGGCCGTAAAGGAGCATTATCATCGGTTGAAGACACGGTTTGGACCCGGCGCCTAAATCTACAGTCTTGTGCGGACTCCCGTCCAGCAACAATACAGGTTAGAGCGCCAGCCCGATCCGAAACCAACTCCCCAAGACTCCTCTCCCGACTCTCCTCCACGACTCCTGGACCCCGCTCATGTCCAGGCACTCATCGAACAAGCCACGGCGCTTCAATTTACCATTCAACATGCCACCAAAGAGCTGGCAAAAATTCAAGCCCTGATAAGAAATCACAATGTCTAGACAAAATGTTAAATTAAACAACCTACAGACGGCCTTTTGGAACGCCAATGGCTCAGTCCTAGCTCACAAGGAGGAAATAATTGAATTCCTTCACGATTATAGTATTGAAGTATTCCTCATTAACGAGACCTGGCTCAAGCCTTCCAGGAACTTCAGAATACCAAATTACATAACTTACCGTGACGACAGACTAGCCAACAGAGGAGGCGGAACCGCCATCTTGGTTAAGAATAATATTGACCACCGTCTAGCACATTCATTCTCTAGTAGTAACATTGAATCCACCTCGGTAATAATCAATACCTCTTCCGGACCACTTAAATTTATTTCTGTCTACGCACCCCCTACCCGCAAATTAATTCCAGCAGAATTAGACAATCTCTTGTCTGAAAATGTCCCCACTATAATAGCTGGGGACATGAACGCAAAGCACGGATCGTGGCACAGCCTAAAAAATAACACCAAAGGTAACATACTCGCAAATTACGCGATTACCCATCCTATCGTAGTCGATGCTCCAGATAGACCGACGATTCATCACCATGCCGGTAATCCGGACGTGATTGACATCGTCATTCTTAAAAATACCAGCCACCTACACTCCCTCCGAGTACTTAACGAACTTTCATCTGACCACGATCCAGTTTTCCTCTCTCTAACAGGAGGCTCTAACCCTCTGGTCCCCGATAATCCTCTACGCACTAAAATTAAATGGAATAAACTTAACGAAATAATGAATAAAAACATAACAATTCCCACATCAATTCCCGACGAAGCCACTCTTAACGCTGCTACCTCCGTCTTAATTCAAACATTAAAATCGTGCATCAACGAGGCGTCCGTTGAGATTCCTACCGTCACCACACGTCATGGAATACCCGAAGAGATCAAATATCTTATTAGGGAAAAAAATCTTGTTAGGAAAGAGTGGCAGAGATCTTGCAATCCAATAGTAAAGCATCATTTTAATAGACTCAATAGAGAAGTACGTGAGGCCCTCAGCAAATTCCGCAACGAGCGATGGCACGACTTCATTTCAACTCTCGAAGACGATAGAGGAGCTTACTGGAAGCTCTCTAAAGCACTCAGACGCCCAAAAACTAAAATCTCTCCGATTAAAGGCCCCAACGGATTAGTATACTCCGCTGCAGACAAGGCTGAAGCCTTCGCAGATAGCCTTCAAAGTCAATTCTCTCCCAATACAGACTTCGACGACCCAGCCTTCGTAGCAAAGGTGGATTCAAAAGTAGAATCAATCTTAAGTCTAGATCCTGAAGACCCTCCAATCAGGTTCGCAACTCCTAAGTAAATAAACAACATAATTAAAAAATTAAAGAAAAAAAAGCAGCCGGTCCTGACGGCATCTCAAATAAAATCTTAAAATATCTGCCAAAGAAAGGCATCTGCGCTATTACAGCCATCTGCAACGCGTCGCTGAGATTACGTTGCTTTCCAAAGGATTTTAAAGAAGCTGACGTAATTTTAATTCCCAAACCAGGCAAGGACCCACTATTAACGGAGAATCATCGGCCTATTAGCCTCCTTCCTTGCCTAGGTAAAATCCTGGAAAAAGTTATACTATCAAGATTAAACTCATTCACTCAGGACAGTAAATTCTTGCCAGACTTTCAACATGGTTTCAGAGCAGGTCATTCCACCTCTCACCAACTCCGGCGTGTTGTGGAACACATCACGGAGGGATTTAATACTAGGAAAAAAACAGTAATCCTCTCACTCGACGTAAGTAAAGCCTTCGATAAAGTCTGGCACAACGGCCTTTTATATAAAATGAACGCTCTCGGGTATCCTTTCAGACTTACGCAATTAATAGCTAGCTACCTGAGAGATAGATGCTTTAAAGTCAAGTCAGAAAACGTCTTCTCCACAACCCGCCCCTTATCAGCTGGGGTCCCTCAAGGCAGTCAACTCTCTCCATCCCTGTATAACATCTACTCTAGTGACATTCCTAAACCCATTGACCATAATGTTAAAATCACTCAATTTGCGGATGACACTAACATCATGTCTAGTTCAACAGTCGAGAGCATCGCCACAAAGCGTGTTCAGAGACAGGCCACTCTAACTGAAGAGTGGTGCAAAAAGTGGAGAATTTCAATAAACCCTACTAAAAGCGCCGCGACCGTTTTCTCAAAGACACGGCCGAAACGGCCCCCATTCATAAAACTGTTTGGGGAAAAGGTTCCATGGGAAAAGTCAATTAAATACCTAGGTGTAACGCTTGACTCCAAGCTCACCTGGAAGAAACATATAACTGGAAAAATAACAGCAGCAAATAAATGTCTAGCATCACTTTATCCAATGATGGGAAAGAAAAGTCGTTTATCAACGGATAATAAATTAATTCTTTACAAAACAACAATAAGACCAGGTTTCACTTACGGATGCCCCATTTGGGGGCACGCCGCTCCAAGTCTAATACAAAAGATTCAACTATTTCAAAATAAAGCCATTAGACTTGCTTTAAATGCACCTAAATGGATTAGAATTTCTTCTATCCATAATGACACCAACATTCCGTTGATAAAGGACTTGATTGTTTCCCAAGCAACAAAATTTTATGCCGGCCTTTCCAGCCACACTAATCCAACAATAAATTCACTTTGCAAATATAGCGAAAACGATAAATTCAAATTTAAAAAACCAAAGATAGTCCTCCGGAAGGAATAATAACCTGCCTTCAGCTGCAGTATAGTTTTTAAGCTCTTTTTCAACACCACCTTAATAATAAAAATAACAGTAAAGCATCTAAAGATAATCAATTATAATTATGTTAGAGTCAGTAAACTCATTGTTTAGGAACTCTGTAAAATAAATAAATCAAAAGTCAAAAGACTCCCGTCCAGTACAGCATTTAAATTGATTAAAATCGCAAATTCATTAATATCCGATTTTTCTAATAATGTATTATTGTAGGAAATAGTAATAAACGTGTTTGAAAGATTATTAAAGTAGTTTAAATACGTTGACAGTTCTGACATGTTACATGGAAAGTGGCGCCACCTTTAAAATATCTTTCTGCATAAGAGTTGCATCGGGTTCAGAGGATCAATTACAAAGCTGATTTTAGTAAGTTGGTGTGCAGGGGTGGTGGAACATTCCATAATACTAATTATTAAAAAGATAAAATTGCAATAAATGCATAGAATAAAAATAAAAAATAAGTGAAAAAATGCTACAAATAAAAATGTATGAAAATAGCCGTTTTATGGATAATATTTGATCGTCTTCCATCTCCTTTCAATCGGACTTCAACCAGGCAGCAATGGCAGTGATGACGGTAATTTTGGATTAGCCTCGTCTACGCTATAAGATATCTTAGTGAAGACATATTTTTTTTCTGTCTGCAGTAATTTCCATTAAATAAGTTTCAGCCATTAACCCGAAAACCAACATTCAGAAATCTGAAATCGCAAATAAATCCCACATAACACAAAAACCGACACCCAGAAATTGTTATCGCCGCGACCCAAAATAGATTTCTGTTGAAAAAATAGCAGTATTTTCATACATTTGGATAGCGACTAAGCTTTATTTTTTTGGGAATTTGTCGGCAAATTGTAGTAACATCAATAAGAACTTTTTAACAATACGTCAACAAGAGTTGCCTGTTTAACAGGTTAACTTGGTTTAAATAAGATTCAGACGTCACTGAGGTATATTTTTAATATTTTAATTATATACGAGTATGAACGTAGTTAAGATTCACGGCTTTAATAGGATCTACCCACTTTAAAGTTACCATACCACGTCTCCGTAACTAAACACAATGCCGGGATAAAGGATCGAATGAGTCACCCCACAGATAACTAGTTCCAATCTCAATACATACAGTCTGTGCATGCCTATAATTATTAAATCTATTATTATATCATTCGCTCGTAAAGCCATATAGAATATGATTATTTACATTTAGTATGTATCAGTACGCAGCCTGCGATTGACATTTGACTTGTAAAGCGAGCGGATTTAATAAAGGTGTAAGGTAAGTCACTGGCGGGTTTCAAGTCTTTGAGATTGTGGCAGGTATGGGTACCTCCGCCCTGGAAAGCATTTATTGGTTTACCAACACTTCTGCCAAAGATCGCCCCCAAGTGGTCCGCGAGTTTTGTTGACTTTTGGTTTGGTGTCTTGATGGCGCTTACCTAACCGCTTACTGCGTGGTGGGCCGGATAGGGAGAGACTGGTTGAAGAAGACATTTTGATCTCTCCAGCCGGACTCTCTCGGCCATCGCCATGCACCGTAATGGGAGGGATGGATACATTCGTACTTTCGTCACTCCCGGACCAACTGACCCCGAGATTCCTACTCTTTTTCTTATCTGAATTTCTTCTCCTTTATTTCCTTAGATACTCCTCACAGCATCCCCATAGATGACAAAGGTCCAGAGGAAATTATTTTCCTCAGGGCTTCCGGTATTGAGCTACTGTAAAATAGCCAATAAAGAGTTAAAAATATTGATTTCATTTCATATTCATAAATATATTTCATTGTGACTGTTATAAATTGGGGTCCTTAGAATAATAAGTCAGATTCTTGAGAGTTAAACTGAATCACTTTTTATTTGACAATAAACTTCCAATTTCACAGGTATGATTAAGCACTTTTTAATAACTACTCTGGGTACCGGTACTAGTTCCCGTAGTTATTTCGGAGAGGTGAAACCTTTGATTGTTTTCGTATTAGAGCGCGTTTGTAAGCAAAGACCACCTTTTTATAACCTGACAAAGACTGTTGACATTCAAATTCAAGAGGCCGCAAAACAGAAATCGTCTTTGCTGACAGAATTTAATCAAGCAATTAGCAGAGGCGAGAACCTTTCATGAATAACATAATTTAGCTTTCATAGATGTCACTAGTGGTACATAATTACCCTGAAAATTATACATGCACCCCCCCGAAAGAAACTTAATTCACCAATTAAGGTTCTTTCTAATAAAATAAAAATTATATAACTACATAATATAGCCATTAATATTAACCAAAATAAAAATAAAAAATTTAAATTCTAAAATCATTGAAAGAAAAAACAAAATACATATAAAATATAAAGGATTCAGTTTTTAACAACACAACACAAATCTTGATTGGCTTCATCTTCTAATTCCATCTGGATGGGTTCCTTGTTATGATTTACATGAGAATAACCTTGTGCACGAGGGGTCATCAGTTTTGCACGAGGATTCATCAATTTGAGCCGGGTTCATCAATTTGGTTACATCAGTTTTGTGGCGTGCAATGAAAAAACATAAATTGCACGATCGTGGTGTTTCTTCATATCGCCCTTTGTTGAACGAAGCAGTCATTGGCGTTCAAAGTTGTCTTCTACGGGTAGCAGACAGATTTTGGTAATTGGTCGCACGAACGTCCCTTGTGATGTCCGGAGGGTGACTACCCTTGTGATTCCATCAGCTCCAGGATGGCAGGATAGTATACGAGCCATTTTCCATAGAGTGGGGGGTAAGTTATCTTCCTTCAAAATAACTAGATCATTTTCCTGGAGGGACCTCTGATTGCTGGTTTGCCATTTGTTTCTCCGTTGAAGCTCTCCCAGATAATCCTTTTTCCACCTGAACCAAAAGGATTGAATTAGTTCTGTCATTTTTTGATACTGATTTAGTCTGTTGTATGGTACATCTCGGACATCTTCTTCTGGAATAACAGATGCATTTGTGCCCATAAGGAAATGGTTAGGAGTCAGAGGATTTAAATCATTAGGATCGTTAGACAGTGGTGTTAAGGGTCTGGAGTTGAGACAGGCTTCGACTTGACATAGTACAGTATAAAAAAGCTCAAAAGTTAAAGATGAACAATTAGTAATTCTATACAAGTGATATTTGGCAGATTTGACTGCGGCCTCCCACAGACCTCCTTGCGTTGGTGCGCGTGGAGCGATAAAATGCCATTCAATTGACCTATTTGCTAAATACTCCTGAATTTTGTCATCATTTTTTCTCAAACTGGCATAAAGTTCCTCCAGTTTATTACATACTCCTTTGAAAGTAGAAGCATTGTCGGAATATATTTTCTTGGGTTGACCTCTGCGAGATATAAACCGTTTCAAACAATTTAAAAAAGTTTCGCTAGATAAATCTGTTACTAGCTCTAAATGGACAGCCTTAGTAACAAGACAAACAAAAATACATAGATACGATTTAATTAGAGGAGCTCTCTTCAGAACTCCACTTTTGATTTGGAGCGGACCCGCGTAGTCCAAACCGGTTACAGAGAAAGACCTGCTAGGAGTTATTCGGTCCATAGGCAAATTACCCATAATTTGCTGGCCTACGACGGGGCGGCATCTAAAACATATTATACAGTTATGTAATATTCGTTTCACTGTGTTTTTACCGAATATCGGCCAAAATTTTAACCTTATTTCGGCTAGTAACGCTTGTGCTCCTGCATGTAAATTCGCATAATGATAGTGACGTATTATTAATTCTGTCAACTTATGCCTTGCAGGTAAAATAATAGGATGCTTTTGTTGAAAAGTTAAATGTGTTGCTGTGGACAATCTCCCACCAACTCGTATTAATTGGTCATGTAAAAACGGGTTGAGAGCCTTTAAAGAACTATTTTTATTTACACTTCCATTTTTTATTAAGGCTTCTCGTTCTGCCTGAAAACTGTATTTTTGTGACGATACAATTAAATATTTCAAAGCTAATTCAAGTTCTTCAACGTTTAAATTTCCTGATATTTTGGTCTTTAACTTATCACAATTATTTATAAATCTTAATACATAAGCAGTTACACGTTTTAGTTTTGTTAAAGAAGAGAATTTCTTAAAGATGTCCCATTCTTCCGGATTAGTTACAATCAAAACATTTTTTCCTTTAATTTCCGGAGGGTTTGAACAAGATATTTTCGATAGCGGCCAAGTGTTGTTTTCTCTAGTCAACCACTCTGGCCCATGCCACCATATTGAGGAATTCACTAGTTGATCAGCAGTAGCTCCTCTTGATAATATATCTGCTGCATTGTCAGAAGATGGCACATGACGCCATTGTTCTGGGTTACTAAATTCTTGAATTTCAGCGACTCGATTCGCTACGAATGTGTTCCAACGTGCTGGTTGACCTTTTATCCAACATAACGCTATCGTGGAATCACTCCAATAATATGTATCTACTTCCATCATACCTAATGCTTGTTTGACATTTTTTATTAGTTTTGCTAGTAATACAGCGCTACATAGTTCCAGCTTGGGTAATGATATGCATTTTAATGGCGCTACTCTGGATTTTGATGTTATTAAATGAGAATGTTGCTTGCCATTGTGATCCATTGATGTGATATAAATGCAGGCTCCATAAGCCTTTTCAGAGGAATCACAAAATCCATGTAATTTAATATTACTAGCGTGCTTGCATACAATTTTCCTTTCAATCTTCAATACATTCAATTGGTTTAATTCATTTATATAACTTCTCCATGGCATCAGTATTTCATTTGGTAATACTTCATCCCAGGAAGCCTTGGATTGCCATAACTTTTGCATTATTAATTTTGCCACAACAATAACTGGTCCAAGTAACCCCAATGGGTCAAATGTTGATGCTATGCTTGACAATATTTGGCGTTTATTTTCACTATGCTTTGATGGTTTTGTTATAACATAAGAAAAATAATCTAACTCATTATTCCAGATTAAGCCCAGAATTTTTTCATTCTTGGGTTTGTCAGATAGAATTTTTTCACAATTGTTCTGTCCGGCAATTTCAGCTTGGCCCGACTCGGATGACAAATCCAAGATATTAGATCTCCATTTTCTTAACCTCATGCCTGCAGACAGCAATATGTCAATTAATTGACCTTTTAAATTTCTACAGGATTCCAAATTATCGTCTCCGGTCAATAGGTCATCCATGTAAAAATTGTTTTTTATGACTTGACTAGCTTTAGGAAAAGTAATTTGGTTATCCATACCAACTTGTTGTAGGCATCTTGTAGCTAGGAAAGAGGAAGGACTTAACCCGTACGTTACAGTTTTTAGCTTGTAATGCTGAATCTCATCTTCCGGTGATTCGCGCCAGACTATTTTCTGCAAGTTGCGGTCAGCTGCACTCACATTTATCTGCCGATACATCTTCTCGATGTCAGCTGTCATGACATATTGGTGTTTTCTGAAAAGTAACAATTGGGTATATAAATCCTTTTGAATGACAGGTCCTACCATCAAGGCGTCATTCAGGGAAATTCCTTTGGAAGTTTTGGCTGATCCGTCAAAAACAACCCTCACCTTAGTGGTGGAGCTCGATTCCTTAATGACGGCGTGATGTGGTAAAAAATAGGAGTTATGATCTCCTTCTAGTTTATCACATACCTCCATGTGACCTAGTTCCTGGTATTCTCGCATAAATTGTACATATTGTGATTTTAATTCTGTATTTGAAGATAATTTTCTTTCTAAGTTTTGGAATCTTTTCTCAGCTGTTGTCAATGAGTTTCCTAATTGATTAATACAAGGACGGCGTGGTAAAGTTACTGTAAATCTACCGTCTTCTTCTCTTGCATGAGTAGCTATGAAATTAGCCTCGCAAGCTTTCTCCTCATGATTTTGATATTTCATGGGGTTGACTTCTTCAAGATTCCAAAATTTTTCAATTTGATTGCTTAATTTATTTATGGATAAGCTACAGAATTGTGATACTGGCCTTTGGTTGGGATATATGTTGGTCGGTCCTGACACGATCCATCCCAGTTGTGTTCGTTGAAGTGTGGGACCGGTATCCAACTTCATTCTATCATTGGTCAGGATGTCCCAAAAACCTTCAGCCCCCAACAAGATGTCGATAGGCGCTGCGATGTTGAAATTCGGGTCTGCCAATTCTAATCCATGAGGCAACTTAATCTGGTTTCTTGGTATTGATGTTTGCGGCAGACTTGTGGTTATTTCCTGTAATATCAGACAAGATATTGTATTTTTATAGTTGGTTCTTAAAGAATTAAAGTCTACCGACACACTTTTCCTTATGTGTGTAACATTATTGTATAGGCCCGATACCGGCTTATTTATGTGATTAAATTTTAAATTTAATTTTTTTGCAAAATCCTCTCTCATAAAATTGGATTGTGCTCCAGAGTCTATTAGTACTCTTGCCTTATATAAATTATTGTCGCTACCCACGATACCTACTATCGCCGTAGACAACAATACTAAATTTTCTGCCTTACCTACGGCAGAATGATTGTTAACTGAGACATCTTCTGCCTCAGTTCCTAAATTTGGAGATTCTACTCGGAATCCCTCTTTATGAAGCAACGTATTGTGATCATTACTGTCACATCGTTTGCATTTAAAGGTGATCCTGCAATCCTGTGCAAGATGACCCGGCTTCAAACATTTGAAGCATGCTCGGCTCTTTTTCAAGGCTTCTATCCTTTCCGATATTTTTAATTTTAGAAATTTTTTGCAGTAAAAGATCGGATGATCCTCACTGCAGAATGTGCATTTTCCCTTTTTTACAGATAATAACACAGTTGATTCCCTATTATTAATCCCTAAATGTGATTTAATTTGGCTGTGCGGTTTTTTGTCCGTAGTTTGCATAAGTTCTAAAGTTTGAGCTCGTGAAGCTAAACATTTCAAGAACTCTTTCAGTGTTGGCAACTTCCCTTCAATAGGGCTTTGTTCCCAATGTTTTCTAGTAATCTCATCTAATTTGTTTGAAATTATGTAAATAATTAAAGCATCCCATTGATTTACTTGAACTCCTAAGTTGTGCAAAGCCTTTAAGTTAACGTTAGTTCCATCTATCAATCGCCGCAATGCGACTGCATCTTCCTGCTTCATTTCCTTCATTTGGAATATGAATTGAATATGCTTATGTACAGTTGCCCTTAAATTAGAATATCTCTCATGTAATAGTTCCCATGCTCCTTGATATCCAGAATCAGAGATTTCTAAATTCGAAATGATTTTAATTGCTTCTCCTTTTAAGCAAGATTGCAAATAATAAAATTTCTGTACATTGCTTATCGATTTATTATTGTGAACTATATTCTTAAAAGTTTCTACAAAGGTGTTCCAATTTTTCTGATCTCCGTGGAATTCTTGTAACTTTAGGTCAGGTAATTTTATTTCTACCCTCGATTGTTCTACGGATTCTAATGCACCTTTGGCCGTTGCCATTAATGAATAATATTGATTTTCAAATGATTCTCTCTGAGAAGCATTTTCGATTTCATTTACATCTGAGATTTCCTCAATTTCATCCTGAATAACTTCAAATTCATCAATTATAGATTTAATTCTGTCATATCTTAGTTTTATTTCGTGAGCTGAAAGAGTATTCAATGCATCATTGAATCTGGTTAATTTTCCCCTTAAAACTCCGCGTTTGTTTACTAATACTTTCAATTTCTCCATCGTATTATGAATCGCGACAATAAATTTCCGATAATTAAATGATCACAAAATAATTCACTAAAACTGGTAAATTATTCGCGTATTAATACTCCAATTTGAAAGAAATGATGACAAAATCCTTACAATGTTTACTATTTTTGATAAAATCTGCACATAAAACACGTAGGTAATATTGTTATTGTGAAATGTCATACAAAATTAAGTTATGACTTGCAATTTTTATGATGTTGACAAACAGTAAATCGGAATATCTTGTAACAAATTATTTTTAAAATTATTATTTGAATAAAATAATAAGGATATTTTGGGAATTCTAGATGTGATAGGAGTTGGATTTGGAAGGATTGGACTTATCTGTCTGATGCGATGGCGTGTTTCCAGGTTCTCAGACTTCCAGCTACTTCCAGCTTGATCTCTCAAGGATCTCTTCAATATTTTTGGCCGCTTGGTTTTTGTTTAAATTTCTGTAATCTCGCTTGGATTACAATATCCGGCTCGAAGGACCATGTTATAAATTGGGGTCCTTAGAATAATAAGTCAGATTCTTGAGAGTTAAACTGAATCACTTTTTATTTGACAATAAACTTCCAATTTCACAGGTATGATTAAGCACTTTTTAATAACTACTCTGGGTACCGGTACTAGTTCCCGTAGTTATTTCGGAGAGGTGAAACCTTTGATTGTTTTCGTATTAGAGCGCGTTTGTAAGCAAAGACCACCTTTTTATAACCTGACAAAGACTGTTGACATTCAAATTCAAGAGGCCGCAAAACAGAAATCGTCTTTGCTGACAGAATTTAATCAAGCAATTAGCAGAGGCGAGAACCTTTCATGAATAACATAATTTAGCTTTCATAGATGTCACTAGTGGTACATAATTACCCTGAAAATTATACAGTGACAATAGTGCCAATACCAATTCGGTAATAAACTCTCAACGGAAGTAGTAGATATTTTGAACAGCACAGAAGTAGCTTCACACTTTAAAAAAAAAACCGTTATCACTGTTCGTTTTTTTATAGCCTCATTGTTATTTTTAATATTTGTATGCGTTCATCGTGTAATTTTTGTTTTGGTAATCTTATTTAATAAAATGATTTATTCTGTATTTTTAAAGGTACTTTTACCGTAAATAAATAAATTATATAAAATGAACACAAATTTCTAATTTTAAAACCGTAACCTCAAAAAACAATGTAAATATAAATGTCTATTAATTTTTGGTGGGTATTTGTTAAAGCTGAAGCGATGTTTATTCAGCAAAGATGTTTTTAATGATATTTTTAATTGGATCATTTATATGTTTGATGTTTCGTGGGAGTCTTTATAAATGTGCAATGCCATGTTGTAATGACGTCTTTTTAGTAAGATTTTTGTTTATTTTAAGAATTAGTAGGCTTAGTGTTAAGTGTTTAAGTGCAGACTGGGCCAATACGGAGTTTTCCTAAGAAAGAGACGCCCACTTAAGCGAAAATTATAAACTCTAATTTAATAAAATAATTTTTGCTCATAATAAAACCTTTGTGATTTTTTGTTGAACTTTGTTATGAATTAACCTTGAGAACGCCAGCCCAGACTATGAGTTGCAAGTACCTAAGCAAAGCGCATTTCAGTAGACAGATATGATAGACCACCGCACAACTTTATTCTCAAACTCTTTACATCAATCACATTTGTACATCGTCTCATACATTATACACATTGAAATTACTGATATTAAAAAGCATGTAAATTTGTGAGATACTAGAAAAAGTGCTGGACCTGACAACATTCCACCTGTGTTAATTAAAGATTGTCTAAACAGCCTATCTGTTCCCCTTTTTGTAATTTTTAACCAATCATTAAAGACAGGATGTTTTCCTAATATATGGAAACATAGTTTTCTTACTCCTATCTTTAAAAAGGGTGACAAAACGGATGTTACAAATTACAGACCAATATGTATCCAGTCATCGACACCTAAACTTTTTTTAAAAATATCAACAAACATAAAAAAAATTATAACTCCCTACCAACATGGCTTTTGTTCAAATAAATCTACATTAACCAATTTACTAATATACGAAAATTTTATATTTACATCCTTAGCAAACAGGTGCCAGGTAGACTCAGTATACACTGACTTCAGCAAGGCATTTGACAAGGTGTATCACAAAATATTAATCAATAAATTAGCTAAACTTGGAATTTACGGTAATTTACTAAATTGGTTTACTAGTTATTTGTTCAAAAGAAGTCTTTGTGTGAGAATACATGGCACAAATTCATACAAATTTAGGGCGACAAGTGGAGTACCGCAAGGCTCTCATCTAGGGCCCATTTTGTGTATAATATTCATAAACGACATTGTTGATGTATTTACTGATATAAACGTTCTACTGTTTGCCGATGACATGAAACTTTATAAAGAGATTAACCACATTAATGATTGTATTACACTTCAAACTAACTTTAGATATCTTTTTGAATGGTGCTCAATCAAGAAATTGGCACTAAACATAAATAAATGCCAGTTCATTCATTTTTCCAAAATAAGTAATCCAATTTTTTTCAATCTTCATTAAATGATGAAAAATATTATTTGTGTTAATAAAATTATTGATCTAGGCATTATGTTCGACAGTAAACTCACCTTTGTATGTCATATTAATATTATTATCAACAAGGCCCTAAAGACTCTTGGCTTTGTTTTGAGAGCTGCAAAAGATTTCAATAATTTAGGAACATTTATTATGTTAAATAAAACCCTTGTCAGATGCCAACTTGAGTATAACTCTACGTTATGGTCTACATTTTTCAACATTCATTCAAACAACATTGAAAAGATTCAAAGGAAGTTTCTAAGGTTTATAAATTATAAATTGCATATTCCTATACAAAACATAAATTACAATTACCTCTTGGATAAAATGTCTCTATTGAAACTTTCAGAAAGAAGAATAAGCACAGATTTAATACTGTTACAAAGAATACTACATTTTAAAATTGACTGTCCCGAATTACTTCAATGTATCAATATTCCCAAAAAATCATGCCGACATTTCTTACCTTTTTACTTCAATAACACCAGGGTTACCGAGACTTCACATCTCGGAAACAAATATTCTGATCTGGGTGATATATTTCATTTGAAAACTAATCAGTATAAATGTTGAATATTTTATCACTTTTATTCTTCTAGACACAAATAGACCTATGTACCCATATAACTTCTCCGCTTCCACTATTTTGTTTTGTTGAATCTTTTAAATTCAATTATATGCGTGAGGATTCATTTTTGCCATAATGTTTACATTCTTCTTTATTGTATTAATTTTTAAGTGACTCTGATACAAAATGCTTGTATTTTTTTAAAGAAAAGCCCACTAGGGCGTGTAATAAATAAATTATTCTGTTTTTTTACACGGCCCAGCTTAAGTATTTAAAAAAATATATTTTGGTATAATATTTTTTACATTTCAGAGTTATCCAGTAATGTTGGCCTCACTGGGTGGTTTACCCGTGCTGAGGCTTTCATTTTATAATATAAAATACATCATGCATTTAAAGAGAAAATAATACATAATAAAAACACATAAATTTGTTTTTGACCACGATAGTTTTATTTTCACTCTACCGGTTTCGGAAGATCCCTTCCTTCGTCAGGAGAATATTTAAAACTAATCTACTACACAAAATATTGACACATAAATACAAAAATGTTAAGTGTTTGAGGGAGATGTCGACAAAGTGGAAGGGGTAATTACGGGAATTCCAGGAAGAACAGAGCGGTTAACTGGAAATATGTCAAGAATAGGACTATAAGACAGATTAATTTGGTTATTTATTATACTGGAGTTATTATTGATGGATTTTCTGATTTCAAGTGCTTCTAAATTATCTAATTTTTTGCCTTTATTACTACGGTGAAGAATTTTAACCCCTGTATCTTTATTAAAAGTATGATCGGTGGAAATGAGATGATTGGCAAACTCCGAAAAATTATTGTTATTTAAACATCTTAAATGTTCGGTGATTCTAATATTTATATTTCTAGTTGTCTTACCTATGTAGAACGATTGACAATCATTGCAACATAGTTGGTAAATGCCTGAGTGGCTAAATTTGTGATCTTTATCTTTAGTATTTTTAAGTAATTTTCCCAAGTTGTTATCAGTATAGAACGCGGGTTTAATGTGGGTAGGCAAATTTTTTGTACTAAGTGAAGAAAAATTGGATATGTATAAGATTTTACGCCATTGAAAGGGATTTATGATTTTATTATTAGTTTCAGGTGTACCAAATAAAAATGTATTCGTCGAAATGAGTTTAAGTTTCTTATTCAGGATTTTATCAATTAAATGTGTCGAGTAACCATTATTTAAATATTCTCCTGACGAAGGAAGGGATCTTCCGAAACCGGTAGAGTGAAAATAAAACTATCGTGGTCAAAAACAAATTTATGTGTTTTTATTATAAATTATGATGAGCCACAAAGTGAATGCTTTTTACAATTAGAAAATAATACATTTAAAATATAATCTTGTGTGTTTTATATTGGTTTTGTGTGTTACGTGTAGGTTTTGTTTTATTTTATGTTATGAAATATTGGTAATATTGTCTTTTTTGTTCTTTAATCCATTTTGTAATTTTGTGTCTGAATTTATTTTTGTTTTTCTTAATTTTATTTTCAAGTGTTGGACTATTGAATGCTTTTATAGCATGGTATTGATAGTGTCTTTGTCCAAAGCTCGTATTTACTGTCGGAGTTTTTATGTTTTCTTTGTATGCTTGTCTAACTGGTCTGTAAATGATATTTTGTGTATGTTGAAATTTATTTTTTTTGTCAAAAATGTAGTTTAGTAGTGTTTTAACGTATAATTGGCGTATATCTAGTACGTTACAGCTGTTAAAAATTTGGTCTGTATCAGTCAGTTTATGTTTTTTTAGTATTACCTTTAAGGTCGATTTCTGTGCGGTTTATTATGTAATTGATAGCTGAGTTTGTTGCACATTTGATTCACTTACAATATTTTAACAATTACTGTGAGTTGGGATCGAGAATAGGAAGGACTTAGTCGTAAAATAGATGATACAATATCTATATAATAAGATAAAGTGTGCTGAAGTAGAAACTGTGTACAATTTAAAAAAATACTAAATTTGAATGATTTGTATCATTAAACTGGGTAGACAATTATAAGTAATTTTATGTACCAATTAACAATGATAAAATTTTATAACTTACGTCAGAACATTTATAAGAACCCAGTATAAATAAATTTGCTCCGTGGTTTTTGTAAACATATTTTTGTTTTTATTTATTAATTTTATTTTAGCCTTGTATACAAACAAGTTAACAAATGTCTAAGTTAAAGTTAATAACATGCATACATTATGACATTCTTTATTAATTAATATGGCTCTTACAATCAAGCTAGAATCCGTCTATTTGTATCGCATTATAATATATACATTATTTTGTACGGTTAACTATTATCGGTATGACTCATAATAGATAGTGCCGAGGGATAATAGGTTAGTAGAAAACGTTACTGATAATCGTATACCGTATATCGTATACGGTATATTCGTATACCGGCCGAAATACCGCAGTATTAGTGGCTGACAGATGTTTAAATCGGCCGATCCCCAGGATTAGAGACTTATTACTATCGTATTAAGACGGAGATCGCGGACTTTGTTAACAATCTGGTTGATTTGACAAATTAATATCGATCGGTGGCTGAGTGAAAATGTAAAAAAAAATTAATATCCATTGGCAGCACCATCAGAGGAATATTTTAAATCTCGTCTAGCTTTAAAATTTCGATTTACCAGAGCAAATACGAAACGCATAATCAAATTGGCCAAATTTGAAAGCAATTCAAAGCAGACCTGGTCAATGACATTGAAAATGTCATCTGAAGATACGTTCAGTCAGCACGTAAACGCGAAATGCGGTAATGACCGTGTTTTTGAGGATTGGAACAAACTGGTGCTAGTATGAACAAATCTTGCATGAATATTATTATGAGTAAAAATTTTCATCCTAGCAGTATACGGCCCTCTTCACCTTATAGCTATACCAGCGCTAGAGCGACATATTAGGGAATCTTTATAATTAAAACTATCTGTGTATTGGCTTAGTCCTTTTTTTGATAACCTAATTATATTTCACTTTCTTGTGGTCTGTGAATGTCCTTATTAAATATAATTTTCTTTGAAATGTATTTTGGTAATAAGTTATTAATTATTTAATGCATAATTATCATCGGGTTCTAAATCACCATCTGTTTCACCATTCGCCAATTTAGTTCCTATTGGAAATCTATTTCGCAAAGTATTATTATCTAAAGGTTTTCAAGACACTTTATTAAATTCAGAAAATCGATAATTAATCGCTGATGAATTCAAAATAGCATCAATAATAATATGTAAGTAGTGGCGCCACAGTTTTTCCTCTCTGAATGCATCAATAAAGTTCTGTTGCCAATATTGGAATGCATCAATGCATCGATTCAAAAACCAATTTACCGAAGAAATGAAAATAAATTTTATTAGCAAGTTGGAAAACCTGTACAGGTCTATAGCTTGCCTTGTGACTTCATCATCGTTTAATTAAAATTACTAAATAAGTACTTACATAATTGTGATATTAGAATTATTTTATCAAGATTAATTAAAATACATTTCGCTGAAAGTTTTTTTTTTTATTTTTTATAGTGAATACCTCACAAGAATCCCAACTGCTCCCGTCTGGAGCCAGTGAGACTATGGCATCCCCAATTGGGGGATGTTGTGAGGCTTAAGGTAAGTGGGGAAGGGAAAGAGGAAGGTGGGGAATTACCTGGCTATTCAGATCTAGTCACTAAACACGGCTAAAGCCATTTGGAGCAACGTTTCAATTCTGAATGGTGGTCTTACACCAGGGCGATACTGGTAGTATCTTCCACTCTGGAACGTGCCGCAAATATACTATATATTATTTTAATTAATCAATTGTGAAATAACACAAATTAATCAAATAAAATTTATTTGCGCACGCCGGGTTCGAACCCGCGACCTTCGGAATGGCAGTCCAATGCGTTACCACTGGACTATGCCGGCCGTCAAATTAATAGGCCGACAATTTAATATAGAAAGTGTTCTTCTCTATATTAAATTGTCTAAAGATGGGTTGTTTCATAGAATTTGAACAATTCATCGTATTTCAATGTTGATTTTAAAGTTCTGTGAAGGTTTTATTCAAGTTTTTTTATTATTCCAGTTTTGTGAAACAACTGGCTGATTATTGTATAAGAACATAACTAGAATGGAACTTACACACACACAGATCGTGAAAATCAACTTAGAAGTTTGATGAATTTTTCAAATTCTGTGAAACAGACCGTCCAATTGATTTAATGCATTTATTGTTAATTGTGGACTTTTTGTATAAATTGTGATTTTCTTCCTATTTTTTTACAGTTTCGGCTAAACTGCATATTTAGAAGATATATTTGTTTATATTTCAACCAAACATGCATGTATTGAACAAAGCAAGTTTGCCACAAATCTAAGATGGGTTGTCAAAGGGAACGAAATTTGTAGTCCGGAGCGGAATTCTGATATTAATTCTGCTTTATACTGCACAACGGATAGGGGAAGATCTAAAAGATACTGCAGATATGATTTGAGATTTTCACGGTCGAAAGTAAAATTATGGTAATTAATTTTTGGGTTACTATGCAGTGTCGTGCTTTCTCTTCTTTAGTCAACGTTTCGGGCGGCGTTACAGTGGGCAGATGTTTAGATTACGGAGAAGTGTATGTTTATATATGTTGAAGTGATCCAAGTAGCAAGAGTTAATCTTCTTGCGGAAGAAATTTCAGTTTAATTATCGATGAAATTAATTTGTTGTTTTTGGGGTTTATTTTTGGTGTAACTGTCAGCTACCGGATACAAAGAATTGTTGAGCCTAGCCGAGCCGCTGTAATAATAATAATAATAATAATAACAACATGGCATTTATATAGCGTAGTTTAGTGTCATTTCACTTCAAGTGCGCTTAACTATAACAAACTTAAAAACGGTAATTTAGTAATAGTGGTCATGTTCTTAAAATTATTTCTACAGTGTCCCTTACCCAATACAGATCTAGTATTATAACACTAAATATACTGTACTGATGACAAAACTTAGAATAACAATAACAGAAGGACAGGACAAAACAAGAATGTAATATAAGACTGTAATATCGCTATACAGTGTAAACATCACCGTAACGCTCTCCGAAACGTTGGTTAAAGATGGAGGAAGCGCAACACGGCATAATATCCCAAAAAATAATCACGATAAGACCAAATGCTGTTGAATTTATTTCGCCGAAGCTTATGTTTTTTAAAACTATAAATTGTAAACAATTCCTTCTCTTTTTACACATTCTGCGGTTAACTTAAAAGTCAGTGTCTTCCTTGAGAGTCTCAAGGAAGAAACTCTGTTTGTAATTACCACGGCAGCATTGTATAAGACTAATTAATATTCAAGGCAAAAACCAGAAAACTACCTTTATGTTCTAATCCATCCAAGTAGCTTAACAAACCGCAGTAAACTTTATATTTCAATCTGTTTTTTTTTTAAATTATTTTTCTTCTTCTCTTTTTGTTTGCCATACAAAATATGTATGCTAATTCATCCGAAATTGACTATCCTAAAAAGGGAGTTCCTCCTAGTTGGAAAGTCAAAACATTTTACAAATGTGTATCCTGTACTAAACAGAAAATAATGCCGAAATATTAAAAAAAAAAACAAAAAATTTTAAATAAATGTTTTGTTTATATTTTCAGCACTAAATCTTAATGTACGAATTAATGTAATAATAATTTTAAATAACTACATAAACATATTTAAAAGGAGATAAACTATCCGGTTTATTGGTCTAAAGCCGACGTCAAAAGAGGCTGTGAATCAGAGGCTTCGATCGCTGGAATTTACCCGTATAAACCTACTGTAAACCCATCCTTATAAAGGATTAAAAATGTTTAGAGAATGCGTTACTTGTGGTAAAGACAAACTTTTTAAAATATCCAAAATGAGACGGGTACTAATGGAAAAATAAAAAAAGTTTAAATTTATGTTAGCGGCGTATTACCTACTCATTCAATTCTTTTTTTACTTGGACATGTCCAGCTTTATACCATCTGTGGACTACACGGTTTACTTACGAATCAAAACCTATGAATGTAATATTTAATTATTTTTTATAGTACCTCCCATATTTGTGAATTACTTCACAATAATCCGCTACAGAGAAAATGTGGTAAAATCCTGGGTTTACGCTCAACGATTGCCGCTAAAAGATAACAATGAAAAATTACAATTCCGGTTTTTTAAATGTGAATACGGCTCAAGAGTCTTATCCAGCAGTGGTGGTTCTTTATGGGGGTCAGTTGGTCAATGACTTCCCAAAAATACGCTGTAATAGTATTAATATAATAAAATGATTTAACAAACTACCCGATTATTAATTTACTTTTTATATTCGTGCAGACTCGTTCCAGTGCCATCTAGCGTCTAAATGAGAAGCTATTGTATATACCAACCGTGGGTCACTTTAAATTTTGTCCCAAAACCAACTCATTTATTTTTCTTTGTTATACAGACAAAGGAGGTTAACACTTTCTTATCTGACATATGCTTAGTATTACACTAAAATTTAATTTTATTGGGTTTTCGGACATGACCGCCGAGAGATATAGATTACTAGGACCTAAGATTATTAAGGTATTAGAGGGAGATGTGAAATAATGTCACTCGAAAGTTTTTTGTGTGATAAACGATAGCCATCTTGAACATGAATATATGTTCACGAAATTATGTTTATCATTGTTGACGTAATTTGTGTGGAATAATTTAAAATGTTAAATTCTGTTGATATCGTATTGAAAGAAATTGCAAACAGTTCATTGAATCAATACAAACGTATACAAAGAAACTAACAATTAGTATACGTTACAAGAGTTAAATATTTATTTAATTAATTTTTGTTTTACAACATGCTATTTCTGTACATTTTAACATTGTAATTTAAAACATTTAGGCTAAGGACTCACGGAGCGATTTTTACCCGCGCCCGCCGCGGTTGCGGAATGGAGTTTTATTTTCAAAACTCACGAGACCGCTCTTTTTTGCGGCGACGCAGCCGCCGCGGTTGCGGTTATCGCCCGCAATCTTGGCGGTTGATTATCGCAAGACGGGCAGTTAAACGATCAGTTGAGTTCCACTAACTCGCCCGCCAACCGATCGCAGTGCGCGCGGGAGCAACCCGCCGCGGCTGCGGGACCGCGCCCGCGCCCGCCGGTACAAGATAACCGCGGGTGCAGCGGGCCCCGCAAACAATCGCACACGCCGCGGGCGTAAAACGCGTCGTGAAATGTGCTTTAATTTTTTACATAAATATCTGCATTCTACAAAGGCTGCGGGCCCGCAAACGCGGCGGGCGCGGGTAAAAATCGCTCCGTGACTCCTTAGCCTAAGACTACAATAAAACGGGCAAGGGCCTAGTATGGTGGTTGTAAAGAACACACAAATTGTAATCAATTAAATTTTATGAATAAAGAAACACTAAAAAAGAGGTTAATAACGACATTTTAAAATGAAAAGTTATGATTTTTGTCATTGGATTTGCGGGTGTAATAAAATGAACGTATAGGTACTTTTGCTTACATTATTTACTTTTTAAATCTACTTATAAAGAATGGACTGAGGTTGGAGTTAGTGATTTAAAAACTTTTAAAACGAAAACATCTTTCAAAAGATAAAAAAAGAAAATATTGTACTACCGGCTTTGGAATAAGTGAGTACCTACCGGCAAATTAATTACATTCATTGGAGTTTTTAAAATATTTACTACGCATTAGCAATAAATATTAACATTAATTTCATATTCATTTGTTTTAGATTGACCTTCCATTTCTGGACCCCTAGAGCCGCCTTTGCTAGCCAGTTGAAACAAATTACATTTTTTTCAATATCTCAAATCGTCGATGCATCCTTAAAAGTTGTTTAATATAAATACTTATATTTGTTACCTAAAGCTTAATCCAAACATGTATTCAATAGACTGTCAATTCGAATGCCTCATGAAAAGGCTCGGTAAATACACAAGCTTGCTACAAGTCGTACGTTAGCTCTTTGTGTTTTATTTATATTAGTCGAGACGTCCACTTCTTACCAATAATATTTATGTTGACATATTCAAACGCATTTAATTAATAATAATCATAAATATTCATGATGCAAGTTGACAAGTAGCGCATTTGGCGAAATGAATTGATTTTTTAAGGATGTACATGTTGTATGCAATTTGTTTTTGTCGTCATAGCGGTATATTTATGAAAAAATTAAAAATATTTTGGTGCAAATTGGAAACGATAAAAAGCAATAAGGTGTTATCTCTCAATAATTTCATATAAACTTTTTCATCGTTTTTCCGATGTAGTATTTACTTTTTTAAATAATGATAAAATTTGACTAATTTATATAGCGCCGTTTTCGTGAGAAATCACCCCAAGGGCGCTCTACAAATATATTTCTTAAAACAAGTGACTTACGTCTGAGACTTATATCTAGAGACTTACGACTAAGGCCTAAAGCTATTTTATTTTTGTCAAAACATGCAGTTGTATACACATTTTAACATATTATTGCGTGTTTACTTGGTTGCATCAACCAGTGAAGTTTTCGACAGTATAGTTGTAAAATGAAATAACTATCATAAAGAAAAAGACCTAAAGTGCTTTGTGTGAGCTTTTAAAATGTTGATTTTCTGACCTTCATTAATTGGGACCTAATTATTATACGTCATATTTGTCTTACCGGGACACTGCCTCTAACCGCTCGCCATTGGGACCTAATTATTATACGTCATATTTGTCTTACCGGGACACTGCCTCTAACCGCTCGCCATTGGGACCTAATTATTATACGTCATATTTGTCGATATTATATTTCAAATTCAGAATTAACAATATTTCAGTTTTCAATTCAGTGTCATGGTCTCCCTCAATGGCCTATGCTCATTTTCCTCTTTCGGGTATAAATGTGTTCGCCTATAGTTTTATTTTTTTGACTCGTGCATTTTTTTAAAAGGCGAAAGATTTATTAGTTATTGAAGGGAAACCAATTGTAATGTACATTACTTCACTCATCCCCCACCTCTCACCCACAACTGACGCACTGTCCCATTTTAGTGCACTGTCCCTTTCTTCTTTGATAATAGGTTGGTTTGTTTATATATATGTGTACTTCTGTATTTAATACAATAATTTTTATAAGAGTCCTGCTGATGGTACGAAGGTACCGAAACCGGCAGACAATAAAATATTTCAATAATGGGTCTTAAAATCAAGTATTTTCGTTTAATTTATTTATAATAATTATTTTGTATATTACACAATTCAGTTGTATGTATAAAGTTTTATACGAAAACTAAATAAAGTAAAATAGATTGCGACATTTGCATGAAGGGTGTTCAAATGGTAAGATTGTAAAACGTGTGGGTGTTGTGGCTGAAATGTATTACAGATGTAAGGATACACGTCGTTATTTATGTTTGGAAAGAATGGAGTTTGTTTTTAAGTTATCGGGGAAAAGCTTGAAGATTTTTGAGCTTATTTACTTTGTACTGTTAGTTGGTTATAGTTGTGGTCGTGAAATTGTGTAATAAGTGAGTTTTTTGTCACATTTGAGTAAGAAATGTGATGGCATTTTAAATGAAGTTGACGTATGTGACTTTATACCCAATGAACGGTTAAATCGAGGAATGTCTTGTCGGTCGCTTGTTGATTACTATTTTATGTGCTTTTTGTAGAGAATTAATAATTATTCCAATCTTGTGCAGAAAATTTGCTTTCTCTAGGAGTAGATACCTAAATACTTAAATGTAATGTTTCAAACAAATCAACATTAAAGATTACTTATACATCTTTGTTGTTTTGATTTAAATTGACATGAAACTCATTAAAATTATTTGTGTATTACATATTCCATAACTGCTAATGAATACTAGTACTCGTATACAAGAAAATGGAGGTATAACTTTCAACCCACATCTAAAACCATTTTCTAAATTCTTATTCAAACACTCGGATCTATCGAAACCTACTCACTTAAAGCCTACTAACGACAATCTTAAGCATCAAAACAAATCATCGCCTAACACTTAACGACGATTATTTATCAACTGGAAGTTTGCCTGTTATAAGGTGTTGTCAAAACTAAAAAGCAATGTTTCAATATATTTAACATCTTCAAATAAACATGTATCAGTTTCTTTTCATATTTTTTTACGAAAAATATATTATACATAAAGCAGGTTCGTTTATGTTACCTCCGTGACACAGTGGTAAATAATTTGGCTCCGTGGCATAGTGGTAATAAATCCAAAATAAGTATTGCTTGAAATGTCTGAGTCTGGTAACCAGATCGGAAGAGTCGAGTACTTCAAAGCCTTAACCTTCCCTTTATGTATCTCTAACCGAACCTAACCTAACTTAACCGAACCGAACCTAACCTAACCGAACCCAACCTAAATTAACCTAACCGAACCGAACCCAACCTAACTTAACCTAAACTAACTTTCATTTTCCACTTTTCTCCTCCGCACTTCCATCTTATAACACTCCCCAAAATTGAGGGTGCCATTGAACCAATGGCTTCAGGCATTTGGTATTCTTTCAAAGAAACACACAACATGCATATAATGTTAAAGAAACGTGCCCTCATCGTCTAATAGGACACATGCCTCACAGGGGGAGGCAGTTTGAATGTTTGGGAGGCATTGCGCAAATTATAAATTTATAATTAATATTTTTTTACATTTTATAAGATTTTTTAAGCGTTAAAGTAGGGCAAGGTACAAATAAGGCTGAAAAAAACTTGTCTAAAGTTTTTTATCTTGTTTTCTACTAATAATATTTTTTTTCCACCGTTACCATCTTACTCAATGTAAAACGCGCAATGCATTTTAGAACGATACCACAAAGGTCAACTGCAAGCTATAAAACCATAAACTATTGTCATTTAAAACGCGTCTATTTTACGATGAAAGCGAGCGAGACAACCTGATTTTACAAACAACACTATCACGAGGATCAGCACATCGCACGCGCAGAGACGAGCGTGGGAGAGACGACTCACGCCGACCATATACCCATATAAGGCAAACCGCTAAATAAACATTTTTTCATCATATCATTGGCTTATTGCTAAATTAAGAAGCGTCATTATGCTAATATCCTACTCATTTGCATCTTCAATGGCGGAATAAATTACATCTGAATACGTTATTCTATGCTTTATTGAGTCGTGTTTATGAATAGACCAAACGAGTGTGTTCGTCTTTATTACGTTAAGTTTAGTGTACACTTCATATTTCAATTATTATTAGAAGCCACTTAATAAGTTGTTATTGATTTGTGATTTCATACCATATATGGCTTTTTGTTGAATGATTTTTTATCAAACAGGTTTTTTCAAGTTGTTATTATTTTTCATTGAGATATTTGGTGAATAGATATACACACTGACCTACGATGAATAATAAGAAGATTATTGTTATGCGTGAAACGCTTACAAATATGTAATATATAAATTAACTGCATCAATTTTACAATACGACCTTTTTGGATTATATTAATTAATTTGAAAATTCTGTTTTTTTCTGTTTTGGCAAAATTCTTATTTAAATTACTTAGAGCAAAGAAATTAATTTATCTACGAATTTTTCAATATTTTTAAAACATTTATTTGAACTTCAGTTCTGTTTTCGGCAACGAATCTTAGAAGCGGAAATTAAGACACTTCCCGACATCCGATCGAGCTGAAACTCGGCAGATAGACTCGTCGTCGATAACAATGTGAGGGATTAGTAGGATTTATAGGCCCTGTTAGAAGTTCTACCGAGCCGAACCCTCTGATATGAAAATATCTGGAGTCGGTGAATTATTTTCCCATTTGATATCTGGTGAGTTGACGTGTTGTTATTGTATTTATTTTGCTTATATAATGCACTTGCATAATGTTGATTGACTAGATGATAATTTATGGAAAAGTGTGTGGAAGGGTTTGGTTTATTATGGGGAAGATTTAACCCGGATATAAAATCGGAAAAATTATTATTTCAGTCTTTAATAATGTTATTCTTTCATTTTTTAGTTTTTTTAATTATTTTATTCTGTTATTCTTTTATTATTTCACTATTTTTAGGTAATTATTTTGTCATTATTTTATTCCTTTATTATTGTTTAATTTTAGTAGTTCATAATTTTTTTCTTTTATACTTTTATCTTTTATTCTTTCATTATTTTATCCGTTTATATTCTTTTATTTTGTAAAAATAAATATCATCGTATTTTATTTTATTGGTTTGAATAGTATAATCATGCAAAAACTGTATTTCTTTACTTGCTTGATTACATTATGCAATTTCTTTTAACGTTTATTTATTTTTATTTTAGAAATACTAAATTAATAAATAAACATAATGGAAATTTATTGGTCTAGAACAGAGATGGGCAAACTTTTCAAGGAAAGGGCCAGGTAAAATAAAAAATTATCTAGGCGGGCCGGAAAAAAAAATTAATAAAATAATTTTTTATAAGTGATATAAGTACTTTATTTTTTAATTTTTACATCATGCATAATATTGAGTACATTATATGCTAAAATGGTAAAAAAATAACAAAAATTGATTATTCTTTAGAAGAGTATGAAGGCGTATGTGACAGATGAAACTGTGGCTGAGCTTCTAATAATCTGGTAAAAACTGGGATGAGCTGATTCGCAGTAGTGAAGCTAAATGGTGGTCAGTCAATCGGTTTCTAACACTGTTTTTGCGAAGTTTCATAGTAGAAAACACCTGTTCACAGATGTAGGAAGATGCAAACATCGCAATTATCTTCTGAGCGTGAGATTTCAGGTTTGGGAAACTTGATTTTGACAGGGCCTTGTAGAACTCAATTTTGGAAACGTTTAGAAACAGTTGCTTCAATTCAGTGTTACATTGCAACTCAATCAATTCGAGCTGCAATTCTGGTTTGACTGATTCACAATCCATATTAAATGGCATGCTAAAAATGTCCAGGTCCTGTTCTTAGCTTAGCCGAGCAACACACGCATTGCACTTCACATCGCCATGCATTCGCCATGCTACCGATCTGCAAAGCGCGAGGTTGTGTGCAAACTAATATTAGATGCAATAATACCGTACTTAAAACACAATGAGAAGGAAACCGTTAAGTATTCTATTCTATTTACGTAGAAAATACATTTTGTTCAATTGGTAAATTGTGGTAGGGTTATTCAAAACAATGTCGCGGGCCGGATTGACTAGCCTGGCGGGCCGGACTTGGCCCGCGGGCCGTACTTTGCCCATCACTGGTCTAGAACATATGAATAATTATTGTTTATATTTAAATGTACGACTGTTTGTTTCCTACATAAATAAATACAAATGCAAGGCATCGATAATCCTTATAAATCGCTGTACACCACTGGATGTCGGTAGGTACTCATATTTGCCAGTGTACGGAGTGTGGGGGGAAGGGGTTTGATATCGTGCAGTGACGTAGAAGGACCATTAATACCAATAACATAACAAAGAATAGCGTCAAAAAAGAATACACTGCATACAACATAATATAATTTTCCTGAAAATGTAAAAAATATCACGAACAACGTTGTTTAGTGGTTACGGTTCTCGGCTATGAATGGTGGAATTGGTCGGTTGTTCAGTTCTTAATTGGTGGTAAATTTGAATTGATTAGCTTGTATTATTTCACAATCAGTTAATGTTGCATGTTCTAGAGTGGTAGATTCTTTCAGTATTGCCCTGGTGAAGGGCCACTATTCAGAATCGAAACATTGCTTGAAATGACTTTAGCCTTGTTTCATGTTCCTTGTTCTCTGAATAGCCAGGAACTTCCCCACTTTCCTCTTCTCTCTCTTTCCCCTCCCCACTATCTTTGGCATCAAAACAACCGCAATTGGAATTGCAATAATCTCACCGGCTCCATATGGTTGGAAGCAGTTATGACTCTTGTGAAACACCTACGCACATAAAATAATATAAATTGTGTACATCATACCTAATTAAAGTGCGTGTTTAAAAAAAAATTTTAAACATTTTCGACATTTGATAAAGAACTTGAAAATTGGTAACTATCTGTCCAGTATATTTCGAAGATTCATGTTGATACACATTTTGTTCGATACCCGATTGGCATTTAAAATGGACTCTACGTAAATGGAAAGAGAGGATCAATCGATCGTGTTATTATCACAAGGAATGCGAGGAAAGACGAAAGGAAACCTTTATCTGGTGATGCTGTTGGTTTCTTTTGGAGTTTGCTTGGCTTCTTGAAAATTCCGTGGGTCACTTATAGTTTATAGATGTAGTCCTTACGAAATCACCATTAATGTTACATTTTCATAACACGACTCTGTTTACATTCACTACACGACAATATTGAACGTGGGGGTGAAATTTGAACTATTTAATACATTTTTCATGTGATTATTGACACAAGCAGCGAATTAACATGCACTCTCAACTACGATGAGAATTTGAATCATAAAACAAATAACAAATGTGTTTTAGTAACAAATGAATAACACTCGCGTCGGTTTTCTTTCTTGAGTTCTTGTTGCTTCCAACATTAGACTTTTATAAAAGAAAGAGGACAAAATGAAGTGACAATTTGAACAGGACATTGGGATGTGAAATAATGACAAAACTGTTTCAATGTTCACAAACACGTTAATAATTTTACGAAATTCTATAAAAATTGTTTTGGTTGACGTTTACAGATGAGTATTTCATCATTATAAGAGCGCTCCCAGCATCTCTTTTTGTTGCTTCTTGAGATAGATCACATATTTTGTAATAAATTCTAATAGATATTGAGAATCACGTTCTATCTAACCAGACCTAATAAATAAGCACAATAAAGCCCGCCGCCACTGGTTACTTCATATAAAACCAACCGCGTTACTAATTAACGTGATATCGAGCAATAAGCTGAGTCACGGTCTGAACGCACGCTCCCAGCTAACTGCATACACCTGCGCGATGGGAATGTGACACCCACGCTCCCTGTTTTACCGACATTACCAGTGACAGCGTGTGGCCTTGACAAAGTAACAAGATTAACTTAAATTGACAGGGCGGGAAATTAATCGATTTGCGGTTGGTGGTTTGACATTTGACTCGAACGATTTTTTATTATTATGATTGATGAACGATAAAATGGCGGTAATAATTTTCTTGGGTTTGGCAAAATAAGTCAGAGGTCCAAGTCCTTTTTTCGCTTCTTATTAATTTCACATCTTCAAAATTTAATATTGGCTAAAACGGAAAATCAGAGTATGTTCAGAATTTATTGTTCAACTTCAGGGACAACTTTACCTGGATGCCATTTATTTTTACTTTGCTCTAAAAAGTTATATATTCACACAAATAAGTTGTTATTTAATGAAAAATAACGTATTATTAATATATTTGAGAAAACGACTTAATTGTTAGATTTCTAAATTTCCTCCTATTATTTCCATGTCGATCGTATTATTATTAAAAGGAATACAATGAGAGAGGAAAGCAAACCTTTTCCTGCTGATTTTGTTGGTTTATTTTGAAGTCTTGTGAATGTGTTGTTTCTAGTAAATTCCGTGGGTCACTTATAGAAGTAGAAGATGAGTACCTAGTGGCATCACTAACTTGGCATGTTATTCAGTTCTCATCTACAAAATAAGATCGATGAATCCATTATTTTTTTATTTACACCAACAGTTCGTGGCGAAATTATGTATTAGGCATATTATATCAGACTAGGTTATTCTTACCCCAAGAAAAAACCGTCAAATTTTATGCTTCAAATCCCTTCAAGTTATTGCAGTTTGTGTACCCTTTGGGGTCTTGTCAAACAAAAAGCTGTCATGGACTGTACTGTTATCCGCGTAATAATGAAATGAACTTTCGTCGTGTACACCAATCGTTTACAACAAAAATAAAGTCGGAGACACAACCGATCTTTGTGGGACGCCCGGCATTTATTAAATGTGAGGAAGGGGTAAAATAAATATTAAAAAAATAAAAGTTACTTAAAATACAAAAAAAAACATTGGTGTTAATATTATGATATTGAGAGGTCTGGAGCTTGGAGATTGGAGCTCTCGATACTTTTGCTCAAAAGATTTTTTTTAGATTGATTTGCACTATGACCCATGACCTCAAAAAATTATGCAACTTCAACCCACGTTAAAATTATTTAACCCGTCTTAAAATTATTGAATCAGCTTATCAATGGGATATCACGAAATTTTACGAGATGACTCGCGGGTTTGTTTCTTGTTTCATCACTAGTATAAGAGGACTGTATCATCTTACAGATGATACTTATCTCGAGATGAGATAACAATAAATACATAAAAGAAACTTCGCGGGTACAAGAAGAGAGTCGTTTAAAAGGAAGGCAGCGCAATCAAAAGGTAATGCACGCTATAAAAGTGCTTTATTTAAGTAATTCTGTACCTACTTGAACAGGGTTGAATAAGAAGTGCGAATTGGATAAAAATATTTCTAGAGAAGGTATATAGAATAATGTTTTGAACATTTTTTAAAATTTTGTTTTGGTACATTTTACGTAATTATTCTAGAAAAAGAAAATTTTTTAATATTAAAAAATATTCTTTAATACATTTAATAATAATAATATTCTACAGTTTATTTATAAATCAGTCCTGCTGTGTAATTATTATTTCACGAGACAGCTCTTTCGCCTTCTAATCAATCTACAGTGAAGCCACTTGCAGATAGGGTTGTGCCACATGATGATTTGATAAAGGAGGGCAGATGGGTCTAAAAAGGAGGATTTTCTGTAAAAAATGAGGACATTCAGACATTAAATGATTATTTTATATTATTTTACTTTATTTTAATCATATTTAGCTGAACTGCCAAATTGTGCAAAGAAGTTCTTGGTTTATTAACAAATAATTATAAAAATCTTCACATGTTTTTTAGTTGTATTGAGTAAGAATTAAAGATTTAACTGACTGCAGACTTAGTCTATTCATCTCTTTGCTCCACTGAGTATTAATCAGTTAAAAAAAATCCTTTTACCACATTTGCGTGATGTGCGCTTATACAAAAATAAAACTCGGAGATCTTGAGCAGTTCTGAGAAACATTCAATGTTTTTAACACTTTTGAAGTAGATTTTCCACAACGCAATTGCAAGGCCAAATTTTAATATTCTTTATCTTCATATGATTTTGATTTAAGAAATGAAATCAAGTTACAAAATTGATCGTGTAGCTTAACATCGTCAATCTCTACATCTCTGATGCTCAAGAACTCAATGCATGAAACTAAATCATCATATTTTAGGTTTTCGTTCTCTTTCAGCAATGTCATCCACTCAAAACATTTGAAATCTTCCAAGGGTTTTATCCATTCCATCAAGAAATCTTCACTAGCCTTGTAAACACTGAAAAATTCGTTGGAAATGGACTCGGCTTCGTCATTGTCACGAAGCTATTCTCTTACGCTTAGTGGCAAAAAATTGTTGTTTCTTCGATTACGAAGCATATGAAGTACGGATTGAAGTATCTTTGAAATTTCCAGAACGGAATTATGTTCCTCTTCGACTTTTGCCAAATTTGCTTGGTAAATAGACCAAACCCGATGTTTAGCAAGAAGGAGGACTAACAGTAGGTAAGGAAGGACGGGAGGAAAAATAATGGAAAGATGATGTCCTCCTTTTGGATACCATCTGGCAACCCTACTTGCAGACGATATATTTATAATATTTCCACACTGTTACATTTAATGAAAAACATTTTGCTTTATACTACCATTATTTTTTAAATATGGTTTTCCGAGTAAACTGTGTAATTAATAATTACCCTTTTCAGTTCCCTTCCTTTGACGGTCTCCGTGGTCGAGAGGTAAGGCTATCGATTAGCGATCCGAAGGTCGATTTGTGTTATTTTACAATTTATCATTAAATGTATATTGTATATTTGCGATACGTTTCTGTGTGGAAGATAATCGCAGTATCGCCCTGGTGTAAGACCACCATTCAGAATTGAAACGTTGCTTTAAATGACTTTAACAGTGTTTGGTGATCAGATATGAATAGCCCCACCTTATTTTTACCCATCTCCTTCCCTCCACACCACCTTTAGCCTCACAACTTACCCCAATTAGAGATGCCGTAGTCTCACTGGCTCCAAACGGTTGGGAGCAGCTGGGAGTCTTATGCGGATTCGGATAAAAAAATTAAAAAAGGGAATTTTTTATTTTATTACCTAACGCCCATTCTGTCCACTCTATGGCGTGGCGGCGCGGTGGACTCAAAGCACAAAGCACCCACGTTGCTTGGTTGGGTGAAGCTTAATAGGTAGGCCACGACATTTGGCGAAAATGGCGCTCATTTTCATTTTGGTTTGGTACATTTATATCTCGCTTAACCAAGAAGGCGGTTGCAACCAAATTATAAATCAAATTTGTCGTACTAAGTATTCATTGAAGACAGTTTCTCTTTGATTTTCTTTGTCTAAAAATTTTACCTTAAATTTAATAAATTGTACAAACATTGTGACGTGTAATGTTTGTGTGTTCTTTGCAAAATGTTTTAAACGTTAAGAGTTCTCGCATCGCTTGTGAAAATAAAGAACTTTAAAAATTTTTTGTTGAAATAACTTGAGTTAAAGTTTCATAAAAAATATCTTTGCATATCTTTGTCGTTTCACTTTCTTTTAAATCCGCACTGTTCCCGATTTCTGTGCTTATACACCACATGCACCATTGTTAATAAAAATGTAACATACACCATTGTCAATAACAAGTAATCATAATTTTTGCAAAGTATCTATCTTTAAAAAAATTAAATGTTTAATTTCTTTATTACTACGTACCTACATAATTTTGAAGATTTCTTTAATGTTAGTGTTATAATAACTTAACAAGTATTTTGTATTTTATGTTTTTTTTAAGCATTTTTTACTATGTTGTACTGTTTTTTTCGATTTAATCAATAGTTTTTATGTAAACGTCCAAAGGGCGTTTGTCAATAAATTAAAACGATGAAGTTCCATCGCGTAATTCCTAAAAGTTGAAAAAATATATATTCGATATGGATGGGACTTTCACCGTGCTAATAATACAACAGTAACTCTAATGGCGAATCAACCGTTGTTTTATGGCTGCAGATCTTAATGAATGCTCAAATGAAATTTTGAGTTGAGGTCTGGGATAGAGAAATGAAACATTGCTTTATTTTTTACAACATCTTAACAAAATTTTAATTAATTTAAGTAATTGAAAAACCAAAGTTCTTAACTAATACTTTAAATACTAATTCCTAAGCTTCGTCTATATATGTCCTTATAATAAACATAATCAGCCAATGCATATCTACCGTTTAAGAAAGGTCTTCCTAAAAACATGCCACCGATCTTTCCCAGACAAAAATACTTCATAACAGATATTTTTCTTTTTTCAGATGATAACTTTTTTTTAAATCCAGTCACTATCAAAAGCTAATTTGTTTCTCACAACCAATTAGCTTTTAAAGATACGTATCTTGTTTAAAAAAAACTAGTAAGTATATAAATCTTCCTTTTACGAAAATTACTAACCACGTTCATAAAGCAGATACCAATATCGAATTTCTTAACATGTGTCACTACTTAAAACTAATAAGGCTAATTAGTTTATTCAAAATAGGAGAAACAAATTAGTCACTAACAAATTTCACAGTAATCGACTAGACACCTTAAATCACGTTTTGTTTTTAAAACTAACTTGAAACGGAAACTGGTGTCAGTTTAGCATTTTTTTAGCTCTCGAATTTTCACCACGAAAAAGCTCACACTGATTTATTAGAACTAATCGATACAAAAGCTGTAAATTATCATTTTTAAAACTTTGTACCATCTATTTTTTATCCAAGCCACCATTAGGAATTTCAGTGAAGTCCATTTGTAAAGCGTTACAATTATGTCAAAACAGACGAAAGACTTCCTCTTAACTCTAATTTTATAACTCTGCACGAATGAGATTTAGCACAATAGATAAGCTATAAAAGAATTGATGTAACAAGATGAAAGTGATACAGTGAAAACATGTTTTATAAACAAACGTGAAAAGGTGCAAAATCAGTTTCCGTCACGGGATTACTACGCCGGTCTTGCAATGTTTTGTGGATCAAGGGTAAAAATATAACAATTTAATTTTTTATTGGTCAATATTAATATTCATTTCTGAATTTAAATATTTAATTATTAAAAAAAATGTAATAATACTATTTATTTACAAATTTTGCCATGAAAATACTAGATCAGATGAGCTGGATCCTTCCAAAAGTTCGATTTCCTACCTTAAAAAAGCTTTTGTTTTTCTTGAATGTGATTACAATATTTTATTTATTCATTAATTTAAATAATTTAAAACATTTATATTTAGTGTTTTTGTGACATGTTCCAGAATGGCAAATACTTTCATTACCGCCCAGGTAATGAGACCACCACTCAGAATTGCTTGAAACGGCTTAAGACGTATTTGGTGACCATATCAGAATACCCACTTTGCTCTACCTCGTTTCCTTGCCTTAGTGTCCCTGGCTCCAGGCAAAAAAATGCTGCTCATAAAAGTGCTGGATGAATATCATTGTGAGTTTTCATCAATTATTTTATAATATTGAATCCATTCAGAGTATAAAAACCAATGCTCTAAATGATTTCTTAATGCTTTACGGCTTGTTCATATCGTGTCCGACGCGAATAACGTATAACTCCGGGCTTCCGCGACGGGACGCGCCCAAATAATCTCAATTTACGGTCTAGTCAGTGCTCGTGAGTATCCAATGAAAAAATACCATAATCCGCTTGTGACGAGCAGGTAGGTAGTGTAGGCAGTGTAGGCAGGTACTCGGGGAATTGATGTCTCTGAGGAGGTGGCAGGCAACGCGCGGCATCGGAACAAAGAGCTGTCCTCATTAATTATATTGTATTTTAATGCTCAATAAGAAAGTTTTTTAGCTCGTTAGATTTTTGTATTTTTTTTAAATTTCAACAGTACCTATAAATATAACTAAACAGAACAGATTTAAAGATAACGTAATAAAATAAAATAACAATTGAATCTGGCATTAAATCGCACGATGACACCGGAGTGTATAAGATGAATAAAGGAAAATGTGTGAATTTTCTGCTTCGAATGTTTATTTTCTTCTGTGGTAACTGTCATGCTTAAAAGTAAATATTCTTAGATAGCAGAACTTTTTAAAAATAACACGGAGGAAAACAAGTGTAAAAGAAATATACAAATATGGGTAAGTAAACATGAAGATCAGGAAATCATACAAATTATTATGATTATTACTAACACAACTACCTAGTCAACAAACGTGAAGATCAGTAAATCAACAATAATGCAGATGAGGTCGACAAATTTGAAGATGAGGAAATCATGATGTAACACCATCACAACAACCTACAGTCCACCTTGGAACAGGAATCACTAGTGAGGAGGTCTGTGAATATACTGCTCTACTACAAATGTTTATAATAGTCATTTTGTCATATAAAAAATACACATATGTATACATCTCAAAAAATATATATGGGTTCTCTTCTTACATAAAAAAAACCCAAAAAAGAGTGAAACTATAAGCATCTTTACCAGTTTTCATCGTCAATATATCTTTATTTCAATCGATTTTATCGAGGACATAATTAATGGGACACTATTTTTTTGACATTAATAATATTTAGTTGCCGTGATTAATAAATGTATATAATATTTTTTTCGCATAAGATCCCTTTATCAAATGCCTGTCAATCAGCCCTCTTTAAAATCTCACAAATGTATCTAATAATATTTATTTTTTCTACGCTTTTTTATTAGGTTCCAATGAATACTCAATTTGTTTGTCTCAAATGGTGGCCGACGCCTGCTCTATCAATGCAGCTCTAGTGGGTGGCCCAAGAAATTTATCACAACTGTCACAGCCCAAAGGCATTAAAGAAGGATCAAATTTGTCATAAATAAGCTGATCGATTTATCTCGCGAGGAGAGTCGCAGCCCAAACCCAAGCCTGGCGACATCTGTTGAGAAACTGCCGAATTACTTTCCAAAGGTACGATTTAGGGGAAAATAAACGGGAACCTTGTAAATGAATTAAATTGTAAATGTGTGGTGGTGGTCTTATGGTAATAATTTATGGAATTAGATTAGAAATTTCACGGTGGTAAGTAAAGCATTTGGTGCCCTGATAGTAACGGCTATTTTAAAAGCTGATTTAACCCCTAGACCGGTGTCTACTAAACTCCACGCCGTAGCACACGCGTGTGCTGTAATTATAAGTCTCAGCTGTGCCGCGAAGGAAAGCCTCAAAACTGTTATTTTTTTATTTTTAAATAAATTCAACATATATTTATCAACTAAATATAAGTCACTTCGTAAATAGTGGTTTCTGTGGCCTGTGATATAGGGATGCAGTTTGGCTGGTATATACGCAGCGTAGCAAGTGTGAATGAGTGTGAGTGAGTGAGTACGCACACTCGCCTGTGCCGCGTGGTGCCGATACGAGGCGAGCCAGGGTAGCGACTTTAGTTTAGTGTCCGGCCAATTGTCTTTACTTAATAAATTCGTCGAATACATTTTCTGAGATAAATTTTTAACACAAACGCGTTGTGATAGAATTCTTAAAATCAATTGCATCCTACTTACCCATGAAATTATTACTACCTATGTACATGTACATATATTTTTTGACTATGATTTACTTTATTCATATTAATAAATTACCTACATTTACTTTTTAAGGCATTTTTATTTGGTGTGCCACGGAAAAAAACCCATTTACCAGTGTGCCGTGAAGTACAAAAGTTTGGTGGGCACTGCCCTAGACTATGGTCAACTGTTATAAGTAGCTCAAATTCTAACTACCTTTCTCACTCTCTTCGAGAATTTCTCTTCTTTCTTTATCAAAGCTCTTTATTTTTTATGCCTTTCGGATACATTTGAAAAATTAGGTTACTTTTATAGATTAGAGGAGCGCCAATCAACTCGGACTTGGCACACAATCCTTGATTCATTAACATGCATGTCGTTAATACGCGATACATGCTCAAACCATCTAAGCGTTCTTTTCTTAATATTACTTAATACGCTTGCATCAGCCTTGCGTTATTTGCGAATCTCCACATGTTTCACACAGTCAAACGTGGTTTTACAATGTATAACACGCCACAGGGATCTCATTTTTACAGCATTCAGTCTACTTTCTTCCTTCCTTTACCAGTTCCATGACTCACCGTCGTAGATGAATGTTAGTATCAAAACTCCACTGTGGACTTCAGTGCAGATCAATCAATTTGTTCAACATAGGTTATTTGTTCACAACTCGTGCATTAATAGTTGGTTCGAAGCTCAACATTTTGCTGGTAAATTCAAAGAGATTACTAATTTAAAGCTGGCATGTATAATGGATAGTGAAAGTTTCTAAAAAACAATACATATTTTTAACGTTTTTTACGGTCTGTCGATGTTAACAATCAACACCTGTCTGTACCTGTTTATTAATCAAATTAAAAATCCAAAATAATATTTTTGCACGTGATGGGATTCCAGTTTAATGATACGTTCACTTCTTTCTACTTCAGAGGAGTAGATACTTTTATTATATCCTGGTGAAAGACCATACAGCTTCGAAAAGCTGCTAAACCGTGTTTACTGTCTAAATCTGAATAGCCGTGTACCAACTTACTCCTCTGCCCCATCTCCATACTCTCCCCACGCCTTGCTATATGAGAATGGTTCGTTTCTACGACTCGTTCTTGAGTTCAACGATTGAGTGGAACAATTCGCCGGCCTCTGTGTTTCCTCCCTCTCACTCCCCACAAAAGAACCTCGACTCAGCACCCCCAAAGATGACATAGGCCCTGAGGGAAATAATTTTTCTCAGGGTCGTCTGTAAGAAGTGAAAGTAAAAATCACACAATAGGGAAAGTCAAATTCTCACTGGCTCTGGATGTGCGGAACCGTTGTGCGGGTCTCACATAAAAAAAAACTGCTACAAGACAAAGGTCATCAATATTACAAGTCCTCTTAGGGCCTATGTTATCTTTGGGGATGCTCTGTTTGAGATCTTTTTAAGGAAAGAAGAAGAGGATGCAATGCGGTGATCCAAGAGAGTCCTGCTGGAGAGGTCAAAAGGTCTCCCTCAACCAGTCTCTCGCGATCTGGCCTCAGTTAGTGGATAAACGCATCCACCACCAAAACCCAAATAAACCCCACCACATGAATTCGGGCTCCCCTGCTAAGTCGAAAAATGTAGCGTATCACTTGGGGTGACCTATAGAAGAGGTGTTGGTTATCCAACAAATGGTTCGCAATAAAAGGGCGGCGGTAACAAATGAAAAAAATGGATTGCAATATTTGTTTAAAGAATATGAGCTACTGACAAAATTTATTTTTATTTACAATCAGTGAATAAAAGAACTTCGTTATTTTGTTAAGGCCTCTCCTAATATATGTGTAAAAATAAAATAAGTTATTCGTTCTTACAAACGGAACCCCATTCTGCAGGAATCCAATAATTTGCTCTCCAACAAAAAGCCTAATAAGGTTTTAAATTATCGGCATTTTTTTCAGGACTATTATTCATTCAATATAAAATGGGCACAAGTTGCTATCGAAAGAAAACAGTGGTCACCCAGTGGAATGAAATAGCAAGGTAGGACTTTCGATACCGATGATGACCTTGAGTCAATCTGGCAAATATTAAGAAGTCAAAATTCACAACAAATAGCAATATTTTCAAATTTTATATTTTAGCATATTTTTATTATGTACAAGATTTCGACTACCAAAGACAAGAAGACTTTTTGTTCATAATAAAAAAATAAGAAAACGATCTTAAAGGTAAAACTAAAAAAACATAGACTAACTGATACAGACCAAATATTCAACAGCTGTGACGTACTAGATAAACGCCAATAATACGTTAAAGCACTACTGAACTACATTTTTTACAAAAAAAAAAACAAATTTCAAAATTATACAAAATATCACTAACAGACCAGCTAGACAAGCGTACAAAGAAAACATAAAAACTCCGACAGTAAATCCAAGCTTTGGACAAAGACACTTTCAATACAATGCTAAAAAAGCTTTCAACTTGAAACACTTGAAAATAAAATTGAGGGAATCAAAAATAAATTCAGACATAAAATTACAAAATGGATTAAAGAATAAAA
Source organism: Hesperophylax magnus (assembly GCA_026573805.1). Taxonomy (NCBI): domain Eukaryota; kingdom Metazoa; phylum Arthropoda; class Insecta; order Trichoptera; family Limnephilidae; genus Hesperophylax; species Hesperophylax magnus. The sequence goes on along the minus strand of JAIUSX010000025.1, from coordinate 1,257,858 downwards.
AAGACAAAATTACCAAAATTTCATAATATAAAATAATAAAACCTACACGTAACACACAAAACCAATATAAAAAAACGATATTATATTTTAAATGTATTATTATCTCTTTAAATGTATTAGGTATATTATGTTTTTATATTATAAAATGAAGGCCTCAGCACGGGTAAGCCACCCAGTGAGGCCAACATTACTGGATAACTCTGAAATGTAAAAAATATTGTACTAAATTAAATAAAAAATAATAATCTTCATATTATGCTGATCTTTCTTGTATTTTAAACATATTTCATTCTGCTCCGTAGTAAACGTTAAAAATATAAAAAAGGTGGTTTTAAAAGGAGATATGTAAATGCTAATGTTAAAGAGGGCGCGCTAATAGTAGGTTTTTGTAAAAAGCCGCGCAGACGTCCCTCTTAATAGGGAGATATGTAAATGCTAATGTTAAAACCACCTTTTTATAAAAATATAAAAAAGGTGGTTTTAAAAGGAGATATGTAAATGCTAATGTTAAAGAGGGCGCGCTAATAGTAGGTTTTTGTAAAAAGCCGCGCAGACGTCCCTCTTAATAGGGAGATATGTAAATGCTAATGTTAAAACCACCTTTTTATAAAAATATAAAAAGGTGGTTTTAAAGGGAGATATGTAAATGCTAATGTTAAAGAGGGCGCGCTAATAGTAGGTTTTTGAAAAAAGCCGCGCAGACGGGAAGCGGAAATATTTAACGAAGCACGACTATTTTAAAATAGAGGAAAAATCTCTCAACAAATTAATGCGTAAAGTAGAAATAACACAGAAACACTGTGCACACCTGTAAAATGTTAAATAACTGAACCAGACGTGTTTTTTATAATTAATGGAGCATAATTTGATATTTTTTTTTGTAGTGAGGAAATTTCGTATGATTACTCTTTCAAGTGTGCAAATGTATAGAGACTATGGTGGTTTATTTTAAAGGTTTTATGCCATGTTGCGCTACCTCTTTCTTCAGCCAAAGTTTCGGACAACATTACAGAGTCCATCATCAGGGCAGTTGTGTAATCGAAGATTGTGGTGAAGTGTGTGCTTATATAAGTATATGCGATTCCGTGTTGTCAACTCCTATCTTCTAAGAGTTGGTATTACAGTATAATTAATATAGGCATAGTCCAGTGGTAACGCATTGGACTGCCATTCCGAAGGTCGCGGGTTCGAACCCGGCGTGCGCAAATAAATTTTATTTAATTAATTTGTGTTATTTCACAATTAATTAATTAAAATAATATATAGTATATTTGCGGCACGTTCCAGAGTGGAAGATATTACCAGTATCGCCCTGGTGTAAGACCACCATTCAGAATTGAAACGTTGCTCCAAATGGCTTTAGCCGTGTTTAGTGACTAGATCTGAATAGCCAGGTACTTCCCCACCTTCCTCTTTCCCTTCCCCACTTACCTTCAGCCTCACAACATCCCCCAATTGGGGATGCCATAGTCTCACTGGCTCCAGACGGGAGCAGTTGGGACTCTTGTGAGGTATTCACTATAAAAAAAAAAAAATAATAATAATTTAAAATATTTTTCTGCATTAAGTTTTGGTGTAGCCGTCAATTACCTGTTAACTATTGAGCTTAGTCCAGAACATTTGAAACAAAAAAATCAGAAAAATATAGGTCACATCTAGGACTCGAACCCAGGACCCTTGCCTTGCCGGAGCACCGCTCTACCAACTGAGCTAATGGGACCATGTCTCCTTCGGTCATATTTAACTATATTATACTTTGAATAAGAACTACCAGACTTGCCTAGACTTGCAGAAAAGTCAATAGATGTCGCACATTAAAATCAAAATAATGTTTATCTAAAGTCTAGATTGTACTTATTTCAGGTTGAATCTTGCGACTTGCGACCATACATAAAGATAGTTGCCAATAAAAATGTGCGTTGAGAAAAATGAAGACAATGTTGGTAAAATAAAATTTGTTATTAATTAGTTAAAATGAGTAGGCCTCTAGCGTCTTCTACAACATTGGTGTTAACTTACGAAAAGATGCCGGTGGAAATGCCTGATTGTAGGTGCCGACCGGAACACAAAAAGCCGATTTCATTCAATAGAATAATTACATTCCGGCGAATTAACGTAAAAACACATCTCAATCATTGAAAGTACAGCTTACACTCTGCAATTTGGTTGTCAATCATTTAAATTACTTATCCCCTTGTGCTGGGTTCACGCTCTCAAAATGCCGATGTTTCATTTTGTTTTAAAATATTTTTTTGCAGTTATTTGTCTTTTATCATTCAAACATTATTTTTTGATGTATGATGCCGCACATATTTTGTGTGTGATGCCACATTCTTTCCCACTTCCCGAAGCCAATTGAAAAATGGCAATGTTTTTTTAAATAGTAGTTATGTGAATTAATATTTTGAAACTTTAAAGAGCCTGAATATTTAGTTCTATTTACTTAGCAAAGCTTCTAAATATCCAGTTAAATGAGGTTGTGTCTTTATTTTAAAAAATGCACATTTAAAGATCTACTAACAGAATTCAGGTCTAAACTTATCTTTTAGGCTAAGGACTCACGGAGCGATTTTTACCCGCGCCCGCTGCGGTGGCGGAATGGAGTTTTATTTTCAAAACTCACGAGACCGCTCTTTTTTTGCGGTGACGCAGCCGCCGCGGTTGCGGTTATCGCCCGCAATCTTGGCGGTTGATTATCGCAAGACGGGCGGTTGCAAGACGGGCAGTTAGGGCCTGTTCAGACACGGCGATAACCGCGCGATTGATAAAATCGCGCGGTTTGAACCGCAAAAATGTTGACTGTTTAAACATCGGCGGTTAGTTAGCGATTAGCGATCAGTTTCAAGATGGAAGTCGAAGAGGAACTAGCGTGTCTGTGGCTGCTCCAGAAAAAAATAAAGAAAAGAAGGAAAAGGCAGTATTGGGTGCATCCAATATTAAGGGATCGACTGACACATGGCCAATTCGTAACGCTATATCCCAATTTAAGAATGTTTGAGAGGAATTTTTTTGACTATTTAAGAATGTCAATAAAATCTTTTGATGAACTAATTAAACTAATCAGGGAAGATATTTCGAGCTCTGAAACACATATGAGGGCAAGCGTGTCACCAGAAGAAAAACTCGTAGTAACTTTGAGGTACATATAATACATAATATATAATATTAGTGGTAACAATACCTCCCTAATTGAGAAATTCTCGTGTTTAGGGAGGGAGCACTATCAAATTGACAGTACTATACATACTTATCAGTTGTTACAATTTGGATGCATGAAGGACTACTTTTTTTATACATAATGAAAATATAAGTTGCAATTTTTTTTTTTTTGTAAATAATGAAATTTTTTTTTTATACATAATGAAAAATATAAGATGGCATTTGTTTTGTACATAATGGAAATATATGTAGGTTGGCACATCGTAACACATACTTAGAAATTATATAATAGTAAAATGTTTTTGGAGTTTTTGTTTAAAAATTTCATAATTCCTCTCGGATTGTATTTCTATAGGGAGTTCGTTAAAGCATTTTATTGCAGTATGTGTAATGATGTTGGGCTGTTGTAGTATTAAGTTTAGGGATTATTATTTGTCCTAAGGTTCTCGGTCTGGTGCTGAATGACTTTATTGTTAGTTTGTCTTTATGGATTTGTAGCAATGCGTTTTTTTGATAAAATTTATTTATTGGTAATACTTTGAATTCATCGAATAATTTTTGAGTTGAATAGTCTAATTGTTTCTTTAGAATTATTTTGATGAGTCTTCTATGTACTATTTCAGGTGGGGTTAAGTTGGTTTTATACGCTCCTCCCCATCCTATTATTCCGTATTGCAGAACTGATTGGGCTAATGCATAGTAAACCTTTTCCTAGCAAAGATTTATGTAATATATTTCTTAGTTTGAGGAATACGTAATAAAGTTTACGTATTCTATTTACAGTTTGCGCAATTTGTTCTGTCCATTTAATATTTTGGTCTATAATTATGCCTAAATATTTAATATTACTTTTTTTTTATCTTTGAGCATTTAGGTGAATTGCAGTTGTCAGTATAATTATTACAAGAGTTATGGATAGTTATATTGGAATTTATTGTTGGGTGCATTTTGTCTGATAATGTGAAAGTCATGAAATAGGTTTTGTCAGAGTTTAAGGAGAGGTAGTTAAATTTATTTATTGTTCATTAAAATCAGCATATATATTTTCTATTTCATTTATTGTTCATTAAAATCAGCATATATATTTTGTATTATTGTAGAAGACTGCGAGGCAGTACTATATTGAGATGATGGCGATGGTGACCCAGGCGGAATAACAGCAGAAGTTGATCCATTTGTAGTAAAATATCCTTGCGGAGTTGTATACTGTTGATTTTGCCAATACGATGTATTAGGTATTATCTGGTGAGCACTGATGCGAACAGAGGGTGGTAAAGCTTGTCCTTTTTGTATAACTTGAAGCAATTCAATTTTGGTCGCTAAACGTCGATTTTCTGGTACTTTTTTCAGTTCTTTGTATTTTTTTTATAGTGAATACCTCACAAGAGTCCCAACTGCTCCCGTCTGGAGCCAGTGAGACTATGGCATCCCCAATTGGGGGATGTTGTGAGGCTGAAGGTAAGTGGCGAAGGGAAAGAGGAAGGTGGGGAAGTACCTGGCTATTCAGATCTAGTCACTAAACACGGCTAAAGCCATTTGGAGCAACGTTTCAATTCTGAATGGTGGTCTTACACCAGGGCGATACTGGTAGTATCTTCCACTCGTGCCGCAAATATACTATATATTATTTTAATTAATTAACTGTGAAATAACACAAATTAATCAAATAAAATTTATTTGCGCACGCCGGGTTCGAACCCGCGACCTTCGGAATGGCAGTCCAATGCGTTACCACTGGACTATGCCGGCCGTCAAAAACAAAAAAGTTTATCGTCATCTTGTCTGGAAATACTATTTTCTTGAAGTCCTTTTTCAAAACTTTGTCGTGACTCAATGCTTTTTTCAATTAAATCACTTATTCGTTCTTCTGGTATATTTATTTTCTTTCGTTTAGGGGGACCTACTTCAGTGGCTTCGGTTGCATTGGCGTTTAATTGATGTGTCTCATTATTGTCTTCGTCTATTATTACATTTGACTGTTCATTCATACTATTAGTAGTTTCATCGTTGTCTACACTCTTCTGTAGGAAAGAAAGCCTTGAAAAATACATATATTGGGCTCCTTTATGAGCACCTGAACCGGAAGGAGTTGTTTTCCCTTTTTTGTATTCTTTATTGTAACAATCCCGTATGTTTTTCCATTTTTTTTGGAGTGTTGTACCTGAAAATAATGTCATTATTAATTTTCTTGTTTTAGGTATCTTGGTACGGGTTGTTCATTTGGAGAATTAAGCTACAACTATCGCCTTGGAAAATCTACGATTACAGGAATTGTCCGTGAAGTGTGTAAATTGTTGTGGAAAAAGTTGGTTAGTAAAGTTATGGCCGAACCAACCGAAGATTTCTGGAAGAGAATAGCTCAAGAGTTTGAGAGATATGCGAATTTTCCAAATTGCATTGGTGCTATAGACGGCAAGCATATCCGAGTTATAAAGCCTGTCGATTCGGGATCATTGTATCATAACTACAAACATTTCTTTTCTATAGTGCTCTTAGCAGTTTGCGATGCCAATTATTGCTTTACTTATGTTGACATTGGGGCTTATGGCAAAAGCAGTGATTCCGCAATATTCAAAAATTCTTTATTTTATAAACGACTTGTTGATCGCGCGGTGCCCGCAACGCTACTGAACGCTGAGGAAGATCTCCATAGTAATAAAACCGCGTGGGCGCCGCACGATTCTATTTTCTAGCGGTTGAGTAGCGGTAATCGCGAGGTTGGACTAACCGCGTGATTATGTCTGAATGATTATTACACCTGATATAAATACCTGCGTAAATAAGACCCACGCGGTTCCCGCGCGATTCTCAAACCGCGCGGATCCCGCCGTGTCTGAACTAGCACTTAAACGATCAGTTGAATTCCACTAACTCGCCCGCCAACCGATTGCAGAGCGCGCGGGAGCAACCCGCCGCGGCTGCGGGACCGCGCCCGCGCCCCCCGGTACAAGATAACCGCGGGTGCAGCGGGCCCCGCAAACAATCGCAAACGCCGCGGGCGTAAAACGCGTCGTGAAATGTGCTTTAATTTTTTACATAAATATCTGCATTCTACAAAGGCTGCGGGCCCGCAACCGCGGCGGGCGCGGGTAAAAATCGCTCCGTGAGTCCTTAGCCTAAAGCTGTCATATACTTAAATTGAATTTACCATTCCTGAAATATAGTCAAATTATATTTAATTTTCCAAATATGTCCTAAATCCTTTATATAAATTTCGCTAATAAAAAATTAGTTAAAGTTAATTAAGTCTTAATATCAAGTGACCTACCAGGTAAGTATTGTACTGTATATATTATCTCCATATATAATTAGTAATAACATAGATCATTGTAGAAATGTATTACATATTTGTACATCGCCCTTGAGGTGATTTTGCACAAAAACGGCGCTACACAAATCGTTCGCATATATCAACATTTTGAGGGTTTATATCTTTTAAACAACCATTTAAGTATTTAAAAAAATCTAAAAGTTCGGTCCTCAGCATGCTTTAATAATTAATATGATTTGTAAAAAACTTGAATAATTCATAATTTATCAAATTATTTTCGTTGCAGGAGACGACCTCACTAGGCAATACCACTCGAAACCATATTCGTACATTTAATTTAATATGTTTATATTCTGCATGAATTCTGGATGACATAATATCATATTTGTATTTACGTCTGTGACCTTGTCACATAAATATTATGTGACTAGTGCAGTTCTTGCCTATTTGGGTTATTTTGTCTATGGTGTTTTTTTTTAAGTTTGGCAATTTTTTTGGGGTAGACAAATAGTTTTTGTTTATGGACTTCCTCCCGAAAAGCCATGGGCTGGCTGCACGCGAATTAGTGACTCACCATGGAGGTGTTTTAATCTGAGTAAATCATGTGAATACAAGTTGTTTTTATCTTTAAAAAGGGCGCGGGGTGTTTTTCCTAACACGAATAGTTCGTGTAGGTTTTTATTTTTAGTGGAGGTTATGTGAATCCCACTTTTTTCGGTGATGGCAGGTGGCCATATTTGTGGAAATTGTTTTTTGGACTTGAAATTGTAAAGTGATTGGTCCTGGATGTGGCTAGAATATTATGCCTGTTTAACCCCGCGTCGCGAAGTCACGGATTGCTGTTGGTTCTTCCGAAGTCCGTAAGTGTTGGAGATTGGTTGGACCACGTTCTTCTCGGATGGAGAATCTAGAGACGCTCCTTGAAGGTGTAGCGCCCTTCCTCCCCAAAGTGAAGGATGACCTAGGTTCCTTGGATTCCACGCCGACCCCGGTTGATCCGTGGTCCCGTCACGGGTCCGTTCCCCTCTACCAGAATCAAGTTTTCGTTCACCATCCGTTGTTTTCCTACGATATTCGGATACGTTTAGTTAGCATAGTGTGTTCAGGAGTCCATCTGGTATGTTTTGTTTTGTATTCTTAATGTTACTTTGGTATAACTTTGAACTCCCATGTTTTGTTCTTTTGATGGTTACATTATAGTTTTATAAAGTTCATCTTTTTTTATTTTCTGATTTCCTACATACTTGACAGAAAACTAATCCCATAATCCTGAGCTGTGGTCTCTGCTCTGCCGTATAAATTCCACTACTTTGATCCTGATTATCTCACCATTACATTGGAAGATATCACCATTACAACCTGTGAAAGATTCTGCTATCCTGGTGAGCTAAGACGTCTGGGGTACGAGGACGCCAAAGACATTTAGAC